>JAYKKI010000004.1:39295000-40495000 GCA_039881145.1 Druceiella hillmani | reverse complement strand
TAAACTAGAAGAAAGTTGTAGTGTTTATAGTATAAAAGTTATTATAAATAAGGACTAGATATTACTAGTAACAAGTATCTATACTTTATGTAATAACTCGTACATTTCTTATAAACAAAAAAATAATCTCGAATATTTTTTTTTGAATTGTCGTCAATAAAATTTAGTGGATTGCGCCTATATGTCATGAGTGTTTTATTCAAATAAGAAGATATATTGAGGATTAAATTGGTTTCGGTTAGTTTACAGATTTTTTAAAATTTTCAATAGCTATCATAGAAATGGGATAAAAGAAAATTATACGATTATTTGATATAATTCTTAGGAATAAAAAAGGAAGGAAAAAGAACATAAAAAAGAGAAAGAAAAATTAAAAAATAGTTATGACAAGAAGAATTCACTGATAAGTAATTTCACTAAAAAATTTTAGGTTTGCACCTGGTAATTAAACCAATTTTTCTCAACCATTTCTGGAATGTCTGTATTTATAGGCCTTCCAAAAAAAACTGCTTTTCAAATTTTCAATTCAATTAAATTATAAACTGAGTTTCAGCGAGAAAATGACATGCAAAATATGGAAATTTCAAGAAGATAACTTAGAGTGCACTTTCTTCATGACTTTTTTTATAATTTAGTTAATGCAGACTCAAAGTGTAAAATAATAAGAAGCCGTTTTAAAAATATCTTATTAATTTATTATTAGTTTACCATAATTAAAGAGACAATTAGTTTTACACAGTTCGTGGTTTTATCGGAGATGTGTGCGTACTGATTCGGCTTCTCAAAAGCTATCACAGACGATAACGGATTTACATCATTATCTATAATCTTAGAAACGAAATGTAAATCGTTATCTTCTTTGTTCTCACTTTACACATTAATACTAACGCTATTCCGGCATTCATCCTTAAGATAAATTGTTTACTTTATTGCAGTCTATCTGCAATGCCAAAACGGTCCACAAAACGGGTGCTTACCGCGGGGGCAGTTGAATATCACCCTCTATATAACACTAAATATTATATCGCCACATTTAATGTTCGATCATTAGCCGAAGAAACAAGAATAACATAACTAGAACAATTCATACTAATTATAAAATGGGATATCATAGGAAGCTCTGAAGTAAGGAAAGTTGACCCTATGTTACTTTTTGTCCTAATAACCAAGTCAAAATTGGTGTTCAGATGGAATAAATATGAAAGTTTTGAAAATTATCATGATTATTTTTAAATGTTTAGTAATGACTATATTAATAATCTCTTGTAATCTGAGGTGGGTTCAAGCCGTCATTTTGGAAAATAAGGTCATTTTTTCCGAATTTCTAAAGAACGTCTCCATATATATCAAAATAGTTATTTAAGCCAAAAAAGACAAAATTTAAGTCCATAAAATTTAGTGCAAAAAATTTATATATTTATCTTGTATCTTTTAGAGTTTCGGAAATGATCAGGTATGGATGGCATGGTATTGGAAACTTTTCTAATATACCTGCTTCATTTTTTCGTTTACTGCATTCATAAAAATATATTTCAAAACTTAATATTTAATAGTCATACCTAAGCTAATGTTTTGTAACTGTTACATTATAAAAAACAACCAAATCAAAACAGGTTGTCCAAAAATTACGAAAATATTGTACTCTTTTCGTAATGTTTGGACAATGGTAAAGGCAAATGTATTTCAGATTGTTATTAAGTTTTTTTCCCTAACACACGATCTAAATGTTACAATAATTGATTTCCAATTGTTTCAGTGATTAAGTCTTAAGTATTATTGAGATTAAAAATGTGTGTTAAGAGTATAAAGCATATTATTCTTATGTTAGCCTAAGGCTCACCTAAAGCGGTGTAAGCCTCATTAGACTAGTTAGAGTCTAAATGATGATTCAAAAAAGATTTTATTATAACGGAGGAAGTTGTGGAACTTAATAAAGAAAGACATGAATTAAAGTATAAGAAACAAAAAACGATAGAAGAAAAATTAAAACTCTGCAAACTATATTGAACAATTAAAAATAAATTTACACAGAATATGAAAAAGTATCAATTGTATTAGAAGAATTGTTAGGTAAAAGAGAAGGCATAAAAAAGCGCACAATAAATTAGGAAATGTTAAATAATTACTGACTCATCTACAAAATGCTTCAACCACTACAGTTTTTAATAGAAAAGATTTATTGAATTTATTTTACCCCACAATTTTATAAAAAATTGTATAGTTACACAGGCACCCAACCTAAATCAAAAGGTACAGCTTTATTACTAACACCGATGCTGTGTCATTATTTTTAAATGAAGAAATAGAATTTTCAATAAAAATTTGAAATCTGAAAAGACTCCAGGACCCGGTGGCTTCACAAACGACATGATCAAATCTTATAGAGCGGTACTAAACATCTAAACACAACTTAGTTAATAAAATTTTGAGACAGAACAAATTACCCGAATGATGGATGCGAGCAGAAATAAAACTCTTATATAAAAAGGGTTAAGCAAAATTAATATCAAATTACAGATTAAACAGCCTGACATCGTATACATATAATGGCTCCGCATCTACTTTGCTGAAACATATTACGAAATCTGTTGATGAAAATCAACTAGTAGAGTAGGCAGGTTTCACGACGGAATTTTCTAGAGTAAACCTACACTGAAAATGGCAATAAAAGGTACAAGGAACATGATTTACTTTTGTAGGTCGCTTTCATAGGTTATATTATAGTTTTCGATTATATGTCTCATAACTCGATATGGCAAGCATTAAATGAGCAGGGAGTTAACTACATAAAGCTAATCAAGAAAATCGATAATAAAAATACAGCACGAGTACGTTTAGAGACAAAAGGACCATCATTCCCTATAGAGTAAGAAGTAAAACTGGGGCGACCTGCTCTCACTAAAATTGTTCATCGCAGTTTTCCAATAGATTTTCAGGAAAGTAAACTGAATAGGAATGGGATTAAACTTAAATGATAAATATCTCTCTCACTTAACATTAGCATTTGATTTGGAGTTACTCTCTGAAATACTTGAAAACCTGCAATATATGCTGGAGTCTCTTAATGAACAGAGTAGAAATGTGGGGCTAAAAATAAACTAGGATAAGACAAAAGTTATGATGAATATACGTAAAACGTCTATCACAATCCGGTTAACTTCTTTGGAATATGTAGATAACTATGTCTATCTTGGATATCTAATTTATTTTGAACCTTGTATGGACAAAGAAATGGAACAAAAAATAAAAAAAACAAGTGAACTGAGTACTGGTCCATGCAGGAAATATTTAAAGCCTCCATACTGATGATGGAGTGATGACTTAGTATAAAATGTGGCCTAGACTAGCAAGAGAAAGGAAATACTGGAAAGCATTGGAGGAGGCTTACACCGCTTTAGGTGGGCCTTATGCTAAAAAAAGAATAATATGCTTTATACCCTTAACACAATTTTTTAATCTCAATAATACTTGAGGTTTAATTACTGTAACATTTAGAATGAAATTATTGCAACCTTTAGATGGCGTGTGAAGGAATAAAAAAATTAATAACAATCTGCAATGCATTTGCCTTTACCATTGCCAATAACTCCCTCAGTGACTTGTCGTTGTTCCCTTTTCTTAATTTTTTGGCTACTTGCTTTGATTTTGTAACCTTCGTTCATATAATGTAAAAGTTACTAAATATTAACTTAGGTATGATTATTAAATATTATCTTTTAATTATATTTTCACGAATTTTTATGAATGCAATGAATGAAAAAATGTATTAGAAAAGTTTCCAATAAACCTTACAGAGTTTTTTTTTATTTACATACGTTCACCTGATTTTTTCCGAAACTATCAAATATACAAGGTAAATATATACATTTTTAATACTAAATTTTATGGGCTTAAATTTTGTGTTTTTTGGCTTAAATAACTATTTTGACGATCTTCAGAAATTCGGATTTATTTTCCAAAATGACGGCTTGAACTTACCCCAGATTATAAGAGATTATTAATATAGTCATTACCAAACACTTAAAAATAAATATAATCATTTTCAAAACTTTCATATTTATTCCATCTGAACACTAATTTTGACTTGGTTACTAGGACAAAAAGTAACATAGGGCCAACGAAGGCTAAACATGTAAATAAATTAGTACTAAATAATTCTTATAATACAGCTAAAAATTAGTTTTCAGGATACAAAGAAAGGAAATAATCCATGTGATAATTATCATCCAATTCCCTTCTCATATTAAATTTACAAAAAATAAAATTTGTTATTGAAACCGATCGTATATTAATTTACGTTATCAAGCCTTGTTACTCTCATGTTTTATACTATAATATAGAAATAACTTCATACTTTGAGGAAGAAATATTCTGTTTAGCGACCACTTAGACATTGATTAACTGAGATGGCGGGGTGACTCATTATTAGTTGCCTACTTAATAGATTTTTCCTGTCGCAGAAAAAATATTTGTTACGTAAAAAAATGTTACTTATTATCAATTCCGAAAGGTTGCAGGAGTTTACTCAGTATTTCTGTTGTTTCTAAGTATTAATTGTAAAGATTCAGAAAGTTAAATTTTGATCTCTCCTATAATCATAATTCAGACCAACCTCTTTTTTAAAATTAAAATAGTAATAGAAAATATACACAATTAATTCAATAATATTGAATTTCACGTCACTTACACCATGAAATATACAATTCAAGCTTCAGTCAAAGCACTAAATATATTAACACAAAATTGAAGTAGAATAGAAGAATTATTTATAATTGAATACATAACATAAATTTGAAATAAAATAAGTAAAGTTTTTGTTTGAGATGAATACAAACTAATTATACTTGAAATTAATGTTTAAATTAATTTTGATTAGTGTCTCGCGTCACCAACGAGCGTTATATCCAGCGAGTGTTATACTGGGGGCCGGGCAGATCCTAGAAACCGCGAGGGCGTCCATTCACAAGAGAAACATCATAGTCGCCGGATTGATTTGGACCTTTGCAGTCGGCAGACTGCATTGGAGTATAATGGAGAAGGTTAATATTGGAGTATAATGGAAAGAAGTGAAAATATTCTGATTGCCAATCATATGAGTAAACAGTTATTAACTGAGAAGGCGGAATTTATTAATTCTTAAAAACTTTTTCCTATCATAGAAAAAATTTGTGTTTCATGAAATTATAAAAATTATTTTTATTTGTTACGCTATAAGTTCTCATGGGTCTTCAGTTTTCTTTCTAGTTTATTAGTTCTACCCTATCCTACAGTTTTTACTTAATACTCTTTTTTAATTTATTGAATTAATTACAGAATAAATGCTACAGTTAATTAACAAATACACCATTACAAATTCATAATTTATTATGTAATGATTTCTATGGAATTTCAAGCACTTTTATAATCAGATTTAACCAAATATGTGAAGAGTTTACTGATATCAATTTGAAAAAGCAATTTTTTGTAAAACTTACTGTAATAAGCGTTTAGTGATACACAAACCATCCTCACCCACAATATAATTATACTTTTAGTTCTTGTTTTGTTAGTTAAGATAAATTGTTTTTTACTAATAAATAAAAAGATGACTTTGGTAGGCTATGGGGATGGAGGAGGCCAAACACATCAAAACCTTTAACTTATATCGTTATGTATATTCTGAAAAATAAATATTTCAACATTTTAAACAGTTTTTTTTAAATTGCAATTTTTTTCAGCCCTTGTAATTTTAATTTAATCTTTTAGACTTGTTTGAGCCATGAATACGTATTTATGCTGGATATTTTCACGATAATTTTTTTAGAAGTGATTTACATATATTCGCTTATATTATTACGGATCTTATATTTAATTTTGCCAACGTAAGTCAGAAGTAATGTAATAAGAAAATAAATTAAATGGATATTTTTAAAAGTATAATATATTTTCAGAGAAAATCGAGTCCCCATGAAATGCGCCATGATCATCCGCGGTTAACATCTTGTTATTAGATGATTTGATTTACAATCGTCTCTGGGTCACCATGAATAATCATCATGATAATTCATACGGAAGAACGCGTGATATTAACTTTAAAAAGAGATAATACAGTACAATTGCCTTTAAACACAGAATTGTATTTGTTAATTTACACAAGCTTAAAATTTGGCGTCATTTCTCTAAAAGATAAACTTTATTTAAATTTAATTTTGTAATTAGTATTCTCCTTAAACTTGATGTAATGCTTTCTGAATCCAAATCTTATGAACCGATTAATATTTTACTTAAACCCGATGTTTATGGACATTCCACCCTACGGTAACGCAAAGGGCCTGTAAACGAGTATTTGACTGATTCGAGAAGTAATCGAGTGTTTTACAAGTACAATGGGAATTTAGAGCGAAATGATGAAAAAAATAATATCGTTACTTGATCCCATTCGCTGGAGTTGACTTATTATTTTAGGCGTTGCCATATTCACTTTTTAGATTTGCAAGTTTTTTATACCGCCCCTGGGAATGTCTTAATATTCTAGATTATTTAGAAATACACAAGTACTATGAGATATAAAGTTACTTTTGATAATTATTTTTTATTTCTTAGATTTAAATGAAATATTGCACTTATAAACGTTTGAATAAAATTAATTATTAGGGTTCTATATAATTCAGAAACAGAACCATACTGTGTCCATCCATCTATTTGTCATTCTTTTTTCCTCAGAAATATTCTGACAGAGAAACTTGAAATGTGAAAAATATATTAAACTGTATGTATTTAATATTAAGAATTTGAAACATGTTTTTTTTCTAAGGTATTTTTGGAATGAATAATAAATGGAATGAATAATACCACAAATGTCCACAAAATGCATATTTAATCAATTACAACATAAGTCACCCTAGCATCCTAATAACATGCAAGATGGTTGCACAAAAATTTGTTTGTTTGGACAAAGGCCTGTATTCCTTGTCAATAAAGCAAAATACATTGCCATATCACAAGTCTCATTACGAGTTTCCGCCAACAAGCTGATTCCAACACATCCCTGTCGATATCGTTGGTTCTTTCGAGCTACGAGCTGGTCCGAGGCAATACATACGGACAATGTTACCGCCGAATATAGCAAAAATACGTTAACCGTCGATTAAAGATATTAGTTCGAAAGCCGATTTCTCGCCAGCTTTACGAACTCTTTAGATATCAAAAAGACGCGAACTACGTCACATCATTCACAGTGCAATACAATGTTAGCATCGTTCATTGAAATCTGTACTAATAACACGCTTGGGTAGCCAAACATCGTGGACGCACGATCTACCTACGGTACTCCTTAGCTTACAAGCCGCGTTATGCAAGGACAGCGGAGTAAGCGCCGCCGAATTAACTTGCAGCTATAGTTCTAGACTATCAGGCGAATTCTCGACTACAGCTATTAACACGCAAGCGGGCATAGATTGTAACTATTTTCACAATTACGTAACACTATTAGTGCACTCAAGCCGTCCCCATGTCAGGAAAACGGATTTGGGACATCGACCTATGTTCATTCATCAAGAACTCTCAACTTGCGAACGTGCATTCGCAAGTAACTACACGGTCAAGACGCCCTTATATGAAATGGTAAAATACTGCAATTGCAACTACAGACCAGCAACCATCTCAATCAACCACCTGAAATCCGTCTAAATGCTTAGCGCAGACAACATGCAGTTATCATCGCGACGACTCACCGCACAAATTAAACATCCAATTCCGGACACATTACCAGTTGTCCCGTTTATCTCAGCACTCAAAACAATGCGCTCTGGGCATACAATTTGACTATTTGTACTCTTCGCTTAAAGAAGGGCCCTATAGCTGCCCTCATCTCAGTCACCAAACGGCGATAATCACATATAGTTAAATTGCATTATTATCTCGACGGAGATAATTCTAAATAATGAAACACAAGATAATTCCAAGTAATAGAACTCGAGGACAAAGTCATTGCTACAGCCTCGCGTATCGCAACGCTTCCGTTCGAGCGCGGCGCGAATGTGAGAGCCTCATCCAACGCGGTACGCGAAGAGTTCTGCACATTTCGGCGGTCGGCGGTGAAAAGGCACGAGTGTAAGCGATGGGGGCCGTTATGTTCAGCCTGTGGCGCGGGCGTGGAGTTTCCACGGCGAGTGCCGTTTCAGTGATGCTCGTCTCGCTGCCTGTTCCGCACGCTGTCTCAAGTTGTATGTGCTGCCGTCTTTATATAACGAGTGTATAAAATATACGTCACGAGTCTAAAATCGTTCATTTGTTATCTAGGTTTATATGATCTTGCATCGTAATCGACAACTGACTTCAAGGCAAGTGCTCGCATCAATACTAGCTTCAGTGTTTTCGGTCGCGCAATTCTAGTTTTTTTACGAAATAGACGAATTTCGGTGGCATTTTGAAGATGTGTATTGATACAAGTTGCATCGGCTATTTTAGCATAACATTCTTACATTTTAGCTTACCTTATCTCGACTATGTGCTGCACAAACTTTAAAAGCGGGATAAGTATGATATAAGAGCTAGAATACGAGACAAAAGTAGTTTTTTTTGGATATTTTTTGTAAATGGATTCGTTTGTTCGTTTAGCTAGTATAACGTATTTTGAAGAGAAGTATGACTGCCTCTTTGAGTAAGGTGAACTTACAATTTTCTTAGTAGTAACGTTATATGCACAGAAACAGTTTTTTAACATCGAAGTTTTTTCCTGTTTTCTCAGGTTTATGTTATTTAATTTTATATACCTTATTACATCACCACTATCTTGTCTCAAAACTCCATCCATTGAAAATGAATGTTCAAGTTAGCGTTAAGTTCGATTCGAGATTGCGAAGAACGTACCTGGCACATTAGCGCAAACATTCTTACAAACAGATTCTTAAAATTATGATACACGGCGAGGTTCTGCACTCAGGTGCAATCCACTGCAAAGTTTTGATTTTGCAGTGTGCTTTTTTCAGTTTTTGTTTTAATAATGAATCAACGCTTGGTTCACAAGGGTTGCACGCATTCCTAGTAATGACAGCATTTTTATTACATATTGGTAGAGTATATTGTACTGTAGTCGGACTAGCATCGGAGCAGCTCCAGTCAAAATAGGTGTCAATTCGCTATAACCTACCTTAATAACTAATCAAGACCTATTCTAATATCTTCATCAAACAACTTCAGTGAATAATAATGTTTTACTTAAATATTTAAATGTATCCATCCGTTTGGAATATTTCTCGGGAAATTATTATTCTCAAGTCTACTTTTAGGTCCAATGTAAAAAATCATAAACGTATTTATTCGCAAATCAACAGGTGATCGATTCTCAGCTAGATTTCCGTCCAAAGTGTTCCATTCCACTAATTTCTTAATTTAATTGGATCAAAAGCAATTGGTAGATGTAACCTACCTATATCTATATCTTAGAAAGACACTTGATGTAGTTGATAATGATATTCTGCTAATAAATTATTTTTGGTGGGTTATTTCCAAACGAGTAAAACGATGGTATGAAAATATCATTGGGTGTTAACAATCAATCTGATAGCGAGTTTTTCTAATGTAATATCGACCAGTATACTAATGGAATTTGAATAATAAGCTATATTTTAAAGTGAGCAAATATACAAGGATGATTTACTCCCTTTCACGTGTCCTCTTTGTGTACAGTCATGGGCTGGACATAAGTATTATTGAAAAGGTTTCATTCGTAGGTGTCTCCGTGTGATAATGGATGATCACGTTATATTTCAGAGTTATATCAATGACACCTTTTATAAGATCTATAGAGTACTAAAATTTATCATGCGACTTTCCCGCGAATTACATGACATCGAATATATTGCATTGCGATTTTATTTAACTCTTTTGTCTGTAGTATCCTTGAAACGAACCTGGTCTCTTTATAAACTTATACTGTCAAAAATTCTAAAAATATTTGGTTACAATTCTTATTTATTCCTTATAAATAATATAATTGGAATATTCGATAATTTTCTACGACTTGGGGTTGTAATAATGCATTTTTTAAAATGAAATTTCCTCGTGTTAAATTACGTTGATAATATCTTAGTTTTCATTATAGAGAAGACAAATTTATATAATATATAATGTCATTATATAATATATAATGTCTAGGGCGTGCTCAACTTCTTGCAACATTCATCATACTATTGTATAGATATTATTTAGAAAAAATATTCAAATTGATTCAATTCCTATTGAGAGATTCACTCAATATGAATATTTTTTCTGCTAATTGCAGTAACCATTAATTTATTTTCTTTTAGATACGAATCATCTTATAGTGGATAAATTTATAAAAGGTCATAAAAATGAAAAAAAAAACTATATTTATATATAGATATAGATATTTAATTATATATAGATATTATATTATTATATATAGATATTGATATAGATATTTAATTATTGAACACCACAAATATTCAATACTTTACATCCTGGATATAAGAAATGAGATTAGAATAACTTTATGCAAAATAATTTTTAATTCTCTGTACAAGTAATAAAAAATTTCGACATATTGTACATAAATATTTATTGTCACTTTTCTGTCAATTATAAGTATAAACATGTCCTTATGCTAGCTTCCGTTCTTTTTCATAACATAAGCTTTCATAACACTTGATTGATGTTTGCATAACCTAAGCTTGCGATATCTTGCGACACGTAACAAACATTTTTTTACCTCACCGTGACAATGATTGTGAATCAGTGTAGATATGTAAGGACATATTCGCATAAGATATAATTTATTAAATGGAATGGTTCGATCTTCATTTTCCTTATACATATGTATGTCTTATTTATTCCCAAAACTCGCTACGATATGTTATGACGCATGTGTGCAAACATTTATAGCGATGTAACTCAAATATTACCCGCCACTTTTTTAGTGATTTCTGGAATGTAATATTGGTGGAAACTTCTCGAATATCTCGGCTAGTGGTATTTAAAGATTACGGAGTTTGATCTTTTGTTCAGTTAGTACTGTGGCATAAGGGGGGATGCGTGGGCAAATCAGTATTTTAAAAATACCATCGTGGACACACAGCTTGGAGAAAAAATTATGTTAAAAAACCTAGCACAAAAGGCAATCACTTTAATTTCGTCATGTCAGTCCGTTCGTCAGTTTGTGGAGTTTTAAACCGGCTGCGCATAGAGTATTCAAATAATATGTAGCAAAATATTTGAAAACGAAATCCCGATACATATAGAATGTATTTTTTGGCTCATCTATATAGATAGATGTTTAAAATTTGTTAAGGTTCCATTTTCGTGAACGTTACTAAGTCGTGAAGTATTAACTTTTACAAGAAATGTAATGTATATTAGTATGAATGAAAAAGCAGTTCTTCTACTTTTGGATCATGGTTTGAAACATTTGGAAACATTTTACATTTTATTTTTGATTAGAAATAATTTCAAGAGAAATTTGAAATGAACTGATGTCGGTTAACTTGTGTTAAAAATTTCAACAGATGTAGCAAGTACGGAATCATAATTGATACGTGTGTGTATTATAAATGCTTGGCCCGTTTTATTTTATTTCGAAAAAATGAGTTAGACTTTGTCCACACATAATTTAATTTATTCGATCCTATTTAAAATTTACAGATATATTTATCAAAATTAGTTATACGTTTAATTAATTTATCGAGTTTTGAATTAGTGAGTGTTATTTTTGTTATATTTAGTGAAAGTACCCACTGATTTTTCTTTGTTTACACGCTATCTTAATAGAAAGAATTGCATACTTCATATGGCACACTGAAACGCTAATATGCGTTATGTTCCATGTATAGTCTTGTTGAAAAATTTAGAAATTCTCCTCTGGCCTGATGTGCAGCTGTGTACTCATAAAATAGGTTCCTTAATGTTTACAAAAGTATTGTATGATGTTAGTATATCTATGGAATCTCATCAATAAACAATAATAAAAACATTTTTCGTGGCGAATCCTCAGGCGCTGACTGGCTTACAAAAATGAATTGAGAAAATTAACGTTTTTCCCTTGGACAAAATGATTGCAAAGAGTGACTGTTCGGGAGTGGAAATAGACTCGGAGTGATATTTCGAACCTATCGGTTAATTTCACGCTATTGTTATTAATTTTGTAACGTGCAATGATCTGATCGCGACTTGTTGGGATTTGAATTGCCCGCGCCTCGCGCCGCAGTATCCGCACGGTAGGCAATTGCACATTTTGCTCTCGTCTCGTGAGAGTAACACTTAATTTTGGAAAGTTTTATGGTATTGCATACATAAAATAATTTGTTGCACGCGCGGTATCAATATCGAATGAAAACGTAAATTTAGTATTTATCACCATTTTGATTATGACGAAGTAGAAAATAAATCGAAGTGTTTAATGGGCGGCTGCAAAGCGGTGTTTAAAGTAATTACTAGTTGTGTTGACATGTAATTAATTTCCGTTTTATTTTCTATAATTAAATTTTAAAAATTATTTTGCAGGTTAGTGTGGATGTGTGATGGAAGTTGCACTGCCAGTATTTCATCAGTTCTTGCATAAATTTGGTAAGATAGATACTAGTGTCCTCAATTCAAGTTTGACCGAGACTGATGGATTGATCTGATGATATAATGAGCGTGTCACCTCCCTCTGGTGTAACTAGTTATCTTTTTGTTAGTGACGTATTTGCATGTATGTGATTGTGGTTTTGATTATTACCATTATTTTTTCTACACGAAAAAGAATATCTAGCGCACTATGTAGCGCACACATTATAACTAGCCGTTCGAGAGACACTAATTGGATATGAACTAAATTTAGAGTAGTTTCGTCGCCTATCAAAATGTTACGAACACCAAAGATTTTTTTAAACTGATATATTTATAATATCAAAATAGTTGCTTAATGCCGTGGTAGATTTTCCACGAGATAGAATTTTAAAGTTATAAAGTTGGAAAGACTTGTATTACTAAAACAGTTTTGCCGGTTAGATCCAGATATTCAGCGGTGCTTCTCTTTGGAAAATACAGCGCGGGCAATTATTGAATAGATGCTGAAAGATCTTAAACCATGTCAATCGCTTAATAAGGTGTTGCAAAAGCGGCAACTAAATGTTATTGATTTTTATATTACCTGGATGCATTGTATAATGGAAAATGAAACTTTGAATTTATCTTTCGCATCACGTGTAGATATTAATATAAGAAAATACAAGTGATGCTTTTTCAGAATGAAAGTTTCCTTGCTGTGATGTAATTAGATCCTAGAGTGAACGCCGTTTTAACGGAAGACCAGCTTACTGAATCGCGCCAAAATTTATTAAATAATATTCCAAGAATTAAACATCTGAATTTTATGTCTATAGAAACTAATGTTCTTTTGGAAGAGCTACAGCAGGGGTTAATTTCATCAGAAAATTCATACAATGAAATTGATCATTTTTTTCAAATATTCCGACAAAGACGAAGTACTCACCAGTACAATCAAATGTTATGCTTAACGCTATATTCACTAAATTTTGAGTGTGCCAATCGTTCCCGCTAGTGCTTACTTTTTTGAGAATAAAAAGAAAATTTTAGATCCATAAGTATATTTCCTGTCCAATATTGTACTTTCTACACTCTCTACACCAGTGAGACTGTTTCCAACACTAAAGTTTGTTCTCAATAATTTAAGACTCTTTGTCCGATTCGATTATCGAATAACATTTAGTAGTAAAGAACAATGTTCTATATAATAAATAACGAAAGTTGAAAAACTGTAAGGCTAAAAAAGCAAAAAATATTATCTGATATCAATTCACTGACTACTATTGATTTACAACGCCTTAGATCTCAGCTCATTTTTTATGGTCATTTTTAGATGGTGTTATTCTTAGATTATTATTTTATAAGCGTTCAGTGTTTCTTGTTAAATATATTAGTTACTTAATTGTAATCTTTCATAACTGAAAAACATGTACAACATTACGGCTTATCTGAGTCAGTCCGTAAGATAGCGTCGAACGGTACGTACGGGGTCGAAGAACGAGAGAAGGTCGATTCGGCATTGGATCAACCCCTTCTGCACGAAACTGCCCCTTCACATAATTCCATTTCATTTTTTTTTTCTAAATAATGTATTATTTTATTTAATATGTATAATTCACTAAAAATTATGAATATATCGTCTACATACAAGACTGTATATACTTTAATTCATTCAAGTGAAGTGTATGGCACACACACTTATCGGAATAACTATTAGTAAAACCAAATTTCTTTAATGAAAAAACACCCAGGTGCTGGAATCAAATTTCGAATTCCAGCATTTGGGTATTTGTTTTAAATCATACAAAGACCGACAGAGTCCGCATATATAGTCATCAGAAAGAGTTAAACCTTCTGTTAATCGGTGGAGTCATATATGTATGCTCTCTGTTAAAATTATTTGCTTTATTTTTTTTAAATTATTTGAGTTGTATGCTCTCCGTAAAGAAACATTATCTTCAATCAAACTGTACCATTTTAACGTTATTTTAACACACTTCTGAAAGCGATACTCTGAATCTTACCTCACAGTTGGTGAAAATGTCTCCATTGTAATTAATTTCTGTAAATATCTCACAGTACAGAGTTTTGCTTTGTAGGCAGAGCCTAATAACTCATTTTAACCATGAAAAATCTACTTATACTAATTGTTTCCCTCTTCGTTCCAATTTCAATTTAAACTCCAATTCTTTCATTCTTTTGTACTTTAAAAAAGCGTTTGATTATGGTAACTTTTTTATAATTTATAAGTCCAGATGCTCATTTGCAAAGCTTTTAAGTTTTCAACTCTTGACCACTTTATTCGTATATATTTAATTCGAAGTTAAGACACAGGGTTAATATTCATACAAGTAGAACTGTATTGCAGACAGCTTATTACAATTTTTTTTATATTAAGAAGAAACTTTTTTCAAACTTAAATGGCTGAAATTAATTTAGTAATATTTACCGTCTAAAACTAAAGTGTCAGAATTTACTAATAAAATAACATGACAAAATAACGTAAAATTGAAAAAAAATCAATATAGGTTAGCTTGCATGTGTTAGTGAAGAAAACAAGTAAAATAAATAAGCACATCCACCACTTTTTGGAGAAAGACCGAGTAGTAAGTATAGATAGATGCATATATCTAATCTTATGTTTAAATTTTGTCTCCTTTGGTTTTTTCTCATGTGCAAAGATTAAGGTAAATATTAGATAGAGCAATTATACCTGCACTGTCAGCATTTTCCCTATGACCATTTGTACCTAGCTTTGTCAACTGTAGCATCTAAATATGATCGGTCCATTCTGGAACCTGGGCAAGAGACAACCTAATGCGTATAGAATATTTTAAGCACTTCGATATCGATATTTCAATGTATCCGTGAGAAGTTGGGTCGGGTCTCTAGTAAGAATATAGTATATAGTATAGTAAGAATATATAGGTATTACTATAATTTTAAATAGTTTTTATATCTAAATACACAGACAAGACATAAGACAGAAAACTTGTTTTTAGAACTTTTGTGTGTGTGTTAATTTGTATTTCAATCATGCAAAATCTACTGAATGGTTTTTACGAAATTTGGTATGGTAATTGTTTATACCTACGAGCAACAAATATCTGGACATTACAGATGAAAAGAAACCCTGACTGGATGAATATTATGATATTGGTTCTGCTAATGCCACCTATTAGCTTTTTAATAAACTTTATGCTCATAAACTTATTAGGATACGGTACTGTCAACGCCATATATGAATGTTATTGTTAAAGTTTATGCTCATGGATATTGCATAACATAATCTACTATAGGAATTTTGATGAAATTTGTTATGGTAATAGTTTATACCCCCGACCAATACACACACACACACACATGTATATATATATATATATATATATAAATATATATATATATATATATATATATATATATATATATATATATATATATATATATATATATATATATATATATATACAATCTAGATATTACAGATTAAAAAACCCTGACTGGTCGAATATTATGATATTGATACTGCCGATACCATCTATTAGCACCATTAGTACATTCTGCTCATAGTTATATTATATATATTTAGATAAGTTACTGCCAATGCCATCTATTGTACTGTGTACTTGTACTGTTAGCGATGTCTAGTTACTTTTTTTATTCATGATTTAAATCGATATGTTTAAATTTCTAGTTATAAAAAGTTAATACTATGTCATTACCATAAAAGGTTATTATTTCCAAATATATAAATATTATAGTAGTAAAAGTATCGCATGATGTCCGCCTGCGATGGCGTCGCGTCGTACATACGTCAATCAGAACTGTTATTCATCGAGTATTGGTTAGAGCGGACAGTTATTTTTTGGTGTACTGATTATTATGTGTGCTTTTTATCCCTTAATTATACTTACTTTTCATAATTACTCATTTTTTGTTATATTATTATAATTTTTAATTGTTATTTAGTGCGTTTACGTATACGTGCACTTTGTGTTATGTACAGACGAGCCGTTGCACGTCGTAAACATTATTTGTCGAGTACTCTTATGGAACATCATGCCACCATTGCAGATATTATAATACAAAAAATAGCTGCACTCCAGGTAATTGTAATAATAATATTTTCATGAGCTTAATTTAATTATTGTTGCATATTTTTTATTATTTTTATTTCACATTTGATTTGACTTTTCAGTTATGAATTTATCTAAAAAACATGTAATTTATGTTTAATTTCATATTCTTAATACATACCCATAATAAATGTATAATTATTTTTTATGATTACTGTGATAGGCAAAAAGACTAAAATATAAGCCTTGAAATATTTGCCGTTTATTATAGCACAAACACAGTTACAGGCAGCTATTGAGGATTATATCTGTTGACCTTGCTGGCAGAGAACGAATCGAAATTTTCTAGGTGTATTCAGGTAGACATTGATATTCCCGAACCAAAACAACTTGTGATTGATAAAGTACCGGATAAAGCACGTCCATTACGTGCACTCACATTGTCAGTACCAGATTTCATTAGAGCACCGGATATTTCTAGCGCTTCATTTTTCAATTTCGTGATAATGCGGACGACGAATTCCCGAGAATTTTAATATAAAATGATTTTTCGATATAATTATTATATTCTACAAAATGTGCCCGTTTGCAAACAACAATTAGAAAGCAACGTTTGGCACAAACGTGTCATACAATATAATGCTACAAATGAGTTTCCAAGTGACAAAGTTAGTAAGCTCGTGTTGCTTCTCAGAAATTATTTCGGGATTTATATCATAGATTTTGAATACGAAGCAATGGATCCTGGAGAATTTTACACTTACATACATATTTTACATTACATAGTTTAAACACGAAATCAGTTCCCTATAGTGCTTAACGGAAAACCATTTTTATTAAATCATAATAAGCAAAAAACAATATTGGCAGCAATATGGTCAAAATTGAGGACCGGTGATTTTAACGCCAGGTTTGCGTACATTTTTTAAAATAGGCAGTGATTTATTGATGCAAGATTTTATATAAATCAGAATCAGGTAGTAGTGCTATCTGGATTGTCAGTAGACAATCCAGATAGCACTATCGCAGACAAAAAAAAATCTATCGGTGTAGGCGATGGCATGTATATCTATTTGCATAAAATACCGATTACTTTTTCAGAGGTGCTCTTATAGCCGTACGGAGTCTTTTGAAACCTTGCTTGACCGTTTGCGGTATCAGACATATTATAAATATAAATGGGCACACGCAGAAATACCAATGGGCGCAGAAATTGTAAACAGTCTGATTTGAAACAATGGCAGTGTTATGAATATGTTTTTCAATTACTCGTTATTATATTGGATCGCAGATTTAGGAATTCCATTGCTAATCAAAAATCGTGTTGGTATAACGAATATATTCCAAGTAAAAATCGCAATGCAACACAATTAACTAGAGAACAAGCGAACAAATCGCGACTCGTAACTATTTGCGGTTGGGTAATCGAAATGAATAATAATCTTCAAACAAGATTTTTATCTGCTACGATATATTTCTAACAACAGAGTACTGCCTAATATGTTTGTCTATGTTAAAATAGCAGAAGCTATTCATAATGCTTCTCAGAAAGTCATCGAAGTTAATTTTCTAGCGCCGACTGTATCGGATGTTATAAATGAGAGACTACACATGAAAAATAAATTATCAGATCTTATTGAAACATATGATTATAATGTGAGGCATGCTTTATTTCGACACATGAGATTAAAGTATGCTTGACTTCAATAATTTTCCAAGGTTTACTTAAAAGTATTTATTTTTGTTTGCGCTAGAGATTTACGAAAAGTTATTAAAGCATAATTAAAGTATGAACAACTAGATGGGTGTTTTATAATATAATAATGTACAGAGGTAAATATATATCACCTGACATACATCACCACATATCATCTGAGCTCGTATCGAATGTAGACAGGTAATATCTAGAACTTATTGTGTGTACATCGTAATAGATAGTACATTATGACCACGGCGAGCTATTATACAATATTGTTTTACGTGCAACATTGATAACAGAACCACTGGTCGCTGTGCTCGTTGCATGGTTATAATATGCTAGATATCAAGTAAACTCAATAGTTCCCCCAGCGCAGTATCTAGATGATGTTTTTATAAGAATTAAAGACATAAAAATAATAAATATTTTCATAAGAATCGATTAAATTATTTTTTTAATATTGATACTAATTTAATTTTTATTTAACAGTGTTAAAATTTTATTAAATTCTATTCTTTAATAATTATTCATTAATTACTCTGCAAGAAATAAGCAGCACAAACATAGGTACTCGTAGAATACCAACTTGTTCTTTATTCCATTTTGTCAAAAGTTTATTTCAGTTATAAATACAGTAAATCGTAAAAAATTCACCCGATTTTCCTCTCGGAAATATCTGAGTAAATAGAAGAGCTAAAAAGGAAAATTGTGAAATTTTCCAAATAGTTTTGATCGAATGACTGCCCCAAAACAAAATCAATAAAACACAACTTTATGTTAAGAAAATAAATTATCAAAGTTAATAAATCGTGCTTTTACGAAACAAAAAAAAATGCCAAACTGACATATTTTTTCATTACTTTGTTAGACTGTTATTAGCTAAAAGTTAAATATTCGTCTCCATTAGCATTTTAAGAAAACGAAGTTTTTACTTTCTTAATGAAACGAAAGGGTTGACTTCACCTTCTTTGCCTTTTCTTTTCATTATCGAAATTCTTAACATTATCGAAAAACTTCATGGTAAAGTAAATATAATAAAAATAAAATATAATTTATCATTCATGCAAGCCTAATTTTCTTTACTACAATCTACAATACCCTGAAAATTTATATTATCATCTAATTTTCTTGAAAATACTATTACAGGATGTGATCCATCTCGTTAATTTAAATAATACGTAGCAGCAAATTTCAAAGAACAATATCCAACTTCTCAATCTTAATTCAATACAGATCTATGAAAACTATATCATGTTCGAATAGAACTCGCACTATAGAGATTCCGTACGTGCATAAACGTGTAAAATTTAATTATTTAAGATTATTTTTCATCATGTTACATTTCCTATGTATATTATTTGCATTGGTTGTTTGCAGCTTTTTCATTTATTAATGAACGTTGACCGAAATACTTTAGCATTGAAAACCCTAATAGAATTTCTTATTTTGCATTTTTTCGGATTTTTAAAGAGTTTGGTTAGGTTAGGTTAGGTTAAGACATACCGCAAAAGTCATTAGAGGATCGTATATCGGGAAGGAAAAGTTATAAACAAAATTATAACTGAAATTATTATTCAATTTTGAAAGAAATTTTCAATGATTTGATGAGGACCGTGACAAAAAATTTCTACCCCAAATTTGATACACGGAGAAGTAATTCATATCCTTATGTAATCTTTTAGTAACCTTGTTTTTTCAATTATTTTTACATAGTAGGTTGAAATCCTTAGGACTTGCTTTTTCAAATGCCATTTGTTTAAAATGTTTTTATTTGATATAGTAAGTTATTTTAGACACAATTTTTTTTTGAAAAGTAAATTGTTTCTCTACAATTAAATCGTAAGTAAAAAAAAATTAAAGAGTACTTTAATTTATTATCTCATACTATATTCTATATCAACTTACCATGTATGCGATTCTTTTCGACGACGCCATTTGTTCATGTGATGTTATTGAATATACCATAGAGTGATTTACAAAACTTGTTTCATTTATTGTCATTAACACAGAGTAAATGTAATGTAATAAAAAATTAAATAGTCACTTTCAGATGATATGTCGTGATATATGTCAGGTGATATATGTTTACACCTCCGTACATTATTATATTATAAAACACTCATCCAGTTGTTCGTGCTCGCTGTAAAAACTTTTCATAAAACTCGAGCGCAAACAAAAATACTTTTCAGTAAACCTTGGAAAATTATTGAAGTCAAGCATATTTGAAAACATGTGTCGAAATAAAGCACGCCTCATATTATTATTATATGTTTCAATAAAATATGATAATGTATTTTTCATTAGGTTATTAAGCAACCGCTGCCAATTTAGTTTATTACATTTTCAGATAAACATTACTTTAGTTATGTTTAGTCAACAGAGGGAAAAAATAGTGACTCTTTCATAAAGAGGAAATTAACAAACCATTATTTTTAAAATTGTATTAAAATGTCTGACAAATAAATGAGAAATCTTGTATTTTCTGGAAAAATTAAGTTATTTTTCATGATAATTTGTAAATGGTATTTATACATAGCTCGCTAAATCGCAAAATGAACAGAGTATTTTTGAATCCCCCACAAACAGATATTATTTACTAGTCTGAAAAACTCATAGACCCAACAGGATTATCAAATAAAGCCGAGTGAGACTCGAGACAACAAAAAACATTAATTTTAACAACACAGTACAAATTTTAATTTCAGTTAACTGTTTATTTTTATTTCATTTAAGTAATGCCGATACTTTAAAAAAACGTTTCCAAAAAGTTATTACGTAATTCGTTAGATTTTTATTCTTATTTTTTATTCCATATTAATAATTCTTGTTATTTTAAAAATAAAATACATCACGTTTATGGAGATAGCTTTTTATATCTTGCATAATTGTTAATAATTTTATTTAATTTTTTGCTCTTTTCCAATGATCGGTTGTTTATATTCTGAGAAATAAAAGAGAATTTTTAATTTTATTCTATTTTTGTAAATCCAAGCCCCATCAGTATCCTATAGACAATTTATACTTCACTTTTTTTTGCTGTTAGTTAATATATTTAGTATTTCCAATGCTTTTTCTTTAGGTGCAAATATTGCACTTCTTTTCGACAATTATCTATTATGTTTAACAAAAAAATTCCTGCTTGTACAAAATTAATAAAACGATGACAGACCAAAGACTATATCGTCGGTCTTTGTAATAGAATATTTTTAAATTATTTCGAAATTCATCGTTTTTGTACTTAATAGATTAAATTCACTTAATTTTAATAAAGACACTGAAAAGTGTTGAAGGCATTTTGGAAGTAATTTTAAGACATAATTTTTGCAGTCAACTTTAAGTCACAGTTCATTATTTGGTTTTTTTTTACGAGTTTTATTCAAATTAGGTTATTAAGCAATCCTCAAAAGTCTTTAAATCCTTAATGATTTTTACTGAGCTTATAGAGCTAGTAGATTTCATCATCGCTGTTGCTTTTGTACAGCTACGTAATTTTACTATGAGAATGATGAATTTATTTTCGTCTGATAGTCTAAATAAATATAACTAAGTCAGTGAAATATAATATGGAAGATACCCGTAAAATTGGATTTTAAGGTTTTTCTTGCTTCATTAAATTAATTCAGACCTGTGCAATTTTAAAGATTAACCAATGTTTTGTGAGATAAGTGAAGTTCCCTCTGCTAATCTCTCCTGTCTCTCTAAAAATACTACTACTCTAAAACGCTACCTTCAATTTGAGCGAAACATCCAATGTTTAAAATTGATATACAAATTTGTAGCCATTTTAAAGATTCGGGGTGTCCTATTTTAATAGTTTAAATATGTTGTTAGTTTTTTTTCCACAGCAAGTCCAGATCTATCGTTGTTAATTTGGTCAGATATATTTTGTTGCCCAAAGCAATATAGTTTACGAGTGTCAAAATTTGACTAGCACTCGAATCGAATTTTAATTTTTTTTTGAAATGACAAAAATTATGAATAAACTATCAAAATAAACCATGTAACAATATCACAAAAAAGGTTTTAATGTTAGCAATTATCTGAACTGACTGATGGTAAGGATAGGCTATTTTGCAATCCTAACTGAAGGTGTGACAATAGGCTGTTTATATTTTTGGTGCAAGTCATGCACAAGTAAAATATCGTCGCGTGACCGACTTCTGAGAACAGGATTCATCTGAACTTGAACAAAGTGTATCATATATTATGTATTAACACCAGTCGCGTGGAACATATATGCTCATTTGCACTATTAAACAACCAGGGAATAAGTTTATATTTATTTAATTTCAATTGCCACTATTTCCTTTTATATAACTATGGAAAACTTTTGCGAAATGCTCTTTTGAAAAATTGCAAAAGTTGCCAATCATTTATTTCACAAACATTTACATTAAATTTTTTTTATAAAATTTTGCTTTCGCGACAATTTTTAGAGTTTACTCTTTAAGAATTGATTTTCATATGTAGCGCTCGGTATGAAGTTTTATGAGTAGTGAAATCAGAATTTCAGAGTGTAGGAAGTTCAGAGCGTTAAACGTGTAAGAACTAATTTCAGTCACATCTTTAATTAACATATCGAACTATTTACTGACAGTTGTAAGCGTCATTTGTTTTGGCTGAAATTTAAAAAGATTTTTTTTATGAAAAAATATTTCTGTAACTATATATACATACATAATTACAGAAATATTTTGTGTATTTTTTGTTCGTTTTCAGATGTAGGTAGGAGCTGCCCATATTTTTATATGCTATAACCACCTAGTGATGTCAGATAGCTACTTGCAGAACCCTGATGTAAAAGATTGGTAAAACAAATGTTCAATGGAATAGTGTATTTACCAATGAAATAGGATTTTCATGTTGAGACCATATGAAAGAATGGTTTGTATTATCTAGAGCAAACTAATTTAATGCATGTTTTTGTTTTAGTTATGAGCAAATCGAACGATACATTGCATTTAAATAACAGAATTTTTACTTAATGTAGCTTCTGTCATCATTTGTACTAGAATTCAATTTATCAGAATACAATATGTTTTTGCAAGTATTTGTTAAATTACCAAATCTGAAGAATAAATATGTAATGATAGCTTCCTGAATTAAATCAGTCACTTGCTTATATCATCTAGTCCAAACGAATTTAATACACATTTTAACATTCTGGCTATAAGTAAGTGAACCATTCAGTGCAAACTAATTGTAAGTCAGATTGAATTTCAATAATACAATTTTTTTACTCCAATTTAGAATACTAATAAATAACTTTTCAAAATACAATATAGTAAAATACATAAATATAATATAGTAAAACATATAAAATACAGTATAATAAAATTTTATATGTGAACATAAGTTCACACCAAACAATATTTCGCAGTAACGTTGTTTTTTCATAATCTGGCTTTAGCAATTTCGGAAACGGCTAGAAGGGATATATTTCTATGGAATTTTTAGTTTTACATGGCACATGAAATTATAATACGAAAAATAGATCCGTACGAAAAATAGATCTATTACTTAATTTTTTCCCAAAAAACTTTCATATAAATATTTTTGGGTGGGAATAAATATTATTGAAATATGTAAAAGCGGGTATGCTTATCACTATACCAAATTTGTATGTTTCTGAAAAAAAGTATTTGATATATAGACACACGGACGGACACGTGAGTGATCTTACAAGATTTTCGTATTTTCCCTTTTGATATACGGAAAATTTAAAATGCATATTTGCCATAGTGCACTTATATCGCACGGGGCACGTATGTCTCGCCAAAAAAATGAATATTTTCACTAGACTAAGAGCAAATCGAGAATAGAATTCAGCACTACTAGACTTATAAGTTCTATTAAAATTTTATATAATTTTCAAGACTACATTATCAACCTATTCAACGCCTTTGAAAATTTCTGGCAAGAAATTCTCCCACAGGAATTTGATTTTCGTCAATATAATAAATGTGATAGTTCTAGGAACATACCACGGTATTGATGGTTTGTTACATTTTCTTTATAAAAATTGAAATTATGTTTTATAAAATTAACCTACTTCGGAACTTGCGGTAATTTTAAATTATAAAATGACTAGAGTCTCCATAAGAATGTAGTAATTATAACTATTTATATTACATTTAACTATCAAATTCATGCAGCCTACATACACCGCTAGTATTAATTCATAATACATAAACTTGTTTTGAAATTAAAATTAATTGCTTATTAAATTCCGCTGCCGTTTACGCGACAAAAACTAGTAAACACTTTAATTAGTTACTTATATTGCTTATTTTAAAGAACTCGTGATACACAAATATACAATTTTCAAACATATTTACTAAAAACGGCTATAACCTTAATAAGCATTGGTCAAATAATTAATTTATTAACATTTAAAAAATTTCGTGATTGAATTATATTTGAGGCTGTGAGCCCTTGGGATCGTTTGAGAATTTCTTGATCATTTGATTTTTCTTTTAATATAATAACACCCTGAAAAGACCGGATGACACTTAGAATGAAGTAGATTTGTGCATGAGAAAAACTGACTTTTGCAAATATTTAGCAACTTTTCTCACCTTTTCTTTCCATTTTTCTTTATTGTTATTGTTGGTACAAGAATAGTCGGAAATTAAATGTTTCCATTTCAAATGGAAGAAAAGCAATCAAATTAATTTATGCACAGATTTATTATCTGAAGTCGATTATCTTTAATCAATCCTTTAGCAGTATTTTTATTTATCATAAGCAAAGTATTTTTTCAATATAAAGTTTTATCTTGGAAATTCAGTTACCTCAGTACTCTTTGGAAATTCTGAAAGTAATTTTGTGTTGCAATTGACACATGTAATAAGGTTCAACAGTAAACCACGATCATATTTATTTTTAGAAGATTTTCATTTTTCGAAGGCAGAAATGCTTTCTGTGTGCAGGCATTAATTAACAAAAATTTACATCTACTTCTCTTATTATAGTTAAACAAATAAAGGAGAAGAGTTAACTTTCTTTCTTCATTCATTCATTTCGACGGAGAAAGCTACAATGTGTGTAAAACAGATTATGAATGTATATGTCAGAAAAAAAACTTGGATAAAATCGAGATTCATTATATATAATTTTATACCTTATTTTTATCTTAAAGAGAAAATAAGCTTTATGAAATATTACGATATTTGATGAATCAATTAATATATCTTTTATCAAAATCAGACCCCTTGGAGTGTAATTGGCGTAAATTACTTCTTACAGAGAAACATAAATATCGACAAAGATGGAAATACAAAACTGATGGAAATACATAATATACAATAAACAAAATTTAAATAAAATTTTGGTTTTTAAATTTAAATCTTAATTCAAAGTAGGTGTAAATTAAAAATAAAACGTTTTTATGAAATGCTTTTGTCAATTAGAATAACTGTTAATGTTTATTTCTTCCTTCAATGTAAAATAAATACTTGATTCTATTTACTCGATGAAGTATTCGAATTATTATCTATGTATAAAATTGATCGCGTGTATGCTTATATTTCACTCTGCAGTCAAAACTACATATAGCAGACGAATGGAATTTGTGTGGATAGTAGCATTATTCCTCCCATCGTGCACTATGGTGGTTGTGCGTCGATAACTATAAGGGTGTGGAAGATAGGGCGGTTGAAATTAGTCAACCTCAAAAATGTGTGACTTTCAATATGAAAGTCCCAGTATTTTTTGAAAAGTTCTAGAAATTTGAAGAAATTCCTGCAATGTTCTGGAACCCCCCTTCCCATTTCTTTTAACATTAATATATATATATATATATATATATATATATATATATATATATATATATATATATATTACTTACTATATATATTTATTTATTTATATATATTTACTTAGTTTGTAAGGTACTTATGTACAAAATATGGAAAAAGTAATAATAAAAGAGAAGTTTTTTTAACACATGGGTTTTATACAAAAAAGAAATATATGACATATGAATAAATGAACGAGCAAAAAACAAAATAAGGACGCGGGCATTTGCTTCTAGTTACATAATAATAATGCGCAAACAAAGACATTTTGTAATAAACAATAGCTTTCCGGATACTTGTAAATTTCCTTCATACAATTATTAAATTAGTAAATTTCCTACATACTATTACGTATATAACAACTAGCAAAATAATTGTACAAACAACTATGCCATATAATTGTAATCCAAACACATTTATTATCTAGATTTTGTGAATTCGCTCTAGTTTCTGCGCACTCACACATACTGATCCCTTTCTTAGCATTCAAAAACTGACACAGTAAAGGAGCATGTTATATATAATCGAGGGATATATCAGTTTAGTCTGATCATATCAGTAACCCTGAAATTGAAACAAAAAAAATGGAGTATGGCTGTGTCATGGACACGGCCATGTGTTGTACGTGAATACGTCTATGTAACGGGTTATATAGCCTATACAGTCCGCTGTCGATGTAGAAGCGATTTCATTATCCACTTGCATAATTTCAACCGCTTCAGCTGCAGATGTACTGGCACCGTCGTTGATCCGCTCGGCCGCATTTATTCTTTTACGTTCCCAGCCTTGCTTGACTCGGTCATATGGTGTTTTATTATTATCATTAGATTGTTCTTGAGAAGCCCTTTCCAGCTGTATACGATCTCTGCATTTGGTTTTGGCTTTTCGACGCGTATAGGCCGACATTATATATTTTGATTCACTATCACTACTTTAAAGTAATATTTTATATAAAATCGATGGATTTTGACGACAGCTGACGATTAAAACTTAAACGAACATCGTAGCTTTTCCGAATCGAAAGTTATATTCTCGATACGCAGCAAAATAACCTCAAAATGGCGACAGTTCTCCCTCTACCGTGCGCGATGTGTCACTGTTATCGCTTATCGTTATGAATTATTTGATCCTTTAGCTATTCGGTGGTATAATTTTATATCAATAAATTAATTTTTGATGTAGAGGATAAATTCGAAACTGCAACGTCAAACTGTATCCCCCGATTTTGTTATCATTATGGTAGCAAAGTGTCTAAACAATACCTCTGTTTTAACGATATTCACTTTAAATGTAGTCATGAAATATTTTGTGGTTCTTTTTGTTATCGTCATCCTGATTTTTTATAAAGAAAAAAGGTTTTCATAACATGCTCTAAACTTATTATGAGTCACTGGTAGTTTAAACTTCACTTTAAATACTTTAAAACTCATAACAATAAAAAAGATTATCTACAGAAACGAATTGGTAAAATTGTCACAGAAATACAAAATTAAAATTGTCACAGAAGTGCAAAAATTTATTGTTCCGGAAAAGCCAGTATTAACTGCATAAGGAGGCTTATCATGCATTAGCTGGCGATACTCGGATGTTGATTGTCTAGGCATAGTAGCTTTGAATGATATATAGCAAACTTGTGTAAACTTGTCTAAATATTCGCGTCGTTAATTAATTTCGCAAACCACTACTGACGTGAAATGTACGCAGATAACAATAATTCGGTTGGTACTGGTGTGTATACCCAAAATATAAAAACAATGTGTGTATCTGGAACTAGGGTAACTAATATATACGTAATTCTCGTGAAATAAGAGTATAAATTAGATTTAATTTTTTGTATATTATATTCTCTATAACATATTATAGTCGCTTCTTGTGACAATTTTAAATGGTCATATTTAACATATTTTATTACGAAATTTAATATATTTGCCCAAGTTTGGAAACACCAAACGTAGTATATCTGATGTGAAAACCCTTTTGTGTCCATTGTTACGGTTATATCCGCAGGGCTTTGTCTATTGTTATGAAACTAACTGGTAATGAAATAAGCTAAACCCATATCATTTACCTTATTATTTTGATATGAATAGCAAAATGAAAATGAAATTATTTACAACTGTGCGTTACATACCTGCAACAAAACTGTGAAAACGATGGTATTTTCAGATTACTGTAAGCAATGAAGCATGCCTACTTTTTTATATGCTTAAATTATTACATTTTGTACAATTATTGATAATTCTCGCCAATTTTTTTATTTTAAATTGTGGATCGAATATAAATATTCACATTTTAGCTCCTTGTATCATTGCGGAAATACGTACTCGTGATAGAGTTTTGTCTTCAGCTGAATGCGGAATATACAGCATGGAAAACTGACGTGATTTCCCAAAAGTTATGACCTGTGGGCTAAAGATAGGTGAGCTCTTTCAATTTTACGCAAATGTCTGGCAGAGTCGTCAAAGCCCGTTAGCATTTTTACCCGCTCCAGCGGCTTATTTGCCATAATTGTTATATTGTCCTCAAACTGTATGTATGTTTGTATTGATAATCGTCACTCTCGTCCACACTTTTGGTGTGGATAGCACAGTATAAGTAATTGTAATATTTCACTGTACGGATATAATTTTAACTACCTCGTAATCATTTCTCAATAAAAAACGAAACTTAAATCTCATTATTAGACGCAAAGTGTATGAAAATTAGTTTCAGCTTTCCTAACATTATTTAAATTTTTATTTGGAAGCCATTACAACGTATATTCTATTTTCATTTAAAATATTTAAGAATTTGCCAAAAAAATTGACAATTGTATGCTTCATAATCGTAATTCTTATTATAAAATCCAAACCCACGCATTTTATTTGATAAAGATGAAATTACAATAATTTTAATGCATATTCAGGTTAAACTTATCAAAGCTATAGGAAATAAGAAACAATTTAGGTAGCTAATTTTTTGATGCAGAACAAACGACTAAACAGTAAAAGGTGACGGAAGGCTATAACTTGTGCATTCTAAGTCACCAAGTTTTGAATATATTTAATTTAATTGTTACATTTCTTATTTTTATCTATATAATATTAGTAAAATAGAATAAAAGACAATGTTATAGTAATCATAGTTCTTTTTTACGTAAATAATATTCCGTAAAAATACTAGAAGTTGATCTTCTTTGACCCGCGAAATAATAATTAAAAATCATTATTTAAGTTGAAAAATCATAATTTCGTTTTGACTCCCAATAATGTAGCATTGTGGTTCAAAACGATATATATTTTGGTGATATATATTCAATAGTTAATAATTGAATGCAAAATTATCACAACGACCGAGTAATTCAGTACTAATGGCTAGAAACGAATGAAGTGAATAAATTTATTCACTTCAACAGAGTTCATATGTTATTATTTTGAACAGAGTTTATATGTTATTACTTATATACTCTTACAACGTATATACTAGGATTCGAAAACAATTAATTCAGAGTATTCCGTCTGTATATAATAAGATATTTTATAAAGGATAGGAAAATGTATAGTTTTTGTATTCATTTATCAACGGCTAATTAAAAAATAAGCCTCATTAATTAGCTAAATGATATTTAAGTGAAATTTACTTGTATATAGACATTGATTTTTAAAATTTATTTCGTTGTTATTTTTATTGAAATAATTGACCAAAAATATTAGTTTTACTTGTCCATCTCTTAATTTGATAATTATTTAATTTTACCTTAGTAAAAATTGGCGAAGAGAATGTTACTGTAGATATATAATTTTGAAATTACGTATTATGTGAGTTTTAATATATACACACACACACACACACACACATATATATATATATATACATATATATGTATATAATATCTTAATTTTCAACACAAGAATGTGTTAGTGGTCAATTTATGTTTGAAAATAATACAAACTTAAAATATGAGTTAAAATAATCCCGTGATTTTCGCTATTACATTTCTTATGAAATTAATATGCCGTCAACTTAGGATATTTTAACTCTTAAATATTTTCAAATTCTTTGATTATATTCTATACTTTATTAACTCAACGGCGTTGGTAAGAAACTTGATTCTTTGCTTTTGTAAAGGTTACATGAATCTAATCACTTACGTTTTAAAACACATGTAAAATAAGTAGTTATCGCAGTTTCATTAAGCCGGCAAAGTTAAGAGTTAGAAATTAAAACCAAACGATTTTTCTAGCCAGCAAAGTTACTAAAGAAAGTTTGAACTCATGGGGCTTTCACAGTTTAACTTCAAAATAATTGAATTTTTTTTTCAATTTCTAGAAGATTAATCTGTTTGGAATTTGAACAAATGTTGTTTATTGTTATACCTATTATGGAAAAATAGAAATTACCTAGACCATTTTTAAATAGCTATTTCACTCTCCTGAGGATGATACTTCCTAGATTTGCGGGCACTTTTCAAAGTGATTACCTTTTTTGTTCTCCCTTGCTAATCTTTTTGTTCTTCATATTGGGGCAAATTGACCAATGAACGAGTGAGCGTGTGTGTGTAAGGCAGCTGATCGGTCTCTGCGTTGCATAAAATAATAATGGTACCTTCGGCCAAAACGTTGGGAAACTATACCTAATGTTAGTATTGTATTATTGTCCACTCGAGATCAAATTATGATCACGGCTTATTTTTATTTAGTGTAGAAGAAACGAATAATTAGGTTTGAAAGCATAAAAATAAGTCAGGCTGTTGAAATTGAGTAAAATTGTGGAATTCTTCGGATCTGCAACCATTTAACCTACTATAATACGTTTGCTGCCGTATATGAATTTTCTCGCAATTTAAATTTATAATACATAATTTGCCAGTATATTATGTAGACTGATCTGATAATGATAATAGAGAGTATTGTTTTGCTGCATAGAGCTTTGAATATTCCTTATATTTAACTTGGATTATGAAGATTTTAACAATTATTTTTTTGTAAGAAATCCTAAACTTATTTGCTTTTTAAAATTATTTCAAGGTATATTGCAAGAATATTGACAATACTAATACACACATAAATATTTAATCATTATTTAATTATAAATCATATACCATCAAGGTAATTCGTATAAAGTATAAAGTTATGGAGTTTAAATTCGTATAAATTCGTATAAAGTTATGGAGCAAAGTTGATTGGCAGAAATTTCGCAAATTGCTAAAATAATGATTAACTATATATATATGAATACATATATATGTATATACACACACACCCACCAACACACACACACACACACACACACACACACACACACACATATATATATATATATATATATATATATATATATATATCATGGAAAATCATTTCTCATTTTCAAATATTTACGTGAAGCCTGTCCATCTCCATATGGTGAGCACTGCATTTCACATAATATATATTTTCACAATCATTATAATAAGAAAATATCTTACTGCAAAATCCTATTAGCTGTTTATTTAAAAATATTACAGACATTTAAATAAGAGAGTAAATTACTATTATTCATCGAATGCATCCGATATAAATTATACAAAAGGGTTAAAAACCAGTTTGCATTCATGTGGAAATTGATGATTATTGAGAAATAATTGTTAAAATATCGAATTTAATAAAACACGCTGTGCATATATTGAAGTATTCCAATGGATATGATTTATTCCTTGTACATAAAATGAAAAATCCTTTTAATAATTAAACATTTCGTGCCAATTCATACAAATCTGACGTTGTGTTCCCTATAATGCTTAGTTTTTAACAAATTTTCGTGTATCTTATAAATTTAATGTACATGTCTGAAGACAAATACTTAGAATGATGATAAATAATCTTCGATTGATAATTTAAAAAAAAATGTTACTTCGTCATCGGTATTAAACCACAACAAAATTATTGTACCGTTTATATTAACCTGAAAGGTAATTATGTCGAAACATAGAAAAATAATATTGCTTGGATTTTGAGTACTTTTGGATCACTCTGCAAATTTTCATTACATGTGAAGTAAATCAAACGCATGATACCAAAAAATTAAAAAAAATTCAACTCGTGCAAATTTACATTCTTAAAATATAAATTTGTATTTTCGACCTCATTTACTTGAAAAGTAAGTCATGATTATCTAATTTCCTCTGCAATTGATCCCCTTTGGTCAGTGCGTAATTTTTTTAACCCTTTTATTGGTTTTAAAAAGTGACGCTATAGTAACAACAGCAACAGCGATGATACACCGCGTCTATACTGGCCACGCTTTTCGCCGTTCACGCAGCAGCTGTCTTATTAGAGCCATCCATGCGGAGATACACAGCACGTCGACGTATTGTTACGGGTTCGCGTCTTGCTGTCTACGCAAGTGCACCTCTCTTTTTTGCTTGTTTCTATTAATTGCAATTTTAAACAAACCGGCGACATTCAGTAATATCACTACCTATCATAGATTCTTGCAAGCATATAATTTTGAAGTTCGTTTCTGTCTCCATCACAATGACGAAACGTAAATAGAAGTTCTGGTGGTGGAATATAGGCTAGTCTAGGTCCGAAGTTATAGCAAATGTTTTTTATTCAGACACTAATTATTAAGTAAAGCTGAGTTGCATTTGCAGTTAGGAAAATTAGGCTGAAGTTAAATAAAGCAACGACCAGATTAGTTTATTTTTATTACTTACACAGTGTCATGTCGTGTGGCATTATGCTTTGGGCTGACAATAAAACCTATTTTTTTAACTTTAACGTTAAATCTTGAGAATCGTTGAGAGACATGTATTAGAATATTTGCCGAAGAATACTTTGCCGTCGTTATATATCTGTGAAACTTATGTTAAAAAAAATTAGGTCGTTTCTAAAAAAGTAAAATATCCATCCCTTACTGTAAGAAACAAAAATAAAATCAATAATTCTAAATCTAGATTATAAATAAATAATATGTCTTTCCTGGTTAATGGCGTCCGCTTTTTTTTAACAAATTGTTTTCCTTTAGCAAAATTTAAATCGCGTATTAAACATGTGCTTATTTGAAAGGTTTATTATCACGTCAATAATTATTTTAGTAACAAAGTTATTTAAAGATGAATGTAGTTCCACGCAGTATGGCCCTGATTAAAATGGATTAACAAATTTAATTGTATACATGTCGATTATTAAGATAATTAATTACAGTGATAATAAATTATATCGCGACTTGTCAAAAGAAACTTTGATATTTTTACTTGAACGAAAAAGAAATAGGCAACCATTGAAGCTAACAAGGATATGATATGATTCGATGTCGTGGACTTTGAATAACTTATAAATGACCTATATTTATGAACATACATTTCTAAACAAGAAATTGAGGAATTCTTTTTTCGCTTTCCCCCCAATACACGCCAGTGTAGAAAATTTAAATAAATTTCCGGTAATTGTTAATATTATGAAAAGTAGCACTTCCAAAAAATTAAATAATATAACTACTAAAAGCCATAATTATATATATCATCATCATCATCAGTGGCTTGAGAGTTCTTGGTGGACCCTGACCTTCTCAAGCAAACTGTTTCAAGCCCTCCTTCTGGACGCCACGGTTTTCCAGTTTGTTGAGAGCGCCGAAAACATTTTAGTAGGCAGTCCACCCATATTAATTTGGGTCTTCCTCTTCCTCTTGAGCCAGTTGGTTTGGCCAGAAAAAATTGTAATTAGAATAAAAATAAACAGTAATCATAATAATAACAAAAACGATGATGCCGAATACTATCGCACACTAAGCTAGTAAATTATTTTTTGAGTTGATATGGCAAAAAATAAATAATTAACATTACGTGTGGCTTGCAAAAAGTTTTTTTTTCAAAATTTACAAATAATATACCTCTTTTTGTTCTTGGATATTAGGCAAACGTAGCATCTTTGCTTTAATTTAGGATCCTTGAAACTAGCCTCGTCTGAACTGGCCAAAGGCTGCTTTTCGTAGATCAACTTGCACATTATTGCTCTTATATCTTTGGTCAAGATTGGTTGTTTTCCAGTTCTTGGAAAACACATGGCTTTATAAGAGACATTGCAATGGACTTTATGTATTTTCGTTTCCTCATTGTTTTATTTGAGTTAGATACAGCTCAGGAAACATAAGCATTAACAACTGAAACCTTCATCATACCACCAAAGATTGCGTTAGGATATCTTCGCATTCTATGTGAACATAAATAATTTGAACATTTCAAATCGAAGGTGCTGTTGTGCAATTCTATTTTTCTATTTGGTGCTGTTGAATAATTCTATTATTTCCGGCTTCTTGGACTGTTCACATACTAATACTTTGTCGTGTATAAAGGAAAGTAGAACTACACACTAGTTTTTTTGTGGCACATGTGAATGTCTCGTCTCGTAGAAACCTTGATAACGACGACTCATTTTTTCGACGGTCGTATTTTAATAAAAATAAATTCCTTGCGTGTCTTTTTTGGCTTGATGCTAACGCATATAAGTTTTTTTTGTTAGCGCTTATCCACTAGCTCAAGAGAAATTAATAAACTGTCTTCAGTAATATTCCTTTTTACCCCACAAAAATATTCTCAACAAAAATAGTTTACACTACAAATATGTATAAATTTTTCGAAGATTTCACTTACCGAGGCAGTTTTAACTGTAAACTTTCTTTCCTCTCGTGTAAAACAAACGAATAAAGATCTCTTTAGGCCCATTTTAACATAAAATATATCTCTGCTTATTTAATCAGGCTCCCATAATGATCGAATATCTTTGCGATTTGACTCGAAAATCGCAGTAAATAGAAACAATTCAAAGTAAGCTCTTAAATCACAACTATCACTGTTTTTGTCATAGTAAGGCTGGATGGTGGAAAATATTAGACTTTTACTTTTTGATTAATATAGTGTACTATAGCTTGGATTATGGTAAGCAACAGATCCTAAGTCTTTTGCTAATGACATTTCATTCTTACAAATAAGAGGATTTTTCAAACCAATACGTTCTTAAATGATGTATTAAGGTCGAATACGAGATGATACAATCTGTTCTCAGAAATGCTCTGCTACTAAGACAGTCTTTTAATTTTAACATAAACCGGATACAGGTACTCAACGGGTTTCGTTTGACCAGTTAGTCCCAGTTCCAATCTTACGAATTCATTCAAGTCATCCTACTAATTCATGTTTCTCAAATAGAGAGTTAATTATTAAGTAATTGTGCAAATAACAACTGCGTAATTGATAATCCTAATATGTCGTTAAGATTAGTATATATTATATATTAGTATATGAGTATTATTAAATATTTCTAGCCAAGTAAATAGTAAAAAAAATTCCCTTTCTTCAACTAATTTTTAAAGGAACGTAACAAATGGGTGGAAGCTTAAAGGGATAATAAAATTCAAGATAAGTTTCCTAAAAATAAAACATGTATTTTAGGTAAATAATGGCACGATTGTGATAGCGAAATAGTGAGTGAAATAAAAGCATAGCAATGTAGAAGTGAAATAAAAGTGAAAAAATAATCTCTACAACTGGCATTTCGAGGCCTCTGAAATCGCTTCAATTAAACAACAACCTCCATTAGCAATTTATTAAAAGACCACGAACATCATTATACTTGTAGCGTAAGTGTGTTTTACAGGTAAACAATCAGTATCTACCTCTACTCATTTGCAAAATTAAAAACAATCAACTACTTACATCTTAATTTCAGAATTTAATATTTGTTTATAAACTTCAAATATTTTTTCTCATACATATTTTATTCCTACATATTTTATTAAGATAAATGAATACGTCCCATTTTTTTCACCCAATATTAATTTTGCGATTGTTCTTGTACTCGATTAGGCCTGTGACTCACATTATGAGAATTAGCCTGCTTAATAATATATTTGATCCCTGAAAACAGCAACTGACTAATAGTTCCTTAGTCCATCGTGATGAAAAGAACAAACTGCTCATCTTCTGACTGATCTCCATGAATATTAGCAATATTCTAGCCAACTTGTAAACCAGTTATCGTTACAGATAAGGACACGGCATTTTGACCACTTTACGGAAATTACTCCTGCCGATACAAAAAAATAAATTAACCAAAAACATGAATAAATAATTGTCGAAACGGAAAGATATCACAAACGAAACCAATCTATCATATCCAACCAAAAGATGTTCAATATTTAAACACATAAATATTTAAACACATAAATGTCCAGAAACATTGCAGACCGCCCGTCTTATCATGTCGACGTTAATTCGACCATGCTATGTCAAGTCGACGATGAATATAAATTTGGCAAATATATTGTTCTTAAATCCGCTGAATCAATTGTTTCCAAAACCACAAAATTTGCTATTTTTAAATTAAATGCATTCAATTCAAATTCATTATAAATCTCAACGAATACGCTTAACCAACTTAAACTAACCTTTCTTCACTTATTCGCTCTACCCGAGGTCACGGTTTTCACTTTACACAAAATATCTAGGTTATTTAAAATATTTTAGTCCTGTCGCATCTAAACGCAAAACGCTTACCTGTGAATACTTTAATTTTTCAGATATATTTATAGAAAACCATTTTCGATCAATCGTCTAGTCGTGCAGAGACAGGTTGAAGGCAAAAGACCTTCCAAGCTGATAGACGGATTTGGTAAAGACGGCAACAGAGACCAACATTACGGAGTGTTCTAGAAACGCTACCAATCGACTGAAGTGGAAAGATATTGTTAAAGTAGCCATCCGAGTTGAGAGGAATGAAGACGAACCATGTTATGAACGACCACCCTGATAAGAGTGTGACGACTGTATGGATCACCTTTTACTTTACTTCTACTTCCGCTGTAGAGTATAAAGTTCAAGTAACTCAGCCTACCAACGTCAAATCGTAGCAATTTTCCGAATTCCACAAGAGGGAAATCAAAATCCAAATCCAGAAAATTCTTAAGGAGGATATCATAAAGCCCCAAAGGTCTCTGGTACCGACCTATTAGGGTTGTCCCATAAAATCAGACGTTTCTTTTGAACGAAAATAGCGCATAGTTATTGATTACAGAAACTCTAATATAACTGTAATATTAGATGAGCTGGATATGTCGGAATATTTTCCCATACTGAATCTTGCATCTGGTTTTCACCAAACCAAATTTTTTTCCGAAGATTTCCTTCTCTTTTCAAAGTTAATCCTTTACAGAATATCATTATTTAGATATATTGTAAATTATATCTACGCGAACTTCGAAGACTTAATTTTTTTTCTCCAAATTCAAACCAAGACAGAAACGAATCGAAAACTTTTGGACAATCACTTAATTCTCCTATTTCCATAAACAATCAAAACCTTCTTATCATGCTTATTGTCAAGGCTTTTTAGATTATGTAAAAGTGTTCAAACATCAAATAAAATAATCTCTAGCAAAAGTTTAGGAGACCAAAGAAAGTTTTAAAGCGTAATATAATTCCCAGAACTATTATACTAGGTAAGAAAAGGTTTATATCGCACATTTGGAAAAACCCCTGCAAGGTCAAAATTAATGGCAGAAACTCGCTTACAATGCTAATCAACACTAAACAACTAACTCATTACTATCGCGGGGTCAAAATATTTCGTAAAGCAGAATAATAAACTTGTATCTTTTATTTCAATAATGTATACAATATTCTTTGCGCCATAATATTGATGTTTAACTCCACTCCTACGATAGATTAGCCTATTTTATTGGTAAAAGAAAAAAATCTACGCATTGTCACTAACGATGACACTTTGATGTTTTATTATAGTTTCACTATCCGGACACAAACGGGCTTTATGCAATCGATAAAAAAAGGATTGTATTTATTTTGGCCGCCTTGGTTCAGTAACACTAGTCATTACATCTTTTGACAAATCTTTCGTAATATTTTACGGTAAAAATCATAACGCCTGTTGATAAATCTTTTAAAAATACAACTGTCAATTAATAACGGTATCTGCGGAAACTTTAAACCCCTATTTGCTTTTATTTAGCAGAGTGAGATGACAGTTGTCAACAATCTCTCTCCAGTCGCTACTCGACCTCCTTCGAGACTTCAATACTTTATTTCTCTAATACCCACGAAATCTAAAGCTCAGCATAGTGTGATAAAAAAAGGACCACGTTTAATAATTTATTTGAGTCCGAAATAGAGAAGAAGACACAATCATGTAAAGGAACACTTTTCGGGCAGTAGTAAATGATAAAAAAAAGACTCCTAAAGGAAATCATTTTGGTTATTATATTTAGTGTAACCCAATTTGGGAAAACCATAAGTAATACATATTTAATGAATAAAGGCTGAAAACAGTGCCGTTCACGAAATAAAAATCGGCGTGTCGAGGACAGGGTCGTGTGTTTTACATGAATACGTGTACGTTAACGGAAGATATTTTTTATGTTCCCGACACCGCTTAACTTCATCATATGATGTTTTATGGATTCACTTGAGAAGTCACTGGATTGCACTTGAGAAGCTCTTCTCAACCTTATGCGATTTCTTCACTTTTACTTTGGTTTTATTATGAATATAGGCTGATACTTAATTAAATTTTAATCATTTTTAATTACGCACGCGTGAACACCATACATATTCACCATAAACGTACCACACTTATGTTTTGTACAAGCAATCGATAAATCTTGAAGAGAGCTGTAGATTGAAAATTAAACGAGCGTGTAACTTCTACGAGTCAAAATTTATACTAAGCGGAAATTATGTGATGCTGCGAAACGATCGCAAAATTCCGGCGCATCCTTCTCCGCACGCGCGATGCGTCACAGTCTCCACTCATTCTAACATATTTTTTTATTCTTTAACTATCGAGTTAGATTTTGGATACAGATGACTGTTACATAGCTGCAGTGCCGAACTGTATTCCCAGATTTTATTATCATCAATTTTTTTAATTTCCTCTCAGTATGGATGCAAATTTAAAGACGTTTTCACGTGAAAAATTTACAGTAATCCCAAAAAATCTTACAAAATTATAAGACAATTTAGAATTAAGGTCAAAACTCATGTAATTACTAAATGAGTTATAATAGTTCATTAATCGCAAAAAAGTAGAGAGAGAGTAGAGAGGACAATGGAAAAATATAGCATTAGCTTAATAAGTTAAATTCTAAGCTTTGCCAAGAAGGCTGAATCGTCATCGAAGCAAACTCACCTTAGATAGGCGGAGCGACCTGCGGGATTAGAAAATATTATTGTTGCCGATTGTCATGGACATCACCAAAGTGTCATTTACGACTTTAGCAGACAGAAGGTATGCAAAATTTAACTTTGTATTGTTATATATTCATTTAAATTTTTACTCGCCCTCAATTAGAATTAATCCTTTTTTCCCAAAAAGAATCTAAAAGCATTTATAGCATTACGTAGAAGAAAATAAAGGTGGATAAGGATGATCTCAAAAGGCTGCAATTTAATTATGCTACAATATAATTAAATTTATGCAAATTTACATGCAATTCGTATTTAACAAAAATATTTTAAGTTTTTAATAATTATTAGAAATCTTTTGAATTGTTACTAAATAGCGCTTAGGTTTAACATACTTTCCTTTTTCTGTCATTCTTATGTCGTAATTTAATTATTGTTTGATTTATTTATTGTTATGCACTGTGGTTAATGAACCCTACTGTATAACAATATATTTTTCTCTCTCACGTTAACTCCATAAATATTACGGCACAATGGTTTTTGAAGTTAAGAATATTTCAAAGTTCTTTCGTTTTTTTAAAACAAAAAAAGTCATTTAAAACACCCACTACATTCAGAATTTTTAATTTTTACTTCTTGCTGACGTAGACACTTTTTAAGGTTAAATTATTTTTTAATTCCAATTTAAGTAAATATATTTCAATTTAAGTACCTCAACAAGAAAACACAACTAAATCGCGTAAAATAAAGCCGTTTAGGATTAAGCAATTTGGAAGTGGAATGTCTAAAAAGAAACTTGTTAATTAAGAGTAGAAACCGCATTAAGAGTGTTCCATTTACACTTAGGTACATATAAACCTTTAAGTATTTATAGATTCATTGTTTTTCGCCATGTAAATATGATATTCACGTAGTATATATCTTCTCATAGTTTTCGTAGATTTACGATATTTTTACACCTGGAAAAGGCAGATATGTGCAAAATAATATCATTTTTGGAGACAACTTAATACCAATATTATGTACATTTAAATATCTAAACTGTTATATATTTAAGTGAGTACTACATCCCCTTTATGCGGGGCATACCCGCACTTCATATATTTATCTTTGCTTAATAAATAATTGTTTGCGCTTATACATATATATATATACATATATATATATATATATATATATACATATATATATATATATATATATATATATATATATATATATATATATATATATATATAATTGTAGTAAAAAATAAGCTAACTTATTAAAAATTTACCGTTAATTTTTGAGTGTTATTCACTGTCAACTTTCAATACAATTGGTTGAACGGATATTGGAAATCGTCATTAGGAAGCACAGGTTTGAGTGGATAATAATTTAGGTAGAGGCATTATAAATATTTTCATTCCATCTGAGAGAAACAACAAGTACCAAGTGTTCGTAGTTGTGAATAAAGAAAAAAAAACTGGTTGATATTTATTTAGATAATTCATCATCAGGTATCATGCGAGACCGCTACAATATAATACGTTCACAATTACATCTATTTATTATTAGTTTACTAACTAAAACAATACATTGCATTTGGTTATGTAGTCATCAATGATATTTTAAATTAAATAAAATAAGTTATTATATGAAAAATCTTAATTAAATCCCAAGCCTTTAGAGGTGTGCATAATATAATGAAACCTTTTTCCACTTATTAGTCTAAATATTTCATTTCTTATATTTTGCTAAATCGCTAATAATTTTTGGAATACATTTTAGATTCTCAAAAAATAGGAGGAACATAATTTGTAAAATAATTTGATTTAAGTATATATTAAATAAAATAATATTTATTTCTCAACAAAAACTACTTTTTATTTTCAGCATTTTTACAAGCATAATTATATTTAAACGTTTAACTATTATAAACAAAACTTCCGTAAAAATAAATGGAAGAAAAATATTAAATTGCTAGTATAATTAATGTTCTTTTCTACGCAATAATATAGATAAAGACTGATGTTCAAAATTCAACAATGAATTTAAATTGGCGCATTGTATTTATCGATTTGATGTCCTGCGCGGCCTCGTGTCCTAGATTTGCATGCGCCACCCTAGCAGCGCGCCGTCTCGTCAGCCAGACCACGATTATAACTCCACTCCTGTGGCTTGTGTTGTATCTTGCTGCATTTCATTTGCAAATGCCTGTGATAAAATGAAAAAGCCTTCATTTCATAGTAATGTATTGAAAAAATGCATTACTTATTTTGCAACATTTTTTCTATATAAAATTCTAAATTTAGAAAAAAATATTTCTTTAACCAAAGACAGATAAATCGCAAAATTAAATTAATGAAAACCCAATCAAAGTAAGTAATAGCACAATGGAAATTTATTTGTACTAATAAGGCAATAAAATATTATAACAATTGTGAGTTAGTAATGCAGGAAACAAAACTATGAATATATATACCTATTAAAGATCAGCCAGTTATCTCATCTTTGGAAATCACTCGTAGAGCGCTAATGACGTATTTAATAATTGTCTAGCTTTCGATATGGTTATTCCTTTTATATACATGTTTACTTTGACTCATTATCTCCTACATCATAGTTTGTGTGGAGCGCTAATAAGGAAGAAATGTTATATGGGTCAACAGAAAGTTCTGTCCGATAAAGTTATTTCAAGTTTCATAACGTGTGAAGTTGTTTGATTGGAAAATACATAACTGCCTTTTTACCATTAAATTTCTTTGGGATAGTTTCAAGTTTGCTGCAACCAACATTTGGAATGACCTCCCTCCGCCTTTTGAAGACCGCTGGATCCATGACTACTTTTAAAAGGTCAATCCGTAAGTGGCTTTTGACCCAGCAAATGCAAACGGAATAAACGGAAAATATCGGCTCTTCGAAATCATTTGATTTAAATTATATTTATTATTAGCATATTTTTTTCTTTGTGCTATGTTTCCTCTATGGGTAATAATGTGTATGTAGTTATATGCCTGTACATAATACCCGTATTAAAAATCATTATTAATATTATTATATATTGTGTATGCGTACGTGTATATGTGTGTGTATGTATATATGTATTTTATATGTGTATCTTTGTATATGTATGTATATTAACAGGTGCTAGATGTAAACCGGCCGTGTCGGTGATGCTTATAGCATAACTGCACAAGCCGAGCTAGTAACCTTTTTGTGAATAAAATATTAAAAAATTTAAGGTTAAGGCGTGTAACTTAATTTTTAACTTTAATTATGCTATTATTCCTAAGAAATGTTTTGTACATGTCTATTACTTTACCTGTTGTATTTTATATCCACAAATAAATGATATTATTATTTATTACCATCCGTTAAGGAGCTGTATTCTTCATTTCCAGAATTCGTTATTAGACTCATACTGTGATTGATAGATGGTGTAGTTATTTTGCAATATAAAAATTACCAGTAGTAAATATTTTGAATCAGAGTTGATATATTACTATCCGTTAAGATGTTCCATTTTTCATATCCAGGCCTCATCATCAGACACTGAACCGATCGATGTTGCAGTTATTTTGCAAAGTAACAACTGCTAGTAACAAATTTCTTAAGGTAAACTTCGTTTACTCCCATCGATTAAGGAGTTCAATTGTTAAACTCCAGAACTCATCAGGTGCTGATCTGATGGATGGTGTAGTAATTTTGCAAAGTAACAACTACCGATAACTTTTACAATTTTCTTGTAACTTAAAATTATACATTGTTTATTTCTGAATGGTGATATTAATACAGTTTCGTTTCACTTGACATCTTGATTCTCGTGAGTATATTTATCTAGAAAATCATAATCATAAAAAACAGGAAAGTTTACAAGCAAAGTAATTTATTATTTATCCATTTTCCTGCAAATTTGATGACTCTAAAATTGGGAATGTAAATTCATAAGTTTAAGTCATTCACATATTAATCATAGCCAACGGATATACTTTTTGACATAGTTTACGCATAAAATTCATACATGCTATATATATACTGGGGTACTCGGCTTTACTCAGAAAATTGATATGAGATTGTGTGGTAGTTGGAATAAAAGGATAAACTTTAAAATTAAGAGGTAAACAATTTTTATTGAAAAAATATTTTAACTATTTAAAATACTTGTTTCTAAACAATATTTTTCATTTTATTATCCGGGGTATATTTGTACAAATTTTTCGAATTTCCTTCTCGAGAGCAAGCTACTTATAGTTGACCGTGAGACAAGAAGGATTCTTTGAGGTTGATGCTGCAATGTTTTATAGTTTGTCCTTGCGCTTTGTTAATTGTAAAACTATAGGCTGATTTGATTGGAAATTATCCTTTCCAGTCATAAATTCGACTTTGATGATGTTATTCGATAGCTGTTTGACGATCATCCTTGTTCCATTACATAGTTTTCGTGAGTTCAGATTTCTTAGTAGTATCGGAGATCAAATTTTCATTCGAAGGCAGTGTAATGGCATTCATGGTACTTGCAAAGAGTTTAAAATCATGTAGGGAAGTTGATATTTTCTTCAACGTTTACCATCGTGTCGATCGATTTGTATATTCTCTCTTCACGGGAATTTTGTTTTCAATGTTACAGATGATATCGTCAATAATGTTATTTTTAGTTGCCAAAATTTCCCTCTGAAATAACCATTCCGGATTAATATGTTTGAATAAATTTGGTCGATGAGTTCGTTCTCAGTAGAGGCTATGTTGCAAATCATCACTGTTGAGTTTGATGAGGCCGGTCGCCTGGTCAGTAAGATATGTGCCTTCACCTATTTATAATGTTTGGGGGGCTGTTGTTTCATCTTTCGATTGTTCAACTCTCATGTTTTTATTAGTCGCAGTATATAAGACCAGAAATTTTTTTAAACATTCATTAATTTTATCTGCTGGTGTTGACTTGGGGATAGCTGGAAGTATTTGTCGAAAATCTCCTGAAAGTATGAGTGGAGCTCCTCCCATCACTTCAGAGTTTTCTCGCAAGTCTTGTAATGTTCTGTCCATGGCTTCAAGTGATTTTTCTGTGCTATTTTGCTTTCGTCCTAGAAGATCATCTTAGCTTGTTTTAGAAGTTCACCCCTACCAGATGCTCTTCAGATTTTACATACTGGGAATTGTTTTAAATGGCAGTTCTGCGGAAATGGGAGTTCTTCCTCTTTCCATAAGTGTATCGACAATGCCGGATGATGTCAGTGCAAGTGCGATGTGTTGTTTAGTACGTATTTCTGCTAGCAATAGATTTATTAGAAACATTTACCCGGTGTTGCTTGGTACGTCCAACTAAATAATTCCACAAGTGTTGTTGTTGATCCGGTCTATGATACGTAATTTTTTTTTATTGTCATTGAGGAGTGGTTTGTTGTAAGCAATTTATTGAAATAGTTCATTGATGCTGTAGCTTTTTTCCTTTGTAATTTCGAAGTTTAGTACACTGAAAGCATCTTATCGTGGTGCTGGCATCCCAATTTATACAAATGTATTTTATTGCTAAACATTTAACTGCTAGGCGAATGAGTATTTTATTGAAGATGGCGTCGTTGAATTCGATGTCAAGTTCTGGATGAGCTTGTCGGATTTGGTACAGCTTGTTATCACTCATGCTCCCTTCGAAGGGGTTACCTTCAGCAGTGGTTGTCGTTTTCCAGTAGTCCTAAGCGTTGGCATACTTCTCTTTACGTCTGGGATAGGTAACCGTCAAGAGTCTTGAGACCTGTGTTCTTTTGTGAAGTAAACTCTTTGTCCATTCTCCAAATATATTGCCAGATGTTGCACAGTTGGTTCGTGTTCATGTTTGGGATAACCAAAATTTGCTACGGTGCTTACGCATTTGGTACAAGAGGATCTCGTTGTTTCTGTTTTGCTGTGCGCTGTATTTGGCTATTTTAAATGCTGCCATGTCAAATATCTTTGTTCACATATTTCCAGATATATTTAATGGATTTCACTGAATTGCTGTATTCCACGTTTATGTGTGCTTGGAATATTTTGAAAAGTAGTGGGTTATATGGTACTACCCATTGACTATGTATTTCTAGTTCGTCTCTGCCTCGTATTCATATTTTGCTGTGGAGCCAACTATTTTGGGTAATCGACTTCTCTATTTGAGATAGCCATCATCTCCGGTTTGTGTGTCGTCTTAGTATAGTTTTGGGTAGTTTCTTGTACATTTTCCATCACTCATACATGGTGAATTTGGGTGTAATACCCGTATGGTCCGTGAATTATGTTTTTCACAACTGTGTCGTACAGCTCCGGATCTTCTTGTGAATTGAAAAATTCAGCTTGGATGATTTTGTCGATATTCATGGGATTAATTCTGCCCTGAAGCCATATGAGATTGTGTGAGTGAGGCAGTCCTCATTTTTGCCATTTTGTACATTCAGCATTTAATGGTTCCAAATATGTGGTATTTCATGATGACTCCAATAAATATTATTTGGGTTTTATCGGAAAACTCGGGCTATTATGTCGTGTAGATCCATGGGGGTTTGTCCGTACCTCAGTTGTTCTTTGATTTCTGACCACGGTGAGTTGCACGTGAATGTAATTATTAATTAATTTAAGAGGTCAGGTCGTCCATATTTTCTTACGTAGGTCGTGGCATCTGATGTGCACGTGTCTTAGACTTCCTATGTAAGATGAGGGTAAGATTACTATTGTTTCAATATCGTCAATGTTTTCGTCATTTATGATTGTCATCCGTTTCGCTTCCATTTTTGCATAAATTTCTACCAGGAATTGTTGGAATAAACGGCGGGTGTTGAGAATGTGATTGTATGTTTCATCATTAAGCGCTAAGCATAGAACTCACTGAAAGTTAATTTTTTGTTTGTTTCTAGACCTGTTTCAGGTTGAATTTCCGTTCTCTTCGTGTAAAAATATTAATGGATATTGGAGGGCATAATATAAACGGCGTGACTCTGCAATGCGTTATAGTCTTTCTCTTCGTCGTTGTACAATTACGTCACGACTTGTGTTTTCATTGTCTACAATTATGATGGCGAATTCATCTATTTGACATGCATTAAATCGGTGTTCGTATTCTCCAGATGTTCTACTGTCGACTCGAATTATAACTTTATAGTCACCAGAAATTATTGAGTCTAGTTCTGTTTTGAATATGTGAATAAGTTGATTGTATTTGGGTAAGTTCTTCTGTACATCTTGGATTATTTCTCGTCACAACCCATATGTGTTTGTACATCGTTGATCAATTTCTATTTCTTCATTTCCGATGAAATATACTTGCAGAAATTGATCTTCATTAGGTAGTGGTAGTAATGATGCTTTTTTGTGTTAGATTTGTCCTAGGATGGAAAAACATAGTCCATTTCATATTTGTTAGTGTTGATGGAAGTGACACTGAAAGAAGTCATTGGGAACAGGCCTTGTACGCTTTTTTATTTTGAAGAAAGTGTTTTGATTCTGGAGTTTCCCCGGTCATGTACTGTAGAAATTCTCGTGGAGGTGCTTTCAGTGGTCGTAATCGAATTATTCCATTCATGCAACAGATTCCTGGCGTTTCTCTATTGAATTTTTTCGCGTTGCAAAATTGGCAGATGTTATCCATTTTTTCGATTATGACGTGTTTGCTTTTGTTATATTCTTTCGTCGGGTCGTAGTGGAATGCTTCATTTGTTCGGTTGTAATGTTTACTTCCCCGTGCGCGCATCTCGTAGGGTGATGTTTTCATAGGTTTATTAATTTTCTTTCGATGGGAACGTAAACGTGTTTCGCGCTCTTCGACTGATTCGTTTTTTCTCTGTTCTTTTTGTTTTCGCCGTTTTGCTTCAGTACTGGCAAGATCTTCTCCTCTTTTGCGTTTGGGCATTGTATAAAATATAAATCAAATATACTTTTTGTTAAGGCATATACTGAGTTTATTTTAAATAATTTTTACAATTTATTTTCCATTTATATTCAGTCACTGTATTACTTTGATTCCTCACATTTGACTGTTTATTTTTATTCACTCACTGCACTTCACTGAAGAGAAACTGACGTTCAAACCCACGATGGATCTTATTTTATATACCCCTACCAATGGATAGCTCGACCCACACAAAAAAAGGCTTCAAATAGTCCACAATGTTCCAGAACATTCCACAATATTTGAATTAAGAGTGTTCTGGAATGTTCTAACTGAAACATAGTAGACTTGTTATGACTCGAAGCTTTTGGGCAGACGGCACTAGGTGTTTCGGCAAGGTCAGGGCTAGTATCCACTATTTAAAATGAAAATTACGGTGATGAAACCATTATGGTAGGACCTATTATATAAATATGAAGGTATTGGGAAAAGTGGGCGGGAGAGTGATATTTGAGAGGTATTTGCGTTTCTGTCAAACTTCTGATTAAAACAGGATTGAACATTATTAACTTTTGTGTAGTGTATATTGGTCCAACCTCGAAGTTACTTGAGATTTTCCTTTCAAATATAGGTAATGCTTGCATTGCTACTCCAAATATTTTGACAGTTAGGGATTTTAACGTCCTTGAAATAGATTTAGGCACATAAAACAACTACATTTCGTCAAGAGGTAAAAAGTGTGTGTATTTTGCAAACTGATTACTCGATCACATTAATTTATATAACTTTACAAAATATAACGATATCGATAACGCAATTAGAACAATCTTGGTCTGGTTTAGAATAATATTCTTTCATGTTCCCTTAATAGATTCCGATCCATCCGACTCCATCCGACGATGGACATTTCAATTCTTTACGTATTAAAAGATATCTTGGAAAATTTAATCAGATTAACTTTCAACTTCCGTAAAGCTGACTATAAATAAATTAGTGAAAATTTGATAAAGTGAATTGGAATATAATTTTAAACCTAAATACTGATCAAAATATTTACAAAGCGGAACATAAATTTTATGAAATAGGGTTCAAATATATACTTGAACACATACAGCAAGATAAAATCTATGAAATATCAGACCTCATATTTTTTAAGTTCTATTTAAGTAAAACTTACAAGAGAAAAGGATAAATTTCATAAAAATGTAGAAAAAATACGGTAATCTATTGGACAAAATCTAAAGAAAAAGTTAAATTATTGAGATCTCGTTCTAAATCATATTCGACATATTACTGTAAACTACTTAAGTTAGGTTGAGTTGTAATATAAGAACTCTAAACGTAAACATTCTGACTCATTCTGATGAATTACATGAAATAAACACTTTCAACTGATGTTTCCATCGCTAACCTTGTTGTTATTTTTTAAATTTTGTAAAGTTTGTAACAAGAGTGCTGAGCATGACGTCAATGAATGATGATGGTCGATTTTTTTCCAGTCAACAATGATAGAGAAATTTATCATATTTCGGAAAAAGACTTGCCGTCTGCGGTACAAATGTCTGCCGTAAATATGATTAATTCCGTTGTTGATTATTAACTTAGATCACTGTAATTAATTAAAAATTTGCCTGCATGTTTTGTCAACTAACTCTATTTTCCTTAATCGTCGTTATTTATTGGATTCATTATAATTAACTAAAACGTACCTGATTTGGAATCGCTTATATGAAAATAGTAAAACCTAATTAATTTTGGTGTTTACATTGCTTTTGGTGTTGTCATAAAAAAAGTAATTTATTTTGTCTTCTCAATTTTACTTGCTACAATTTTTACATTACTGTTTATGTACCAATGTTAAATAAATAAATAAAACATAATGTTACAAATTGCAATATATTCGCTGCATCCACCATATAAGCCTAATGCAAGCTATATTTTTAAGCAGTAAATACGTTTTTAATATGTTCTTTGAATATTTATGAGACAGTACGATTCAAAATTGTGTCATTTAAACTAATCATCCCTTTGGATTAAAACCTTCTTGCTTTTACTTTTTTTAACAAAAGTTGTCTTAGTATTATCAATGTCTACTAATCGAGAATGCTCGATCACAGGAAGTAATTATTCCTTTGAAAAAAAAGGTTTAACGGAATAATCTTGCTCTCGTGACCTAAAATACGGCATTAACTGACATTGAAATTAATATAGATTCTTCAACGAACCGTACCGAAGTATATTATACTACAAGGTTTCCATAAAATTGAATATTAAAAAGATTTTAATATATTTTGGTTGACACTAACTGAATTTAACTTTTGCAACATAATGGGTATTTCTGAAAAAGAAGATTAATATTTATTTTCGTCTTTCTACATGTGTAAGTCAAAATTTTTATTCCTTCGTAGCACACAAACTCTTTAATTGATTTTAACAAATGGGATATAGGTAGATTTTTCTTGGACCCAGAAGTGACTATAACATAACAAAGATTTCATTAGTTGCTTAGGGTAAATTTTGTCTTGGATATTCTTTAAATTTTTTCAAAACTTATATTTATGAATATAATAACAAAATAAAATTAAAAAAAATAAGTTATAATAACTGAAAACTGGATTAAAAATTGAAGTTGACAATTTAAAATATTTACACACATTTGTATTCTTATATGTAACTATAAGTCTCATATACTTTACAAAAAACAATGTTCTACAATTCTGGGCATTTTTGAATTAACTGCGTTTTCCATAATACTCGTACCATTTTAACTCACGATTCACTACGCATGCTAATAAATTCAGCATCGTCGCTACGTATATTTTAGCTTGTCCTTTTACTCAACTAGCTTCAATAAATGAGGTATTATTTCAGTTTCAAACTTCTTTTACTTTGCTACTACAAACAATCCTAATTTTATTAATTTTGTTGTACCAAATAAACTGAGTTAAGGCTTAATGGCTTTCACAAGTGTGGAACTAGTAAGATCCTAAATTGGTACGTAAAATGTTAATTTAGTATAAGCATAGACCAATAGTAATGTGTTTCGGTAGCGATCATGTATTGTTACAAATGATTTCGTACAGTTAGTATGTACTGTTTGAAATAGTGTTAGCAATTTATCAATGAATGAAATGAGTCTTGTTTTGGCCCACTGGAGCCCTTTGCCATTACAAATGCAATGCCCAATATACTTTCGCGCAAAAGTACCCAGTCTACCACACCAATATTTTATTCTCAGTTAATTTTGACCCTTTTTCTATCCAATATGATATTGTTTATCATGGTACGTTCGGGTTATATTAAATCGAATTACCAAGGGTACATAGGCACTGTAAAGTTTTATGAACCTCCATTGTTTGAAGAACTCTCATCAATGTTCCTTTTTTAGATTATATTCTTTCAAGTCATCTGGACTTTCATGGGCTTTCTGATTAAATTAGCACTTTCATGGCCTATTTATGAGTATCATCTAAACGTCTAACTTGATGCTAAAGATACGGTTTTTCAAATTATTTTCGGATATTTTCTTGAGGATATCAGTTTAAGTGGTTTATGTATTTTATATTACTTCCTTCCTTGTACTCATTATCATCCGGCAACACGTGGTAACGAGTCATAATAAACATAATTAGAGTTGATTGTAAGAAATTCGCTGATTATATTGCTTAATTACAAATTCAGGTAGGCATATGAGAAAATACCTCCAAAGTCATATTAGTTGATGGACTTATTTTATTTTTTTGAGCTAAGGAATACATTTTATGCTAACATTTTAATTTTTCCGGAGAGAATTCCTCGTTTCGAAACAATTTTTTAAAATTATTCTAATTGTCTTTGTATAAATATATACTTGTTCGTGTTTAAAATGAATTCGTTGTTTTAGACCCTCTTTTAAGGTATTTGAGGGTACGATGATATCATCAATACATTGTATTTCTGAGAAATATTAGTGGTTATTAACTACTATTTGGACTGTATTGCAAACAGTATTTACAAACAGTATTATTTAAATAGTACATTGTAAATTACAAAGGGTATTCTTAAACATTTTTATTGATCGTCAGGCATACCTAAGACGATTTTCCATGGTAAATCTTCGCAAATTAGAATTCCATGAACACTAGATGCGATAGTGAGTGTAATACTCTAAGAACCGTAAATTTCCATAACTATCCAACTTGTCTCTATCATTAGCGGTGGACATTGATTTTTGACAGTTATTTTATTCAAAGCGTGAAAAATCACATAGTTCGTAACTAAAATAATTTTTCGCTGAAATAAGAAATGACGCACAAGCTGGATTAAATCTTGTTAAGATTTTATTCTTTAAAAGTGTCATTACAAATTGGTGTAACTTTACAAGTTTGATAGCTGATATTCAGACGGGTTTATCCATAGTAGGAGTCTGCATAACAGCCTTTTTTGACTTAATAATAAGACCTGAATATTTTAATAACAAGTTACAGTACTTAATTCACACAACTATTTATAACATCATCGAAATTTATCGATTGACTTTGTGTTTTTGTGATAAATTCCATTTCGTTATTATGATTCTCTGGTTGTTGAAAATATTATATTGCTTGAAATCATGGCGTCTTTGCCGATAATTGCGTCGTAGCTTTACTGATGGTCTTGCGCAATACAAAAACCATTTCAAGGGTAATGATTCAAAACTCAATTAGAAAAAAATACTAAACAAGAAATGGACCACATTTTTTTTCTGTAGAAGTCAGAACCTCGTATGTAAGTTTATGAAGAATCATTGCTGAGGATTGAGGAGATTCACCTGGAGATTATACAATACTGGCTTTTCTCGAAGAACATGAAAAACCTCTGATAGAGACGTATTTGAGTGCTTTATTAGTATTTACTGTTCTTGTATATATATACCTGTCTGTTAGTTGCTAGGTTATTTGCCAGGTTCCTTTATTTCTTTAATAAAATATTTTTTATAAATTTTTTATAAATTTTGGATTAATTTTGAACCAGGCAAAGCCTTGTGCAAAATTCTTCCAAATTATGACTTCCTTTTTGTAATAAAAAGTACATTTATCTGAAGTGCTGCCAATTTCTATACTCGTAGAAGTGTCTTGGTCGGTTATTGTCATAGCTTTTATTTGCAGTTTGTGAGCGCTTTTTTGACAGTCTCGTTATACATATTCAACTCGATTATAACAACAGCATCGTTTCAATTTTTTTCAATTTGTGTGTTGTTTAAGTTGATGTAGGTATTACGGATTGTCTTGAATCTTTTTTTAAAAAAGTAATTCGTATTTTCGTGGATTTTCGATATCGTAATATAGCAAGCTAGTTGTTCATATAATTCCGTTTCGGTGTTTACATTTTAATTTATAAATTTTGCTTACGGGTCTTTTATGTCGACCACTTACTGAACGACGCAGAGTGAGATGGCCTCCCGCTAGGTGGACAGATGACCTAGTAAGGTTCCCAGGAATCCATTAGATGCAAACAATATGCGATTGATTTTTGTAAGAATCTATGGATAATGTTGATGGTAATGGTTGGTAAATTTCATAAATTTTAAGAAATCAGCTGCTAATCCCGTAATCAAATGTAATGGTACAGGGTAGATAAAATAAATATTGAGATAATATAAAAAACGAAAAGATCATTTGATAAAAACAACAGAAAATTTGCAAAGAAACATTACCTTCCATTCGTGCCCACACTGGTGCAAACGATTGATATTTTCTATGCCTTAGCCAATACATAAAATAATAACATACAATACGGATATATTAATATAAGTTACTTTAATGACTTTCAAAATATACGACAATCTCTTTACTGGAAATCAGAAAAATATGTATATTAGATTATAAATAAAATTATATACAACTAATACATTTACAAGAAAACAGAAGAATCAAACCTGAATTATTATTATCGTTTAAACAAATTTGTCACGAATCGGAACAGTATAAAATAATTGAAATATATACTCATAAGAAGAGACAATTACATTAACATCCATTGCACAACATAAAACCTTTAGAAAGATGAAGGTTCTTAAAAATATTTTTTGATAAATGTGACCTTACTGATTTGTTTAAATTTTATGTATACAGACATATTCAGCGGCATTATAAGTTTGGATATAATATAATAATTACAAGGATTTAAATAAATTTGTCATTGGCAGAATCTGTCGCTTGAAAAAGATTAATGATTTATTAAGATTTATTTTTGAACATCTATTTTTTTACAATCGAACTTTAGCGATTGTAAAAAAATAGATGTTCAAAAATAAATCTTAATAAATCATTAATCTTTTTCAAGCGACAGATTCTGCCAATGACAAATTTATTTAAATCCTATTTGCGATCACGCAGTATGAAACAAGTTAATATACCTGATAACACATTTAAAGATGAAAGTCAATTTCCTGAAACATATTTATGTCAACATTTTATGCCTTCAGCAATATCAAGTGCACATCGAGGGTATCTTTACGAAGAAATAAATAAACCAACGTATAACAACATAATAGTTAGATTGACAGAATACCTAAAATCCTTTAATGTTACGAAAAAAATAGGAAACTAACCCATACCGAAAACGATAAAGGAAATTTGTGACGAAACATGAATGTAGTAAGTGTGTTTACGATGCTTGAAGTTGTTAAATTGTCTAACGAGTGTATTTGGAAAATGTGTCGAAGGTTGTAAGGAATTTCCGTATCTTGGACTGTGAAGGTATAAATAAATAGAATTTCCAAATATTTTTTCGGGTGTCTCTTCTAATCATTAATTGAGCACATTTGGTAATTTTTTATATTTTCCGTTACACTTGCAGCTACGTTACGCTTATAATAGTATCTTTATGCCACGGTATTCACTTCAGTGTTTGTTACGTTGCCACGTTATGATATGCAGAGGATTAATTTGTAAAATGAGTTTTCAAATGTCTTTAATGTGTTTTTCTGGTGTTAAGAATATACTTTTCGTGAGATAGCCATATTAAACACGTGCTGTATTAATCATGTTTTATGTATTACTTTAATAATTGAATTGAGTCTCTCTCCAATCTATCGGAGAGGATTTGGGTTTTTTTTTGCAAATATATATTTTCCTTTTGGCTTCCTGCAAACTTTTGGCTTATTGACAAACAAGATGATTATGAAGTTAGTTAAACAAACTGATAGGGTTTTTGATAACAGATATTTCTAATATTGAGTTTGCTACACTTGTGTGAATAATTACGTTGCCTGTTTTTTCATGATTGTCTGAAAGGTAATCTAAATAAATTTATTGAAGAATTTTGTGTGGGTTCGCAATAATCAACATATTTTTCTCGTCAAGGACTTGGTCTGAAATGTTTATTTTTAAAATTGGATTTGAATCGATTTTACTCATTTCTAGTCTGGAAAGTGCATTAACATAAGCATTTTATTTCCTTTTTAAATAATTTGACATTAGGAATCCTCTAGTTTAAGTCTATAATGCAAACTTTAGAGCTAGGTAACATAAACCTTTGAAATTACTACTATCCCTTAAGTATAAAGGACATTAGTAATTATAAAGGTTTATGGTCAGTTGTGATATTGAAATTTATACAATTAGATAAGATTTAAAACGTTTTGTCCCCCAAACAAGAAACTGTAGCTTCTTTTTCACACCTCTAAAATTTATTTCAGTATCGTTATAAGGTGCAAGCAATTGGTTTATCAGAATTAATGGGCCCTTGTGAAAGAACAGTTAAAATATCGAAGTGTAATAGATGCCTTACACTTGATAAACTTAATTATTTTTTGAAAGTCAAAGATTTAAGTAAAGCTATATCTCTTCGTACTATTTTGAGAAATTCTATTATTTTAATCCTGGGAAAATTTTACTTTCTCTATTGTTTTCAGCATAGATTATTTTTTAAATATTTTTTCGTAAGGTAAAAGGATTTTAGGGGTTATATCATACTATGATGTCATTATTTGTAGGTTTACCCATTTCATCGTAACGATACCATTGAAATGCATTTCATATTGCTGAAGGTGTAAAACTTTGATTTAAATATATTTCAGGAATGTGGATTTCATCTTTAAGTGCATTATCAAGTATATTAACTTGTATATCGCGTGATTGCATAAACGCTTCAAATAAATTTTTCAGTGAAAAAGGATCAGTGGTTTATATAGATATTAATATCTTAATTTTCTTATCCACATTCTTGAAATATATTTATAAATCGACCTTGACGTGTAATTTATTTAACATATCAAATCGTTAAAAATGCATAAATGAAATTTTGAAAAAATGCCAACTTTAATAATTCCTTAAAGTAATTTATGTAAAAAACGGTAATTTTTACATAAATTACTTTAAGGAATTATTAAAGTTGGCATTTTTTCAAAATTTCATTTATGAACATACGTTCTATTTTAAAAATAATTATCTGGCTGTTCTTTTCAGCAAGAAGTCGATTACCGATAGGTTCGTAAATTATACCTGATTTTGTTAAAATAGTTTTTCAATGAGAAAACTAGTCGGTGAGAGTGAGAGAAATCTTGTAGTCTATGCAGAGAAACCATCATCAGATTTTGCTTAAAATTTTCTGTCACTCCATGACATGTCAAACTCAGACATTTCAAAATCCTATCAAATATCTCTCCATGACATGTCAAAATCCGAACATATGTTGGTCGTAAATGAAATTCTACTGTATTTTTTTAATTTTACAATAAATTTTTCATATAAATAACTGAATATATGAGCAGTGGTTAAATTGCGACCTTCAAATTGCATTTAAGCACAGTTACTTAAATAAATATTCGAAATTCAATAATTTTGAAAAAGTTGAACGAGGACGATAAATCTTAAACTAAACATTTCTCCTATTAATTTATCAAACACTATAATCTTTGAAATTCCTTTTCGTTAAATTGTTTATTCTTTTTAGGGAGTGGCTCATATAAGAAAATTTGCTTTTTGCTTCTAAAATTCGTGTTACAAAAACTAACTGAAGATAATAACAAAGCATTCTTAAATAAGTAAGTAAAATAAATTAATAACTAAATTATGGATTCATATACTAAGAACATTGAAAAAAAATTGTTTACTTGGTTTTTTATTGCTTTAATTAAAATATAGAAAAAATTACGAATTTCTTTAAATTATGCTTCAAAGTTTTCGTTAATTAATTAAGTTTCGTGCAAATGTTAAACAAAAAATAAATACAAAGCTTCTGAATCAATTTACAAACTAAAATAAAACAATGAATAATGACTAAATTTATTAATATATAAAACTTATATTTTCTTTTAATTTACTAATATTTAAGAGCAATACCGAAAACGTTGCACTACTTAATTGAATTAACTTTTTCATAAAACAATTTTATGTTTTATTTCAAAATTGTATAATTTTATTTTACCCCAGTGGTAAGTGCAAAACACGTAAAAATTCGTTTTGTTCGGTGGGGTAAAAATATTTAAAATATTTTAATAAAATTTCCTATGTTAACTTTTTCATATCCCTGGTCCAAGTCTGAGCATTATGCTGTTTATTGACGCGAGGATTTAGCCTGACTGCATCTTTGGATTACAGCATCTATGTCTTCTTCTTTTCCTACTAAAAATAGTTTTCCAAGATTCGTCAGTGACATGAGGACTTGTTTCTGATTCTTTATAACATTGTTAATAAATCTATAAAAATATGGACGAAAAAAAATTTACATACTTATGCACTTACTTTACTACCAAAATTATAAAAGTGCTAAGTCTTTCGGCCTAATTTAATTATCCGTTATCCTGCCAGCGATGCAAGTTTTTAAAATAAAATGGGTTCGTAAAACGTTGTTAAAGTTTATTGATCTGTAATGATCGTCTGTAATGAAGTAAAGTTTTCTTTTGTGGGATTGGAGCCATGCTCTTATTTGCAAGATTTATTCGTTAATTATTCTAATTAAGTCATTTTGTAATTTATTTTAAACTATCGTTTTAAACTTAAAGACTAATAAGCCACATGATAAAACGTTCGAAATAATAAAATATTATTTGGATATAAATATCTTTGAAGAGATTGCAATTTTCTGCGGGCACATTATTTTTATTTACATCTTTTTATTTCAAACACCTGAAGAAAGATCTTGACTTGATTAAATATAAATAATAGTTGAAGACGATATTTCGAATTAGCGAATGAGCAAGGTAAGCAATCAAATTTACGCGGTGGCATTTGCACCAGAATATATAGTATTTCATAATATTTTAGTGTGAAACATTTTGCGACTATATACTTAAATAGGGTAAAATACAATAAAATCTAACAGAATGAACCTTAATAAAGTCAATGACAATCGTAACATCTAAGCAATTTTTAAATGTTTATTAAAACCTTGGGTTTAGTAATAAATTGAAATGTAGGTATCGAATTTAAACCGAGAAGTAAGTTTGTAAACTAGGAATATGGTATTAGTAAAAGGTAATTCTGAAAACTAATAAATACTTTCTTTCAATTTATTCAGAATACACACAGAGCAAACATAAATGCTCACATGAGAATAAGATGAAACACAGTGCAATGGAAAAGCCAGTGAAATAAGCGAGTAAATTTGTAAGGAACATATCGTATAAACTACATAATAAAAGATTAATCTGTCACTAACAAGTATTATTAAACATACTTGTTAGCATCAATTTGCAATTTGTTGGATGGTTTGAGACTCACTTATGCATACCGGTCGCCTATAGCTGCAAAACCACTGTATATTATGCGCAATTTAATAAGTAGGGATGCTTGCACGAAATAATGGTATCGTATGCAATAAACTACCTTCACATGTTGGAGCATATTTTTCCTTTACAATACGATAGCCACCCCTTTTCTCCCATTTGTTCGGCGCAATAAAATTAAATTACCGTAGCTCGCTCGACAGTTTTTATAGATAGCAACCAGTTGAAGTAACACGAATTCGTTTACATAAGCATGGTTCAGCTACCTTAATCATTTCAACAATTAGTGACACTCTTTCGAATGTTGACTAAATTTGACTCAAAAGCTGAGTTAATGTGAAAAGATGAAGAGATGTGTAAGCATCGTCATGACAAATGTCAATTCTCTATGAGTAATTTGCGAATTAATGTTAGCATGCGTGAGTAGCTATTAAGTTAAGTCAAATTTAGGGTATAATTGGGAATTTTGGTTACTATATTTGATGTAAAATATCTAATGAAAAGTTAGTATTAATGCCCCTTGTATTCTACAAGATCGAATGAGGCAGGCGATATTCCAACTCTATTCCCACTTAGTTTTAAACAAATTTTGTAATTTGTTCACTGCAAGTTTTTAAACAACTTATATTTTCATGATATTTTACTTAAAATATTAAATTTAAGAGTTATCAATTAACCCCATTGCTATCTTTTGAGGGCTACTTTGGGAGCAGTAATTACTGTTTAATATATCGTAAAAAAATATACAAATGAAAAGAACCTCGGTAATCAATGATTAACTCTCATGAGATATATGTGACAATTATGCTAAACATTTATTTACCTTCTAATTCTGTAAGCAATGAAACGTCTATGAAAATATAAACTACTTATGGGTACATTTTGGTAATTGCTTATATTGTCTTTTACATATCAGTTTTCTTATATATAAATATGAACGTGAAAATAATATATTTACACTTAACATAAGACACAATACCTACACTATTGTGACTTAAAAGCTTCTCGCTTTAAATTAACAAATCTTCTCTTAAGTACTCATCGTTCCATTTAAAACCTTCCTTTGCTAACAAGATTGTGAATGTAATTAGCCCCTTAAAGCGCTTGAGGCAGTTATGAAGTTGTTATTTTACTTCTTTACAAACTTACTTCTTTAATTATTCACCACCTTTTTGAACCTCGGGCCGGTTGCTCATACTAATTAAAAGCACAGTCTGAAGTTCTAGATATCTTAATTAAATAAAACTTTCGAATTACTTCGCTTTTCACGTCCTTTTCTTTGTTGTATGTGAAATCATTCGGATATTTATCTTTTATTTTAATTTTTGCATACTATTTATAAGACCAAGTAATAAATTCATTTTTAAGTAAACGTTCCCTTAAAAATTGATTTTATAATTTATGTAATAATTGTAATGAACCATAGCAACAATTACTGTAAATATAAATTTTTTATTTTCCACGTTGTAACCCATGACATTTTTTTAAATTCAATGTTGAAACTCTTACAGGTTGACCAAAATCGTTACATATGTGCAAGCACCAAAAACATTACTGGTTTTAAATGACAAAATAAACACCATTAATTAAAAGAAAAAAAATATATATCATTTCAAATTAAAGATCAAACAAATTAATAAATCACTCGTAAACTATCACGTGTTTCCGTAATCTCATTCCTAAAGTAAAAAAAAATATTAAAATTGAGGATCATGCAATACTATGTTAATCAAATTAAACCCACAAAAAACACTGCAGGATGTAAATGCGCCTCAAGGGAGTTGAAATTAACTTTGAGTTCAGTCTATCAGGTAACATTAGATTATCAACATAATTATTTAATGATTAATAAATTAATGATCAGTAATAATTTCAATTGAAACTGAAAAGAAATACAATCGACCATTTCCATTATAAAATTAGTAGAGAACAAATAAAGATAATAACCGTATATTCTGTTGTATACAATTTTTTCTCCAATATGAGTATATAAAATTGTCGAGAGTGCCATATAACAAATCCTTGTATCCTGAATGTCTCCTGGCAGGTTTTGTTGGTATGATTGTGAATTATGAGAGGGTCGTCCATAACCACACTGAAATTTTACACAGTATTTACTTTTTGATGATGATACTTTTTCAAGCCCAGTTTCATTTGGTTCATAATCAGATCGGGTAACACATTTGAGGACAGACTGCGTTATTCTAATTAAATCAAACGTATTTAATTTATTTATGTATTTTAGGACAAATAACGATTAGAATTGATGAAAAGGATCTCGTTATCAACAAGATACTAAAAAAAATTAAAGTAAGTTAAATATGAAACAATCAGTAACAATAATAATTAATAAAATATTTCGTCATTCAAAAACCTTTGCTTGAACGGTGTCAAATATTTGTTTGCACTCGTATATGTATTACCAAGTAAAGGGTTCTTGAAATCTACCTGCTCTACTGGTTTTAATTTCCTTACTTCCTTTTTACTTCGATCAATGACGTTGTACTTAATAGGCATTATAAATATGGCCCCAAGTAGAGCCACTTACGAACAACAATGAAAAAAGATAGTGTTCAAGGAAGCATGTAAATATAAGAGTTAGTCGTATTAAAGATAAGGCGAATTACCCCGTTTTTGAGGGCCACTTTTAGAGGGCAAGTTATATATTTATATAATACTAGCAAACCCGGCGAACTCCGTTTCGCCACCAGATGGCTTGGTTTTTTGTAACATTTCGTTTGGGGATTAAAAGATGAAGAAAACATTTTTTTTTTATATTTGAAAAGGAAAAATTTTATTTCATTTCACAACAGTAATGAATTCATTTCGATTACAAAAATGAAGTGTAATTTAGTTGAACTTCTCTAAGTAAAAAATTAAAGTGAATCCAAAGTAAATACTGAATCGAAGCGTTACACGTGTCCGCAAATTATCCGTTTCACTGAAGTGCTCTTTGGTAAACCACATTTTTTGTTTTTTGGTTTGACGTTAACACAAACAAAGCGGATGGTTTCCCAACTCGTGAACACGCAAAGTATAGCTGCCCATGTGAAAAACAATGATTTTCTAAATTTATCCCGCAAACACTAAGCGATTGGCCTTGCGACTTGTTAATTGTCATTGCGAACGCAAGGTGAACCGGAAATTGCAATCGTTTGAAGTCAAACGGCAGATCAGTCGGAATCATTGGTATTCGAGGAATACATACATTAATAATTTATCATCACTGTAGTTCGCAGTTGGATCATATTGGAATGCCAAGCGATTGTATGATGCCAATGATCTTCGTGTGCTCACGCGTTGTCTCAATCGGGCATTTTCTCTTATTATATTTTGTCTTTCTTCGCTTAAGTTCTGTGAATACACTTGTTGCTGGCTTGCATATCTTGTGCGGCGGCCGATGTTCGCACGTCGTCCTCTAGGCATTTTGGACTATGGACAGACTGGTGAATTTAACCTCAAATGCACGATCCACATAATTTACACAGTTGCAAAAAAATGACAAATGCCTGCTGTTGAAATTGACTAAAAATTTGCACAATACGCGTGATTGTTTTGATGGCTTCCAATTGAACTGTTAGGAAACGAATAACTTTAATCTCAATTTCACAATTTCACAGTGAACACAATACCGGTTTTAAGTTAGCGTTTGAAAGAACGTGCGCATAATAAATGTCACATGAAATTAACTGAGCAGAGTACAATGAGTAGCTGTCAAGCAATGTATCACGCACCGGCGCCACCTACTTAAAATACTGGCGCCATCTGCTCCACAACCATGCAAAACCATATTGGTTTGTAGTACGTGCTATGTATCAGAGATGGCGCTGTATGTGAAAAATGATTTTCCCTGTTTTCCTGCTTTTCTGTTGAAATTTTTCCTGAATTTTGTTTGCTATAAACCCCACGGAGCCCAAGACCTTTCCAACGAATGCAAAACCGGTTCGTGCGTTCTGGAGTTATAGCGTCAGGAAGGAAAACCCGATTTATTTTTATATTATAGATAATTTATAACAACAAGAAATTAAGGCATCGTAAATGGTATTCATAACTTCGGTGGTATTTCATAACTTTGGTGTGAGGCAATTGAAAAAGAGACTTATGTTTTTTTTATAAATTTACCTAGTGCCCGAAAACAGAATTAAGTAGTACATGAAATTCATTTATTTGTTGTGTTTTCTTGTTTATTTAAAAAAAATTATCGACTTGTAATACATATCGTTTTACATTATGGTAGCAATTACTCGTGCTTTACTTACCCGAAAAGCGTGTTCTTGGATGTCTCGCGTCACGGCCCGTGCGTCTATGTCAATTTCTCAAAAAATTAAACTAAAATGTACTTTTTTCTGATAACATACATATGTGATACAAAGAAATATTAACACAAACACACATGCATGTGGATACACTACATATATACGATGTACTTATTATCACATATACTAATATCCATTTATTTTCATTTATTTAATTTTCCAAATCCATTCACCACGAGTTGTCAATATCTCTCTTGAATCGATTTCAAAATATAGGGACGATGGTGGCTACCTCAAATTTGACAGGAAACTGGTATGTATAACCGTTTCTATATTATTGGTATGTATAACCGTACCGTTCCATATTACAGGTACGTATAAGAGTTAATGTCTAACATTTATGTAAACGGCTTAGATTTTTTATTACTTCGTCTGCTGATTAGTTCACCACTGAAAAGGTATTTTCTGTTTTGTCGCATAAATGAATTAATTTTGTTTCCGACAATATCTTAATTTGTTTATTTAAATGTGTATTATGCTAGAAAATATCCAATCTACCACACTAAAATATTCTGCAGATGTATTTATTAATCGTCGCTGTCCGTCAGTGTGCCGTCTATTTCTATTAATTTTATCAGGTTAGTGTATTTTGACAATGTTATATTATTTATTTCCTTTACTTTTATGCAGATAGTCTTTATGTTATGTCCTCTAAAATATTTCACCTATAATATTTTATTTTAATTATCTAATAAAATTTTATACTTAAAGGTTTATTGTGTTTAGGTGATATTTTTTGTCGGGTATTTTTTTGTTTTATTATGTGGTTTGTCTCTCTTATATATAATGTTCCATGAAATTTCGTGCAATTTTAATGAACACGGCATAGTTGCAATGCAAGACTTGCTACTATGAGCATATAGAAGGGAATAGTGAAAACAAATTGTTTTTAAATGTTTTCCCACGTTAATGGGGTTTATTTCACGTGCCGCATATTGGCGACTGCGATCATGCCTATAAAATTACATGTCAGTAACTAAGTGTTGAAATAAAGTCGGGAAATGAGAGATTAACGATAATATCTGTTAATAAAATGAACGAGTAGTACGGTTACTAAAATCGAAATGAACGTAGTTGCGTTGAGCGTCTGTTGGAATTTGTTTATTTGATCGCTGGGATTAACTTACACAAATAACATTATTTTCATTATTTTTCCATTTTATTTTTTTAATTTTAACGAAATTTTACTTACAAAATCATAATGTCTTAAACGTGAAGCTTGGTAAGAATTGCTGAAATTGGGAGTGTTTATTTTTTTTACTTCATGCTCTAAACATTTTTAAAAATATATATGATTTATATGATGTCTTCCCAAATTATTTGTTTTATAATAATTGTTATAAATTTATATTTCTACAGAAAGTAATACGATTTGGTGCCCCAAAAACTAATAGTTTTTTATACGTTCTGAAATAGTAAATGTTGTAAGTATATTTTGCAGTATATTATTAAAATATTTATAGATCTAAAGGATGGAATACGATCGAAAGTGACCTCCATGAGTTGAGTCCTCCAATTAGCATTTATTTGCTGACGAAGTTAAAATTATATTAAGTTCATTAATAATAAACGTACTTATCATTCAACAGGTATACAATATACGTGTTATCATCGAAAGAAATATACAGCTGTATCTCTTGATATACCTACATAATTGTTACAATTTAACCTAGGTATATATAAATGACCACTAATTGTATAATTATAATCGTGTAATTTTTGCTTATCTACATTTTTATTATACAATCTGAGCTAGTTTCTGCTTTACTTTCTTTTTTACTTAGTGATGAATAAGTCTTAGAATCTTCATAAAACATTATGAATTTTTTTATACTTCCTGCCCAGAATATTTTCATGGCATATTCTATTTAATGATTTTAAAATAAAAGACTCACAACGTAGAACTCACTGTAATCACCGAAAATCTACATATTATCATATGGCTCATGAAGATAAATATTTAAATAAAGTTTAAAAAAAATTAGCTCAGATAATAATATTAACAAAAATAATTGCAAATTTATTTAATTTACATTTGACTACAACATACCTCTTAATTGCAAATTTATTTAATTTACAGTTGACTACAACATACCTCTTAACTTTTTCCGCATTATTTCATTCCGTAACCTCTATTGTAAATTTACGTTATAAGAGTGGGCTCTTATAACGTAAATTTACAATTTCAAAATTTGTTTGTTTTTAAGCATATTCTTTAAAATTAACTCATGTCTTTCTAAAAGAATCGTACTCATAGATCGAAATAGGGCTTAGATTGAATAGGAAACTGTGCTTTGAAATTCCCCTAACTATGTGATAAAGGTATTTTAGTTTCATATACTGACTATTCCCTTAATTGAATTAACGAATTTCGCTCAAAGCAATTACGTCTTCATTCACATTTCCCCTAGCCATCTAGTGAAAGTTTAAGATGCTGGTGTATAATCTAGAAACACACCGACACAGCCCCCGCTACTGCCAGATCGATAATTTTTTGCGATGACAATTCTGTTGGCAGGTAAAACAACCTGCAAACAGAATTGACATGAAGTGAGTGACTTTATGGGTATATTCATATTATATATAAAAAAATAATAGCTACCTTATAATTAGTTTTAGATAGTTATGTGTTTTATGTTGTCAATAAACCGAGCAAATTTATAAATTTTTATTTCGTTTGCTATCTCTCTTACTGAATCTTTTATAATTTATATTTTATGAACCACACTTAATTAAATTTTTTTTCAAAAATAATTATCCGTTTAACAGTTTATTTCAGGAAGATCGTATACTTGCACAGTTATATACAAACTAATTTTATATCTATAACATAATCAATCATGTTTGTTTCCTATAGCTCAGATTAAGTTGTGAATAAAGAGCGGTACAAACATACGGAGAATTCAGTTTCTTTATGGGTCCAATACATTTCTTCCAGCAAATCCTAGTTAAACGTGTAGTTAGTACTATTTACGTGACCAGCGACTATTTAAAATATACAACATTCTACACAAGGTATATAAACCAGCACACTACAATTAAAATTAGATTTATTCTAAATGTTTTAATGAGAGCTCACCTATGAGAGCTCACCCTCCGTCTCTTCAAATTGATCCCGAAGACGACTCCTAGATATTTCTGTTGCGTCCTTATTTATAGTCAGCTTAGCATCGCATCGATATAAGTCTTCTTATTTTAATAATAATTTTTTGTGTTAAGAATTTAAACAATATTCAATTCATACAACACAAAAAGAAACGATTGTCATTCAAATTCAAATATGGAAAATAATAATGTGACACCGATATATATCTGATAATTATTTTAATATATCAGATAGATATAGAAGTAAAATCTATGTGACACCACTTTTATGAAATTAAAAAAACAAGTAAATTAAAGTTACATAAAATCTTTTTTATTTTTGTTATTAATTTTATTTCTGTGAAAGCTCCGTTTTTTATCTTCAGATCATAGAGACGTTTATTTAGTTGAAATATGTATAATAAGCAACAGAGGTTAGGCAGAAGTTGCTATCTGAGCCATCCTCTTGGTCATCATCAATACCTGATAAAGAAAAAAAATGTACGCTTACCCCAGAAGAATTGTGAGACCCGAGCCCTGAAGATACATTATATGCACCTCTTACAAGTGAACCCAACTTAATAAACTAAAGTGAATTGAATGATTTGGCATAATATGCATGAAAAAAATTGAGCTACAGGATTCTAGACTAAAACAACCGAATATTTTGGAAAGTGTAATGAAAACGTAACGAGATCATTAGTTTATTATCCTAATCTTATGAGTAAGCTAGATATAAAGCGTGGTCTTTGAGTGGCGACATTTTATCGATTAATCTTAGTGCACTTTAAAGGCGGCCCTTTTGTGCGATATCAACTCGACTTGAATTTTGTCCTAATAATCTTGGTGCAGTAAGCAATGAATTAGGAGGAAGTTTTCATCAAATTGTGAGAATAAAGAAATCAGGTACTAGGGACGAGGGAATGCAGCTATGACGGACAATTATTGTTGGTTCTTAAAAAAAGAAGTTGAGAGGCAAAGAAAATGTCAGTAAGCATATTGGATGTTTATCAAGTAGGTCAAAATATTCTATAATGTGGTGCTATTTATGAACCACACATTTTTGTTAATATCAAGGTTGTCTTAAATACATGTTAGTTTTTAAATTGAATATTTCAGCTCATTTTCCCATGCTTCGACGTAGCACGAAAACTGAAAATAAAGACCTGTTACAACAAATCTATTATTAATTCTTTGTTACATGAGTTGGATGTAATCCGCAACATTCAATATTTTCCATATTGTCGACTAAAGTGTCAAATTAGTTCCCTCTTGTTTTTAAAAACGAGTATAAATGTCAGATAATCAGTTTCAATAAAAAAATGAAGAAAATTTTTCATGAAAGAAATGGTAGTACTGCTAAATGTTACGGAAAAACGGGCTCCATAACTCGACTTTCCTTCATAGATTACCACTTCTTTTTAAGCATCCAAGCGAACTATATACCTGCGATATAAACGATACTTTCTGCCTAATTTTGACATGACTGAATTAGTAAATAGATTTTTATACAAATACCCTATTTATATTAATCGCATCCGTGAAGTAACTAATTCTCATTCCCATTATCTTCTTTTTTATAACATATAAAATATTATCAAATAAACCTTGACACATTTCATTTTCCTAATAAAATATTACATATAAATAAATCAAAGGGGTTGTTTAGGTGATATTACATGGAAAGTTATCAGCATTTTTAATAAGCAAAGGTAGCTTTTGCATTTTTTTTAATGATCGGTTTTAAGTAACTAGGAACTAGTAACCCATTTCTTTAATAATTGCAAAACATACCATATAGTCCTAATGTTTATAAAGAAATATGTTTATAAAGTTTATAAATAAAAAATCAAATTGAAATAAGAAAATGGACTGCTCCCAAAATTTTGTATTTGCATTGTTTTCCCATTATTTAAATAATTTAGGAAGATATATTATTTTTCAACAATTTATGACATTTTTACATTATTTCAGTACACAAACTAAATGTCATAATTATTTTTGTTATTAGTTATAGTACATACGGTTATTGCTTCTTTTAATATATAAAATATTATCAAACTAACGTTGAAATGTTTCATTTTCCTAATAAATGTAACTTGCAAACAAATTAAAGGGGTTGTTCAGGTGAAATTATATGGAAAGTTATCAGCATTTTTAATAAGCATAGGTAGCTTTCGCATTTTTTATTGATTGATTTTTGGTAACTAGGAGCTAGTAACACATTTCTTTAATCATTGCAAAATATTCATAGTCCAAATGATTATTAAGAAAAAACTTCATTAAATTGAAATAAGAAAATGGACTGCGTCCAAAATTAAGTTTTTGCATTCTTTTACCATAATTGAAATAATTTAGGAAGATGCATTATTTTTCAATAATTTATGACATTTTTACAGTACAAAAGCTAAATTTCTTTATTATTTTTGTTATTAGTTATAGTACATACGGTTATTGTTTCTTTTTTATAACATATAAAATATTATCAAACTAACGTTGACATATTTCATTTTCCTAATAAATATAACTTGTAAAGAAATGAAAGGGGTTGTTTAGTTGAAATTATATGAAAAGTAATTTTTAATAAGCAAGGCTAGCTTTTGCGTTTTATTTTTGATTGATTTTAGTAACTAAGAATTTATAATACATTTCTTTAATATTCGCAAAATTGATATAGTCCAATTGTTTATTAAAAAAACTTCATAAAACTCAACTAAGAAAATGGACTACGCTCAAAATTACGTTTTTGCATTGTCTCCATATTATTGAAATAATTTAGGAAAATGCATTATTTTGTAAACTATCCATGACATTTTTACCTTATTTCAAAATTACGATTAAAAAAAGCTCGGTTAATGACCTTTAAATTCGATGTTTTTTCACTTGTAATTAATAAAAATAGTATTTGTTAGTGGATAGAAAATACAGTAAGTATGTTTGGACATTTTCTTATAACCAATAGCAAATTAAAAATTAAATTACACTCCTTAACTTTAAATTGTTATAAGCATGCTATATGCTATACGCATCACCGACAGGCTGGTTTACATCTAAGTCTTGTTGACGCACACATACACACACACAAAGACGCGTACACATACATGCATACGCATACATACACATACCGAACATACATTTCGGTATTTTGGCCGACCAATTTTCCTTCTTTACAGCTATTACCAGGCCGACAAAAACCAATGACGTACGTAATAATCAGTGATCATGTATTCCTGTTGAGTAACCGAATTATAAAATCTTTCCTTAGTCGACATAAAAAAGGTAGCCAAGAATTTTTAACTATCACCTCTCGCGAGCTCGCAGAGGCGAAGGAAAGCAGATGAAAATATAACGCGAAGTTTTTGGCGCCAAGATATAAATGATATGTCGTCGCTGCTATCGAACCGAAGAATTCCTCCAAAACATACCATGGATATAAAAGAAATTAGAGATGAACAGTACTTTGCTGACCAAGGAAAGGTTCCGTGGCAATACAACTACTGATGGGAATATTGAATACAACAAATAGGATACTGAAACGTATGTAGTTGACCTGTGTGATAAATATATGCATATACACGCACACACACACACACATACATACATATATATATATATATATATATATATATATATATATATAACTTATAGCTTTACTTCTGAACTAAGAATTGGTTTAGAGGTAAAGCTATATGTAAAATTGGAGGAAGGCAACCAGGATACAAATCCATTTGGGCCTAGAAACACCGTTAGCTTCGTCTTTAATGCTGTCTTTGACCTTCTTTAAACAGGCTCTAAATGAGGTTATTAAGGGATCTTTCTTTTTTTTATATCAGTCACAGAATACCGTAGCCCCACTTTGTTTTTTATTCGCTTCCATGCATCATATATCTGATACCGATTTTTGTGATTTGGATGAGAAGCGTCCCAAATAATTGGTTCACTCTCACACAATGCGAATAATTCCAAATCGGTTTCGTTGGTTCAAATCATTCCTACAAAATAAAATAGGATATAAATTTTTTTTTAATTAGGTAAGTGATCACTAATAACTATTTACAGAACGAGATAGGGTAAATACTAATTAATTAACATTAAAAAAATAGGAATATACACTCACCTTATACCGAACAGTTTCTTGAATGTGTGGATTGTATTAAATGCACAAGTATTCTTATTCATTAAACTTTGAAACGGAGAAACGTACCGACAACAAGCCGAGCGTGGCGAGCACTGACAATTGTTGCTTGGTGATTTACGAGCACCCATCCCACCCAAAGCACCCAATTATTATATTTATACTGCTAAAACCATTAAATTTGTGATTTGTTTTTTCTTCCTATAAAAGACTGTCATATTTGTTTACTTTTTTTATTTGCGTGACTTTATATTTCATAAATGTTTTAACTTTTCTTATTTTGAACACCCTGTTATCTCTGACTAACTCATGAAAGTAGCTCATGAATCAGATATAGACCGCGGCGTTGGAAGCGTGTCAGTAAAGAATAATTATATTTGAAGTAAAATACTACATCAAAATTAATTTTATGATAAAATAATAATAATTATTAAGAAAATATAAGTATTTCCTCCAATATGTAAATTATGGAAATAAGCCAATAAAAGAAAATAAATGTAGCCCACTTTCAAGCAAGTTAATATATTTCTACCTGTTGGAACTGAAGTTTACTTGCGTTAAACATTCTTATCGCTTTCCAAATGTCGAAAATATGCACTTTCTAGACCTCACTAAACATTTCCAAATTAAAATCAAAACGCCTTTAAAATCTATACTTTAGTTACATTTTCGACCACAGAAAACATATGCAAAGATGACAACTCGATAAGCGGAGTTCGTGATTGATGTGATTTGCGTACCTATATTAGCAAATTTTTATTATTTTAGTCGAACTACTATCAGAAGATTTAGTGACTAGTCTGCTTATGGTTTTGTTAACTGTACCATTATACTTAACGGCGTAATTTGAAATAATACCAGTATTCTATATTTTTACTATTATTCTAATTGGATATATTCTAAATAACAGACTAATTAATGATAAAGCAATACTTCCTGTAATATCGTATAAAAAACTATGTCGTGGCATATTGGGTTATGGACTCAGATGGCACGACGTAATGCGAGATTATGGATTCCATTCCCAGCCGCTCGTCGAGTGGGGCTCGTATAATGTGTTGGTTGCCTGTGAGATATTGATTTGCTAACTGTAAGTTCGCCATATCTATCACCTGTGTACATTAAAGTCTATAAATAAATAAATATATTACAACTATAACTGATTAAAATACAGTTCTTTAAAGAAAAACTATTGCCAATTTTGAATTGGTAATCGCTAAACTCGATTCTACTTTCATTTATTCATTAAATGTTATAAGAATAGAATCACCAAATCCGTTTGTCCGTCTCGTTCAAATATCGACACAGTTTGGTGAAAATGAATATTTTTTCTCCCAAGGAATCGGAAAAAGTAATAAAGTATTTTATTAAAACGAGAGATTTTCTTACTTATCTATTTTAAAAAAAAAAAAATTAAATTTTGTTCATTTAAATTATGAAAATATTTTTCCTTTGCGATTTCAATTCAACGTAGAATATAAAAAGGAATCATAAGGTTACAAATATAAAATTGATTTTGTTTGAAATTTAGGGAAAAATAAGGAAAATGGATGTTGAAAATAAAATGTTGGATATAATGTCGAAGATGCAAAATATTGTCAAAATAGAAAATATGTATTGGTCAAACATGGGCCATAAAAAAGTATATAAGTAACGCCACATACGTATTTGTGTTAACTTTTTAAATGTTTCATAGATTTCTTTATAAATGGCCGTAAAAAAAGTGGATTAATCGTGAACACAGTCATTGTAATCGATGCGTGCTTCGGTATCGCCGTAAGACAAACATATGAGAAAAGTGAACACCGTCATTTTAACCCATACATTGTTGGTCAAATTTCTTGACTAACGATATTGTAAAATTAAAAACATACGATATTTTTCCAAAAACAACCAACCAATAATTATAATTTTCTTTCGTTCGAATTAACGGAAGTGTAGTGCATTAACTGCAGTTCATTGTAGTAAATTAACTGAACAGATATTTTCTCGCTTATAACCACTTTTAATCAGATATCTCACGTAAAATATAATGTAGCTAGAGAAGGTCGATATTGACTCGACAATTTAAAGACTCTGAAATTAGGACAAATTCAGTTTGTACCTTAAACGTGGAATAATGCGTAAGAACACGGTTATTTGCCATGGTTGCAGTCACCTATGGTTTTTAATTTATTTGAAGTTAAATAAATTTTTGGGCATATATTTTTTATAAATTTTAAGGAAACTGAGATATTTTCCACTAAAATATTTATAAAAAAAGGTTATATTTATACTATTAACTTTCAGGTTTAATAAAACTTATGTATCCTTTATCTTAAAACTGCCGTATTAGTTAACTAATGGTGCCGCCTTAGCCGCTTCCGCCAAAAAACAAATAGGTAGGCGACTAATTGTAGAAACAATAGAATCAGCATTTACACAAGAGTAATTTCCCTATAAAATAAATGTTTTTACATTCCACGTGGTTCTTGTATTTGCCTTGTATGTGTATATAATGAGCTATGTTCAATGTAACGCAAGATACGTTAAATGTTTTGAGAAAATAAAATACATTTTTAACTTTTGAAAGATTAAACTTTATGAATAATATAACTTTCCATTATTACGTTGGTTTTATTAAACCTTAGTTTCAAGTAAACCTTTACAATACCACCAGAATACGGGATTAGCAGCCAGAATATGAGCAAAAGCCAGCAAGTACTTTAACCACAGTTATGACTAATTCCTATATTGGTAAAACTGATCTAAGACTTGTGTAATTTTTTAACTTGACTCGAAAAATATTGAAATTTAAAAAGAATATTTAATGTTACACATTATTCCCGTATATTGATTTCCGGATATTGATTTATTTACCTCATGCCCCATTTACAAATTTACCCAACGCGCTTGACCGTGGAAGTACCATAAAATCGAATGTTTATAAAATGAAGTACAGATAATAATAGATAGGACAGAAAACACAAATAAACTCAAGTAAATATTACTTTAACTAGAGATCAATCGTGAACAAGCAAATCATTCCCTAATTCCGGTCCTGTAGAGGTCAACAAAGCAGAAATAAATATTAAATCAGGGCGCAGCTTACAATATTTCATTGATAAATGTGAATGAACGTGAATGCTGCAGGATATTTGTGTGCACTCTAAGCAAGAGAAAAAAAACTACGACTTCGTTTTTTTTATGACAACCAAGTATATAAAGAGCGACTAAACTCAAAATTGAGGAGTTATTAATATAATTACATTTTTGATAATTTCAAAAAATTTTAAGGAAATAAATTAGAATAATACCCATACATTTTTCAATAAAAACCTATTATACTTCTTTTCAAAATGGCGGTGTAAGTAGCTTCATATGTTCCAAAAATACTACGGATTAAAGAAGGACTAAATCGCAATATTTGTGATGTCATAAAAACTGTATCCTATCCTACAGGCTATTTGCTAGGTTATTCAAAACCTAATTTGTTTAATAAAAACCTAGTTTGTCAAATGTGAGATATTCGTCCATAATTTTACCGAGATCTTGTACGGATGAAACTCTTTCGAACGTAGTTCCTTTTAACTCATAATTACATAAGGACGACACAGACAAGAATATATCGGGAGTATATTATCACTTATCAAGCAAATTGATTTTTAGACGAAGTTTATCTATTCTTCGTGCTCTTTTTAGAAATGCAAAAGCAATTTCGTTATTAATAAGAACAGTTACAATTTTCGATACAGAATATAAACATTTATATAACAATTTTTTCTTCAGAGCCACATTCACATTATGACACTTTAACACCGGAATGTAAAATGAGCTGAGGAAAGTAATTTTTATCAAATATTAATAATATTTGTCTCTTTTTTATACAATGTTAACTCGAAAATTCAAATCAAATTCCTGATGAGATTTACAGTAAATAACAACTTGTAACATCTAACGTATTTCTATCACAGAGATTCAATAATATCTTTTTACGTTTTGATTACATTTTTATAGTTTTGTGCCTCAAAAGGTGGAAGAAAATTTGTTGTTCACACAAATTTTCTTTTTATGGAGAAATGAGTCCTCAAAACATACCAAGAAGTTCTAAAAACTAGGTTCCTTTATAATTTCATAAGGTTTATCAATCTGTAACTAAGCTACTCCTCAAAGTTTAAAAATACCAACATTTAAAAAAAAATTGACCGCGCATAACTTTGTAAAAATACCGATTAATATGAAAAATTCCACTTAACGCTGAGATTGCTCATTGATTTATCGATCGGTAATGCATATGAAAAGAAACTGTAGTTTAAAGTTGATCGTATTCTGTGTTTAATATTATAGAACAAAATATCATAAATTATAAACTAATGGAAAACCAACTTACATTTTTCCGATATGAAAAAGAAATGCTAGGAATCTGTAATTTTTTATGTATAACCATAGATTTACCCGGTGGGAAAAATAAAAATTTCAGCCATTTTTTAGGATAATTACCGATATCTTTAACTGAAAAATATTAAAATGCCAGATTGCACAAAAAATTTAAAAAAATTCATCATTATTTCAAATGTATACTGCGACAAGTGAAGAAAATGATAAAATAAAAAAAATATGTATTGCATTATGACTTTTCAAAGATATTTTCATTTTTTCGATATGTATTAATTGTACAATTAATTGTTTACGAGTTACCATTAGTCAAATTTTTAAATTATTAATTTGTAAATGTGACTAATTTGTTCAAAAAAAAAAATGAAAGGAAGTTGTTTGTACTTTAAGTTGTATTCAAATGAAGTCATGAGTAAAATTTATTTCAACCCGTAAAACATTTTTCATTTCGTTCCGTAAACATTGTAAATAAAACATACTCAAAAATCTATTGAAAATTATAAAATTTCCGCAGAGATTAGATTCTTTAAAATTACCGTGAATAATGTTACTGCAAACAGCAATCTATTTCAATCGATGTGGAATAATTAGTTTTAATGTCATGCTATATCTGTACTATATATATATATATATATATATATATATATATATATATATATATATATATATATATATCATTTAATTATTTATAATAAACGACATCAATTATTAATATCCATACGTGAAATTTACGATAATGGAAAGTAAATTTCATATTTTCAATTATTATAAAACGATATACTGACATATATTACCATTTATAAACAACAAAATTGTGATTCCTTACAGTAAATTATTATATTATTATAATGATGGAAGGCATTGAACTTAATGTATTAATCAACAAACTTTACCATACGATAAATGTTAACACAGAGTTTACTGACTATTTCATCAATTATTTTTCTTGATATTTTTTGAGAAAGTAAAAACCGACCAAGTGTGTGTTGGAACACGCTTAGAGTTCCGTAGTCGTCCAATTTTTTGCAAATTATTGACATAAATTAACCGAAATAATGTGAAATTAATGTTTCGAGGAAGTTCCATTACGTGGAATTTTCAAACACAGATCGTCATTGAAGGTATCATAACAATATCAATCTTGCCATAGGTAAAATGTTTTGCAAAAAAATTATTGTCAGACTTCAAATAAGTACCGAACAAAATGCACATTAAAAGGTGCAAAATTATGAAAATATGAGTACTTAGTTGGAAATGTTGCGATATAGTATAGTATCCAAACATAAATAAATTTAAAAAATACTGTTATGAAGATATTTTTGGAGTCAATACCAAGTGGAATGCGGTTCTTAGCTATGTGTATGCGACGACTGGACGTTGATACAAGTAAATAACTAAAATCGGTTTAACTTTTTTGTTCGTAAATCCTCATGGCAATTTTTTTTATTTTTAGTTATAGAATGTACAATACTAATTGTAATGCAAAATTGAATGGGGGAAAATTATACTAAAATAGTCACTAGTTTATTTCAGTGTAGTATTTTAAAATTGTGACATATAACTGTCTCAAGTCTAAATAAACAACCCGGAGATTTTTATAGTAGGTACCAAGTCAAAGCTTGATACCTCTTTGGTAAAAATCCGCTTCTGACATTTTGATATTCACGACGTTTCACTTCTCTTTGACAGTCACAGGTACATTCACACTCACATATACATAGATGAGTTGACGATTATATTTCATTTGGCACCGACTCCAAAAATCTCTAACAATGAATTGAATTATGAATATTTTTTTAGGTACAGAAATTATATCACACCACAAGAGTTCCAACTGAGTACCGGTATTTCTACTATTTTTAAGCTTGTTAATGTGGTTCTTAATCGGTGCTTAGTTGAAGTCTGTTCTGATTTTAGAAATGAATATATATATATATATATATATATATATATATATATATATATATATATATATATATATATATACATATATATATATATAAATATACATACATACATGTATGTATACACGTACGTATATACGGACATAAAGTCAAGCCTGTATATACCTTTATGTATTATATATACGCCTACTAATATTCTTGTTGCTGTATACCCTTGTATATACCTCGGTATACTTAAATTTATATACTTCTACTCACTTTATATACTTATTTGTCTACCTATTTACATAATAAAATTTGATCAATTCACGCATTAGTTTTTGTCTCTACTTAATTACATATTTACCCACTAAATAATAACGTAGTTGCTTCATGCATACACTTACCTTTACTCTTTACTTTATTATTTTCTTGCTATCGTCAACACAAGTGGAATAATTCAATATTCTATGTGTTTACCCCTCATCTATGAAGAGTTCCTGTCACTGTCTCCAGGTTTCATGTAATTAAATTATAAATAAAATTCTAATTTTACCACCTTTAATGTGTACTTTAGATACTTTATCACTAGATAATTATTAGAAGCATATACATTGTTGAGGAATTATATGGTGTACCTTCAATTTCCAAGACCAAATTTCTTATAATACTACACTGAATCTATTCAAATAAAAGATTCATGTAAATTGGTTTACTAATGCGGGATATATGAGCTAACATGTACAAAAGAGGTCGTACCACATTAGAGTAAGGAATTTGAATCCAGAGCCTAATGAAGGAGTTTCTGCTTGACACTTGTAATACTAATTTAATAACTGCAGGTCTTAAAGTCTCATTATTTAAGCAGAGGGTACTCCCTCAACATGAGAACTGAGGGATGTAGGAATCCCAAGTTTAGTGACAAAGCCTCTGCTTGAGTCTTTGTCAAGTCTTGAATCATTTGTCTGCTTGAGTGTTTGTAACTTATAATTCTAATTTAACAACAGTAGATCGTTAGGTTACACAGTTTATGCAGACTGGTTCTCCCTACAACACCAAGCCTAAAGAATTGAAACACGAGTTTATTAATAGAGAATCTACTCGAGACTCAAAATCCTAATTTGAAAACAGCAGATTCTCAAGTCATAGTTTAGACAGCTACTTCCGTTGCAGCAACAGAACTGAAGATTCGCAATCCGAAGTTAAATACTAGAGTTTCTGCTTGAGACTCCATATACTAATTAAAAAAAAACACATCCAGAATTTCACGATTTAAGCAGGCATCAGTCCTGATCAGCTATTCTAATAGATTCCATAGACATTCAATCGGATTAAGGTCGGCACTTCGTGCTAGCTAATCTAAATGGCGAATCCCAACTTCTCTTAGGTAAGCGTCTACTTTGTCCGCTCGATGTGCCCGATGGTTTTCTTCCATGAAGACAGCAGCAAATCCTGTAAGGCTAGTGTTTCTTGTGTGTGAGTAATAAGGATTTCCCAGGTCTATCGGTATGGGTTTATAGAGCCACTTTCCACAATAATTTTTTTACGTTTTTCAGAATGTATATATATATATATATATATATATATATTTTTTTTTTTTTTTTTTCTTTTTTCTTTTCTTTGTTTTCTTTTATGGTTAGATTTTCGTTGTCTAATATTTTTTAATTATGTATGGACCCCAATTGACCTTATTTTTCGCTTCCTCAATCCACCTTTTGCCTCAATTGTTTTTATTTCATCTTGCCATCTGGTACATGGTCGACCTCTGTTCTGGTTATCTTAAAAAAATATTTATCTCTCGTCCATATATCTTGCTACATGGACGGCCTATTCCCATTTTAATTTTTGAACAAATAGCATGGCATTAGTTACCTTAGTTTTATTGCGAATGTCAATAGCTTTTACTTTGTCTTTCAAGGTGATTCTTAGGCAGTTTCTCTTCATTGCCCTCCGTAGCTTGAATTTTCATTTTTGATTATTTGTCGAACGACCATAACAGTTTTTTTTAAATTTCATTGTGAGCTGTGAAATATCTTTTCACGAGTTCAGAACTTTTTCCAGGTTACTTTTTCCAAGGTTATTCTTCTATTTATTTCTTCTACTGTTGTGTTTCTTCTACTATTGAATGATAATTGTTTTCCTAGATAGACATTGTTATGTACATATTCTAGTGGCTCATTATTTATTAAGATGGGTATTATTTTATCATTGGTCATGATTTTTGTTTTACTGAGATTCATCTCTAACCCTACACGATGGCTTGCAGCTTGTAGATAATTCATAATACTGTTTAGCTTTTCAGGGTTTCCTGATAACAGGACGATATCGTCAGCAAACCTCAGATGAATCAGGAATCTTCCGTCCACGTTGATTCCTTGTATTGACCAAGGCAAATCTTTCATTGTATTCTGCAGTACCGCTATGAATAGTTTAGGTGATATTGAGTTGCCTCGTTTCACCCTCCCGTTGATGTTTATGCATTCGCCTGTCTTTTATAACATGATTTTGCTTGTGCTTTTATTATAAATATCTTTTAGCATATTGATATATTTGGTATCTATATGTTGACCAGTTAAAGTCTCCCAGATGCTATTGTGAGAGATGGAGTTAAAGCTTTTTTATAATCAATGAAGTCTAGGTACAGCAGTTTAGGAATTTTTCTTTCGCCTGCTCCACTACTTGTATGTGATCTATTGTACTAAAGCCCGATTTGAAACCGGCCTATTCGTAAGATTGGTGACTATTAATGTCTAAGGAGATTCTGTTTAGTAGACATGAAGCGAACCACTTATACAGACACAGCATTAGACTTTTTGGACTGTAATATCCTATGTCAGCTGGATCGCCTTTCTTGTACAGTAGAACAATTTACGATTTAGTTCAGTTCTCTGGCACTCGTTCCTCTGAAAGGATTTTATTGAATAGATGTTAGTGAAGCAAGCAGTAATTTTTTAACATGTTTGATATGTTCGTTCCTAATGCCATCAGGTTCTGGACATGTTTCTAGCTTTAGTTTTAACATATATTTCAGGACTTTAATTTCGTCAAACATCTTAATATCGGATCGTTTAGTTGTATGTGACCTCTCGTATTGGATTCGGTTGACTATATAGCTTGGCATAGAATCAGTTGCCATGTTAATAATTTCTGCACGGGATTTACTTTCATTTGCGCCAGATTGTAGGGTTTCTTCACTAGTCGTTTTGTATAGTTCTTTCAAACCCTCTATATCTTCCTTGGATAATTTTGTTTTGTTTTGTAATAAGTTTCTCATTTTGATAAGTACCTTAGTATTTTAATTCAAAATATTTGGCTTTGATTTTCCTTTTATATTTTTTAAACTGTTTTACATAGCTCTCAATCAATTGACAATATAGGTTGGTTGTGTATTCTTCTTATGATGTGGATAAACTCTGCAGGCCACATCTGAATGGCCACATTCAGATGGGTGAGGTAAGTTTCTAGCTCTTCTAATATTTTCAAAGTACCTTGTTGTATACCAAAGTGTCGTCTACTTCTTTTTGTAGGTAAGTTTAGAGGTGCTCTGATTGGTCTGTGGTCTGATCCAAAGTTAAAAGAGGTCTATACTGCATATTTGTTCAATACGTATAGTATTGTTGTCATCATGTAGTCTAATTCGATTCCGGTGTTCTTATCTGGTGAGACCTAAATCTACTTTTTTTTATTCGCAATATGGTATTTAGTATTTTCAGGTTACGTTCGTGTACATATTGGATACACCTTTCTCCTTGTTTGCTTTTTTTCCATATCCGTATTTTCCAGCAACTTTGTTTCTTCAACTAAACTCTACAGACCTTTCGTTTGTCCTATATAGTACATAATATTATATTCATTTTCCAATCATTTTTCCCCTAAACGTCGAACTTCGCCTAGTCCAGGCACGTCACATATGACGTGTTGTAGTGCTGCTTTTAATTTAAGAAGTTCTTCTGTTGAAGATAAAGTTCTAACATAGGAGCAGATACGTATCGCTGTATTCATGTATTTGTATTTCCTTCGAGGGTTGTGTTAGAACTTTCCCGCGGTAACCGGCCGTATTGGGAAATAGAGATGAGGAGGGTTTATCTGTGGTTACTATTATGTATCTATTTGTTTTATTTTTGTTTGTTCTTGGTTGTCGCTTGTGTGTGCGAAAGTTAATTTTGGTTTATGCAAGACGAAATCTTTACTTTAAATAACAGTTTGTTTGTGTTTTGTGGGTGCTTTATTATTTGTTGGCTTTGTTGATTATTGAGGTTTAGTGTTTCTGGAGAATTGGACAGGCTTCTTATATTTTTGTAAAGGCGGGACGTATTCTTATTTTTGTCCAGTACAATTAGTTTGTCGTATTTAATGAACGCTGTATTGCCTAGTTCTCTTTCTATCTTCAGTTGGGCTTGTACTCCTTTGCGTTTGTTTAAAACTTCCTGTAGAGAGTCTTCTTTTATGTAATATCGGGTATTGCATAGACATTTGCCATTTTTTCTGGATTTGTAGTTTGAACCCCATCGTACTAAATTATAGTATTACTGGTCTAACCTTCTCGCCTTTTTTCCCTATTCATCTAACGGCTTCAATGTGGCTGTTGTCATACTGAAGATTTTAGTGATTGTTTATTATTATTTGCATCACTTTCATTCGTGTTCGGTATTTTTAAAATTTTCTTCATCAAAAATCACTTTCTTCAAAAACAGTTTCTTCTTGAAAATCAAAGTTTTGGTAACGTTTTACATATTATCCAGATGAGAATTTTACGGTTAATTTAAATATTTTTTCGTATAATATATGCTCTTTTATATATTATGTTCACTATTATATTTTTAATTCTGATTTTTATACGGACATGAACTGAACAGACACTATGGTGCCCTCTCTTCTTATAAACCTGCTTCTTTCATAGTCTTATTTTTAGTAATTTATAGAATAAGTGCGGGACGAATTTTTTAGTATACTTCTGAGGATTTACTACTTAAAATTTTGAAAAAACCTTTACAATTAGCTTTTTCACACGATATTATACATTAAATAAGTTTAGCATTACATAAATATTTTTCGTTGTTAAGTGTTGCGATTTTATTGCAGGTAAATATGGATTATTACTATGCCAAGTTTCAAGTTTCTGTATCTAGAAGTTTCAGAGAAAAACGGTTATGAAAGACGGATAAACAGAAACATGAATGATTTTACAAAAATTCCGTTTTACCATTTGAGGCATGAACTCCTAAAAAGCCAATATAAATTGATCAAATAACATGTATGTAATTTTATAGAAATTAAATTGATTAAATTTGAACGTAAAGTAAATATTAATATGAATTGGAGTAACAAAGAATAGGATTTGAATAAAAATAACATATTTTAACATCACTTTTCAAAAAAATTGTCTGGTATGGCTACTTTCCACTCAGGACTCAGTTGATTCCAAAGCTGCGCGGTTTTAGGAAATAGAGGCAAGTGCAGAAATGAACGCCAAGAGGGCTGGTGGAACCATGGAAATTGCTGCAAGTATGGTAGACGTGTTAGATAAATTGCATGATATTGTTAAACATTATCGGAGATGTTGTCAAGAAAAATTAAGAACGTGGGTAATATCTAAGATGTACTGTGAATAATTTGGATACATCATATTAAAAAAAATCAAACAGCAGGAAATTTGTTGATTAGCGTGAAAATACCAGAATTTTTCAATTTAAAAAATAAGTTATCGCGGCTAAAAATTTTTTAAATCGAGAAACAATTTTTTTCCCAAAGAATTGAAATGTACATCTCCTAAAAAAAATATTCCCTAAGATTCATTAATATAATAAAATACACACCCACGCTGAAATATTAAACATAAATATTTCTGTATTTACATAAATACAGAAATATTAACTAGTTTCGCATATTAATCTCAAATTTAATAAAAGCGCTATTTTTTAGACTTTTCAGTTTCAAACTTAACAGTACATTCAAAATTTTCTAATTGTGAAACAGATTTCTCAAAAATAATATAGATTGAAAAAATCTTGTCATTTTTCGGTATACAATATTACCTGCCAGTTTGATTTCTTCCGTACCCAATATTTCACATGATTTATCTAATGAAGTCAACTTTCTCCATTCAAGTTCTATAAAAATATGCATGGAACTAGTATTATGTTCAACAGATGTCATTACATATCGTAATACTGCATATTTATAAATAAATGTAGCGTGCTGTATTGCAAATAACATTTTCATTAAAACCTTAAATATAAAAAAGAAATAAAAAATATTACACACAAAATTGTATGACTTTTTGCTTGATTACTTTTAGTTGATATTATTTTGAATACGATTGATTAAAAATGTCCTTTTGATCTAATCCCTTACCGGCATAAAATTTAAGTATAATATCTAAAATAACTGTGATTGCTTTCGCTATATTTATGGTAAATTTTCAAATCTATTGTAGTATATAGGATGTAATTTCTACAGATATATAGGTAGGAGTAGGATAATATAGTTGTAAAGGAAAATATAGGCCCAAAATTGAGGTAAATATATTTAAAATTGTTTAACTTGCTAATGGCGAGGTTTGGACCCATATTTTGTATTAAGTATTTGAAATAAAAACGACTATTAATCATGAATATTATTCACCTTTCTTGTTTATCTGAAACATCAACACATATTAAGAGTTTAAATGAAGATATGAATAAGTAATTTGTCAAGATTTTTACTTTGTACAAAAAATAAAAAAAAACTACTATGCAGGTTAAAATGAAATTTAAAAAACTTTAGAATTTGACACTGAGCTCAAACTCGTTAAAGAAAATAAAATTTTTGTCCTCTTATTTAGAACTTATTTGGATATGGGTCCCTAAAAACGTATATAAGAATTTTCAAGTTATTAAATGAACGGAATCGTTGGAGTGGCAAGTGAGTAAATGCTAAATGCAGCGACCATATTTTTTATAAATATGTGTCATACAAAGCTACTAAATTTTATTATGTACTTTTTTATTTTTGTTTTGTTATAATAAACGTTATTCATTATTAGTACCGTAACATTTTGTATTTAATTTTGAATATTGATTACATATGTATGTATTTTTTATGCTTATTACAAACTGTTATTAAATATTATGTACATATTTATATCGAACATAAGAAATGGAATGTCGCTATAATATTTTTGTAGACTTTTTTATTTATAACATCAATATTTTTTTTCGGTAATTGTGTAAATTGTTTCACTTTTCCCTCACTGTTTTGGAATTATTTTCAAATTTACTTTCTATTTAGATTAATTTCTTTACGCGCGATTAGTACGAATTTCGAGCACATCCATATCTACACATCATTGTATTAATGTTAGAGTATGCCATAATTTCTTCGCAAATGCCTGTAGTGGACTCTAGTGTGATATCATATCAACATGTTCTTTTGGAAATTAAGAATACACAGTAAAAACAACTAATCCACCTTATGTATTAACTAATTATGGAAAATATACTAGTCCTGAGGAATATGACTACTACTTTCAACCTGTATTGCATTCCTTTTTGAAAATCTATTTCCCATAGGTATTGAGTATACTAAGAGAGCATACCAGGAGGATACCTGCAAGGATATCAACAAAGAAACTCAGCTCTGTCTAGATTTAGAGACGCATAAGAATAATTTCAAGCCATTCTAATGCAACTCATCAAACAATAAAAATTGTTCTGAATATGACACGAGAGTAGGAATAACAGTCACAGGATAATACCTGGATGTTTACGCAAGACAAGATCATCAAAATTTCGTGCGATGATCGAGCGGATAAAAAAGAAGCAGTGGACCAAATCTAAACCCGATTACAAAAAAACTGCCATTTTAATGTTCTAGAGAGGTTGTTATAGACGCATAGAGAGGAGGGCTTATCGAAATTATACTCCTTCGAAGACAAATCGCTAGAAAGAACAAAACTGTTAAAATCGACAAACGTCTGGAAAATATGTCATTCGATGGAATCCGGAGTTTAGCAAACTAAGTGGGGGAACTAAGTACACAAGCTAGTGAAGCGGAATTCCAATCTACCATATGATGGTCATATTCACAGTCGTAGGATCATGGTTGCTGTATCAACATAAAAAAACTCTAAGAGAAAGCCGAAGAAACAAAGAAGTGAGCAGTATCTGGGAATCACTTATTCCATTTAAAATAGGGGAGGGAGCGGTGGTGTCAGGGGATAAGTAGAGAGGAGAGGGGATGGAGGAAGAGGAGAGGATAGGGGAGGGTTGGAGGTGAGAGGGAGGGGGAGATGTCTTGTAAGATGTCTTGCGCAAGAAGCTTCGCTTTTGTCGGGTGTCTCACGCCTCATATCTTTCTTAATAATAAACAAAATTTTTTTTTTAATTTATTTTACTTTTGTACATAAAATGAGGCCAATACTACCTAAATTAAATTATATCCTGACAAGTTATCCGAAATTCTCTCAATTTCCTTGCGTAAATAAGAGGTGATTCAGCTTGGGTTGTATAGAGTCTTCTAAAAGGAAAATACGGATATTTTGGTTTATACAAATAATTGGCCAAAAGGTACCTAATCAAATTTGTTTTATTTCAAATGGTTTCATAACATCTCAAGTCATTCCGTTCAAAATGTTTTATTGGAATGGTGACTTTGCTTCTATAAGATTACGTTGGGAGGAGTGAGAGGGGTGATTTCAAATAAATGTGGCTGTCGCTAATATTGACAAGCGTCAGATAAAAACTTCTGCATATAGGATTTTCCATTTTACAAGAAATCTATTGTACATTAGGGAAATATTCGAGAAATTCTAGTCGCGGTTAGGCTTTGTTACGTTCCGCTCTTGTTAGGTTTACACTTCTTAGTTAAAGAAAAAATACTTAATCACGATAATGACGACACAACTATGAAACAAATGCTACTGAGTTGTTGCCAAAGGTAGATAAATATTTTTTTATTCCACAAACTGGGTTCAAACTCAAACTATTAATTTAGAAAAACTGAAAAATATTGGATCAAAATCAAAAACTATTAAAGTGGTAGTGAAAAAAGATTTGAGTGGTAAAATTTTACCAACACGCACAAAAAAATGTGTTTTTCTTGGAAATTTCCGAAACCAATGCAGAACAAGGACAGAAAACGCGAAACTAACAATGTCATGAGCAGGTTTATGAAAAAGCCCTGACAAAAAATTATATCATTTGGCTTGAATGATTTTAAGATCAATTCTTGATAGTTTTATCTTTGCTGTTTGTAATCTCAAATTACAGTCGGCCTTCAAATCAAAAATTCCTCTTTCGATATTATGAAAAACGGTATAAAAAGATAAAGTAATCTATTTAAGTAAGATACGGCATTGTTGATTTCTATTCTGATAGTAGGTTTTGTATAAATTAGTTGAAAATATTATTTTTGTAAATTCAAATATGTCACATTTCAACAAATAAATTGAACTCGACGATCCGCTTTACCGTGGAATTCCTATCATTTTATTATCTAAAACAAATGCACAAATAGACGATTCAATGAACTATGATATCATTGATTCAATTAATTAACCATTCAAACGTGACTTCAGTTATAATACCTGTTCTCAAAAGAGACGGAGAAAAAATTGCTTTCAAATATAAACATTAAAAATTATTTTCACCAAATTAAACTTAGTAAGGATTCTTTCACCAAGTTCATTTAAAGTAGATTTTTTCATAGACGTAAAAGTTTCATGTTCGGTATTTATTTTGCCCCAGAAAATTTGCAAAAAATGCAGTTTGTTCATTGCGTCACGAGTCATGTCATACCTTACGTCAATAAAGTCACAAGCGGTGCTTTTGACGTGGTATCTCCCATATTTTTCGTCAAAGAACTTAAGTGAATATTTCCTAGAAGAGATATATCTAATCGTCAGACTGTTCTCTACTAGATTCCTAGATTCGTATTCTGAAATATTTTATTGATATTATCTACAATCTCATACGTCTCAATTACATATATATATATATATATATATATATAATTATAGGGAAACTTACTTAATATTTTCACATGTACGAATATCTTGCTGCATTATATTCATGAGCGGGAGAAAATAAGAATTCAGATAATATGAAGTATATTAACTACTACCCCCAATTTTACTCCTGTGGACAATAACTTGGCGCTTTTCTATCTTTCTTTATGTACCAATATTAACTAAGAATAAATTAGCGCTTACAATAAGTTGAGGAGTGTCTAAATAAAAGGCAATATCATGTTAAAACTTAGCAAGTTAACAGTGGCTGTTTTGTGCTGATCGTACTAATTCGAAAGGCATTCTCTATACGCTAACTATTTTAATATTCATATTTATCGACTTCTTACGACTCTAAAATATTGTTAGATTACAAGTAAAATGTAGCAAGAATTCAACTAAATGAAACAGTACACAAATTTATATATGAAAAGAAACGAAAACTTTGTTAAATTACATATGTAATAATTGACGAAATATGAAAAATGTGCTATTACTATTATTTTGTATTTTGATTTAAAATTTAAAAATATTTTTCTAACCCAAAACGTATTATTTCAAAATATACATTAAATCATAAAACTGTATTTTATTGATTTCTAATTCTTTCACTTAATTTACCAAGTAAAAAAATTCTAAACAAATTACTTAATGAAAATGAAGCACACAATAAAAATTTTATTATTTAAAAACGTCACAAAAAATAAAATAAAATGAAAAAAAAAATCTTATGTGAAACTAAACTACTAACCTATATCTTGAAATCAAAGAGAAAGCCCCAATTTTTTTTCTTGCACAGAAAAACAAAAAATATTAGAAATGTATACCCAATTATTTGCTCTGTTCTACTATTTTGAACGTAATAAATAATTGTCAATAATAAACACCTACTCATAAAACACACTAATTAGTAATATAAAACTATAACGCCTAAAGTTGTCTAAATCGACCTCGAGGGGTCAAGTATGACCTGCAGGGGTCCGTGTTACAGAAAAAAAATTAGGGGTCCTTGAGATGTAAATGGGGTTCACGACAGTGAAGCTCATTTAAACAGGTTGTGACCTTAATTTTGGCTTTTCATGAGTGGAATAATCATAAGTGTATACATATCACGTGTATGTATGATATACATATTAGTAGCAAAGTAGAGATTTTATATTGCACTATTTTATTTCATGTACTACCTACACCTAATTATATATTAAGTACATTTCATAAAATTGTACAAGTATTAGGCGATTTGCTTTGGGATGGCAACACACTGTGAACTTGGAAAACTTCCACGTAATACCAGTATTATCATATTACAGTTACACGCATACGCGCGTTAGAAATTCTTGTCACAGACTACCGCAAAAGCAGAGCTGGAAGACTCATATTTGCACTAACTTGTTCAATTCGCCAATTAATAAATCCGTTCATTTGTTTCTGGAGTTTTGGATAAAAAATTGTTAAAAAAATCTTATCAAAAACAATAAAGTCTATCGCTTTAGGCCAATATTTACAATATTTACATAAATTAAAGTGTATCAAAATAAAATGAATAGACATTATTTATAATATTTTAGTTTAGCACTCGTAGTTAGCAAAGGTAGATAAATTACTGCGGTAATGACTTAAACTATTAGCAGTGTAATATTCAAATTATGCACAATCGACATGCCTATTTATCAATATTTTCCTTTTTAAGCTTTTAGCAATCAGTATTGTAATGCATTTCTAGCTTTAAAAACATATTTTGGTATCTACATGATTCCTCTCTTTGCCTACATGGTGACGAGAAGCGCGTCGGTCTTCTAAGAAAGAAAGATTTTCTTGGTACAGGCTACAGAAATTATCTGTATAGCTGTGTTTAGTTTGTGTGTTAAAATTGTCCTAATCAACAGACGACTCGGCAACGCATATTGAAAATAATATTAAGTTTGTTAAAAAAGAAAAACAAATTAAATTCAACCTTACTCGTTTTCAATATGATAATAAACAGATATCCCGCAATCATTGTTGTTTGTCTTTAATTGTTTAGTTGCTAAAGTTTAGAACATACTCTTTTGGCCTGATGATAAATTAAATTTAATTAAAATAAGATTTTACACCCGGAATATTTTTTTCAAAACACTTGCTCGTAAATTGGCACTTATTGCACCGATTCATACATTCACCGGTTCATAATGCTGCTTATTAAATATGCCTGCTTTTTACTTTATATTACCGAACTAGAGACTTTTGTTTAAGCCTCCGTAAAGAGGTTTGTTTCTAAAAAATAGTAGATATGTTTGTGAACAAATAAACGGTTTTAATTAAAATCTTTTTAACTGAACAAATAAACTGTTTTAATTAATTTCATTTCATTAAATTATTTATGTTTTTCAACAAAATAACCATTAATCTGTTTTAAAAATATATAAATATTCAGTTTATTACATTTTCAATACTAGGCTGTGTGACGGTTTCGTCAGAGCCTTTCCTTTCATCTGTGCGCGCATTGGTAATTCAAATACAGACAGCTAATGGAAAAATAACTACGATATTTCGTTTATTTTTTTTTCCTCGTAAGTGTATTGAAAAAGGTCTTATGAAACACATGAACTTTGGTTATTACACACTGGACTCCATTGTGCCCTCGTTTTCGTCTCGGGCAGCAGTCGAGCCTAGTGTGATGTCCAACTTAGCTCATTTGTATAATAAAGTACTATTATTGCTGTCTTATTTAAATATCCAACTTAACTCACTGGTATCATAATGCACTATTATTGCTATCTTATTTAGATAGCTTAATTTTGTCCACAGATAACTGAGACTAAACATAACAGAGTCTGAAAATAAATGTAGACAGTACAGTGTTGATTATATGAACTTTGGTTTCATTCCATCATCGTCGGACAATCGATTGCATATGTGCTTTTTATGTAACAGTTTTAAGCAATGATGCTATAAACTCCTTCTGAGATGATATTACAACTTAGATGTAAAATCATCTCAGAAGGTGTCAACCGGATAAAATAGGTCAGACTTGAAATACCTCTCAAACACTAAAAGATAAATTTCAAAAGAGACTCACGATGGACAGAACATTCGCTTTGACGTTACAAATAGACGACGATGATTTGTGGGTGTCTTACAATATCTCGCTACTTAGCTCAGTCCGGAAAACCGCAAACTATCCGAGAGCGGTGGAACATATTTTATCAGCCGTTGATGAGGGTTTAAAAGCTGTTCTACACAAATTTGCACTTGATACCATCAAACGAATTCTTTTCAATAGAAACACAGTTCAAAGACGTATTGATGAAATTAATTATGACATAAAATATTATTGTGTAATTGCCTGCGAACAACTCATTTCACAATGTAGTTGGACGATTCAACTTTACCTGGTAATGAAGCATTATTAATGAAGCATATGTTTGTTTTATTATGTATCAGGCAATCCATGAAGAATTGATTTGCGAACTTTGTCAATCGACGCTAAAGGCGAATCAATATTTAATGTTTCGAAGGATTACTTCATGGGAAAAATAAATTCCTTTATCAATTATAATATCAGTAGTGACAGATAGAATACCTGCCATGTCTGAAACCGAATAATAAACCGAAGCAATAAGTTAAATACATGGTTATTTGCGCAGTTGTGTGAAGAAAATGACGAGAACCTTCATCATACTTTAGTGTGAAGGAGTTACGCTGAAGTACTTTGCTTATCAAAAGACGTATGTTTGACAAGATTTTTTTGCACTTTTTTAGACTATTTTAGAACTTTTGGGTGCTAAATATTAAACTTTAGTACATAATTTAATCATGTGGAAACTAGACATTACCCATTTAAAAGATTTGTTTACTAAATTTAATAAAATTAACTTGCAGTTAAAAGATCACAACCATAGTAAATAATTTTAGCTTTTCTTGTCAGAATGAAGCTTATGAAGCAAAGTATTGGACGGCACGAATTTTCTCCATTTCCCAATTTGTCATAGATAAACGAGACAGTCAGGCCGATGAAGTTTCAACGTACGTTTAAGATTAAATGCCCTCTATACATATTTTGAAATAAGGTTTGAGAATGATTTGACTATAATAATTTTACATTGACTAATGAATCCGTACCATGACATCGAAGAAATGGATGACATATTACAAGCCGAACTTATCGGAATAAGCACTAACGAAAAAATTAAGGAACCGTTTAGAAACGGATATTAGCAATTCTGGGTTCAGAAATGTATATCTGTTACATACCTTTTATTATGGAATACCGGGAGAAAGTTTTTAATCGCTTTTCTATCTTCATACTTGGCGGAAAGGAGTTTCAGCGCGGTTGCTAATCTCCTAACAAAAAAAAAGAAACAGACTGGACGTCACTGAACGAGGAGATTTGAGATTAAACCTAATTAAATTGATGCTAAATGTTGAAAATTTGTTATTGAGAAATCAGGTATTGAGAATCATTGTTTGCTTAATAATTTTATGTAATAGATACTAAATTTGAATTTATTTCGTTTTAATTTGAGTTTAATTAATAAATGTCTAAAACTAAGCATGCGTTTTAGGCATTTATTAATTAAACTCAAATTCAAAGAGTAGCACTATATCAGCTCTCAAAAGCACATTTGAATTTGGTAAATTTGCAAGAATTTGATATTAGGTAAACAGGGGTCTACCCAAAACAGAAAATTATGGCAAGTGGTCTACGAGACAATAAAGTTTATGGACCTCTGACTACTGAGTTTATGGACTTATCTAAAATAATTATTTTATGAAAGAAAGAAAATGTCAGTTTAATAAACATGTTATTAGTAAGCTAGTGCTACGAAAGTTCTGGAAATATCGAATAGTGGTACTGCGGCGAGCGCGATATAAAGTCACACCGTATACGCTGAAATAAGTGTCTACCGAGTTTGCTCTATCGTTTTCTGTCTATTTTACCTTAGCTATGAAGACGTGGTATTAGTTTCTTTAGGTATAACTATTAGGAAAACTTATAAAATGTCCATAAATATAACCTATATCCTTCCTGAGAGTCCCATCAGTAATTAGCGTAATTATCTTTAAAAAACTCATAAATCCATATTTACTTTTATTTATATATATATGGGTAAAGTAATTAAAAGATTAATTAATACAAAATTGTCAGTGCGGCGGTAAGGAAATATTTTTATTTTTTTTCAAAAACTACTACATGGCAAGGTTGAAAATGATTGCCAGTATACATATATAATTCATTAAAAACAATTAAAAAAACAATTAAAGTTGCATATAGAACAACAGAAAAAATCACCGGTAATAGATTAAATGGTCACCAGGATATAACTATAATTATATCTGGCGGCAGATCTACTTTAAAATGCCTGTTGTATTACTTTTCATGACTTTTTTGTATTATAAACACATGTTATTTATTGAATGCTATGTTTTTCTTATTTTATAAACTTAATATAAATGTATACTTTATAATAAACTGAAATACAAGTTAACATTATAATAAGACAATATTTAAATTCATTCCAATTATTCCCACGCCTCAAAAAGAACTAAATATTAACTAAAAATTGTTACGTATCTTTGAATATTAATAATATAAGTTATCTTAGCTCCCAACTGTATAATTATGAAATAGTTTTAAATTATAGTGCCAAACAAGAATTCAATCGGATAGAAATTAGGTTCATCAAACAGTATTTAAATATATTGGCGACTTAAATTCGGAAGGTTTCATCCCGATAAACTGGTGATTCCAAGCAAACACGCTCATCGACACCAGCCTCCGTAGAATATAGGTAAGGATATAAAGATCTCCGTTGTCGCTCATCCCAACGGTGGGTTAATTAAAGGGAAAGATTAAAGTTCCATTAACTCCCCGTTCCTTGGTAATCACGCCTCTAGCATCAAATATAACGCAGCCGGCAAGAGTTAACGTTCATTTGGTAATTTAATACCGCCTTTAAATTACTACTCATTCACTTCCTCGCTTGAAATTGTATTAATATTTTCGTGTTGCGTTCGGTTTGTACCATTTTAGTAAAGGTGTAAGCTGTAGGCTTAAAAGATGTCATGTCAGGTAGAATCTGAATATTTAATCATGTATTAAGGGATTTTACTTGATAAATTCCACGCTGTGCAAATGGATTTAATGGTAATGTCGATTTTGTAATATGAAGTGATGATTAGTAGGTTTTGTGCGTAAATTATATATCAATTTTGACGTATTTAAAAACATGTTTCTTAATTAGATGTACATTCCATTTATTGCTCTTTTAGTACATTTGCAACTAAACACTCGAATAGAACGAACGTCCTAATTTTATCCAGCACTTTGACTTAACAAAATATGGTAATCTGAGCCAAATCTCAAAATATCACTGATGAATTATAGTTTATTAGAGTGGACATTGTCATCCTATAATTGTATGATAGCACTTTGTAAATCGGGACCTTTTTTTGGATTCTGGACCAATTCTTATCATTCAATAATCTGACTTCACTATGAACAACCTCCCCTCATCTTAACTCAACTTATTGTGTGACGTGTCCAGAAAAAAAATAATTACTTAATTTTTCCCTTGTAACAGCCGCTTTCAATACTATTATATTTATCTAGAAATGATCTCTCAATGGATAAATCCGGTTTCATAAAGTAGTTTTCTGTATGTGTTACAGTAATAATATGGAATGGAATAAACTTAATATCCAATAACTTCGTTCGTTTTATTTTTATGACCCAATGAGGACGTCAAATCGCTACAAAAATAAAAAACCTATTGAAAATGATGAAAAAATAATTATATTAGTTAAGTAATTTTTATTCTTTGAAATGCTACTTGTATTAATTAGTACTTTACCATAGTTTTTAAAATTGTACAAAAAAATGCAAAAATCAACTAAGTTATGAACTTCGTGTCCATTATGTCCACGGCAGAGTTCCGTAGCCGTCTAATAACAATTTGGATTAGAATCACTGAAATCGCTCTTTAACCTCGAGCCAGGTATTTATGAATTATTTCATATTACCAGTAATAAAATTGTGCCTGTTTTGCCGCACACGAGATAAGTAAACTTCTCAGCTGAGAACTTAGTTATATATTAAAATCATCAGAGTTAAGGATTATTTTTAAATTTATTCATTATAATAGGTTTTAAATTTCTGTTAGTAAATTACTTATAGAAATTTAAAACTTACTTTAATATTGAATAACATTTCATAAGAGTTATTTCACCTAGAAAAAGATATGAAAGAAAATTATGTCAAAAATTTTTTTCAAAACATTGATCTGTGTTGAACATCTCTGGAATTTAAATGTATTACAAAGTTCTTAAGCAAATGTCTCACTTGATTTACATATTTCGTTTTAAGTGTTCGAATATATTTGTGCCAAAAAATATCGTGTACTAATTATTTAATTATTTGCCAATCAGCTCAAACATCATTTGTTGAGTGTTATTATTCAAATATTTGTTTATTACCTTTGTTACGTGAATAAATAAGTTAAAAAAAGCTTTTATTTGCACGAAATTAACAGTAAAATATCACGATAGCATTTTTTGTATTACCACTAAAATTACATAATATGTCCAAATGTCAACCTAAAATAATTATCTTGCATTTTATGAATGTCGTTATTTTGCATTCTTTTACATTATTAATATTCTTTTATATGCATTTATTATCCTTCTACGTTCGTAGTATACTCTTATAACTTCTGAACTTTTCCTTCCCAAACTTTTATATCAATTCTGTGACACATGCTTAGAAAAGGATACCACACTCGTTGACCATGAAGACCGAATATGGAATATGATATTTTTTACACGAATTTGGTGCGAATATCGGAACACATAAAATAATATCTATATCAGTTGCGATGTTGATACGAAAAGAAATCGGAAATAAGTATACCTTGAACTAAAAGAGGATTGCTATTTTATTCCATTGGTATTAAGTAGATGTGATAGTCAAACTTGCATATGATTTATTTCTATAAATAAAATGTAAGTATAACTAATACCATTAGTTCTTTAACTTCAGATGCCGATATGCTCTTTCGTTCCTATTGGACTTTGGTTTACAATGCGACACGTAGGATATATTATTCAAACCAAGAAGAAAAATATATTAGAAAATTTCGTCAGCTTATAACTACATTCTAATAAAAGAACGTATTTCATACACATTACAAGAAAAGTATATTTTTGTTTATTTTATTCGACACGTAAACAAGAAGTTTTGAAGCAATAAAATAATATAATTTGTTTAGATAGTTGAAATTATTTTCAATTGTTTAGTTAGTTGAAAGATAGTAGACCGTTGTGCCCGTGTTATGACGCCTGTATAGAATTTAAATCCCGTTTTTTTTCATTTGTTTGGAATATTTATCGATACGACCATTATATAGTATTAAACTAATATTTATCCTCTAGTCTAGTACTTGGATACAATTCTGAATGTTAACGAAAATGAAGACAAAAAGAAAATAATAATTGAGACACGTCGTTCCATTTATCTCTTTTTTACTTACATTCTGAATATAAGACTGCCTCATTAATAAAGAATAAGGGCTTTACTATGCTATTAAAAATTGACATAATGTTTATACTATAGAATTATCTATATTTCATAAAGCCATGCGCACATGGGCATACTTTCTATTTCTGTGTCACATAGTGTTTATAGATTCAAATTACAATAGGTATTCTGTCTCATTTCTGTTGAGCTTTGGTTTGGATTACAGTAAATTATGGAATATGGCTACGTATGACTAAATATAATTGTAGATTGTAAATAACTGACCGATTTTCCAGAACTTACTTACAATTAGCTAATATTATTCATATGTAGGACATACTAGATAAGAAAGGCACGTTATTTTTATGTGAACATAAAAATATGTATGCTGGAATGAGGCTAGGGACAAAAACTTACCGAAAAAATTTTCACCGACCAATAATTACGTAATGATCCAAGTATGTATATATATATATATATATATATATATATATATATATATATATATATACTTAATAAATACTCAATAATAAATTTGAAGCAATAAAACAATAACAATTTTAAGTATTAAATATATTTGGCGTTAATTTTGTAGAAATTCATTATTCACAATTAAATGAAACTACGTGATGTAGTATTATTTCTACTATCTTTAAGTTCTTTACCACGACCTAGGTTTCGTTTTATTACAACATCTTCAGGTGGGCTATTAGCAAAGATTTTTCTTTGATTCAATCTTTGATAATAGGGTATGGTAAAGAACTTAAAGTTAGTAGAAATAATACTACATCACGTAGTTTCATTTAATTGTGAGTATTTTAAGTATTTACTGAGCAGACTGTTCTACACTTGTTATGACAACTATATGGATATGGGATAGTCAAGATATCAAAATAATATAAATAAAAATAAGTATTGAAACAAGTTGTTAGTTCTTTTTTATTTATAATCCCAATGTTAGATAGCCTCATCAGAATTATGGATATAAGTTTTCTTCACTGTACTGGATACGGGCGTTTTCACATTAGGTGGTTCGAAATGACATAACACGATATTGGTCGTGCAAACTCCCATACATTTGTTCCAGTCCTTTGAGATTAGTCTTTAATATCGGCACGGTCATCAATCTTGTCGGTCATACCTATGGCTAGAGCAGATTGATTAATGAGATAGATTTTTTCTTTCGCATACGATTTTTGTTACTTTTACCTCAACTTTGCCAACATTATTTTAAAAAAATGGTACACTTAATAATAGCTCCAATTATGGTAATTTAAAAAAAAGAAATACAATACCATGACTGAGAAATCGTACCCGCCATCAGAGCGCGGCTTTCTTTAGACCAACATTTTTTTGTACATACCTATCAACTTTCACTGTTCTTAATAACAAAAAATAATATGAATATACTTTAATCTATCATGGTATCATGTTTTTCCTTAACCTTTATTTAATCCATTAAATAATAAAAAAATCAGAGAAAAGTTTTGTCGACCCTCGAAGTACTTATTTTGTACTCATCTCCGACTCTATCATCGTTCTATGTCTATAAAATGTTTAGTCATTGTGTAGCTAGAAAACGAAATCATACATTAAGCTGAAGTATACAGTAATTACAATTTATTTAGAAATTCTATTTATAATAGTGTAATTTTAATATAAAAAGTATGCTTAATTAATTAAATCGACGAATGTGTGGACGTTAGTTTTCAATAAAGTGAAATTTCCACAAGTATCGTATCTTAATTTGTACCCTACTATATATATTATGTAGTAGTTTATGATAAGTTTTCAAGTTTTGTATATACCCTTATGTAAATTAAAAAGATGAAAGAACATACTAAATGATGCTGAGTAACCTTTAGTTGACCATTTGGGTCAACAAAAAATTTAACTGTAAAGTAGAGAACCGTCAAATATGCTTCTCCTTAATTGATCACGATGAGGATGAAAAGGTTAAATAACTCCTTTTAGAATTATATATATAAATAAATGTATATATATATATATATATATATATATATATATATATATATATATATATATATATATATATCAATGTAAACAATTTATAAGAGATAAAATTGTATATACTCATCTAATAATTTAAAATAATCACTAAATATGAAAGATTAGAAATAAGGTAGGAAACATTTTTATTAAACTTTATTGGGGACTAAAATAATAAGTGTACCCTACTTTTGTACGATTTCTTCTTTCAGAGTATTAAGCGAAAAAGTATCTAAAATCAGCACATTATATCCATCAAACTGAAACTTCGAATTTTAACTTAACGCTATATTTGCTTTCATGACGTCATCAAAATCAACTCGAGATCTAAAAAGGTGTTGTCAAACGACATGCGCCAAACGTAGGCCCCAGTCATTTATATAAAAGTTTGGATTCACACAGTAGTCACTCAAAAAGTTGATAAACTGAAGTAATAAAATATTTCAGGTAACAAATTACTACAATAATGTAGCTCAACATCGAATCCATAATGTATACATATTTTGTTATTTATTTATATATTGTATTCTTCTCCTTATAGTTTTATTATTGCTTTTAGATTAAATAGTTGGATAATTTTGAGCCCCATACGCCAGAAGTGATTGTGGACATCCGATGGCATATAATATCATCCTTAGAATTCCACATATAGCTGAGCAATGTTATGGGTGAGGTTGGCTAATATATCACTATTGATAGGTCTCCCCGAGGATAAAATATGGAGAATCATTGCTTTTTTTAAATTATTTATGTAAATTGTAAAGAAATAATTTGTTTCAAACCTAATAAGTGGATTAAGTAACCTTGTTTAACTATATCGGCCAATACACCCATTTTTTCATTAAATCTGCTTTATGGTCTGCTTATGACTTTTCAATGCCTACTTACTGACTTTATCCATGGCTTGTTATTTGTCAAAATCTAGATGCAAAGTAAATGTTACATGCACGTGATTATTGCATGTAAAATAGGTATATATCATAATGGGGTATTTCGGTTCATGCATTTTTAATGAAAGAAAAATGAAATTATTTGTTTTAAATAGTGTACTAAATGAAAGAAATAAATATTTAATAAGAAACATTTACATGTAACACTGTTTAACTTATTTGTACATTCTTTTCTAAATTATTAATTACACTAGAAACTGCTTTACAAGTGACACATGCTTTCATTGATATTTTTGAGTGTCGAGATATTATTTTATAATTAGTCATGGTTATTCATTAACATGAATATTATTTACAATGACCAATGGTTCTAGTGCTGCAATCACTACCTCTACTGAAGCCAAATCACCCAAAATTTATTTTCACTAGCAAACTTGAAATAAATCGATTTGCGATAGTGTAGTTGAAAATTGTGTCCCAGATTATATTTTCTTCGCCACAAATAAACACATCAAATTGCTGAAACCGTATCTTCATCATCCATGATTTATTTGTAGGTTCTTTCTCTTGAAGCACCATCAAACCTCACTTGGATATTACTGTGTGCTCTTTCCCTTGTAAAGAGTCGGTATCTAATGTTTTGCTAAGTTGATACAGAGTAATGTCCAAAATAACCTCAGGAGTTACTCTGCCCTTTACTTGATCACTTCGATAGCTACCTTGATAGAATAATAAGCTTTGTAAGTCTATTTAGGGCAAGTTTATAATGTCGTTTAGTGCCACTTCGATAAATTTTGAGACACTGAAATTTCTAATGCTTTTTCTGATGATGATGTCACGGGTTTCTTGTCCTTCAAAAAACCATGCATATTAGTTGCCTTTTCAGTACTCTGCGTAATATATTTAATAATGTTCGCTTCATATTTATTTCCACAGCAGTCTCAGTAGCATATGCAAATTTTTTTAAAATTTTATTTAAAGTAGATTTTGCTACTTACCTTCAGTAAAAATATTAATATTAGTTTTTATACAAGTAGTTATTATATATTAATACTGTTATTATTAATTGTCTTTTCATAGGACTATGAGAAAAAACATTCGAAAATTTGTCCCTCGTCAGTTAATATATAATAAGTTAACATATAATATATAATAATTAATAATTATTTAGTGTCTTTGAAGAAACAATACATTGACTATCATCTTATGTTAGCAAATAATTAATTTTAAACTATTATGTTAGTAACTAATTAATTAAAAAAAAATGTGTCCACAGTGAATATAGTAAATTATATTAAGTTAAAAAAGAAAAAAAAAACACAATCACTTATAAGGAAATATATCATTGCACTGCATAAAAAGCGGCAGCGATGGAAGCATGTACCATAGCTCATCGAAACTGTCTTGTATGGAACAATCCCCATGGGTTCGCGAATATGTCAGTTTTATTCAGTTCCAAGAAATTTCAAATTTTATTATTACGTCCGTACAAAATTACACAAAATATTTTTTTAATGTGGTCTATTTTTTATTATTTGCCTACTTAATTATTTTAAGTGTTGAAACACAAACTATGCGTTTTAAATAACATTTATTGACAGAGTGGTATGAATATTTTCTTGAAAAGATTTGCCTTTTCAAGAAAATGTTAAAATCACAAAAGAATCGCCTGTTCTACTCACTCGTTTGAGTTTAATGGGCATTAAACTCAAACGCATTATACACAGGTATTATTGCTTGCTCGTGAAATTTACGATTATTGTAAATTTGCAATAACTACAGAATTTAAATGTCATTATAGCGAAGAGATTCAAAAATGTTTTTCTACATTCATGTAGAATGGTCAAGTCTTACGATATAGTTGAGCTGTTTTGGAAAACTTACTTGAGGTGTTTAACAACGGAGCTGGCAATAAATGGATCAAATTCAATTACCCATTCAATCCGTGTATCCGTTCAATCGCCATATTTTCACCAATGCGATTGTACAGGCATGTGATTTTTCAGAAGAAAAATAATCACTTGATCAGCCAGGGCTATCATCGATCGTTGATCGAGTATAAATGCCTCCAAACACACCATTAGCCAGTGGTCAGCCTGTGCCACCGATTGCTATTGATCAACCGGGACCATCGCCGACCATTGCTGTAGTGAAATCACTTTCAAACACATCAATGACCAGTCATCAGCTTGCGCGAAGATTTATTTTACTAAAAGATATTTCGGCTTGCCTAATCCTTAAAAACGGTATCTAATCTGGTAGCAAAGCAGCTATTATCACATCCTCGCCTTATAAACTACAGTTCTAAAGATGCACAATGAAGGTCTAAAGATGCACAATGTAGACGTGACAGAGGACGTGGTAAAGAACATAGCGGAGGACTTTGTAGACTTAATCGTAGACATGGTGAAGGACGTAACAGACGATGCGGCAGAAGAGCACGTGGGCTAGAGGACAAGTTGCAGCCAACACCATAAACGTGATACAAGTATTTCAACGGACAGTGATAAGGATGAGTTTCTAGCTAAGGACTCGAACTTTGGCGAGAGTTTTTCTGGTACTGATGCTGCAATTTCAGATAATAATGAAGCCACTTGATTTTTTACAATTCATCCAATGTAAAAAATCAAGTGGAAATCCATGTACTAAGGTTAGTTGACGTGATGAAGGTCATGAGAAGATGAAACGACCACGTCATGAAAAAGTGACAAAGAGTGAGATATACCTACCGATGAATAAGAACTAGGTTAAATTAGCGGATTTACGACAGATAGAAACAAAAAAAACAGGGCCAGGAAAGAAGATCTTCACATAGTTTTCATGGACCTTGAGAAGGCATTTGATAGAATACCGCAGGTTAGTCTGGCAAGCTATGAGGGCGCAAGGAATACCAGAATACTACATCAATCTGGTAGTCGACACATATGAGCGCATCAGTACACAAGTAAGAAGTCTAACTGGAACCAGTGAACCATTTGAAGTCAAAGTTGGAGTACATGAAGGCTCGGCACTAAGCCCGCTCTTGTTTAATCTGTCCATGGAGTATATTATCAAACATGCCCAGGCTGCTCTTCCCTGGTATGCTGTATGCTGTATGCCGACGACATAGTGTTGGTCGACAAATACGCAGAAACGATTCAAAATACCCTTCATGACTGGAAGAAAGCACTAAAGGAAAATGGCCTATGCATTAGCAGAAGCAAAACCGAATATCTATATTGCAAATTGTCTGACCAACCACGCTTCCATAAACATCGATGGAGAACCATTACCGAAGGTAAACATATTTAAATATCTGGGATCAATGCTGAGTGCGGATGCCAGTGTCGACCCGGACGTTACCCATAGGGTAAATACAACCCAAAGATACCAATACAACTAAAAGGTAAAATGTACAAAAGAGCAGTAAGACCAGTTATGATGTATGTTGTAGAATGTTAGGCCGTCAAAAACAGCATGAACAAAAAATGCACACAAACGAAATAAAAACGCTACGATGGGCAGCGGGTGTCACAAGACTTGATAAAGTACGGAACGAATACATTAGAGGATCTTTCAAGGTCGCACCTATAGTAGATAAGATGGTCGAAAGTCGTTTGCGTTTGTACGGGCATGTGATGAGACGGGACGAATGTAACGCTGTAAAAATTGCACTGGCTATCCCAGGCACAAAAAAGGGTAGAGAAAGACCACAGGCCATGTGGTAGACAACCGTTGCCAAAGATCTGGCGCGGGCAAACTTAGATATAGGGACAACCCAAGATCGTCTGACTTGGCGCCGGAATACGAGTAGGGCTGACCCCAAATAAAGGGAAGAGGCACGGAAGAAGAGAAGAAGAGAGAGAGACAGAAATAAAAAAAAACTAGTAAGTTTGGAATTTTCAAGAACGTACAGGTATTTTAAAATATATTTTTGTCTTTTATTTTGTACACTTCTCATGAACACCAAAAGTTTGTAAGTTACATTATATTTGAACAGAAGTCCCCTGTTAATTTCCGTTGTGCAACTGGCCGTCAAAAATAAAAAAAATTAACACATTCCCTAGTGGCATCATTCAGAGATTTAGCAATTTTTTTTTACAAGTTGACTGATACTATTCTTTCGACTGTTTTATGCGTGTGCAGACCCTATAAATTTATTAAAATAAACCCTAGATGTGCTTTTGTTTGTAAATAAGTAATTGCCGAAAATATTTTCAACTGACGGATATACGACGTTACAATCACTTCTACTAAATAAAAACCGAGTCATTATTATCGATGTGAATCTTCGAAAAACTTTTGAAAGAGCTATCGCTTAACAGAGTTTGTGGTTACATACAACTTTGTATTTCGCGTATAAGTAACGTTGTAATATTTCAGATAAGGCAATTGTATTGAAAATTAAATTGTATTGTATGTGAAATTTTCGTCATTACAACCAGTATATAGTAAAACAAACATTATATTTCACAAAATATAACAAACATATAATAATAATAATACGCACGGAATAAGTGAATACATATGGGTACGTTCAATATTTCTATAAACGTAAAGGCAAAACTAGGAAACAGGACACTACACGTCGCTATGAGCGACCAATATATATTGATTGATAGTTACAAAATTAACCGTTGTCTGTGGATGAGTTTCAATTATTGATTCTTTCTAGCGATATAATTGTGCATATATTTATCTCATTTCAATCCATATACTTATGTTGGACTGGAGATAGCCGGTATGATCGCCGGCGGTACTTATAAGAATATGCGCGACCTAGGGGTTAACATGAAATGTTAAGGGAGTGACTAAGCCTATATTTAAAATGAATATATATATATATATATATATATATATATATATATATATATTCTAAAAATATCGTTCCTATTAAATTTCGTTTTTTATTTTGACAGCACCAAACTCGCGAAGAAATAATCGAATAAACAATACAGGAACGGTTTAAAAAACATGAAAATATCAAAAATGCATTTTTAGACAATCCTTCATACTTTTTTACAACAAACCGTTTTAGATTATACAATAAACATTACTCGTAAGCGGTGAAAACATTATTACCTGCAACGTTTTAAATATAAAAAATCCAGTCAAATACGAGTAAACCTCGCATTATTGCATTTGCAAACTTATAAACATTTAAGGGTGTGTAGCATTTATATTAAATTATATAACGATATTAATTTTTCACATATAAAGTATATTTTCTATTACATGATTTTGTTTTGAGGAAGACGATTTTTTCATTTAGCCATTAATACCTAATGGAGGTAAAAGGCGACATCGTACTCATTCTTATAATTTTGATTATAATTCATGCAAGTGTTGGTAATTAAAGAACGTCTTCAAGTACATTAAAATTATTTTTAAGATTAGTTTAACCAAGGTTAAGGAAACAAAGTACACATTATAGGGAATCATTTTCGATAGTGCGATAGTATGTAGCTCACTAATTAATTAGTATCAAATAATATTTATCGTTATTGTGACAGTCAAGACACAATGCTTATGTGATTGGCCCATATACTGACCTATTACAATAAAACTTGTGCACGGCGTTAGCCAATCATAAGCGATTATGATTTCCTTGTCCCCTCAAATTTCGACATATTTTATTTCATAGTGTATTTGTTTAATTACTCGTCCAGCGGTTATTAGGTCCACGTAACAGCTTTCAGTCAATACTCTATCAACTTTTAGGATAATTAAAACTTCTTTTTATCACTTTGGTCAACATTCTAAGATCAAATGACGTCCAAATTCTCTTTTTAGGATAATTCAACTTCTTTTGATCACTTTGGTCAAAATCCTGTCTGTCGCCTAGGAGACTTAGTTCAAGATTTTAAAATCCAGTGTTATACGTGTCAGTGTGATTAAAGAGCAGATGGCAAGGGCAGATCTGCGATAAATCTTTTCCCCTTTTCCAGGTTCTTCCATCTAGAGATTTTACTTGAAGTAACCTCTAAGTAACATCTTCTTAGAACTCCACTATGACTTTGATCCGGGCTTACTGAATGGTGGCTCTCAAACACAAATTTTTCAAAAAATCGAGCCAAGTGAATATCTCCCTTTGGTTCTCATCCATGGCATTCGTGGAATTCGTAGTTTCTTGGAATTTCTATCTGTATCTTGGAATTTCTATCTGGCTCTCATTCTATTTGGTTTCTTGGAATTTCTATCTGTATCTTGGAATTAATCTATCTGTATCTGTAATTTCTATCTGGTTTCTTGGAATTTCTATCTGTATCTGTAATTTCTATCTGGTTTTTCTATCTGTATCTGTAATTTCTATCTGGTTTTCTTTTTGGAATTTCTTGGAATTAATCTATCTGTATCTGTAATTTCTATCTGGTTTCTTGGAATTTCTATCTGTATCTGTAATTTCTATCTGGTTTTTCTATCTGTATCTGTAATTTCTATCTGTTTTTCTTTTTGGAATTTCTATCTGTATCTGTAATTTCTATCTGGTTTCTTGGAATTTCTATCTGTATCTTGGAATTTCTATCTGGCTCTCTATTCGTAGTTTCTTGGAATTTCTATCTGGCTCTCAAACACAAATTTTCAAAAAATCGAGCCAAGTGAATATCTCCCTTTGGTTCTCATCCATGGCATTCGTGGAATTCGTAGTTTCTTGGAATTTCTATCTGTATCTTTAAGAAATTGGCCCTTATTCATTGTTATCATTTGTCTTATTTAGATTTAAATATGGAAAAGTAATCCTTTTCAAAAATATAATTTAAATAAGGCGGGTTTGGACAAATTCCTCATTTTTCTGAAGGTAGGAGTGTCCCCTTCCTGTGGGATAACATTGAATGACTGAACTATGGTGAATTTGTAAAAGTTAAAGATCTGGCTCTTGGGAGCTTTAATACAGCTCTTTCTTTTATCCAGCTTTATTTAGCTCTCTTACAGATCCTCTCTTTCTTGGTGGGATGGAGGCTTCTTTGTACTAAAGTCCATAAAAAGACTATATATATATATATATATATATATGTATATATATATATATATATATATGTATATATATATATATATATATATATATATAAATATGTTTAAATTTTGAACTGATTAATCAATAGAAGATAGATTTAAAATTATGCGATTATACACAAAGCTGACCTCATATTTATATGTGTTTTTGTAATATTTTTGAATCCAGAACCCTTCTCTGGGAAATGGGAAAAACTGCAATTTTGCTTTGGATATGCTCGGCAGTAGACCGAGTATGGCGGAACGGTTCGATAATGTTTGGGCATATTCGGCTCAGTTGACAGCCAAACGAGAGGAACGTCGAACAAGAGATTTAGTAAGTATATTTTTGTCATTTTGCCCATTTAACCATTGGCGTAGTGTTAAAACAATGGATTACGCACGGAATTCGACGGAAGTCTGAGTTTTAATCTCGTTGCTTGTGTTTTTTTCAAAGTATGAAAATGTTAAGAAAGTATTATTTTTTATTGAATTTAAATCAAAAACATTTTTTTATCTTAAATTTGCAACAAAATTACTCAATTTGAAGTCGGTAGTTATACGTTCTAAGTTTATATATACCCGCATATAGTTTAATGTAAAACAGATGGATTGTCCGCTATTTTTTTCAAAACCCATTACTCATTTATAGAGTTCAAATAAAACTCACTTAATTCTACTCTCCGGGTATAGACAGTATATAAAATCCACGTTTATAATGAAGACGTATATTTTCTCTTCAGACAAAGTTATTTATTTATTATGTGGTACATTTTAAACGTTGTTGCAAAATTTTATAGATTTATTGAGCGTATTCGTACGTATATATCATTTATTAAGATACTGTTTGGGGCCAAAGTGGATAAAATATGATCAGTTGAATTCGCATTGCATTGTTTTAGTTTATTCACCTATTTTCCTGAATGTATAAGTAGTATACGATATTCATTAAATTCATTTTTTTTGCCTCGGATTAAAATTTTCCAACATACACAGAACAATTGTATTGGTTGCCAAAGTTCACTACTACACTGGGGTCCAAATGCACCAATTTTTTTTCAAATGCTCCAAAGGCCGCAATGCATTCGTGGTGGGAAGATTACTCAAGTAACAGAAATTTAATGTTTATGGAATTCACTCCATGGAACAATTTATCACAAAAATATAGTATCTGGGTTAAGTATGATATTTCGAGGTGTTCATAACATCAAACTTAGCACTTAGCAGATATTTTAATAATGTTTAATAGCTTCGACGGTGAATATGTTGAGAATCCTTAATTTTCTACTCGACCTGTTTAATTAACTGACACGTACAAACCTAGGCATCGTTGTTTTTAAATGTATCCCCACACTACAATTAATTTGTACAAATACTATTAGGGGGCATCACATGGTAAGACATGGATAGAATGGGATGAAACTGGGATAGAATTTTTTAGAAGTCAAATAAATTATAGAAAACTCATTTTTACCATTTTAAAATGTTAACAATACATGGTTAAATTCAAATTCATTTAAAATAATCTTTTCACTTTTTGACACAAAAATAAACGTTTTATCTATAATTATGAAGCACTGAGAAATACTTTTTGAATAATTTGTAATCATGCTGTTAAAAACATTGTTTTAAATTTTACGACTTAACAAAATTTCCTTTTAGGGGAAAAACCGTCATGATTGAATCTATAACTCGATATAGAATTATTCTTGATGCCCTTTTCTTAAGATATTTTTTTACTAGGCAAGTTCGGAAATACATAATTGGTAACTTCTTCATTATCTAATTCTTAAGGAATTAGCCAGATAGCGTTTTATTCTTTTGGTGGTTTCAAAAAAAAATAAGGACATTGTATAAAGTAACATAACGTACTTTTGGTTTTACCTTATCTACCTTCTTTGTAACATAACACTGCATAAGATACTAATCAATCTTTTGTTTAATTCTTATCTTGTTAGGATAAAAAAATGTTTCAAAAACAAACCTAATATCCAAAAACTTCAAGTATCAAAATATTTATGAAATCATTGCATCAAGTTCAGCGTTCAACATTTGTCAATATTTCACTACTCACTATTTATAAACTTACGAAATACATTGGTATTTCTAAAGTAATAGTCTAAATATTTTTTATTCTTTAACCAAAAGCGTGCTACTAAGGCAAAACTGAATTTTAGCGTCTGTAACAAATTCGGCAGCGAACGAAGGTTTCTTTGATTTGAATTAAGTCTCAATATTCCCGTATATTTTAAATAGAAGAACACAAAATTATATGCCAATTTACAAATGTACATTGGTTGTAAATAATAAACATTAATATAAGTCAAAGTCATTATTAGATTATCTTTTATTTTGTAGTTATATAATGAAATCAAACAGGAATTTACGTAACAACTGATTTTTCCAAGCGATTTGAAGAATATATCGCTTAAAGTATTAAATGTAAAAGAGAGAAAATAACTTGATAAGAGAAAGATAAATTAACTATTTTAGGTATTATTACTTAAAGAACAATTAAGAGATTAATATTCTTTTTCGCAGTGCTACATTACGCAGACAAAAATAATTATAAACTGGCTAAACAAATAAAATCTCTGCTCATCCCAAATAAAGAGGTCTTTAGTTACTTTAATTAATTATCCAAAACTAAAATAATGTAAAAATCAAAACAAAAAAGTTTTATGACATAAGCCAAGAACAGTAACTTTTTCATATTATTACCACGTAAGTTGCTGTGGTGATAAGCATATACCTACACAGCAGCACTAAAAAGCTGTTCGCTTGCGACACTGCCTTGTGGAGTAGAAACAAATTTCAGCACAGCCTTTCTTAGGCAAGATTAAAAGGTAGAAGCCCAGTATGAATAGATATAACCGCTACTGTGTAATTTTAGTTGTGCCAGCATATCATAATGTATTTAATTACATATTCATATTTATTATACAAATATTGGCTCTGCCTTAACTTTGTGGAATATTTTGATAAAAAAATCAATTAGTATTATGTACATTACATAATATTCCTTTTTTTCTTCAGACTTTGACTCTTTGAACGACGATGTCAATATAAGTTGATATTATTCCATTTGTTTTCTTTCTTATTTGTAGTTAAACTTGAATTAAAAAAAACTTTTTAGTAGGATTTGAGTCATGTAAAATACTGGGATTTGAATTATCGGTTAAATAAGGTAAAAGAAAAACTGCACAACCCTGTGTTTCATACTGTCCACTCATGGCATAGATAACGTTTATCACATTGTCGTCTATAATCATAACAAAACCTGTATGATATTGTTTCCTAAAAGCCGCTATTAAAACGTATTTAAGTGTCCGTGATTTGGTGACAAAATATCGTATAAAGCTAAGGAAGGTGAAGTCATCACCTGGTTGGTCTAAATGTTGGTTAGCCATTCTTATTGAAAAAAACTACAGCACGTTTCTTTTACTCTGCCATATGTTTGTAGCATCAAAGGGGTATGGTTGTATGTTTTCAGATTTTTATTTCTAGTTCAATATATAAACTGGGTTCAATATATAAAAAAATATAACTGTAGTTCAATATATAAAAAAGTGGTGACGTTCTATAGAATAATTGGTATTGAACTTCGAATAATTAACTATGAATTTTCTAACCATGAATTTCGTAGTTTGCATATAATAAAAAGATATTGTAATTCAAACCAACTCATACAATATTTATTAAAAAATCACAAATTAAAAAAATATTGTAAGCATTTTTTAAAATTGGTAGCAGGTGGCAAAAATAGCATGAATTAAAGGACTTTAATTTGATTCTATTGTTCTATTTTCTTTTATTTATCATAACACAATGTCATTTTTTATTCAAACAAAACTTAGGACAAATATTTTGCCCCAAATTTTGATATAATTTTTCAAATATCCTTAAATCGAGCAAATATGTGGAGTTATCGAAATTATTTTTTATGATTTATATTATTTTATTTAATAAATAATAAAAATAACAAGAAAAGATTTATATTTACGGCATAATAAATTTTGTTTCTGATAATGCTACTAGCGCGCTATCATAAAACACAAATTCTCGCCCGTCTTCAGCGTGTGGATTTATTTTTTTTTTTGACTTCGGGTGTTAAAAGTATGTACGAATGTCAAATTATGGGTAGAGTATATTTCAATCAAATAAAAATGTTCTTGATGTTTTATAAGATGATTTGGACATATTATGTTTTAGTTTTCTATTACTTAAAGTGATAATAATTGTAAAGTGATTGGTTATATACGTACATAATTTCCTAAAAGTATACCGACCATTTCAAAAATCTAAGTAAGAAAACCAGACCACACATGCTCATCTATTTTCTACTAGTAAATTTGTAATTGGGAAGTCTCTAGTTTTAAAATTTGTATCTGTATCTCTTTGTTTTTGGTATTATCTTTCCAATATATTATTCATAGTCGTTTTTGGTGTAGTTTTCTTCTTATTTTAGCTTTTTTATTTTTTTAATCTGACTGCAGTTTTAATATAATAATATAAATTATACAGTAAAGAAAACATCAAAAACTGGTTGACATTGAAACCAAAACTTCGGGTAAACATTATTTTTAAATACCTTAGAAACATTTCCTTAGCGTGGAATTAATTATTTTTAAACATGTAGTAAAGCAAATTTAGTATTAAACCAAAGCAGTCAAAACTAGCCAAAAAATCGGCCTGGTATAACTCAATACACTTTTCAAAGGTGGGCGTATGCATCAATGGAAACAATGTGAGGCTAACGATAAATATTGCTGCAATAGCATTTAAATTATCCAATATTTGAACACTTCGATATTAATTTTTCTTATAAATAGTCTAACCTGCTACGGGTAAGTTACATATTGAATTTACAAATCGTTTTTATTTATCATTTACTTTCAAAATTTTAATATTTAAGGGGTGAATTTTATAGCCTGGGTCACGGCCGGGCACGGGCCCGTCATGACTCTATATAACTAGATTTATTAGAGTTGAGGAATAAATATAAAACTGGTAAACGGTATGCACGCTTATAATGGTTAATAAAACCACAATTTTGAATCTAAAAGATTTATCCATTGATTCTCACTCAGAAACATTAGTGTAAAAGATTTTTCCCTCCGCTTTATGGACAGGTACATCAAATATTTGTTTTTATATTTACTACATGTTAATTTAAAGCCCATATGAAGCAATTACTTACAAAATTTCATTTATTTAGATCTAAAACTTCAGAAACTGTGAAGTCGTGATAGACGAATGAATAGAATCTCGGAAAAGTGTTAATCGTTTTATGTATCATTCTAGGAATCGAAAATATTTCTTTGTTACATTAATCTAGCACACCTAGTTGAAAATATCGGTTTTTGGCTAATTATAAAATGTAAATTTTTATACTATTTGTTTGTGATAAATATAAAAAAAAATACAAATTTATTTAGGTTTCTAAAACATTGAATATACCAAATTCAAGCAATGCTTCATCCAAGTTGTGGCCCAAAAAGACCATTACTGTAATCCTAGTTCATTGATGTACAAGGCGCACTAAGTCATTTTAACAGTGATTAAGACAAGAGTATTTAAATATTATGTTTGCCTTTTCCTGGGAAAATTTCGAATCGCAATCTATTCATCAACCTACAATGCGGACAGAGATTATTGGTGTTTTCTGGAAAATATCAAACCGCAGAGGAACCACAACCATACATTGGGCTGTATACAACTATTTTCGGAAGAAAATCGAATAGCAAACAAAATTTTTTGGACAAAATCGAATCGCAGATGAGCCACCGTTACATTACAGGCCACATGTGGACCAAGGTTTGTCTTTCTTGTAAAAAATCGAATCGTGGACGGACTGGGCCGCGCGTTAAGTAATAATTTTTGTCTGTTACTGTTAAGAAGTGATACTCAGGAAATTTTGCCGAGCCAGTCAAAATCAGTATATTACACAAAAGTAGGTGACGAGATTATGTGGTTGGCTATTTATTATAGCCCATGGAGTTAAAAATCTAATGAGTACGTATAGGCCATACTTGGCGTGTACGGAGTTTGTAAATTTTTGTAAGTGAACGTAGGTTACATCTAGTTACATTTTAATTTTAGCCGAAAACTGTTGCAGAAAAATATGTGAAATTAAAAACGATGTCACTTATCATAGCTAAGTCCTTTTTTATTTAATATTTGCAATAAATATTTATTACTTTATATGGTACTTGTATTTCCTCTCTCACTTTCATTCGTCTTAGCAACGAGTTTAGTTTTCATAGACAATACTGTTTATACCCCCTTCCTTAATTATTCTGACCCCAGGAGTACAGTCGCATAATGTGTTTGCAATCAATATTGTCATAGTGTTATACTTTTGTTAAAATAACGTCTAGCTTTAAAAGCCCATCCGATAAAATATTTCATTAAAGCTAAAAATATTGATTGCTTATCAATATTTTAGTCACGATACATTTTCACCGATATTACGGAAGAAAGTTTTGTTTCTTTATTTGTTCAAAAACTTCTAATCCATTTAACATGTAACTTTCAAAATATAATAGCTTATAGCTATATACGGTATATATATACATATATATATATATATATATATATATATATATATATATGTATATATATTTATATATATATATATATATATATATATATATATATATATATATATATATATATATATATATATATATATATACGTAAAGATACATAGTCTAGAATTATAAAATTACTAGCTAGAAGATTACAGGAAGAAACGTATAACTATTTCTGTAATAACGTAAATAATTGGGAAAGAAATTTATAAGACTAAACTTAATACATTAACCTTATTTACAATTTACAGGCTAGATATATGACTGTATATCTAACAATAATTATATACTTTTCTAGATATGGCTTCCATGTTAATAGCGAATTGTATTACGAAAGTTATTTGATATATTAAAATATGAGAAACTGTTCAACAATGTTACATTACATAATTATTACAATGATCAAGTTTGCGGGCACATAGCAAAAAGAGTCGTATTTAATGTGTAAGTTACGGAAGTCTTTTATAGATTAGAGCGTCCGGAACTAAGATTCTGCACAAATTCTGGCGGTCGTATGATTGCCTACAAATTTAAACGTACCTTTTATTTCAATTTTGTTTCATGTTTTTATACATTCCTTTATATCAGAATTAACTGCATTGTTTTAGGTGATTAGAATTCTTATTAATGAAATTGATATTTCATAAATAAGAATTTTGCTTTACCACTTTAAATAATAGTATATTCTAAAGACTCTAAATTAAATTTTTTACTGTAAATTAGCTTAATATTTAAGATTAAATATTACAAAATATGCCTATTTTATGATTCTTTGAAACTCGATCATTAACTATAGTAATAGACTTTTTTTCTTAAAACCCTTTCCCAACTTTAAAGACAATGACTTTATTTTTCTAATGATATGTTATTATAAACATGTGTTGCATGTACCTGTAAATTTATTATATTAAAGTACGGTTGTAAAATCAAAAATTTCCTTTAATATTTTTATACAAATATGACGCAATTCTCACTGGGTAGATAGTCAGTTTATTCAGCCAAATAGTGAATTAGCCAAAAATTCGGTATTGAAAATATATGGAATACTAAACTGTTACTGAATATTCGTTGCGTTGATATTGACAGAATATTGTAATTTTATAACTCTAATTCATAATGTGCTGAATCAAAAACACTAGGCGCTTGCTATTTTTTTAATACCTTATGTAATTTTAAAAAGCTTTATTTATTATAATTTAAATGGGAAGGATGAAAGACTAAGAAAGTATACAATTTGATGGATGTAAATAAGGTTTAGATAATTTTCCTGTCACCGGATATTTTTATGTAAATCAAGTTATTAATACTTTTTTATCCGACTTTTTTTTTAATTATTCAAGTCGTATAAAGTTTAAAAATCTCAATATACTACCAGTTTTGATTTTCAAACCTTTTAAAATCTTATTATTAGTATAGTATTAGATACTATGTAAGTCGAGATATATCTGAGACCAAAATTTGATTACGAATTAATTTCGTGACGAAAGTTTGACTGGCATGAGTATAGAATTTGATTTATATTCTGAGTTTTGATATTTAAATCTTTTTTAATGAAAAAAAAACTAAATTGAATAAGTTTTACACTAATAGTATTCAATTTTATTCGCCCTCAACGATTCAATACAATGAAACATTGGATATCGATAATGAGATTTTGAAATTAATTTGATCGTTCATCCGTATTATTGTAAAATTGATCTTTGGCGTAGTATATGAGTATGCAACCATAATAGACAAACATTTGAAAGTCAATACTGTTTGAATGATACATATCAAACAAATATTGTCAATAAATTGTTTTGTTATTCGTGCAGTCTTAAATGCAAGTTATAAACAGTTTTTAAAACGTGAAATAATTTTAGAGATTGCTTTAAAATATATAAAAATAAGTTTAATTGTCTCGTAACTAACACATTGCGATAGAACACTCCTAAATTCTTTTCTTCATCCGTCAGGAGGAGCAGTACAATTATGCACTCAAAAAATCTCTGGTCTTTTGTGGCTATAAAACTCATCATGGTGTTATCTGATATCATCAGAATAAAATGTTTTCTCTTCTAAAAATTGTAAAGAGAATGAAATAATTGAAAACAGATTGTGTCAAATTTGGTTAATAAAGAGGAAGGGGAAGTGAATCCCATCCTAGTCCTAATGATGTTTGATGTATGCTGTTGTTATCATAAAAAAAGACATTATGTTATTAATTCATTGTGGTCGTTATTTATTTGTATAGGCGCCCTTGCCCGCTTTGCCCGGTTCTATGGCCCGCGGTTGTGACGGCTAAACAGTAAAAATAAATTATTGAAATCAGTTTCTCTAATTTGTTCGTACTAAGTGGAACAAGTGAGCTAAGTTTTTGTAATACATATTTTATTACATATTTAAAAAATCTGTATTTAAGGATAATTATGCCTTTTTCGCTTGTTTTATGAAATATCAACAATCCACCCGATTCATGTCCGTTGAATTTATACATATTCAAGTACGCCGAGAAAAGAGGGCACATTCATTTACAAAGTAATCCAATAATACGTATTTCCAGTGAGAAGTATCTTTTTCTAAAATCGGTATTTTATGTGTTTTGTGACAAAGTTTGTATATATTTCTAAACAAAATTTGTAAGTTTTCGCTGTTCTGTGTGTATTGTGCGTTTGTGACTGCTTAACGACTTTGCAATAATGAGTACGTTTAATTTCTTTTGCAGTAAATGTGATGATATTGTATGTATTAATAATTATAGATAAATTTTTAATATTTTCGCGATGGCATAATAACTCGTTTTAGTCATAAAAATTAACAAAAATGTTTTCTACATAGAAACAAAGAAACTTCGATGGCGAGCATATTTGAAAACTTCTAAAATTACATAATTTGATAAAAACGATATACATTGTTTTATGCATTCGTTTTCAAAATTTCATTAGCTAAGATTTTATATGTAACACTCTATATCTTATTTGTAAGTCGTATACACAAAACGGTGTATACGACTTACAAATAATTACTTAAGCGCTCGATGTTTATCGAGCGCTTGAAATGACATTTTATTTTCTAAACAAAAAACGCGCAATTTATTTCTTGTATAAAATAAAATATTTATAAAGGCATTCGAAGTAATTTTTAAAAGACCTATTTTATTAAATAATCTTATGAATATAAGAATCATCGTGTAAGTCATATCATTGTCACCCAAGTGTTTCATACAGCTGTTCGACTGTTTTGTAAATAGAAGGGCCCAATTTATTAACTAAACGATATCAAATTATATAAACAAACGAATGTGTTTACAAAGACGGTAGAAGTTATTTTTACTAATTGAATAATATTTATTCGTGAGAATCATCTGTGCAGCTTATGTAGTCAACAAAATGTTTCCGCACAGTTGCGTGAATGTAAATAAACTGCGCGTGATTATACATCTTATAAAATAAACACTAAACGTCTACCGTTCGAAATTATTTTTACAAGCGTTCTGTAGTCAAAATATGTTTAAATTACAATTCGAGAATATTAAAACAGTTGATGTAAGTTACCTTCTGTTAATAATCGTTTCTCCTACATATTTTTTTAGGTCGTGTTTTTTTAAAGTCATTTTATTTGCTTTGGTTTTTGAAAATCTACTGTTAAGTAGGGTGCCGGCAAAACAAGAAATTTTAGAAGCAAAATGAATTAGTGTTTGTCCACCTGTCTGTTACATCAATAACTCGAAAACTTCTAAAGCGATAAACTTAAAATCGGAAATATAAGTACAAAATTTTTATAGGTTTGAGTGATTTAGTGACTAAATATGGCCAACGCATATACTTTTTGACAAAGCCTATACATGAAAGACACACATGCTTACTCACACGTTGTGTTTTTAATTATTGAGAGCAATTTATACTATATTGTAAATCATTCAAATCATTTTCCAGTTTGTCAAGTATGAGTAGTACAAAAAAGACTTCGCAGACTAAAGAAAACAGCAGTATCATTTGAGTTGAAAATGTTGGGCGTGCTACTTTATATGTATATATATATATATATATATATAGATATATATATATACATATATATATATATATATATATATATATATATATATATATATATATATATGTGTGTGTGTGTGTGTGCGCGCCTGTGTGTGTGCGTGCGTGTGTGCGTGCGTGCGTTTGCGTGCGCCCAAAGAGCGTTACTCTAACACATTTTTGAAATCACTGCTTTTCGTTAGAAAACTGAATCGACAAATCTTCTAGATAGTTAACCATTCATATAATAATTATTTATACATATAATAAAATTGGAACAAAGCGAATTCTGCACATGGAAAACATATTAAAAAGAGTGATTGATACAGCGTAAAAAAGCGATGATAGGAAACATTTTCATAATTTCTTATTCCGAATTTCATACGAATGAAGTCGTAGGCACAGCTACTCGTAGTTTGACATTTTTGCAAACAAGTCGACATTGTCATATTGCTCTCTAAAAGCAATTTGAATTGATCGTGTCAAATGTTTGATTAATTTTTAAAGCAGGTAAGAACGATTAGAAAGGGAATATTGTAAAAGTAAATAAAACAGGAAAGCATAACGTAATTGAAGATGCTTTAATAATATTCGGTATAACCTTTGAATTGTAATAAACAAATATTTTAAACTAAAATAATATAAAATACGAGAACAGGGTAAATGATTATCGAAAACATGCCGTAGATGTGTACCAGTTTTTCGACGGAGAGTATTATAACATTATAATTTTTTTAAGATAGATTTTATTTTTTTTTATATCTTAACCTTTTCATCACTGTTGTAGTTGTATCGTTTCTTGCACAATCGTCTTACCACGCCGACAACCGTAAGTACTCAACTTTCCGATACAGGAAATAAATTACAACTGTTTGGCACAGATTGAAGTTGAGATAATTAAGCCGCATTAATTTTGAATCTTTCTTGATATGTCTATGTGCCATTGTATCTACCTATTATAATCGCCTTTTATTACATAAACATATTTCTATAATTATTTCATATAAGTTCCGAGCTATTTAAGTATAATATACAAATGCATACAAATTAAGAACCTTTCTTTTAATTTAGTTAAAAATTAACAAAATAAGATAACGCCACGACAAGATTACGTAATTATGAAAAAACTATGTTATATTTATTGGCAATCTATGAACAAACTGCTTTTTAAATTTTTTCTAATTTTACTAATCGTTTTTTTGTTATTACCATTATTTCATCCACAAATAATGCTTTTCTTGGGATAAAAAAAACAAATTTGTCAGCTAATAAAATAGTTTCGCAAATAAAAAAACATATTTTGTATAAATGTCCCACACAATTTTTTTTCTTTTAACGTAACTCGCGTTACATGCTCTGTGGATATATAAGAGTTTATAATTAAAATATTTGCACTTATCTGATAAACATAATATTTTTTTCCTCCTTTTTTATGTATTTAAGAGATTTTGCGTACATAAATGGAAGTATACAATTCCATTGATAAATATGATTTCACCCAATTTTAGAGAGTACTACGGTAATTTATGAAGAAAAAACATTTCCACGCTTTTTCTTGAATTATGTATCATTTTATTTTATAGAAATTATAGAATTATTTTTTAATTTTATACCAAATTGATTGACGAAAGTTGTAATATAAAAAGATAATTAGTTTTACTGTAGTAATTTTTTTCCTTGTGCGGTCAGAGATATAATGATTCGACGTCACTTTTTCATATTGTTTATTGCTTTTCTTCGAATATTTCTGTTTAATTTGAATTTATATAGCTTTGATATTCCTTTGGAAAATTTATTTGAGTTTCTTTTATGAAGAAAAATTAGTTTTTCATCTCCCATACTCCAGAAAAAAAATTAATTGAGCATATACAAAATTTCATAACCTGTTTGAAAATGTACTGCTACAGATAGCTTAAATTGAAGCAATTTCTGCAATTAGTTGTTATACATGTTGGCAGCACACTTGTCGTAATTTTTACCTATTCAGGGCCATCTACGTCGATTCGCTAGTTAGATCTTGGACTGGTTAAATAAAATTTTCTACTCGGTTTTACTTTAGGTGATCAATTTTTTATTACAATATCATGTGTTTTAAAGATATATCGTTTTCCTCACATATCGAAATGCGATATGCGAAGTAAATTAGTACGCTAGTAAAATATTACAGATATTGAATATATTTAGCGTTAATTTTGTAGAAATTCATTATTCACAAATAAAGTAAACTACGTGATGTAGAATTATTTCTACTTTTTTTAAGTTCTTTACTACGGCCTAGGTGTCATTGTATTACAACATCTTCAGGTGGGCTATTAGCAAAGATCTTTGCTAGTAAAAATAATACTACATCACGTAGTTTAATTTAATTGTGAAAATATTTCAGGTTTAAGTTTCACATCAAAATTTATGTAACGTCTTATTTTGCATTTTTTGTTACTTAGGGAAAGGTGGTACAAAATGATCCCCCTAAGGAAAATAATCTGTAAAACGAGTGTATACAGCTTTTTCTTAAATTTAAAGTACTTAATAGGTAGCTATTCAATCGAACTACAAATTTAATAAGCATTGAATCGCATTAGCCATTAGGAATAATTTTTATCAACGTTTTTGTGAAAGTCTATTAAAGGATCATTTTGTACACCCCTGTGTCCAAAATGATCCCCAGGGTGCGGGTAAAATGATCCCCAAATAATTATACAAAATTCAAGCAAGAAATAAAATATTCAATAGTATTTATAGTGGTTTTATTGTGGATTCACTCTCAAAAATAACTGTTTGATTAATTATATAGTAAATTCTTAATTCTCATAAATCTCTGTAATTGTAATAGCACTTATATTAGTATTATTGATGCTTCTAAACAATTTTTACAATAACACTTATTGTAACTAGTATCATTGGCTTATCAGATATAATTATTTTCAAATAAAATATTCATAAATAATCAAAAACGCTTTCTTAATATGTAATATCACTGGTTTTACAGCCTTAATAATGTTTCTAAATAAAATCTTAAACAAACAACTCTCTTAAAGAACTACTATCATTGACCTTACAGTATTATTATTATCACAATCAAGCAATGCTCTCTTATTAACTAGGGCGATTGGTTTTACAGTCTTAATTGTTTCAAAAGACATTATTAATCAAATAAAGCTCTCTTCATAGCTAGTATCATTTATTTTGCAGTCCTTGGTTGTTTTCAAATAGTTTAAGCTACGCTCTCTTGAGTATATGGTATCTAGTTTTACAGTCTCAATTGTTTCCGAACAGAAGCGAAACGATCATTGGCACAAAAGTCACATGTGAACTCGTCAGCGTCATCAGGATTAACACCAGCGCAAGCGTCGTGGCCCCATCTTAAGCAAACACAACACTTGATCCACCCTTCCCCTTTATTATTATTCAAAAACATCTCATTACAGAACAAACACTCAGCATCATTTTCGTCTTCTGAAGATGATTCACTTACTGCACATTTGCTCCTTTTAGGTTTTGGTCTTTTGCATTTTTCGGCAACGTTTTCTTTTTCCTTTCTTTTTCCTCTTTTCTCTTTCGTTGTTTTGGAATTTATCTTAGTTAAAGACTTTTTATTGTCATTGCGTCTATTTTTCTTGGATTCTTTCTCAATTTTTTTATTCATTTCTTCTTCTAAAAAATTTTTATAAGGTGTGCTTGTAAGAATCGTTGTTGAAATCCGAGCTTTGATAATTTTTTTACGTTCACCTGTCAATTTAGGCATAGGTCGAATCTGACGTGGAGGAATGCTAAAAGATGTGGATGCAATTGGTGATTTAGAGGGATCTACGTCCGAAGTATCACAAGAAGCCAATTGGGCAGTTGTTGGAAGAGATGGCATTACAGTTTTTTCACAATCTGCTTGAGATGATTTTCTCATACCTTCATCGGAAACCTGAATCGTAATAGATGCTACACTTCCAGAAGGAAGCGTTTCCAAATATTCGTTGTTCTCTCCTTTTCCACAGGGTGCACAGATTGGTAAGATAAAAGGTGACACAGTACGAGGGATGGTTGGTTCCTCAACTGGAACACATGTCGATAAATCGGCACGAAGAACAGGAGTCCTGGGAGTACTTGGTCGCTGTACGTTGTCATCGAAAACTTGAATTCTATCAGATGCTGTATTTATTAATGGGCGGGGCTCCAAGATTTCATTTCTTCTTTCTTGATTAGTCGTATTAGCAGCAACGAAATCTACGTCAGTAAAAACATCAGGATTGAGCGGCCATATTCCACATTTTTGAAATCCTTTTATAATATTTAAAGGTACAGCAGCTTTTAAATACGCTTCTCCAAAAATTTTACCTATTTGAAAAACTGTGACTACTCGACCAGCATTATTATTCATCCACTTTTCTAAAGCCTGGTTGTGGTACACACTTAGCGGAAACATTACAGCAACATCAAGTGGTTGAAGTTTGCGCGTGCAGTGTGGGGGTAAGCACAAAATTGTGACGTGATTTTCTTTTGCTTTTATTATGACGCCTAAATTTCTTGTATGAGAAAGATGGCCATCTAGTACCAGAAGAATGGGATCTTCTGCTGATGGTTTAGCATAGGCCAAAAAATGGTCAAACCATAGAGAGAAGACCTCAATATTCATCCAGCCGGACGGATTGCAAGCGTACACGGAGCCTGGTGGAGTCCCATCCATTAATTCTAATTTCATTCGCAAACGGCGAAAAATTAACATTGGTGGTATGAAGTTTCCTCCAGCTGATCCGCAAATAACCGCTGTAATTGATTCACCTCTCTCAGCAGACGTTATTCTTGCTACTTGCTTGCGCCCTTTTTTGGCAAAAATTTTCGTATTTTTAGTTGGGACGGTGTTTAAACTAGTCTCATCGACATTAAAAATGCGATGAGGAGGAAATGAATGCTTCTCATGAATTTTTTGTAAATTATTGTAAAATTTATCAACAATCGGCTTATTAAAAGCCCGAGCTCGTACCGCTGACGTTGACTCCGGAGCTCGTAGAGTAATATCGGGATGTCTTTGTCGAAACCCTCTTAGCCAGTCTTTACCAGCTTTACGAGACGTAGTAGAAAACGAATGTTTGATTCGGTTTCTTTCAGCTATCTCAAAAGCAAATTTAAGAACGTCATCAACTGTAAAACCGTACATAGTCTCTTCATTATCTTTAATATGTTGTACAAGTTCCAACTCCTGGTCATCTGTGAATACCTTTTTTATACTCCCCAACATTTTGGTACCTCCCACAGCGTGAATGTTTTTTCCTTTCACTCTTCTTTTGAGTGCCATAAGTGGAACTGAGAATTGTTTGGAGGCGGTTTTATATGGCATACCCTGTTTTACGGCATCTATGGCTTTAATCATAGTGTTTTCATCCCAGTTCTGGCGTGTGGTTTTTCGAATGTAATTTCGTGGCATGACTTCTAAAAGTAAAAAAAACATTAACGACTATCGCACATTTTAAGATGCAAAATAAAGATAAATTTAATAATATTATAAATTTATGGATTATAAAAACTTATTCTAACATTATATTCTGACACAATATGTGGATTATATTCATTCATTTAAGTTATAATTACGCATACAATACATAATATTTAAAAAATCCAAGAATATGTGTATTAAAAGTTAATTGAACATGATTGGAAGTAGATAGGCATGGAGCAAAATGATCCTGGGATCATTTTGCCCACTCCATACAGGGATCATTTTGCCCCAAATGCCTTATTAACGAAAAACATCGGAACATAACCTATGTTGTTCGATTATTGTAATGAACGACGGTTAATTCTACTGCTAATTGATAACAGAAACTGAGACAAACACACATGTCACATCATATACGTAGACTAAAGCTACATAAGGTCAAATAATGGCTTACCTTAGATTGAGCACATTAATTTTAAATATTTTGTGGTCAAATCTTTTCTACTGCAAATGACGCCACAACACTGACAGAGAATGTATGGCTTAACCATACGAACACAAAATTCTCTTAAAATATTCTAGATGGCGCTATAAAATCGATATAATAGCCGGGGATCATTTTACCTTGAGGGATCATTTTGTACCACTTTCCCCTACTTGCTTGACTAGGAAGTTATATCGAGACAATTAAAAACAAATTAATGAAATCTATATTTTGTAGATACTACGCAGAGAGGTATATGGTCCATAGACTACAGACGTTACTTGTATCACCTCACTATTGCAAAACTGATCTTCTCAATCAGGATATGTGTTAAAATTAAGGTGCGGCGAATGTGCAGTGCAAATCTTTGTGACCGATCGTCCTTTCTACTCGCTCTGATGAACTTGATTAAGAGTATTCTGCAAAGCATCCTCTTTAAATATATTATACGATCCTAAGAGGAAATACTTTTTTTAGCTCGTGCAATTGTATCGTCAGCAATGGACTGAATTTTTATAAATTTTAGTCATTGTAAAGCAACCACCTCACATCCTGTACAATTGGAGAAGACTAAAAACACACTTGGTCACTTCCAAACAGATTAACTCAACAATTAACTTTTAAGCAAATACTTTACTTTATAATATTGTTTATACTGTGTTTTTAAATTCATATAAACCATGTTTTAGGTTTTAACGTCAGTTCTATTATTCGTTTAAAATAGACAATTTTAATTTTAATTTGTATCTTCATTTCCATTTATTTCGCTTACCCATCATTTTAATAGTTTTGTCGTAACGTTTTGTTAAACATGTGATCATATAATAATATGGTCGAAGTATTGAAACTTTTGAGTATTTTTAATGTAATCCATTGTTTTATATTGTCTCCTTAGCAAAACAAATTGTAAGCATAATTCCACATCAAATTTTATATTTATAAACTTTATAAATTTAATTCTAATTCGTTTTTCTCTTTAACTTATATTTATATTACTTCATCATAGTTGAAGATTGGAATTTCCTCCAAATATTTCATTCAACCTTTTGACTCGTGCTCCTCTCTTAAGGTTCTATCGTGTAGTTTCTATTATATGCTTATTATTATACTTTTTGTGCAGCCATATCCTATACGATGCTCATCAGTCTCTTTTTTCTGACAGGCTCATTTCTTTCATATTTATACATACGTGCATATATATATATATAAATATATATATATATATATATATATATATATATATATATATTAATACCAAAAAAACACATTAACAATTTTTATAAACTTTTAAATAGTGCAATAAACTATGCAAGAATTATGGGATAAATATTTTATCTTCCAAGGATCGGATATGATATTTCAAAATAATGTAATTTAAGCTATCATATATATTAATATGCTAAGGTTAAGATGTTACACTCCCTTTTTAGAAAAAACCTCACAACTAATCCACATAAATTATATATCATTTTATAGATAATTGCTTGCTCTACCGGCATCCACAACTAAAAAATGTATTATTGCTATTGTTTTTGCAAATTAATTAATTATTAAAATTATATACACAAAACAGCAATGCTGCCATCTAACGGTTCAACGTCAATATGATTGACGGTCGGTAAAATTTTTGTTTAATTTCAAATCCACTCACGTATAAATAAAGTGGCGCTTTAGCTCAATGCTTTTGATACTTGCGCCTCTATATGTCAATTTTAGTAAAATATTTGTTTGATCTGTCATCTGAGCTTCATAATGGAATAAATAATGCAAAGACTTCGCACGGGTCACACTAGTTATAAATTAATACGATTAAGTCATCACAAACTTGCACACCTTCGTTTACTAATTTAATTCATGTTCAGTATATATTCGTGATCATTTTGTTTGATGTGGGTGAATGGTATACGTGACCCGACATGGTGGAAGAGGATCAGTTACTATAAATATTGTCCAGTTGTCAGTCTGATATAATTATATATGATGTAACTACGATCCATTCGGTTTTTTATCAACATATACTTGTTATTAAAAAAGTCCACTTATGCATAAAGTCCTGATAATATTTGTTATTTTTTCTATTATACAAATTATGAATTTTTAGGATAAGATAACGTCAAGTTATTTTATTGCAGTTTTTCTGGACAAATATTTGCAATAACATTATGTACATACATTGAAAAAGAACTTTATACGTTCTCTTATGACAATTTATAAACTTATGTCAATATACTTACGTCAATGGTTAAAATTGACCACAATACAATAATAACGCATAAAATACGTTAAATTTTTTAAAAATGTTTTATATGAATATTTAAACACATTTTTTTAATAAACAAAAAATAACCGAATATTTTTATACATTGTTTACTTTGACAAAATGAAAACTAAATTTTTTTTTAAAACATTTGTTTATGATTTTCAAAATAAGTTTATTATACCATATATTTAATGAAAGCAAAATAAATCAATTATTATCACACGGAGTACATAAAATCATTGTTTTTAAATGTTGTTTGCACACTAATTTTTTGCAAATAACACAGGCTAAAGGTATTTTATTGTCTTACATATAATTGACAACGACTTCTCTTCGCATCTCCCTTGGCAGATCCAACATTATTTTGATCACGTTGGGTTGAATCGTATGTTGATGGTTGTTTGGTGGAATCACATTTTTTTTTGTAATTTATAATAAAAATCCAGTGTATCTATGTCATCTTTGCATTTATTGTAGTCTAGAATTATCAGGGGTTTCTTACCTACACGATCACTTACTTCATTTATGTGATGTAAAGTATTGAGAAGATTTACAACTTTATTTTTTTTGGGACGTAAGGAACCAAAGTAGTATCTTTGGTAAATATGAAACGTAATGAATACAACCGCCTCCCTTTTGTTTCAACTAATTCAGGTGGTAATTTCGGTTTATTTTTACGTATAGTCCCGACTACAGTTATATGTTTCTCCAACAGCCGCTGCCCAAGTCGATGTGATGTGAAAAGGTTGTCCACAGTAAGATTATGACCTTTTAGGCCAATTACCAATCTAGAACTACACGCATGACTTGGTTTCTTCAGGTATATTTCCTGTTATTTTACCGGTGTAAGGTTAGATATTTCATACGTAACTTGTAGCAAAATCACACAGAACCCAAATTTGTTTAACACATTTTGCTGTAAACATTACAAGTTTTTAATCCACTGTTACATTTTCAGAAGAATTATACAGTTTTAATAAAATATAAACCCACTGATTCCACAGATTTAGAGTAAACTTGTCTAATTTTTTGAACGTCTTTAGTGGTATTACTGCCTCGAAAATAGGTTCTCCTTTTTCGCCATCCCTTAAACTTTTGGTACTTTTGTAATGTAAAATTGCATAACTTCTATAACTATTTTAGAAAAAAAATAAAAAAACACTACTTTAAATTAAAAAAAAATTAAATGTCGCAAATAATGGCTGGCTGATTTTTATTATTCCTGAGTTATATTTACGGAGTATGGACGTTACGAATATTTGAATAGGTAATGTGTATTAAAGAATATCGATTATTTCTGTAAATACAATAATTTTTTAATATTGCTATGAAACGAACGATTATTTTATAAAAACAGGTACAATAAACGATTAACCGATAAAATTGGGGATGTTGACAGATAACTCGCCAAAAAATGACGAGGAATAGTGATCGCGTCTAGAAATTGTCAAAACTAAAACTTTGAAATCTGATAGCTCAACCCTGTACCGTGTCACTAAACAAGTCAAATATTCCGTTGGGAGATAAAAGTCTCTCTTCATCTCTCTCCTTTTTATCGAGTATTTTATTAACTTTCTTCTCCAGAATTCCAAGTGAATGAAGTCGAGCACAGCTAGTAGGAGCCTAAGTTGTAGACACTGAGATTACGACGGACGGATGAATATGAAAATATAAGGATTGCATTTTTCAGTACGAAACTCTAAAAATATTAAGCCTCGAAAATTTGCAATAGATTTATATACAATTCCTTTCTTATTCAAATTTATATACAAGTTCCTGAATGGGATCCTTGCACATAATTAGGCGATGTAATTTTGAAGAAAATATTTCATCATTTCTCAAATTTTGCCTCTCTAAATAACTTGTTCCTTAAACGATAAATTGAAATTAAAGTTTTAAACAGAATTGTAATTTGTTCAGTTTCAGGTCGATAATAACCAGTTCAAATAGTTTTAATCTTTGCAAATTTAATTTCAAAGAAAGGTATTTTAAATTAAAATATTTTACAATTAAATATTCACTAAAGATTCTAATACTTCGTTGAATAACTTTTTAGAAAGTACTAGATTTAAATTTATAAAATCAGACACAAGTGTTATAAGATAAAGACTTTTCTTTTTATTGAAAATATTATGTCATCCTTAATTTGTTTTATGTTTATATAATGTCCTAAGGAAATAAACCCACAGAGAAGATGAAAAAAACTGTAGCCAGTAAAAACCTATGAATCTTGGAATTGAATACAGAACTAACCTAGGAGAGTGTCACTAACAGTTGGGAATCCCTCTCTGAATAAAGCATTTCCTAACTTCCGAGTCCAAGCTGTCCTATGGATTCTGAGGGTGACAAATTTTGATTGAATGAAGTGAATAAGAAGAATCAAAATGCAAATTCTCTTAAAACCCTGTACCAACAAATTCCTCGCAGAAAGATGTTCTACAGACTAAGATTAACTTTCCTTAGTAGTGTATAGGTTAACAGAGACAATATACTATATGTAAGTAAAGATGAGTACGTAAACTATGAAGAATAGGCCTGGAAAATCAAAAGTAGTAAAAAAACTAGAAATAGCCTGGATGCTACCACTAGAGCCTAGAAAAAAGAGAGTTAAACTAGTGGCTTGGTACATCCACTCCCATACAGAAAAGATTTACAGAGTTTTATAATTTCTATTACAACTGAAATAAAACTACCAAAACTCAATAAATCTCCACAAATAATTGTAGATAAAGTTAGCAATATTTGGCCGCTAACTAAAATGTTACAAGAAATTATTTGAGAAGAATTTGAAATCAAAATTCTTCAATCAAAACGGGTTAAAATATAAAAAAAAATGCTGAATCATATACGATTGTAAAAAGAATTGAAGAAAAAGAATACTAAATTCTTCACCTATAAATCAAAAGAAGAGCGGAACTTAAGAATCGTCCTCAGAAACATTCATCCCTCTATTGACGTGGAAGACGTAAAGTCACTCCTGGGTGATTTCCATCATGAAGTCAGAAATATCTAGAATATTAAACATAGGCTTAAGAAATGGTCACTTAATATGTTTTACATAAACCTAAAACTGGAGTCTAGTAGTAATAAGGTATCTACAAGGTAAAGTATACTTATTTGTAAAATTAGCTTTGTGGCGTCTAGGCTCGAATGAGAAATCTCTCAGTGCTCTGTCAATAATACGGACGCTTGAAACAAATTTACCACCGATATCCATGGCGCGTGAAATGAGCAAGCGCCCAGTCCCAACTAACATTGAGAAATAAACTGCTACTCTTTAAAGTTACACTTAAAGTAGTTTGGAACCACGGTCTCCAGCTGTGGGTTAAAGCTACCCGTTCCACCTATATTGAGATAATCTAAAGATACTAGAACAATATTCTGCGGATATTTACAAATACCCCATGGTTCGTAAACAACGAAAAACTGCGCGAGGACTTGAAATGTTTATAGTTAGAGAAGAGATCGATAGAGTCACAAAGTCATATAAAGACAGAATCACAAACTATCCAAACAAATTTGGATAATATCTGAACCTAAGATCGATTAAAACGTAGATTTTGTAACCTAAGGTCGATTAAAAGAAAGAATTAAAAAAAAATGAACAACACAAAATTTATTATAAGTAAAATGTTTTAAAATTTAGTTTGTAAAATATCATAAATGTTAATATGCTAGATTAAAATTTTCTAACTAAAACTTATACAAACTTAGAAATGTGGCCTGTTTTAAGTTTGATCGGTTAGCATAATATAATTTGATGTATTTTCTATTATGATTTCTTATATTTTTGAGCCTCATTTTTCCCCGTCTAGGGAAAAAACAACACAATAAAAAAATGGTTATAAACACAAACTTAATATACCTGGACCGGATGTCGTAATACGAGGTTTATCATCATCATCAGACTGGTGACTGATGATATAAGTCTTGCACTTTTTGCACGAAAAATGTCTTGTGTTGTTCATAATTTAGTCAAAGACGTATGTACGAGAATCATGCACTCGCTTTGCAGCTACTAGATTAACTACGCGGTCGTGGACGGGTCAGTCGCCCCTCCATTGAGTGGCACGGGGGACATATAATTCCAGAGACGCATATTCAAAGAACCACACTATTTGAATTTGACATTAATTTAGTTGACGTGACGTAAATGTCCAATATAGAATGGCTACCAATAATTATATAAAACCCACTGTTATAAATTATTATATCCTATCAGTTAATAGCATGTAACTCCTTGAAAATAAATCAGCTGGCGCCCATGAGTACAATATCCTTTCAGTATAACGGTAAAAGGGGAATTATAAAATATGATATATTGTAAGAATATTGTTTAAAGAAATGCTAGTATTTTAAAATTAAATATAATTGGAAATTTTCCGGCGAAGTTTTAAGATATTTTTAGAAATAGACCGACTTTTATAATATCTCGAGGTCTCGAATGATATAATTTTGTTGTCCAGTTTATATTGATTGAGATTTTTCTACATTGCAATTTAAAAAAATTCATAAGGAGATTGCAATAAAAAGTGCTGACTTTAATAATTACTGATAAAATATCAATTTGACTATAAAATCAAGAAACGTGTTAAAGTTGATGTCAAGGTTTGCCTAATATTAAAACTACATTGGCATTAGATAAACGTCCGAATTATTTATAAAATATCTACAAATAACACTTTATTTCTAAGCGAGCTTGCATATATTACAATATGTTCCGTTTGCATTTTAAAAATGGGCGCCTGAATAAAAATGCAAATTTTTAAAGTTCTTTAGTCAGCACCCTCTAATTAGAAAAAGAGCACTACGAGGGTAAGAAGATTGAAAAACGTATACTTGTCATTCAACGCGTCAATAAAAGGTAGGGGAAAAGGGAATATTGATCGCTCCACTCTGCGAAATAAGCTGCTATTAAAGTAAATGAAGCGTGTTTTCATTGCTATGTATTTCCGCTGTGTAAAAGCTTAGTATTTTTTTGTGAGGATAGATTAAATTAGTTTTTTGAATATGACAGACCCATTGTCTTGTGTTTAGAATTTAGTAAAATTCTTAATCTTATTATACGTCTTTAGAACGACAATATTTTTTCTCGTTAGTTTACTATTTTCTCATTATTGGAGGGAACCATGAATAGCATTTTATTTGGTAATGATGGTAGAAAATTATTCGCTGTGATACGTACTTATATAGGTAGTAAAACACGATCAGTAGTCTTTACAGATTTCTGTTGAAATTTATATTTTCGAAATAGGTTAGTAATTACAAAATAATTTCACGGTATTGACATTTTTCCTTTCCGATTACAAAAAGATTACGGTTTGAGTAGTATTATATTACATATTTACTAAGCAATTAACTAAGGAGATTAACCCGAAGTTAATGCAATGGCTGCAAGGCGAGGGGGTGATCGTATGTGTGGGTTTTATTTCAAACAAACATGCAATCGTAATGGAAAATGCATTAATTATTTATGTTAGTTTACCAAGCTTGAAACAGATCACTTTTTTAAATAATTATTTTTTACTTATCATTTTTGTGATTCATTTTATTTTTACTATCTAGCGTAGTAAAACATTTTTTTTCAGTTTGTTTGTATTTTTATAATGCTGTCATAATAAAAATTAGTAGGCTTTATTTTCGAGAAAAAATAGAAAGAGGGAGAGAGAGCTTTATCTCTTAACGAACGATTCCACTTGTTCAGTGACGTAATGTAGGTTGAGGTGCCGGGCTTCAAAAGTTTTCGAAGTTTTTCGAGTTCACTATTCAAAAATGAAATTACATGTTATTTTCTCGCATTTATCAAATTATCCTATGTATTATCCAAAGATTAAAAATTATAATATATATGGAAACAACAATTTTACATTAATATAAATTACGTAATCAAAATTCATAAATTATATAAAATAAATCGGTCATAATTTGCAAATTCTTTTTATTAAGTAATGCTTTGTTTGATTTTCTCTGCAATAATTATATACGTTCTGAAATTTTACATTTAAAAGAAAATACTTCAAAGATTACTATGGTAGCATCACAATCATTATATACATTTACTATTATTTGATATAATAAAAATTCTTTTAAGTATATTAACTAGAAAAAAAACGGGTATTTACGATTTTTTCAATTAGTTCAAATAAAAGCGTAAGGCAATTAGATTTTATGCAAAAAAAATGATTGTTTTTATTATATTATTTACTAGGAATAAAAGATTTTTGGCTGTAAATTAGAATTTCTTAACTTGTTTTTTTTCTTTGATTTTTGAACTTCTCTTTTCAATGTAACAAACGTTAACTGGCATTAACCTTTATATAGGGAAGCTATAAAAGAAAAAAAAATTAGTGCCAAGTGTGGCCTTGTTTTGTTGAAATTACTGCTGCAATTCTCCGTAGCATGTCCTGGATGAGGTTTTTAATAATTTTTTGTCGAATGTATTCTCATCCGGATGTAATAATTGTTTTTAGCTATCGAATGTTCCGTGAGGCTGCGTATAAAACTCTAACACGCTATTTTAAAAGGTCCCACAGAAGTCTAATAGGCTTGAGGTCGGGATTTGGTGCTGGTTAATCTAAAGGTCGAATCCCCAACCTGAATCAAGTAAGCATCTATTTTACTCACTCGAAGTGTTTGAGTGTTATCATCTATAAATCAGGAATTTGGATTTATCTGATATTTCGTTGTGTATTCATTTACAACCAAAACTAATTCCGTAACTTCTTCGAAAACATAACAGAGCCTCCACCGTAAGGCGCAATCTCTTCAAAACATAAGTATGCTTAACGCTTTTCAGGTCTTGTGAGCACTTTTCGACTTCACTTCTCACCAATTAAAGATATTCTGGCTTCATCTGAAAATAAAACCCTTCTCCACTACCCATTGAGCCATGTCGCACATTTTTGGGCAAACTTCGACTTTGCGATACGGCGTCCAGAGAATAATTTAGAACTTTCTCTGATAGTCTATAGATAAACACTTACATCTCTCAATGCTTCAATATTAGTGTTGATGTTTGTGTAGGCAAACTTCCGATTTTGTAAAGCTTGGCTCACAATACCGATATGGTCTTCCCTGGGCTATTGCACCGTTGTCTACCCTTCTTGATCTTTTTTTGAATGAATCGCTCTATTTAAATCTTTTCCAAGTCTTCTAAACAATAAAATGATGTACATAAAACATAACACCGAGTAAAGACTTCCAAAAGAAGAAGACGTTACAAAATTTGTCACGAACAACAAACTTAAACAATTTTATAATTGCTATAAATACCAATAATTAAAATTAATTTAACAGTTATTTTTAAGCAAACAACGCAATGTCTAACCACACGATGCTAATAAATTTGCAACTACAATTAATTATTAAAAATAAGAAAAAAATAGCAATTAAGAACATTTTATCTTACCTGTTAGTACTTTTTAATACGCAAACAAATATTTCCACTTATTCGAATACATGTAAAAGCTCTTTTTTTAAGATTTCCCTATCTGTATAAAAAAGTTTAAGGTGGCAGTTTTTATCTCAAAGGAATGAATTTTTCGAAATAATCTTTGCCCCGTTTTATTTCGTGTATCTTTCTTAATTTAATTACCGTCTTGATATAACTAAAATTTCTTCTTTATTTATCGATATCAGTTCTACCAATAAAGGTCTACAATGCGATGCATCGCTTGATATAACAGCTTTTCCACAATAGCTGATTTCATATGCGGTATTAAAAAAAATTGTTAATGATAAGTTTTCTATAACACTATTCTTCCACTGCGCAAACCATGTAGTGATTCATGTCAACAATGATCTCAATGAAATTTTTGATTCTCACTTCATTGACTACAAAGTACTTCACAATTTTTTAGATGGTTTAAATTCAAAATATACCCCTCTTTTATGAAAACTTTGGGTAACAAAGTGAAAGATTATCAGAAAATTTTCTAAAAACTTTATTATTAATATACGAGTTTCATTAGAACTTTCGCACTACGCACCAAACTTGAAAATGAAAACTAAAGCATATCAGATCTACAAAACTGAAACAACTTCAATATCATGTATATTGAAGTTGTTACACTCTTAGTGATCGATACTCGAACTCATGTGCAACCAAATACAATAAAAACCAAATAAGTAAATATGAATATCAAGGCAATACGCAATAGTATACATGAAATCATAGAGGTGTTTCAATCTCAATGCGATGGATTTCACCATAATTTTCGTGAAAGTTCGAAAAATTTGCAAAGAACGTGAGATTGAATTTAAACGTTTTGAAATGGTGGGTTGATGGACCTATAGATCAAATCCATCTGAAAATGTAGATCAAATCCATCTCAAATCACCCCATATTTAGACTCTGCCATTTCTTTTCTACACACAAAAAAGTGTCGCATAAACAACTCCACCCAGAAAATATGAGAAAAGTAGACAAATCTTCATTTTCAACTGTGGCAAAAGATATACAAAATTATAGGGGAGATTTTTTTACAGAATTTATTGCCCAGGGTAATAAGTGGTAGGAGATGTTTAAGACAGATGAAGCAAATGATGCGAACTTCAAGGAATGCCTTGTTGAACACATGCATTTGATTGATCAAGTCACCTCATTTTACTCAGCGGTATGCAAGGCAATATCACTTTTCCAGCGACAACTTGCAGCATTAAACGTTCATTTAGTTCAATACTACGTGCACGGTGTGGAATCGGTGAACGACTGAAGAGCCGAGGTTAAGTGGTTTGTTCATGTTAAATGTTTATAGTATAATGAAGTCATTGAGAAGGTGTGGAATAAATTTGGACAACTACCTAGACGTCTTAAACTTTTATTCAAACAGTGCTTTATTACTAAAAAAATATCCCTTAATCCTTTCTGTGTATTTTCTTTCTCGGTAGCGGGATTCGAGTGCACCCCCTTGCACTCTGCTACCGGCTCCCATGATAGTCCTTATCTCCAGATTAAATTTTATATATAATTAGAGAGTTATTCAACTAAAATGCCCCGCTGTCTCTCATAAATTCATTTTGTACATACTTTTGATAGTATACCCATAGAGCAGTTAATGTAATCTAGTTGTCGTATTTTTTTTGGAATTAGAGTTTCAAAAAAATTAATAACCTGTGTCAACATTTTCTATTATTTTGATATTTCAATGCCTTTCTTAATTAATTTAAACGACCTAAAAGCATTACCTACTTAAATGTCATCGGTAAACAAAACGTTTTTATTAAGATCCGAAGGATTGCACGCTTTAACGTTTTGTCCATGACAAACGTCAAAATTAAAAGAAATAAAATAACATACGGATCACCCAGAGCGAATTTGTTTTATGATTTTTGGATGCCTGCTAACGGGTATATAGTAAATACGAAGGATGTTGCAAGATCTGGTATACTTGTAAATTATAAATCTAGACAAGTATTTGAATCACAGTTACACGAGAGGGCGCGTGCGTGAGCGCGAGCAACTGCGCGTACAAGAGCGAGTGCGCGTGAGGTAATGAAAATTGTATAAAAATAATAAATATTGCAATGAATAATTTTCTGACACAAACCAATTAAATGCAAGTGACGTAACTATTTGCACTTCTGGATTATTAAGAAAGCTTTTAATTAACTTTCCATCAACAGGTTTGATACTCTCCAAATGTTAGTGCCTCTTGGTTTAAAATTATATTTCTAAAACTTGTTATTTAAATATGTTAAGTTAGGAGAGGTAATAAACTTAGACTCCTCTTTTTATCCTGAAACCATGCCCAATTGTGATAATATTTTGAGGGTTTGACTTAATTACAAATGGTTTAAACCTATTATTATGATTTTTTTTAAATTAACGTAAGCAAAAGTAGACTTTAAGATAAAGTTTGAATACCCAGTGTTTATAGATTTTTTAAAATAAACTTCCATTAAATTTATGTGAAAAAATGATCTTCATCTAAAGAATTAATTTTAACTACGGATAACAATTTTCATCGAAAGTCTGTGGAAAAAATTATAATTACTGCGTAGTTCGCATCAAATCTTTACGTTAATTAATTGTTTTTATAATAATGTAATTGGTATTACGGCGTTGATAATCTGCATATCAATTCCGTAATCGTAACGTAACACTGTTAATATCATGATATGAACCCTTGGTATTTGCAGAGTTGACACAACAACTGGCGTCTCCTTTCGAGGACGTTTTTTACTGAGACAACATTTGGTATTACGTTGCAGCGTTGAAAAAAAAGAATAAGTTATGTGAAGATACCTTTAGCTATCCTCACATAACTAATTTTTTTTTGAGTGGAGCAAAGCCCGTTGAGTGTCTTCATCTTCGTAACTAGCTTGCACCAAAACGTTCTCTCTGTTATTGGCAAAAGTTACCAACTTCACGGTTTTAAAAATGTTTCTTAGTTTCAAGTATCTTTTTCAAGACCGACAAACTTGGCCTGAAAAATACTTTTATAGTTTTTATCCTCCTTCGTAGATATAAAATGGCTAGCACATTTTATTTTTTGAATTTTTGTAAAGTTTACTGCATCATACCCACTGTATATTTTAAATAGAGATTATTTCTTCTTTATCGCATATGATCAGAATGGATACCATCTATACTTTTACGTGCATATATATATATATATATATATATATATATATATATATATATATATATATATATATTGGGTTGGTAAGTAGTATTAAGCATGAAATTGTAAACAATTTTATTTTTGAAAATCATAGTTCATTTTTAGTTACTATTACGAATAGCAATCATCGTTGTTATCTATAACCCATTGCCGACGTGCAGGTAAAACGTGGATTTCTTCTGTGTAAAAACTTCGGGGCTGTGACTGAAAAAACTTATTAAGGAAATCTGACAACTCTGATATATCATCAAAATGTTTATTCTGAATTTGATTATTAAAGACCAGAATAAATAAAAATCTGTTAGTGCTGACTTAGGAGAAAATGATGAATGTGGCAGAATCTTCCCAAAGAAAATCCAGTAACTTCTGATGAACCATTTTAGCTATACTGTGGTCTGGCTATATTGATTTTTTTCTGGTTATATTTATTTTGTATTTTATTTGAAGGATGCTTTATATTTGATCTGTATTTCTGTGCAAAGTCGGTCCATTTGATTGCAGTATGTTGTCGAGTCTACTGTGGTGTTTTCTAATAGTAGCTATCAATACATAATTATTTTCGTGTTCCACCAAACATGTAACGAAACGTTCTTTTGATGAAGTTCAGTTTTTGGAATCGGTATCGATTTTCCATGCGAGCTTAGCCATTGGCGCTTTTGCATATGGTTTACGTACAGAATACCCTTTTCCTCTCGAGTAACCGATTAGTCAAGCCAGTATTGGGTAGGTTTCAGTGAAAGAAGATTCACACATACGTTGATCTAACTAAGCGATAGTTAGGATATGTGGTATCTATACCTCTAGCTTACACACTTTATTCAGTTGATGCAAGTGTTCTAATATCTGCACATAACTACAGCTGAGCTATGCTGCCAGCAACGTGAGGTAAGGCGGGTATCTCCTTCAATTAATTCTTTTTAAAGGTCTATGTTAACTTTCATTGGTCGTCTGTTACGGGGAAAATCTTTTAAATCATAATACCCCTTTCCGAACTTCCGAAACCAATATCTCTCAGTTGTATCAGACACCGCATCTTTACCTTCTGCATAACATATATTTCGATCACCTATAGCTGCCGAATGATCTAAATGGAACTCGTACAAAATACATTGACGTTTATGCCTTCTTTTCGAATTTATGTTTTTAGTAAATACTGAAGTTGTGTGTAGCACTTGACACATATGTATGTACTTTACCCCCACTACTTTACATTGTTCTATCACATCGTAGAAAAAAAAACTCTAAAAAGGCTCGTTGCTTTACTACCAACCTTAAATATATATTTAAGGTGTTTGCGCAAGTACAATACACGCACACACACACACACACACATATATATATATATATATATATATATATATATATATATGTATATATATATATATATATATATATATATATATATATATATGTATATATATATATATATATATATATATATATATATACATATATAAGAAATATTAAAAAAGACAATTGAATTAAAGTTGGTGGAGAAAAATTATTCTTGCTTTATTAGAAAATACCGTCAAAAATAGTCTTGTCATTTTTTTCATTGTACAAATTAAAAAAAATCAAAACATAAAACAGTTTTCAAATAAGTCCAAATAATGTTCATCTTTTTTTTATATTGAAATAAATATTATCCTGTCAAACACAAAAAATGAACTAAATGAATCTTTGCATGATTGAAACTTTGTAATGAAAATGTACTTATAAGTTATTAAACAATTACTGATGGATTAGGAGATTAATTGAAGGAGATATGGGCAATGCCTTATAAATTGCGAAATATACATAAACTATGTAATTGCTCAAAGCCAAGCACATAAGGTGAAGTCATATAACCTAGTTTCCACCTGTACAGGGCCCTACTGACAATTAATTCATGGCGCTGGAACAAATTATATGCTACACCGCTAAAATGCAAAGTGAAATCACTTTCTTACATAAAGTAAAGCCTTTTATAGTATGTAGGATTATATATTTATATATATATATATATATATATATATTTATATATATATATATATATATATATATATATATGTATATATATATATATATATATATATATATATATATATATGGCTTCGATCCATATTAAGTTTTATCTTATGTGACTTAGGATTTTCTTTATTAACCATCCTATTTGAGGCAAGTTATTCCGCTTTCTTTTCTCTCAAAAGATTGTTAATTTTTTTTAAATAGAGATGACAATATTTACTATTTTTCCTTATTCCATAAAACTAACATCTAAATATGGCTTTTACATAATTGTATTATTTATTGCTATATGAGCAAACTCTACTTACCAACCAAATTACCATTATCATCAAACTTTGTTAAGCTCTGTTATGTCTTATAAAAGACTCTAATATATTGCGAATACGATAGAAAAATTAAAAAAATAATTTTCCATCATGGGCATGATGGAAAATTATTTTTTCATCATGCTCATGATGGAAAATCAGGTCAACAAAAAAAAATTACCTCAAAAAATTCAAAATTCTCTTAGTATAAAATCTGGTTGCGGAATAGGGAACTCATGTACCACAATGTGTAGTAAATAACAACGATATATTAAAAATGGTATTAGAAGACGTAAATAACCAAACCTGGATAAATGTGCGGTAGGAGCTATTGGTTTTCTAAATTGCATAGTAAACTCAGAATTTATAATCAATTTATACGTGTCCTGCTCAGTACTGTTGGTGAAAAACGTATTGACCATATATTTTTCAAATATAAATAAAAATGCTCGGATAGTCAAGCAAAATTATGACAGGCAATATTACTATCTTTGAGAATCGTAATCAATTTTAGAATCTTTAGAAGCAAATTGAAGAATTTTAATAAAAAAGAAAATTTTTCTTAAATCCATAAAATTGAGATTATTGAATTCGCAAGCGACGAGGTAAAGAAATTAATCATTTTTGTCAAGTTAAAACTGAACAAAAAAACCTGAATTGGCTCGCCGTCAAATGCCAATGAATATTGGAAAATCAACATATATTATCAAGTAATTGCTAACATTATAGCTAAAAGGAAAATCAGATTTTGATAATCTGCGTTTTATAGAATTGATGGATACATCAAAATTGATGTCGAAAATAAAAAAAAATATATAGAGGACTATAAATATATAAATAAGGAAGAACTGCCTAAAAGAGAGTGCAAGTGATTTTGGTTTATTCAAGCTCGATTGCATCCTTTAGGAAGCAAAGTGTTTAATTATAGAAAAAAACATTATTGAAGTTAAGGAGGTTACAACATAAATCCTGAAAAATATTTGTGAAGAGAGATTTTTTGACTTAACTCATATAAATTTATTATATTTTCAAATATAGTTACATTGTCAAATATAGTTGTTATATTATCAACTCAGCCGAATGTGGATGGAGCTGCTCAGCTATGAGGAAAGTCGAGACATGGCTCATATTCGAATGGGGAAGAGAAATGCTAATTGAAGGGGTATTGGACTAATTTTCACGCCTGAAGATTTAGAAGATTATTTCCTCCTATAAGGGACCACAATGGGAAAAAAATTACAGTAATTATATGCTTAATGTCATGACTATATATAGGACTCTGGAAAATATTCATGCCAAAATACCGTGAAATATTAGTAATCATCTTCGTAAAATAATTTTAGTGATAATGTTTTAAATTTTCGTTTAAATTCGAGGCATAATATTAAACGATTTTTGTTCGAAAACATTACATTATCGATTCTATAGCCTTGATTATAAAATTCATTTATGTAAAGAGAATTTTATTGTAGATCACATTGGTGGCTCTTCTTGTGAGTACTAGAATTACTGGATTATTAGTTACATAAGAGTGGAACTTATTGGAGATGAAATTGAAATTTTTTTGCTATTGTGAAATATGACGAAAGGATCTTCCCAATTATCCACAAAACTACTTACGAATTCCTTGTACAGGTCCTCATATATAATCTCTGGTAACTTAAATATCGTTATACACTATTTTTGGTACTATTTCTCTTCTGTTTTTCAATATTCAAGGAACCAATTATAAAATCTCATAAATCAAAATTAAAATGTCATTGTAATGCTAACATTTTACGCATGAAATTATTTAAACGTAAACAGCACCGTTTTCGAGATAAATGCCACATACCACCATTACACAATACAATTATTTATATTCTTTCTCGTGGTGTAAATAGAGTTAAAAAAAAATAAGAAGTAGTAGTGAAAAGGAAGAAGCTTTTTGAGATTTTTTTATTTGTCTGAACCATTAAAAAGGTCAGTATTAAAACTACATAAGGTTTTATAATTAGGGTTACGAATTAAATATTGTTCATCCCAACTTATTAATTCTATTTTTAGATACTTTGTCAGATGTTTGTATAAATAAACTCTTTTTACTATTTCAGGAAAATTAAAAAGGAATTATCCACTTATGTAGATATATTTAACTAATCATCTCGGCTCATTTTCTTTAATTATGTTTATAATACCTCCACAATACTTTTAAAGTTGTTATAAATGACTACTGTGGGTCAAAAATTATATTAGCTAAGAGAATCATTTCAAGGTGAAAATAGAGATATGCTTATGTACGGGTGGCCGTATAATAGTGCTGAAATGATTTATTACTTTGAATTGAAACCTACGCAAAGTAATTAGAAGAATGACAATATGAGTTAACATTTAGATTATATTTCGATATATTAATAAACTGCATATTATGATAAATAGGTGACCTGGTCATTTTACCGGAGTTTGAAACTTTGCAGTGCTACTTGACTTTTTATTTCATGAATTGGTATAAGAATGATAAGTAACTATTGGAGTAAAAAGATAAAAATAATGGATGTCGATTGTGTTAGACGTAGTAAATTGATTGCTTATGTATTAGACAGATAAGATAATATTGCGTTCAGTATCAAGTTCCACATATCTGTATGCGCTGGTATGTGGAGCTCGATATTGAACGCAATTCCTTCACTATCTATGTCATTTCGGAGGGAACTGGCTCGAAGCCAGAAAAAAGATAATAAATAATATTAATACTATACTAGTTTTATTTTTTGCCATCTACTTCGTTCACCTGGATAACGGAAATGGGTTAATGGATTTATTTTTTACACATTTTTCTCTTATTTTTATTTCTTCTATTTTTTTTATGAATAAATCATTGCTTGACGAGGATGTGATTTAACAAAATCCTTGAAAGTCTTTAAGATTTTTCTTTTCGTTACAAGAACTTAATAACTTTGAATTTCTGACACTAATTGCAAAAGTCTGCTTTGACCATTATACAAACAGATGGAAAGGAACGAAAGCCGTCATGAAATGTAACTCATGTAATATATAAAACAATTCCTAAATAATTTTATAAAATTCTATCTCGTATAACACAGTTAATTTTTTAATATTATTATTTGATTAAAATTGAATTAAATATAGGCAAGATAAAAAAAATGAGATATGAATTCTATTTTATTGATCTGCCTTTTATATAATAACCTGAATGCATAATGATTATTTGGATTTGCAATTTGAACTCAGAAAAAAACAACATTGAGAATCTTTCTTGTTTCAAATGCTTCGTCAAAATTATGTGAAATAATATTGTTTCCTTTTGTTTTTATGTTGTTATTTTAATATTTTTTCAATGCAATCGCAATGTTGGGGTCTTTTAGACTATTTATTACTCAATTTACAAGTGCGGTTGATTAACCATTAAAGTTTGCATATCATTTTGCGGATGCTCACCGCCATTCACTCATTAATTTAAACAATCATGATAAGCTCATGATTGTTGTTGATAAAAACATGGCAATGTAATAATTTTATCTTTATTGTAAAAGTAAAAATAAATTGTTAGGTAAGTAATTATAATTAATTAAGAAATAAAAATAATTATAAAAAATTCAATTATAATAAGTAAGGTAACAAAGTAATATTATTTGGGAACAATGTATTAAGTCAATTAATCCATTTTGACATTCGCTCAACTTCTAACAGAAGCTTCTCAGAAACTTGAGAGCGCCTTAGGGCTGAGGTAAATACGAGTTACGATAGCCTTATTCGCAATATATGTAACTATAAATTATAGAAATATTGATTACTTTTACATTTGACCTTGGTGCAAATACCTGTTACAAGATAAACAATTTAAGTGACTTCTGGCGCTCGTATTGGAGGAGAAGGATGTTTAGCATGGTGAAGCTAATAAAGATAATATAAGGATGTGCAAAAATAATTATGGGTATACTCGTATTCTAGGCAAATTTTAATAACGTTTTTTATACATCACATGATATAGAATTTTTTTACAATTGTTAAATATCTATATTATTTTTTCCAATTTTGTAAACATTGTAATCGTCTGCGGAGATAAAATATTTTCGTATTGCCGTTGGTTAATTAGTTTATAGAATGCAGAGTAATGATATTACAAGTGGGAATTCCTGTGGTATTCTAGATTGTAAATTATTTTCACAAGATGAGAATCCGTTAATTATAACGCAGTATTTATTACATGTCAAATATAATTGAATATATTCAAATAAATCTTCATGTATCCCACAATATTGCAGTTTGTGTATTAATAAAGCGTGGTTTACTTTGTCAGAGAACTTACTAAATATTAATAACTTACTTGCAAAGAATTTGAAACATTTTTTATGTATTAGCCATATTTGTCCAAATTGAAAAAAAACGTTCAAATACTTGACCATATCGTTAAAATATGTGACTATATCTGAATGTATAAATTAGAATTTGTAATGTATTAATCAAATTTCAATATTAAAAGGACACTCGCAAATCACTTACTGGGGAAGAATAATGTGCCACATTACTGAAAACGTGAAATTATATATTGTTAAGTTTAATATTATTTCATAATTATTCCACACCACCCCTCAACTTTTAAAGCATAAAATTTATTTTAAACCTACTGAAGGCTCTACTGATATTATTTTTCTTTTGGATTGGAGATTAACCTTAGTTTGACTATATACCTGTGACGGTTAGTTGAATGGAACAAAATTGCAAATAGAGCTAATTAACTATACTTCAACTGGAATAATTTTACCATAATTATTACAAACCCATAAAGTTTTTATATCAGACAATTATACAATAGAACTGTAATTCAAATATAGCAACATTAAAATTACAAACAAAGAGTACTATTAATTTCCATATTATTTACAATACATCCTTCGCTTAGTATTATTTACAATATATCCTTCTTGTGTTCATCTTTTCTTAAATATACTTTGCAACAATAAAAATTATACCAGGATTTTAATGAGATTTTAAAGCAATTTTCTGGTAAATATTTTCTCTCCGTATTATTTTTCTTAATTCATATTCAACGGCATGAATACCTAATCTAATTAATTTTATTGTATGTATATATGGCTAGTTTTTAATTTGAGGTAAATTATTATGCATCTTTATTTTAAAAGCAGACAATATTCATTTACTTAGCTTAATGTGAAATTCGTGTTTTCTTTGACATTACAATTTTTTTATTAATTTCTACGTGCATTGTGATCTATTAGCTCTAATTACAATTTTGTTCCATTCAACATTCAGATATAGTATTTTTGTCCATATTACATATATGGACAAAAATACTACATTTCAGAAGTTTATTGAATTCGATAAACAGTAGAGATTACTTAGCTCTACTAAATATTCATGAAGAATAATTTCAACGAGTACTTAAATATATTCAAGAAATGATCTCGTCAAGCTTAAGTAAAATATCATTTGAAACCAAATAATAGGTAGCATATACAATTATTAAGTTTGGATAAATACTGATAAGCTGAGATAAAAAATGACATGGAAAGGTAAAAAATGACGTATGAAATGAGACGAAGAAATTTCAGAATAAATACACAAAACTTGAAATAAATTAATGTAGTTATATGAAACATTATAATAAGCATTCATAAATAAACATTTCAATTATATAAATATATCAAATTATTTTCAAAAGCGTTTATTTTTTGTTTCTGTGAGCTTATGGTAGTAAATTCACATCTCTCTCTAAGAAACAAATTTAAAATTTATAGGCATTTCTCGTATTCTATCTTTATAGGTATTTCTAACCATCAAAACCTATAATTTTGACTCAAAATTAAATAAAATTTACTATTATCTATCGTTATAATGTCTATCTCTACAACTGTCATTATCTATTCTATACATGTATGTACACTTTTTTTAATTACGATATGAATAATACATAAATGAATTCAGACTAATATATTTACAGATTTTTAAAAATAAAATAAATTGGATCCTTTTATTATTATGGTCACGATACCCCACTCGAATTTCACATAAATGAGAATATATTAGTTTCTTAAAAGAGCAAATCATTTTTAAGATAAAGCAAGTACATTAAACAGAATAGCATTCGGCAATACTTTGCTTAATATTTTTCACTTTCTGACTCATCCCATGCAATTATTTATCTCGTCATGCTTATAAGTGAAAAAGGTATTGAAATTAATGACAAATCGCTATTCTTTTACTAATTAGAGAAGTGACTGTAAAAAGTAAAACTAAGTTTAAATAATAATTTTTCAAGCTTTTCAATAACGACCTACACATTTTATAATTTAAATAAGAGGTTAATGTGAATTTCAATGGCGTTGCTCTTATTTGCTGAAAGTAGTATTAACAAATAGTTTTGTTTTAGAATTCCTGTTAAACATGTTTGTGAATCATAAGGATTTTATATCATCGAAGTAACAAATTACAAACCAAATGCATATTCTCTTCTAAATTTTTCTACAGAACATAATAAAGAATACAATCAGTCTTGATCGAATAAACAAATTGGAAAAAATATTGCGTTATGTAAAAGCTAGGTAAATAATGTTATTTAAATGGTAGATGCCCTTACACAGAGCCAAAATCCAAGTCAATGCTCGTTCTAATATTAATGCCGCAGGTGTGATCAATAATGAATTACCCGTTACAATAAGTAACTGCCTAAATCTCGACATCTTTCTTATATGAAACAAGATGATATATTTGTTTTTTTCCTTTATACAAGTGGTTTTACCTTTATTATATATTGTAGTTTGTGATATTGTTATGCTTTCGTTCATTGTATAATAAGTTAAAAAACTGCTTGAAAAGTTTATCATACGAAAGTAAATCAAATAAATATCACATTGGTTGTTTTTGTCCCTACACTCTAAATAAATTAGCACTTCAGGTCTTATTCTTTGGCGATGCCTTATGTCAAGAGCAAATATTAAATTATAGCATTGGTCAAAGCATATACAAAGGGTACAGACATCTTAGGTACATATTCTTTCACGTTGTCAGTAAAATGATGTATATATTTTACGCACGCGTGATAATTAAATCATTCAGTTTAGTACTTAGCCCCGTATTATTGAAACCTAATTATAATTAGATGTTGCGTATCGTATCGTAGCGTATCTTAAGAGCAAGCAGCATTTTAACTGAAAATTTCATCACTCCATAAAGATACAAACTTTTTCAAAACTTCTGAAACTATTTCAGGTAAGGTATCCGCTGAAATATTCATTGAAAATAATTACTAAGAGCTAAGTTTCTCTGCTTTTTAGGTTTATGACAACGGTACTTTAAAAGTTAAAGGATGGGGGTGACGCTATGCTATCGACTTTGAGACACAAAAGTATTCAAGTGGCATATTTTATTTTATTTGAAAAGACCTATCTAACGACACTCGATGGGTTGATAATTTGTTTAATTGTATTAAGGAAATCAACTTTTTTTCTAATCCATTGCTATTTTTATTTTATTTTATCAATATATTTTTCCGTGCCAAATGTCTTCTCAATAGGTGCAAAAATGATAGTCATTAAGCTTGGGCATACAGACACATGGACAGACATTATTATATTATACTAATTCCTTGTTTAGTTACGGAACAAAAAAAACAAGCTGTGTCTATTTTTATGACTATCTAAATAAGAGCATACCTTTATGAATTCGTCAGCTAAACTTATTAAAGTTGAAACATTAAATAGTAAAATAGATATATTTCATTGTGAGTTTTTTCGATATAGCCCGTGAAAAAATAATAAAATTTGCCTTTCATATTGAAATAATTGGTGAAATGTCTAATAATAAAATAATGAAACAAGCATTTTAATCATTGTTAAAACTCGATCATCGAATTAAAATGTAACACGCCCATTAACTATAAACACACACTATTACAAAAAGAAAGTAGAAATAATACTACATCACGTAGTTTCATTTAATTGTGAATAATGAATTTCTACAAAATTAACGCCAAATATATTCAATAAAAACACACAATAAAATATATCTTATATTCTTGTCAAATACTAAACATATATTTAACTGATTAATAAAATACAACCCCAAACCGGGTGAAAGCTGATATCAAGATTTGTATAGAAAATATAATACAATAAAGATATGAAACATATTGTTAGTCTAAAGGTAACTGTGAACCGGGGGAGATTCTGGAAGGATTGGTGGAGGAGATGGAAAGAAAAAGAAATACTGTATAAAATCAGAGATTAGATAGGCAGGTAGAGGGAGTAGATAGGGAGAAAAGTAGTGTAGAGGAGAGACATGAAAGGAGGTAGCTATGTTAAAGGGAAGTGTTTTATGCCATGTTAAAGGCAATAATTGTTAAGATAATGGTTTAGGAGAGGAAAGTAAGGGTAGCCGAGCAAGATTTGACAAGCGGAATAAATAAGGGCCATGTGGAAAAATTCATCTGAGTTTGCCATTTTAAAAAATACAAGCTTAGTGTATAAAAAATATGTAAATGACAAATTTCGATTTTTGCACGAAGTCGCAGGTGGTCGCAAATTAAAATTATGAGCAAAAATTTCGGTATTTCAGCATTTCAACTATTACAGTACAAAATATTATTACCCTTATAATGAATTTGGTCATTCAGTTATTTTTGTAGAGAAATAAATATTTATTTTTTAAATAACATGAGGGCACATTTCAAAATTATTTAGCTATAAAATTAAAACTAAACATAATTTTTCCGATCAAAACAATCTACATCATGATAAAAAAGTAACATAATAAGTAATCATTAAAATAAAAAAAATACAGTAAAAAGGTTCCTATTTAATGATATAATTCCATTCAATGAAAGCAAAGTAGATTTTAGTGATGGTTTTTCTGATTTAGTAACATAGGTACAACATTTGTAACAAACACAAACACAATTTGTTAACAAAATCCACTGGAAATTTTTTTATTGAAAGTTATACTAGCTGTTTGGAGTAAGACAATATTTAAACTGAGCATTCTCTATCAACAACTTTTCTATGCATATTCATTTTATAAAAGATTGGTTATAAATCTGGTCTATAAAGCAACATTATATCTGTAGGATTCTACTTCAGCACTTTCTCTAAGTTGTTTAAGATCAAAGTAAAAAAAACGTATTCCACTGCATTTCTTTCCAAAAATCAAAACAAGCTTGGCTTCAGAAAAATATAGAAGAGCGGATATTACGTAAAGAATTGTCAAAACTCAAATCTCGCTTTTTGTGAGCAGTAATAATTGAAACTCTTAACGTATAGAAAACTGTTCCTTAATTAAACCATGACTAAGTCTTATTAATTATCTTTACTTTACTTTTAAAATTAATATCCAAATTAATATGTTGTAATTTACTAGATTACCAAAGGATAAGATCATTGATAATATCGATATCTCTATTAAGCATTATCCTACTGGTAAAGTGTTAAAATTGCTTTACAGGACAGATTTCAGAACAAAAAGCATCCATAAGTATTACATTATTAGAATACATTTCAATTCTTACAGGGTACAGGATCCCTGTAGCTCTTAGCTCACTTGAAGATCCCAAATCCAATGTTTTGCCGTAGTTGTATAATATTCGTCTGAAAGATAATATATTTCCTCCCTCTATGCAGTTTCGGCTGCCATAATCACCATGTACAACATACATGAAAAAGTTTATTCTAATTTGTTTCATGAGTACTATATCTATGCAACCGTGCAATGCATAAACTATCGCATAAAACCTAAAGCTACAGGAGGCATAACTATGTCTTGATGTTTTACAGTTTTACTATTCATCGGAAGGTGTAGAGTTTCTTTTGTTGTGGAAAATAAAACTAGGTAGGAACGAAAACAAACTTAAAAATTCAAAATTATGATACCGAAAAAGCCGATGCGTAAAGAACATTATCAAATTTCTGTTTTCAGAAATCAATTTTTTTTATATTTGGGAGTGTAAATATGAAATAAAGCTAATAAAATATAAAATAAAATATATATTTTTTTATATTCACCAGGATTGGAACGTCCGAAACTTTAACTTGCATTTAATCTAGATTTTCCTCGAATAATTAAATGTGTTCGACATAATAAAAAAAGCTGTTTATTTTATATTAGATTTTCAAAAAAAAAACAAATAATCGCAACGTGGTTTAGAGACTGAAAAATTTACACAATAAAATATACCCAAATAAAGATACAAGTAGAGGATTAAGTTATAGCTTTGCATCACAATTTATTGGGTATTATGTCTATCACCACTTTGAACTTGGCCTCAGTGGAGAGTTTATAGATTTTATAACTTTAGCAACCACATATATGCACAGAGGAAATTCTAATAGTTTAATGATTCTTTCATATTAATCTTGATACTAATCTTCTTTTACATGGTTTTCTTTTTATTTGGTTTCTTCTGCATATTGCGTTTTACTAGTAGTTGATTACATTATCCATTATAAGTATTTTTGAAATCATTTAACCGCATTCTTTACAACTGCAAATCCCAAAGGTGGGTCATTGTTAAGATTATTAATGATCTAGCAGGTTCTCAACTTGATCAGACTTTATCAGTGAACTCAATGGATTAAGAAATAACCAGAAATGAATCACACCCGATTATGGCTAACGTCTCAAAATTGTGTTCATTCCTCGATAAATTGCTTCATCGAAAATAGTTCTTTTTCATCCTTACTTTAATGTTACATAAATTAACAATAGTATTGTTAAAGATAAAGCTCTGTTTAATGAAACCAAAATAGATTTAGGTATTCCAAACTAAACCAATAACGTAACAAATTTTTCGATTGTTGGCAAAATAAAATTGGTGTTTAAAATCGCATTGTTAGTTTTTAAAATTAAATTGATATTTATTGTATTTACGAAACGACATCAGACTAATAGAAAGTAAGAATCTATTATTATTTTAACTATTACTATTTATATAATTATAAATCCAAGAAAATTTGCCGGGGCTGCTATTCCATTTCTCTTCCCAATATCAATTGCACGGTAGCAGCATAGAAAAACTATTTGCGCACCTAAGAGAACTTCATTTAGTCACGAACTGATAAAACTGCAACATTTTTTGACATAGGCAGGGCATGGCAGCCGCGACTTTCTTGAGTTTGTAAGAAAATATTTAATCGTTTTTGAATTACAACAACTACATCCTTCGTGGGTTTTTTCAAAATTTTTAATTTTGCTTTTTATTTTATACTTTTTCAATTAAAACATTTACTAACCCATCTGTCGTGGGTTTAATAAATTTTAATTAAAACATTCGCCAAAAGGCAAGCTTATGTGGCTCTTAGTAGAGTACGATCTTTAGACGGCGTAGTGATAATTGATCTAAATCAAAGAACACTTTTCAACAATCCACATAATAGGATAGCATGGAAAGAATTAGAGCGCTTGGGAAACATGTTACGTGGATCACACATTGACGAAGCTGAAGAAAAGCCGCAAAGTAGTTAGTCTATATCAATTAGACATGTTTATTGCAGCGCCAGCTGACGAGTTAACAACATATCATCTAACTAATAATCTTCGCCTTTAAATCACACACTTTCTACCGAAAACCGTGTCTAAATCGGTCAAACGGTTTTAGAGAAAAATGGGAGCATTCCTTTGGAACAAAATGCTGCAGCGCTCTCTGGCGAGTTTATACTATAACATTTATCTAAGAATCATTGTCGATTAGTTCCGAATATTTTGTAGAAAACCGTTTCAACCGGTCAAACCATTTTGGGATAAATGAGAACATTCTTTCGCAACAAAATGTTTATTGCGGCGCCCCCTGGTGTGTAATCACCATAATACCTATATAAGAACCATTATCTATTAGTCTTAAATATTTTGCAGTAAGCCGTGTCTCAATCGTCCAAACCGTTTGGGAGATAAATGGGAACATTTGTTTGAAACAAAATGTTTGTTGGGACGCCCCCTAGTGAGTAATCTCCATAAAATGCTAAAAACCGTATTTAAATCGGTCAATCCGTTTGGGAGATAAATTGGAACATTCGTTTGCAACACAAAATCTATATTGCGGCGTCCCATAGCGAGTAATTACTCGCTAGGTAATTATTCTAATTACTGCAATAAACGGTTTTGGAGATAAATGGGAACATTGGATTGCACACACAAACAACCTCTCACCCTAAACGCATATACCGCCTCCGTTCCGTCGTGGGTAAAATTTGCATATAAATAGTATTTGTTCATGTTCATAGAAATAAAATAACATCCTAATTTTGTATAATTATTAACATAAGCATATAACGCACGCACAATACACACTTATATATATATATATATATATATATATATATATATACATATATATATATATATATATATATATATATATATACATATATATATATATATATATATATATTTACATATGTACAATTATTGAAATGGGTTAAAAAGTGAATAATCTTTGTATAAAGATTCTAATTAACTACTAGAACGTCAAGTGCAAGGCATGTCAAATTGTATTTACATGTATTAAACTACAAGGCTAGGAAAATTTAATTTCGAAAGAGGACTAGTATAACAGTATACAAAAGGAAGAAAAATAATAAAATGAATTCGTTGTGAATCTCTAAAGTGTTATTACGGAAATATATACTTTTATATTTGTTTAGTAGATAACACTACTAGGCAAAGCTTTCATCCTTCCTCCATTATTTTTCTTAACGGGCTGCAAGTGACTCTAGTATTATTATATAATACCTGAGCTAGTCGCTCATCTGGTCAAAGGTCTTCCTCTTATTTTTTAATATGTCGTTTAACGTGCATCGTACCTTTCTTGGGAAATCTTCTGTTATAGGGCTATTCATATTTTTCTTTTTATTTTTGAGGAAATCTTACTTTTCCCAGTTATCGGTCATTGATAATGCAACTGGTCTTGTTTTTCCTTCACTCTTTGTTCGTTTTGCTTGGGCTTTGCCATGAAAATATATTTCAGCATTCTGTTTTTTTAAATCTTCTGTTAATTTTTTAATTTGTAATAAAAAGTTTTATTATTTTTTTTTTAATAAGTTTTAAGAATTTAACCGTTTTATTAATTTAAAAGTTTTATTAATTTAACCAAGATTTTAAAAATTCATACCCAAATATAAAGCATTAATATTAATATAGCTCCAAATAGATCATCACAATTTTTTATACATTAATTAGCACTAATAAAAAGATCATTTTCGTAGACTATTCCTCGCATACCTCGCATATATTATATATTTGACGTAATACGTAAAACGTTTAATAAAATTAATAATTGAAAAATAAATAACAAGCATTTCAATCAATTTTAATAAACAATACCTCCTTAAAAACTAAAATTATATAAATTATCACGTGAGCTACTAACTTAAACTACAATTTGCTTTATGTGGAAAACAATATCCAGTAAAATATATCAAATTGTCTCTCACATATATCCTTCTTATAACAAACCATCACTCACATCCATAGGGAATGTTAGAAAAAAATTATGATTATGATTATTTCAATGAAGTCCATAATTTAAAAATTAAACGGGATTGTTTATTAACCTTTTTTCTTATAAATTTTATAGGTAACCGCCGATGGCTACCGTACTAATGGATATTTTAAACTGCTTTTGAAGCTTGTACGAGTATGTAAAACGTTTTCAGGTATCTTTAGTACTTGATCTAATGTGTGATAGATGAATAAGAGTGTTATCGCTAATATAAGTTTTCTTTAAGGTTATGTAAGGAAACAAGGAATCCTTGTAACTCCGTTCTCCGTTCGTCCGTCGAATCGATCGTCCGTGTATATATCCTGCCATCTATCTCTCATGATTTATGTGGATGAAATATTTTATGAAGATATTTTAGTAGTAGATTTCAATTTTATTAAAACGGTGAAATTTATTTTAAAAAATTAATGTGAACTAGAATAAGAATAATTTTTTCGCGTATCCGATCAAAGTAATGCTTGATGTAAAATCAGCTCAAATGGGATGTTAATGGAAAGTTCTTTTAAAATGCAATCGAAATTTTATTCACCGTTTTCATTTTATTATAAAGCACCTTTCTAGAAATATAGTTTCATATGATTTTTACAACACTGAACACGGTTCCAGTTCGTCATTTTAATACAAAAATAATGGTAAGATTACTTAGAAATACTTACTTAGAAATGAATTTCTTGCACAAGCGGCTAATTCAGTTCATATAGGTTTAGGTTAGGGTGTTTTTGCTTCTATAAGCGCTGTAATGTAAATATATTCTTCTGTCACATGATTTATTCTTCTTTCTTTTATAACGTAACATTTGCACGTCCACCGCCTTGCACTCATTTAAAAATAAACCACCACAAACATATATTGAAGTGGAGGCCTTTCCTTAATACTTATGCTTTCTTCGTGAAAAAATATATCATAATAGACTTTTAAAGGTCATCATCATCCCTTTACAATTAACTTTACTTTTATTTCCACTAAATATTGGCCTTCGAAACATTTAGTTATTTAAAAACAATATCATTTTAGCGTGCTCCGTCTACGCGATGGTAGAGTAGCAATTAATATTAAATACACTTATATTTAAACACACCCACACATACGTACATATATATATATATATATATATATATATATATATATATGTATATATACATACATACACACACATATATATATATATATATATATATATATATATATATATATATATATATATAGATGGGATATACCAAAATTTTTCTATGTTGTCAAAGCTAAATTCTTTATAGTAGGTGAAAATATCATAACATCCAAAACATTTTGTAAGTTTTGTTAATAAAGTTTCTTTTCGTCACTTATTGGAAAAAAGAAAAACGCCCAAGACTCCATTTCAACCTATAAGCCATGATGCTGACGGAATCTGTATGCAGTGTCATTTCATTTTGTTAAATACTTATTTGAAATAAGTTCGTTTCGTTTGATACTTTAGTGCAATTATTTTTGAAAATTTCTTCATTTATTAATTTTTATTTTTGTCATATGGCATCTATACGTAAATATACTATACAAATTTAGCTACTTTGGTAAAATATACAGGATACAAAGTTGTAGAATAAAATTAACAGTTTTATATAAGTGGAGCATGGCGCTGTATTATTTACATAAAAGAATAAATTTAAATTTTCATAAAAAACTAATCAAATTTCTGTTAAAAGTCAATTAGATAGCGTTATATTTTATTTTCATATTTTTTTTCAAATTCTTCTTATAAATTCGCTGACAATTTGAAATGAATTCTCGTTTAAATAAATGACAAATATATTTTCAGTTATACACTCTTTCGGGCTATTATTTCTTTCTTAACAATATATATATATATATATATGTATATAATTTAGGTAATCAAAAACTATGAAAATAACTTTTCTGCATAATCTACATTTGCAAATGTCCCTTTTTTATACTTATTATATTTTAATGAGAAAGCGAACTTCTTAATATTCTGAGCGAAAGGTGTTAATTTCATTATAAAGTTTACACTATAATGGTGCTAAAGGAAGTACTTAGTTACAAATCGTAGCAGGTAGAAATTTAAGCATAATTTAGCTTGTTTTTATTAATGTTTTACATCAAATATGTCAACATGGAATTCTGAACTCTGTCACGTGGGATTTTCTCGGAAAGTATTCTATGTAAAATTTCCAAACTTGGCACAGAGATAAACAATGGTAATTGTCAAATTAAAACTTATTGAATTATAAATTTAACAACATTTATGATATATATTTTTTGAATATGTTTAAATATTTTTCGGGAACAATGTTAAAATTTTCTGTCTGTCACCTTTATCAAAAAAAAAAATCACTCAGGAAATCTGAAAATGCGAATAAATGTTAAGAATTAGGTGTAGGTAGAAACAAAATTATCAAGACTGAAAAATTCTATGCAAATGGATTTATTTATTTCCTTATAACTGTAGAACCATTGGTTTGAAGAAAAGGTTTTTAGATACAAAATATAACTCAGGATCTAAGGAACAACCATGTCCTTCACATTCCTCAAAAAATTGTAATTTGGCTCAGTCAAAACGCTCTCCATTCAGCTCCGTGTGTGCATGACGTTATTAGATATTGATGCGTTTAGTGGCAAATAGCGTGGCCGATGGGCGCCTTTTAAGCACATAGTCGAAGTGAATTGCTAGTAATATTTTAAGTGAGTGGCGACTGACAAAGAGCACTAACTGTACAAGTATAGCTTGTATTGAACCGATTTTTGAAGTTGCGTCGAAGTAGCAATATAATTTCCAAAAAATCAAGTGTTTTTTCATTTAACTTTTGAATAGAATATAATCACTACATCGTTATAAAGAGTGTCTTCTAATCTCATATTTTATTTCACCTGATTCAATTTAACCGCCTCTCATCGACTGACTGCGTTATAAACAAATGACAAAATAAAGTGGACATGAACCACGCGCCCGCTGAGCCGGAGATGTATAGGCTCATTGAATGGGCAAATGGAATGCAGGAAGGTCAAAAGATCTTTATGCACATCCAGACGCGACTCTTTAAACAATTTGGACCTACCCATTTCGAATCATCACGCTACTTATGAGAAACTCGTCGCTCACGACTTCTGATATGGAAATGGGTGGGTGACTTACCAGCCAGATTACTTGGCAGTAGTTCAACTCCGGAATCCTTTGAAATATCGTGACAATATAACATAATAAAAATATATGAAGTCCTAGGAACATAATCTTTAACGTATGTTAATTTCTCTACTGTAGCTGTAATAGTTTTTAAGCTAAAATAATGATTAAACTGATTATAATCCAAAATTTAAAAAGATAGATATTTTAACGTTAGTTATCTTTATTAAATTACACAAAATAATGCCGATATTAATGAATTTTTAACCATTGCATTAAAACATCTTATTAAATTACGCATGCTGATTTAATTTAGTCTTTTACTTCATACGTAACTCCAATCATTCATTTGGATTCATCGCCAATACCGCAGCGGTATTGTATGCTATTACTCATATGACGTAAGATAGATATCATAGTATTGTTATAGTTCACAAGAGATAGTTTCGCAACTGGTTTTACCTTCAGAGTGAACAAATTAATTAAGCTTTCAAACAATGTCAATAAGGAGCTTTGCTCTACTCTCAGATTAAAGTAAATATCTAAACATATTTGCCGACCGACACTTTGGTATTCAAATGGACACTCGAAATGAGTAGCTTCGGTAGGTTGATCTACCATTTTAATCTCTTTATAATCTTCAAGGATGTATCGTCTCGTATGAAAAAATATATTATTTGTTATTTTTATATATCTAAGTAAGATATATCGTTCAATATTATATGTTCTATACAAGTTTATATGACTAAGTATTGGGTTAATAGTTTGTCTCTTACCCTGAGGCAGTAAAATATTTTAGCATTGAAAGGCTACCAAAATACTACTTTATTAAATTTTTTACCCAATCATATATTTAATAGAAGTTTCAAATGTCCCGAGAAGTATATTAAAGCATATATGGAGATTTCGCATGTGTTGCAATGCTCAATAAAGTAAAAACAAGTAATTGTAATACTACACAATTTTCAAATTGAAGATATAATAAAATTCTTAGATGACTGTTAAGATTTTTTACAGAAAAGTCTTGTATTTAGCAAATTTCACCGTCGTGTATTACATATTCAATTCCATTGTCAATTTTGCAAATAATTTGAAGATTTTTATATTACTGACTGACTAAGCTGAAGACTTCAGACATTAAGTTTACGTAATTTGTTGAAATATTTAAACTTAAAATTACTTTTCTGAAGCTAACAAGGCATTTTACATTGATATATAATTATATATATATATATATATATATATATATATATATATATATATATATATATATATATTTACATATATATATATATATATATATATATATATATATATATATATATTACATATATATATATATATATATATATATATATATATATATATATATATATATATATTTATATGTATATATATACACTAATTTCTACACATTTTTAAATTAATTTTCAGGGGTCGCTACCAGCGAATGCAAATGAAAAAAATAAATATTTTAGTTTTTTTTTATTCATTTCGAAAATGGATAATCATACACAAATTCTATAACTATTAAGAAAAAAATAAGTGACCTATGTTAACAACGTGGTGTTATTTGTATTTGGATACTTTTGTTTGAATTTTTTCACAACCAAAACAAGGAATTGTTTTTGTTCTTCGTTGGTGGTAATTAATTTCTAGTATTGTTGAATCAATGTAACGTTTCGCTCCGCAATATCATTAACCACTCTCATAGAATATACAACGTTCTTGGAAGCTTTGTAATCTTAATCTGCTTCCCAAAGACTAGGTTCTTTGCAAAGATGCAGTCAGAATTCCAAGGATTCCAAAAAATTTCAAGGTGGAGCTGGATACGAATCCTCCTTCATTAAGTTCCAGGAAAAAATAGTGTCATACACAGCTGAAGCACATGTCTCCTCACTTCCATGGCTAACTTTGGGAACTGCCAAAAGTTAATCCACAGTCTATCCTTAGACTAAAATAGGTAGACGATCCACGTTTTGTGTCCTCTTATGTCATCGATTAATTTGCAATCCTAATGAATATGTAAGAGGAATATCTGGTTTAAATTCTCCCTTTAAAGACTCTGCTACGATTTACCTTTGCTTCATACGCTAGCTACGAACTAAGGATGAATTAATATTAAACACCGAGGGATCTGTTTCTGCACTTTTGAGTGTTGATGCCAAAACAACAGCTGTTTATTCTTCTCATTTTAGCAAAGTCGAGGCCTGCGGATAACCGTCCATAGTCGAGGTTTTTCGTGCCGCGTTTACGTTTGGGTGGTGGTAGATCTGCCGTTGAAGGTCCTGCCCTCATTGAAATATCCTACGTCGAACTTTTCTATTCATCATCACTGCTGGTGGTCAAAGAAGATAGTATGCGCTTCTCCCGCAGTGATTCAGTATAGCTTTTTTCTCGATCTAAAAGACGTTGGTGACGAGCTCGTTTTTACTCTTCATTAGTTTTTTTTATAAATTTTGTCCACACCGCTTATTTTACTAGAGCATCTTCTTTTTCTCTGCTTAATTTTTCTCTGCAAAAATTTGTTTGTCTTCCTCAATGGTGATCTTGTTTACAGCATCAATGTGAGCTATATTAAAGAAGTCTTCCAAGTTATATTGCCATGCATTTTCTTTATTTTGTAGGCTTTCATAATATTTGACTTTATTTTCTTCAGTTTTTTTTCATTTCTGCCATTCAATAAACATGTTTTCCATCTTCTTAATGACATTATTTTTTAAATTAGTCGGTATGCTCGCTCGTTCCTACGATGCCATAACGTCACAAGCAATAGAATCGGTCAATTTGTGATTGGTTCGTTTAATTACGATTTTACAGTGAAAAAAGAATTTCAGCACTTCTTTTGTCGTCGGCAACTTGTTTTGAATTAAGTGCTCTAATATTTGTTGGAACAAAACACCAGTTTTGTTTCTAGTCAACAAAAGCGAACTAGACGAGGACACCATAATGTAATAATACGTAAAGCGCGCCAAAACAAAAACGTCGTGCACTTCTTATCACAGCGCGTAGGTTACTAGTTTGCGAAGACGTGACAGATGTGTCTCATAAATTGTGGGGGAAGGGGAAGAGTGGGGTAAGAGCATACCGCCTCGAAACCATGCGACGACGAGTTGCAATAATATGTTTTATCGTGTTTGAATGATGAATTTAACGGTTTTGTGTACATTCAGTTATAACTTATTATATTAATAGTTTATCAAACTTTGACACGCGGTGACGATCCCTAAAACTCTATCGAAAAAAAGGCGAAAAATGTCAATTTTTGTAAAATATCTCGATTTTTACTTCATTAGAAATAGTTTAATATTCAAATGTATTTTATACTGCAATGTGAAAATAAAATATATTGATCATATGAACACTATGAAAAATATCCCCTTTGGTCAATTCCTTCCAGTACTTACTTAACCGGGAAATATGTCAACATCTAAAAATATTCTTTGTTAGCAATTAATAATGTATGTGAAAATGTATATGAAGAAGTAGGCTACTTAAGGCATTTCAACGTAAGCAAATTTAATTTTCGCGTAACGATTGGCAGTCTATAGATTTGAGGTAGCTATGACCTTTAAGTATATTCTATATTCAGTCGTAACCAATAAATTAAGTAAGTTTATAAGACTAAGGAAGATTTTATGAAATTTTTTTTCTTATAATATAAACAGTATCTACTAAATAATAGAAATGTTATATAATACTTTCAATAAAATCACCGCTTCGCATTTCAAATAACTTCAATGGCTTGCTGAGAACCGCCCCGATGACAAAGTTAAACTTAATTAAAGTTCTCTAGGTGCTAATTAAATTAGATTAAGTTTGAAATAAAAACAAAGTTAACAAATGATGACTATTACAAAGAACTTCTGATCAAAAATATTTAGATCTTTCATTTTCTGCCGAATTTCAAATTTAAAGTTTTCTGCCAAATATTACGTGGGATACTACTATGTTCTACATGTAGTTTTTTAATTATCAAGGTAATATAACGAGCTGGCCCCTCTTTTCGATTGGGTACTCTGGGCAACTGCCCAGGGCCCCGCGACTGAGGGACCCCCTAGGTCCTACCAGACCACCAACCGGTAACCGATATTTATTACTGATAAATGTATTTGTTTTGAAAAAATCAAACAATAATTACTGACTTACCTACTTGCTTATTAGCTTTTGCATGCGCGAAGTGCTGAATGTATGCTCTACTCTCACCTGACAATCAGGCTTCCCGATTTAAGCATGTTTAAAATAAATTTAAATATATAAAAATACACTTAAATGGTATAATAACTCCATTGCTTTAAAGAAAAATCATCAGTCAACTAATACGAACATTTTTTGAGTCTATTAATAAACATTACGATATAAATATGTTTTTTTTTCTTTTGTGATTTTCATCGAGAGTTGCGACTGCGACTCGCACCAAGTTTAAATTAAACGAGGGGCTACCGTTATGATGACTATATTCCGCGCACAACTGAAAGTTTGCAGGTTATATTTTTTTTATTTAAATTTTCATAGTGAATAAATAATACAATGAGCATTTTTAATTATAATTCACCTGTAAGCTTTCAGTTGACACTGCAATTGAGAATCTGATTTATAAGATTTTTCAGTATTTATACATTTTTTGCTGTTTATATTGGCAACTAATGAAACTTGCAGTGGATGATAAAGAAAAAATATTTATTCTATGTTAGTACTTCATGAATGGTCTGATTTTCATTGAAAGATGAGAATAACGCTATGAACATTCAAATAAATTATCAAGTGACTTTTGTAAATTAAGGTATGTTAATATCAACGAATACAGCATAGAGAGAAGGGAGGTTTCCATCTAAAGAGTGACACTAACTTTTTTTAGACTGAAAAACAAATGATCGTCGTACAGAATTCAGCCAAATGATGGCGCTGCGATTAATTTCTGATTACGATTTAATTGTGTCCAGTAAAAATGTTGGAAATGGTGTTAATTCAATAAAAAGCTCATAAAAATATAAGTTGGAGCTCATTCAATTCAGAATGACACCTGCAAAAACGTATAAAAATTTAATAACCGCTAATAACCAATTGAAAAAGACAAAAGTTCTAAATGAAGGAAATATTTTTTTTGTATGGGGAATAGGTCCACTAAAATTGTGGCGCATACTAATTTAACACATGTCAATTTGTTCCTCATATTCTCTGGATTATAGTGCTAATATTAGATTGACGTACTCTAACCGGAGTTCCAAGAAAAACAAGAATAAAATATGATCTCAGCATAGTCCAAACACTAGTAAATATTTTCTTTGAAGTTATCGCTTGGCTTCTGAAATCTAGCCTTGCCCTCATTTAGAAAAGCGATTTCCTGTTTCCCTCGATATTTTTAAGTAGACTCCATGTGACTGGAAGAAAAAAAGAAAATTATTAACTGAAGACATAGCTGTATGGGTCTAAATCTCTTTGTCTTAATCGTCGTCGTTAAATGAAACAAAACCAAAATACACAGACAAAAAATGGCGTTTCGTTTCACAACAATTACTATATAATGTTGCGCGCTGTGTGTTATTAATAACGCAACACCTTTGATTACAGAATTTTATAGTATTTAAAGGGAGCTTCATTTCCAGTAAAATAGTTTGGTTCATTGACCATTAAATACCTATTTTTTGGATCAATACACGCATTTCAGTTTGGACCTGGAAATGGTCAAAACGTAGGTTTAAGATACTACTTTGAATTTTAATTACTTTTAGGGCCATTTAAAAAATAAATTGAATTTATTTTTATGCTATAGAGGGTTTTGGTCGTAATCTTCCACGGGGACCAGCGGTCTTGGAAGATGTTGTTTATGTATTGCTGGTATGTTTTCCTTCATTTCATTGTGGAAGGGGAGCGGTAATTGCTAAATTTTTGCTTTGATTGCTCTGTTTACTCGGCAAATCATTAGAGTTTTTCGTTTTGAAAAAATTAAGCAAGCCCGGCTTCAAAATACCTTCAGATATGCTTGATGATCTTTGTATTAATGTTTGTGTCTTATTTGTCTTGTTTACTTGGGTATTTTTTTCATCTTGGATAGGGGGGTTGCTTTCAGGTGACTACACTATAATCCGTAATCGACTCGCTGGAATGAAGAGAATATGGAATACAGGTTAAAAACGAATATTTAAACCACCTGCTATTTGCAGACGACATCATATTAATTTCGGAAACTACCAGGAGGCCAGCAAAAAAGTAGGTCTAGAAATGAACCTCTCTAAAATCGTGCTAAAGCCTAACAGCACCAAGATACCAATATTATTTGAGGATGAACCTCTAAAATATACAGAAACATATGCATACCTTGGCAAACAAATAGTATTCGACCGAAATTGCAACTACCTGGAAGCAACTCGTAGAGTACAACTTACTTGGAACAAATACTGGAGTTTAAAGGACATATTCAAGAACAACATACCTACTAAGCTCAAAACTAAAGTTTTGAATTCCAGTCTACTACCTTGTCTAACATATGGGTGTCAAACATGGAAATTCAACAACCATATAAGAAGTAGGATAATCACATGCCAGAGAGGAATAGAGCGCAGTATGCTACAGATAAGGAAATTACAAAAAATTAGACACTCTAAAAACCCAATTGACGCATTAGCTTGCAAAGCGAAATGGACTGGAAACTGGAATGGGCTGGACATGTAGCACGCCTTCAAGATCAGAGATGGACGAAAAAAGTAACAATATGGAAGAGCCCTCAAGGAAAAGGGAAGAGGGGAAGACCTCATACTAGATGGGATGAAGACATTACAAGAATAGCAGGCTCAAACTGGATCAGTTTAGCCCAATCTAGAGACGATTGGTTAGCTTTGAAGGAGGTCTTTACCTGTAGACGGGTTCTTGCAAATATATAAATAACGCATACTTAAATTAAATTACATATATTAATAAATTTACTATGTACATAATATCCACATTTGTGTAAAAAATCAATTTTATAAACTTAGTTATTTGCGAGAAATTAAAAGGCTTTTTTATTTTTATTTCTTTATTTAAATAATCTGCTTATTTAACACTTCTGATAAAAATCTTTGCTCTGTCAGGGGATATAATGCTTGGAAGTACAATAATCACATAATTTTAACCATGAGAATAGCCCTGAACATAGGCAATCTATGATGGCTTATCTGGTACAAAGTAAAGTGGTTGGTAGAGTAGATACAGATTTATTACCTCAACATAAAAAAGAAGTGGATTACTGGATAGAGATAGTAGATGTTGTAAAATTTTTAGGCAAAGTGAAGGCTTCCTTTTCGCGTTGACAATGAAATCCTGGAATCTCCCCACAATGGAAATTGTTTAATTATTTAATGTATATAATTATTAAGTGAATTTTATCCATTTCTTGCAGATCACTTAAAAATTTTGGAATCCTGGAAAATAATACATTTCTGATTTATCAGTAACTTATTACTTTTAAGTTTATTTATGTGATTTTTTTAGGATCTATTTTGGACCTAAAAAATTATAAATGAAGTTAAATTAGCAAGATATTTTTCCATTAGCTATGACAATACGCTCGATCTGTTTTACGTTGACCAGGTAAATTTTATAATTCTGTACATAAAAGGCCGTGTTGCCGTTGAAAGTTTTCTGAAATTTATTCCTATCCAACGGCATAAATCTGAGTGTTTAGAGGAACTCATCCTGTTTTTTTAGAGAATCATGATATTCCTATAAACTATTGCAGAGGACAAAGCTACGACTATGTTTCAAGCATGTAGGGGAAGTATACTGGTCGACAAGTAAGAATTAAAAAGAAATGTGAATTTACTACGTTTGTACCATTTGCGGGACATTCTCTAAACTTGGTAGGTATCCATGCCATTGGGTGCGTATCAGAGGCCACAAGATTTTTCGAAATGACTCAGAAAGCGTACAACTTTTTTTCGGGCTCTACTCACTGATGAAATATATTGACAAAACATTTAGGTTCAAAAAAGTTCTTAAAAGTCTTTTACAAACCAGATGGTCTGCAATAAACGCCCAACATGAAGGTCATAAACAAATTGTAAAAGTTTTGATATCTTTCGTAAAGGATACAAAACAGCCACAAGAAACTAAAAACGAAGCTGAATAGTCTGTCCATGAAAATAGGAAACCTAGAATTTATTTTATTAACCGAAATTTGGAGCTCCATAGTGTAAAGAATAGACAAAACAAGTAATTATTTTCAGAAACAAATAATAACAATGGACGTTGCGACTAATTTCTTTACTTCACTTGATGATTTTATTACTAACCTCAGGGTAAAATTTGAATACTTTGAATCGTCAGCTAAAGAGAAAAATCCGGAATCTGACTACAAGACCAATCTCAAAGAACAATTAGAAGAAGCTCACGCCAGAGTTTTTTATGGCTCTGCGTCATCAATCCAATTGAATCCAAGGAACTAAATAGATGCTGCTTTTTACATTACATCTTGTTTTGAAAGAAAAAAACAATTAAAACACATTTCCCAATGTAGAAATTGTAACTAACTGTAGTGGAGAACATTCCTCCTCAAAATTGAAAAGAATACAAAATTAAGGAATTCAATGCTTCAAAAAAGATTGACCACTTTGTCCCTGATGTCCGTAGAACGTGACCTGGTCACGACAGTGATTAACGATTTTGTCTTAATCACTGTCATGAACTATCTTAAAACTAGAACTTGAATAAACATAGATTTTAGGCACTAACTAGTGAGTGCAAAAAGAGGTACTTTTCCGAATCATATTAAAATTATCTATTCATATAAATATAAAATAAATCATATAAAATTATCTATTCATGTCAATGTGACTGTAAAGAAATAAAAATAACAGTTGAATAAACTGAATAAAGTTTTACTAATCCACTTTTTTTGGCTGTTTTTTTAAAATCATCTTCTGCCAAAGTAACAGAGCCCTATTATTTTAACGTACCTAGGGTCTGCAATAGGTTAAAGACAACCCTGATACGAGTGTTCCGCAACTTCCCCATTCGTCATTATTTCAATTTACAAAATATTCTTTTTGTTTCATCTTATAAAAATTATTGGCATATCCCTATTTATAGCTCACATATCACTGAAATAGAGTACATAGCGATGACGCAAGAGAGCCCCATTTTATGAAAGAGGGTACGTAGGCTAGTCAGCTTCGCAGATATCACTCGGTCTAATATCATTTACGTCATTTCTCATAATTGAAGTTGCGATCTCGTGTGACACCTTGTTAATATTAGTGAGATTATAACGATTTTTTTAAATAAATTTCACTAGTTAAAATAATAAGAAACATAATTATAAGTGGTAATAAAAAAATATTTTTCTGCTTTTATAATTATGATCCTACATGTTAAAAAACATAAGAAACTAACTAATTTAAAAATTGTAATTTTTAATAATATTTTTTTATTTCAATTATAACCAGAAATAAATTAAAACCAGGAAATGATGATGATCTTTTATTTTAAATATAAGGCTTAATAAAAGGGATTTTAAAGTTTTTGTGACTTAATAATTTACTTATTATTATTGATAAAACATCGTGCGTGGTTGCAATATACTGGCTTTTATTTTATACCTTACATAAGACAGTTCGCAGTTGCCAGTAAATGGCGCTACTTGTTATCTGAGTTCAGAGTTGCTAGTAGCTGGTGCTACTTGTTTTCAATATTTTGGAACATTAATACATTTCTTTATCAAGATATTTTAATAACACGGGCATACACATCACAACAAAAAATTTAGTACACTAAAATTACACGTTGATTTTCTTTGTAATCTCTGACTCATTAACAAATTTCAAATGTTTACGTGGTCTCAAACTTTTAGTCCAAATATCTGCAGACATATCTGCTATCTATAAATATTTAATTCCTATCAAATGTTTACTTAAAGTTAACCTGGCAAAATTATATTTAACATCATTGAGGTTACTCATTTCATGAAATAAACAATTTTCCCTTAGTTTTTTAGCAGTTTGTTTCTCATTATAATCTAATATACTTAAATTGTTTCTACATTTTTTTCATATAAAATAATGTTTAAGTTAAACCTTCTATATTTATCTCGTATACAGTTATGTTTCTTAACAAGACAATAGTTTGCTGCTTTTTCCTATTCACTGACAATAAGGATATCGAGTAAAAAGATTACTATTTTTCTATAATTCTAAATTAACTTCCAGTGGTGTACTCATTTCTTTCAAATTTTTAATATTAAATTTCTTCAATAAATATTCTTTGAATTATTGTTGATTAACGAAGAGTACGTTGTTTTCTTTTCTGGCTCGCACGCCTAAATATTGCTTTACATTTGCTAAATAATTTAACTTGGATAAATATTGCAGCTCATTGTTGAGATATTCTATTTTTTTAGTATAATTTGAAAACACAAAAAAATCATCGACAAATAAGGCTAAAGAATATCTTGAAGTTTCCTTTCTGCTTAATATATAAATAAGTTTCCACACAGAATTACACTTAATCTAATTTTTATAAACAACTATCATTTTTTTGTACCATACCCTTGCTGGGTGTTTCAAGCCACAAAAAGCTTTCTTTAACTTCATTAGATATGACATGTCTGCAGTTTTATTAACGTTGCCATCGTTTCTATTGTGCTGTCATCTTTTCGCTAAGCATGCCCTTTCTGAATCAATTCTACGCGAGTATACGAGTAAACGATTAACGCAGCTATAATTCTATAAAAAATTGTATATACAAAGGAACAAAATTAAATTTAAACTATGTAAAAATGACGACTATATAAAAAGTCAAATAGAGCAATAAATAGGACATAGGATTTACGGGTCGACTTAAAATTAACAAGTCCGCTCAAAATATCTTGTTCATTAGGACACTTGTATTAAACACCCTAATGAACGCGATATTTGTTGTTTTATATTTTATATTACAATTTGAAACAATTTTACTTTTTTGTTTTATATAACTATTTGAAACAATTTTACTTTAGGCCATATACTAACGCCTCTGAAGTAAAGCAAGCAGAGATATTCTTTTTCGACTACCTAGGTTTCGTTGCATTACAACATCTTCAGGTGGGCTATTAGCAAAGATTTCTTTGATTTCTTTGCTAATATCCCACCTGAAGATTTTGTAATACTACGAAACCTAGGTCGTGGTAAAGAAAGTAGAAATTATACTACATCACGTAGTTTCATTTAATTGTGATGTCTAGAGGCTTTACTTTATGATGTCTACGGAAATGGTGATTCTCGAATGTTTAATGGTCATGATAATAGGTAAAAATTTTTACTAGTTTAGTATTGTAAGTCATCATAATTTCATTGTTTCTCAGATGTATTGAAATAAAATTTCTCAATAAGGTTATGTTGCCGAAGTCATTTAAAGGCGATTTTGCGTAACTTATTTCAATCACTATAAATTGCCTTTTCAATTTTGATGTGCACATAAAGAGAATAATTAATGGTCATAACAAGCTTTGCTTTTGATTTTTGAACGTTAACGGTATTGATGTCAGCGGCTATAGGTCTTCGGTCTTCGTGATCTAGACATTTTCCAAAATCAGAAAAAATTTGGCCGCAAGCGCCCACTTGTCATAATTTTCACACCCTTCAAATTTTGGCTAATTCATAATATAATTAAAGGCCATTTCATAACGAGATACAAATATTTTAAAATAAAATATGAATCTGGGTTCATAACCTAATAACACATGGTACTTGTTTACAATAGACTCACTCTTATTTTAGTTATTTACACAAGTTACTTTATAATTAACTTGTTATCTGTATTTTGATTACTTTATTATTGTTTAGATATATAATTAAACAGAAATATAAATAATTTCAAATGTAAATTGTAATTATAAAAATATGTAATAATAATTTTATCCATTGGGTCGATTATCGATTTTTAGTAATACTTAGTGGAAATAATTCTTCTTCAAGATTTATTAGCCCATCTTCGTTATATATATATACATATATATATATATATATATATATATATATATATATATATACGTTATATATATATATATATATATATATATATATATATATATATATATACACTATATACGTGAGCTCATATTCATACTTTTTTTACTCTAATCAAACTGTGATATTTTTGTATTAGACAAAGATTTACTACATAATATACCAATAGATTTCAAGTATTTTTTTGTAAAGTGATCCCAAATGGAATTGTATCCTAATGATAACATTTTACAATGTTACTTATCTAAGATCAACTGATAAGTATGGTTTACTTATGGATAATTTTCTATTTATTTGAATAAAAATAACATTTATATCAACGGAATGAAAGAACCAATCAAAACACCAAAAGTGCAAGATTTTATATTTCATGGACTCGTTTCATTTCTAAAAGTAATAAACTATTTTTAAAACTATAATTCTTCAAATGTAATTACGCATCTACACCGTCTTTGTACCCGTCACACGTAACATTTCATGCATTAGCGTAAATCGCTTGGCAGTATGTCATCTTCTGCTTCAGCCAAACTCTCGATCTTTTTTGCTTAAGGCGAACGTGCGGCTGAAGGTGACTTTTATGGCTGAAGGTGACCGAAAGTACGATTTCTTACCTAACTTTGGTTAAAAATAACTAAATGGACTTTACGTAAGGATTGTCAAAATTTCACCATTGATTGGGCACATTACCTACGTATATATATAAAAAAAAGTATTTGAAATGGAGTCCGGAACTAACGGATGTGTTTATACATAAAATTGTTTGTTTTATAATCGGGTACTAAAATTTACTATTTGTAAATATCACCAAGTGTCCGCACATAATATGAGTTTTCGTCGTTATTAAAGAGAAATATTTTAAATATTAATAGTTTGATCAACATTTTTATAACTTCTAAGTAAGCCTTGTTTATTATTGTTTTAAGTTCGTATCTGCATTTCCACATATATCAATTTTAAGCAAGGTACGAGATTTAAAGAGGTACATCTAACCAAGATTTAGGTATTCTATATATTTTGTTAGAGTTTTATAACCTGTTAGTTACTCTAAGTAGTCATAACTTACGACTATACTGTTATTACTGTTATTTGTCAGCTGATCTTAAATAGCAATATCGTTACATCGATGGGAAGAAAGATAATATACGATGAATTAGGAAGAAAAATATCACTTCATAAACGTAGAAAAGAATTAAATAACAAACTTTCAATTTGCTTCCACACCAATAGTCACATAATATATTTATCGGAAAATATCTAATCTTCTTAAATTGGATTGTACTGTAGTAAATTATTAATTATAATAAAACCTAAATAAATGAAATGACCCTTACCTTCGTGCAAAGTGAAATTGCAATATAAGTCAAGCAAGTGCATTAAAGAAAGAAATCAGTATGGAATTAAATCCCGCTTTTTGGAAATAACGCCTTTCGCATAAAAGGTGATGCAACCGGCACAGTCAACTATTTAAAGCAGCCTTAATTAAAATTTCCCTTTACGCCTTTCACGCTATCTTTACTTGAAATTAGTTTAACACATTTGAGCTACGGTTGTGCTGTAATAAGCGTGTGAGTTGGAATTTAGAGGATATAAAACGAGGTAACAGCTAATGCGTTAATCCAACGTTACGAGGTTTCCTTCTGAATATATGAAAACTTGCTAATATTTAGGCATACAATTTTAACGGTGTTAAAGTATGAAGTATTTAAGTCATTGATATATTACTGATAATTAACTGAAAATTAAAAGTAATATGCAAAATAAAGGATAAAGCATGGAGTGGGAATATGAATTGATTTAAATTAAAACAAGTCAATATTAAAGGGCAGACATCTATTTTTATAACAAAATGTCGGATTTAGTCAAGTATTCCTAGCTGTCATTATGTCCTACTTGCCAAAGGTTTACTTTTTTCATTAATATTTCTTCTTAGCGACCCCGTCGTTGGAGTGTAATTGATTACGTCTTTTGAAACATAAAGACTCGAAATTATTTTAAGCGATGTTTGCTTTGCTAGACTAGGATTAAAAATACATTGGTTTTTTACCACATATGTCAAAAATATGAGATAAATAAAGATAACGGTATTAAGAATTGTACAAATTGTATTATTAAATTAGAGGAACATAGAACCTTCATTTGGCGTAATGCAAGTCGGCTTACTATTATCTTAGTTAACGTAATTTTTATTAGTTAAATTATTTTTAAATTTAAATAAAGCAGCGATGACATAGGAAAACATCAAAGATATTAAAAATATATTCACCTTTTGATTTTATTTCTACGGCTGATTTCTCAAATGAAATTGAGTTAATTCTTTGTAATAAAATATATAAATAATAGAATATGTTGCAATAAAATATGTAAGTACTTTGTTTTTTCGAGTATGGAATAAACGTTATACATGGAAAAAAATGGAAACATTATTTGGAGAGACGGAATTAAAAGTTTGAAAACAAGAAATACTGCTCATAAATATCATCGATGGCAGATCATATTACACTTCTTAATATATTTGCTTAGTATTTCTACGTAGGAAGAATGTAAGCAAAGAGATAAATAAATATTTGACATACCCTCCATATTACTTGTAATTGCAGCAAAATGTATTATAGAAACGTTGACAGAAAAAATGTGAATTTTTCAAAATGTAGACAGAAAAAATGTGAATTTTTCAAAAATAGCCTTTTCCTTCTTCACTATTTATATATATATATATGTGCGTGTGTGTGTGTGTGTATATAAAAGGCCTTATTTTTTGCATTCGCGCAATTGTTTTTTCCCCGCGATGACGCTTCTGTTCACACGGCAATGCCTGTACGCAAAAAACCAAACATTATATGATCCCTATGCCCCGATACCAACCATTCATCTGAACTTACCTCCTGCGTCTTTTTTTATTTCCCGAATGAAGAGAAACATGAAAGGAAAGCGCTTTGTCGCCGTTTTTGAGGTAAAGAAAAGAAAACGGAGGTGCTGTCGGGTATCAAAGAAGACGAGTTTAAAAATGTTTTGATTCCAAAAGATTAGACAAATATATAAGTGCCTGTGAGGATTACTTTGAAGGGAACTAAAGGTTTTTTGTTAGAAAATTAATAAAAAAATAAATTTCGTTTCTTTTGGGTACCCTCTCTTACGTAGCTAAGTATATAATATTTACGTGCTTACGTATTTTGTACAACTTTAGGATTTTGTTATACAATAATAACAAAATTTTTATTTTGAAATTTTATCATGGTATTTATTTCGTATGAACAATTTTAATTTTATAAAAAAAATATGCTTATTCTACGTTTATCCAAATATCATAATGTATAATAATATGATACTTGTAGATTAATTGTATTTTTCTCCTTGTAATTTCAATGTAAATTTAAGTTTTAATAAATATTTAGTTGAGTTTTAACCTAAAATTTAATGAAACTTATAATTATGGTTCAAAAGTACCGTTGACATTAAATATATTCCTTTAAAACAAAACACAAAATCAACCATTTTTATTTTATAGCATATGAATACTACCACTTAACATTAATTATGACGTACCATAATTATAACAATGGCAAATTAAGAATACAACTTATAAAGTTTTGACGGCTAACTTTTTTTTGTATAAATATTTATTTCTGTTTCATATTAAATTCTTAGCTATTTTCACTTCTATTTATCAACATTATTATTACAATCAAGACTTGTGGCTTCACTTGATGAAACACTAGCTAAAATAACAATAAATGCCGCCATATTAAACCGTGGCTCAGTTGCTCACAAATGAAATAGACTACGTTTACCCGAATAAAATCAGATCTCTAGGCTAGCAAAATTGTCAAAATTTGTGATTTACGCATAATTTATAAACTTGTATTTAAATAAACGCACCGTTTTTACATATCCGTCACTTACAAAAAAAGTGAGCCGTCACGCGACGCCTGGCAGATGTGAAACATCGTGTTCGTACAAGTAATATGCATAAAAGACAAAATTATTACAGGAACTAAATATAGCATAATGAAAAAATAAAGTAGAATTTCTTACAGAAAATGGTGACTTTATTTAATAAACATATATTTACAATTAATACAAAAATAATAAAGCACAGGTTATGTGTACCGTAGTAAACAACAGCGTCGAACTGAGTGAAGAGGGGGTCGCGTAGTCGGTTGCGTATGGCGAAACGTCGCCATACCGTACACTCTACTACATATAGACTATATATATATATATATATATATATACCTTAGTATAGCGTGGCGACCCGTCGCCACGGCAAGCATCGCCACCCCAACGATCCGGTTTATACCTGCGCCTATAGATGTTTCACATCAAAAAATCGCATAAGAATAAGGGTTTGAAGATTTTTCTAACGTACTACGGACACATGATATTTTCATAAAATCTCTGCCAAAAAAATCACATTTAAGGTTTTTTTTGCTGTGTTACTACATAAAATTAATAATGGAATTTTTCCGCCCTGAATACATTTAAATGTGACATATAACGTCAATAAATTTTTAAAAGATAGTAATAACTTTTAGATTTGTACATACAAAATATTCACATGAACATTGCGGAAATATTTAATGCACTTAAATCGTTTCGTTTTACGTTTTCTTTCACAATATTGAGATAATATTACAATTTCATAAAATAATTTTTTCAATCCTTAGAATCCAAAGTTGATACCCAAAGTATTTACGTATTCTATTATATCTTTATTGATTAATATAAAAATATTAAAATCAAATTATTTAATCACGACACATAACATTTACCGTTTTTTTAAAACGTTTCTTCATGCCTACTTTATTTTCCTTATCTGTTAGATTATCGCTTTGGGCACCTTTTTTTATGATCACATTATTTTCCTCTTTACAACTCGCACAAAATAGTAACAGCATTGAATTTTTTTAAAGCATATTTTTGTTAAATTGAATAAAAATGAATGTAATTATGGTGAGCCTAAACTTCTTTCCGTAGTAATTAACTATGATTGATTTGTTACAATGGCTAATTAGCTTAGCGGATTTTAATTATTGCGATTATATTACTGTGAACGGCAAAATCACGGCAATTTTCAAAAGCAATGACAGAAAGTATATGTAAATAATATAAAAAAATAAGGATAAAATAAAAAATACTACAATTTTGAAGACATCATAAAAAACAAGCAAATACAACTACTAAAAACGAGTTCCTGTACGCCAAAGGAAGGTAGAGTGTACTGGGAACTAAACGAATAAGTTAACAACGACTGTATTAGAATTAAGAGAAAAAAAATAATAGTGAGTGTTCCATCACTGACCCCAAAATTATTCTAATGAATAGACTAGAAAAGAATTAAGGAATAAAAAAAATAACAACATCGAAATATCGCGATAAAAGAAATGATAAAGGAAAACTAAGAAAATACAATAACTAATCAAAGTAGGCTTTTTCATTTTCATTATATTTCATTATTTATTTTAAAACTGTTGTGATTTTATGAATGGTTATAGTTTGGTATTACGATAAACTTGGTGCAAATAAATGAAAGTTGACAATTTATTATTTTAAATTATTCCTAATATATAGCCTAATTTTTTTATAGAAATCAAATACTACTTTTGTGAAACTTGAGTCAAAATTGTATTTTTCAACTCCAATATAAGGAATTGTCAGATTCATTAATGGTGAGGGTTTGCTAAACGCATCTCATTTCTGTTTCCATAATTCTGGCACTGTACATCATTCAAACTGAAGCGGTGTCGAATATATTAAAAAAAAAGAAATCCATTTTATTTTTAGTATGCTATAAGTAGAAAGCTTAAAATATTAAAAACTGCTTTTATCTCAGCATGTCATATAATGGCCTTAAAGTTTAGTGGTAATTAAGAAAATTATGTTTTATTTATTTTTTTTAACGTTAAGCTACGAAAATGAAGTTTTATAGTTTTCGTGTTATGTTTTTGCAATTTTATAAAATTTAAAAAAAATCCTTGTGATAAGTAATTTTTTTTTCATTTAATTCGGAAACTTATTCTAAAATATAGGAAATTTGTAAATAAAAAAAGCACGGTAACGGTCTTAAGTTATAAAAGGAATGCTAGAAAATAACAGAAAAAACATAGCAATTTTAAATTAAAACCAATAACTAATATCCTATCATGAAATATCAATGAATTATATAATCGTGTCACACATCGAAGAGCTCTACAGAACAGAAAAATGCCAAAATTGGACGCATCTCAAAACACTACACGGTGGTTCCATTTATATGTCATAAAATGAAAAATCGGTACCTTAAATTCTTACTTCTAACTAGCTCACTAATTAGTACGATAAATAAACTACTCGAAAATATGTAAATATCATCGCCAATAATTGTTTTTCACTTGCATTTTGACCTCTGAAATACTTTACCACATGTTTATCAGTGGCTCTCGGTTTGCAATAATATTTCCCGGTATGTGTTTGTTTGTAACTTGGAAATCTAAGGTCATAGTATATATTGCAATATTCAATGTATTTTCATTTTATATATTTTGCATTTGTTATATTTTAGTGCTACGGATGTTAATTATGAATTTTCACTTTATTAGATTATTATTAGCCTTATATAATCCAAACTCGATCACCGTGCTGTTCATTTTTGGCGCAAATAATTTTATAATACAATTGATGAGGACTTAACTATATCAAAATAAAATTGTGAGGCAAAAACTTTCTAGAAGAGAACTTTCTTTTATAGAAACTCGAAAACCATGTCAGGCTTAATATTTTAGTCAAAATGTTAATTTGAATATAGAAAACGAATTATATAACTTAATAGTTTAAATTTCACGCGCTCTACAATTTTATTTCAATCTGATCAGGCGGCCGACTTACATTTATTTTGATCCTTTCTACATAATCAAATGTAAAATAAAACCATTTAATTTAAAAACCTTTCTAAGTTTATTTTACTGTAACTTGTTTACTTCCCTGGGATTTATTATATTTATTCAATGCCTGAAGTAATATCTTGTTGCTTACTTTACCAATTTGAAACCAGCAGAGCGTTTAGGCTTGTGATTTAGACAGATCGTTTCATTGCAGCATCAGGCTGAGGAATTGGAATCTGAATTTCAATGACAGAGTTTTCGCTTTAAGATCAAAAATACTTATTTAAAAACAGAGATTCTCAAGTTTCATGATTTAAGCAGGCAGTTTCCCGCCGCATAAGGCCTGGGAAATTCAGGCTGACTTAGTCTCAGCTTGAGACCTACAATACTGCTTTAAAAAAAATAAATCATCAAGTCTCGCAGTTTAAGCAAGCAGTGCCCTCACAATATCAAAACTGAAAAGTGGAATACAAAGCTCACCGTTAACGTTTCCTATTTTAGGTTGGTAGTATTTCTGTATCATCAGTACTGTGGAGTTTTAACATGGAGTTTAACGACATTCTGTGCTTGAGATGGAAAATATTATTTTAAAAGTAGTAAAGGAGATCCTCGTAGAAAAAAAAGATCCTCAAGTTTTATTGTTTATGAAGGCAATGCCACTGCAACGTCAAGACAAAGGAGTTGGAACATGAAATTCAATGACAAAGTTCCCGCTTGAGACCAACAATACTAATTTAAAAGTAGCTGTTATCAGCATTTATGGGTTATCGCAGTTATATTTTCACAGGGACTGAAGACGCTCGCTATGTTTTGTGAGAGTCGGTTATTCAAAAGTAGTTGAAAAATCAATGCGAAATTTTGTGTCAAAAATAAGAATACATGGAACTAAAACTAAGTAAATCATTTTAAACCTACTTTCAGGCCTTTGTATGCACCCGTATATATATATATTGTATGCACCCGTATACAAACTTTGTATGCACCCATGTATATATACTTTGTGTACACCCTATTTAATTTGTTACTTTATTATTTACTCGAAGCTTTTAATTCTTATTATCGAAGAGTTCCTGCCAACACGTCCAGGCCTCATCACAGTACCCTGATTTTGCTATAGAGTAAATTTATGTCACCTTTGTCCTGTCTTATTACATTATCCTTAGACCAATATCATTTAAACTCGATCACGACATCTTACTGTTGAGGAATTCTATGATGTCCCTTCAATTTCTGCGGTTAGATTATAATTGTCGTCGTAAATTATAATTGTTATCATGTATATCTAGAAATATTTTAGTTTAAATTTCTGACATAATAATTTGCTTTTCTCTGCACGAAATGATATAAAATTTATATATTCATTAATAATTTAATTTTTCAAAATATTTATTAATACTATTTAATACAAAAAAGTTCTATCTGCTTTTCTTCCCGGAAAATATTTTATCAAATTTATTAGGTACGTTTTCTGTCATTCATATAAACATAATGAAAAAATAAGGGCCAAAGAAAAGAGCACAATGACAAATATTGTCATTATAAACGCTTTTTTTAAATTATTGTTTCATTGTATATTTGTGTCATGGCAAGGGACTTTCTTAATTAATTATAATTAAAAGTAAATAGTGAAGAAGGAAAAGGCTATTTTTGAAAAATTCACATTTTTTCTGTCTACATTTTGAAAAATTTACATTTTTTCTGTCAACGTTTCTATAATACATTTTGCTGCAAATACAAGTAATATGGAGGGTATGTCAAATATTTATTTATCTCTTTGCTTACATTCTTCCTATACGGGTATATAAATATATACGGGTAAACCAACAAAATACTTCACTGATATACGGGTATATAAATATATACGGGTATATATTACGGGTGGCTTATTCATTAAGATAATTTAAAAGAAAATATTTTAACCACTTGTTTCAAGACCATAACATTAAAAATCGGCAGGGTCGAATAGTAATTGAAATCCAACTCCAATTTTAGATTATCATCATCATGTATTTTAATATTATTTATTTAATAGGTTTGATAAATTTTATCATCATGCCAAAAATTATTCAATTAAATATTGCACTCTGATCATGGGTTCTATTAAACATCAGACAAATATTATTCCTTATTTGCAAGAACACCTTGCCAATGAAATAAATAAATTAAAAAAATATTTATATATATATATATATATATATATATTTACATTTATATATGTATATTTATATATGTATATATATATATATATATATATATATATATATATATATATATTTCTTCTAAAACGTTATTTCTCCTAAGCTATTCAAGGCATAAAAATGAAAGTGGTTTTCCACATGAAACATAAAACATCAATACGGTTATACCATTTATAAACGGACGAATGACTAGTGAGACCAGTAGAATTTTATTCGGTTTTAGAATTTTATCCAGTACACGCAACTAACAAGCAAAATTGTGATAATAATCTCATTAGGTAAAACCAACAAAATACTTCACTGACTTACGTACCATCATGCTATTATATCAATGAACTGTTTACGAGGGGGTACCCAAAAGAAACCGAATAGATGACGTGCTGAGCGTTTTCATTTCCGAGTCAGTAAGCTAAGCGTCTTCAATAAAGAAAGTTCCATTCCGCTTATGTGGATTTTATAGTCATCGTTGTTTTGCAACGACTGATTCTTTTAAACGGCGCGCTGTACTAGTATTGCTCTTTACTCAGAAAAACTGGCGCAGATAATCTTGAAATATTAAAAACTGCTGACAAGGATAACGTTATGGAAAAAACAAGTGTTTCAATGGTTTTCCCGATTCAAAAGATGTGAAATGTCAATTGATTACAAAGCTCGCTCTGGTCATCCTTCCACGACCCAAACCGATGATGTTGAAAAAAATCGTGAAATAATCCTGAAAGATCAACGCGACACCATTGAAGAAGTAGTGGAAATGTTTAGAGTGGCTTGGACTTCAATTCGGTAAATTTTAGGGGAATTGGGGATAAAAAAAATGGCTGCCAAATTCGTGCCTCATTTTTACCGAGATCACCAAAGATGATGAATTATGGTACTATGTTTTCGGTCCTGAAACGATGCAGAAAATAAGTCAGTAGAAGACTTCAGTTTCATCTTGCCCCAAAAAAGCTCGCCAAGTGAAATCAAACGACCTGAAATACAAATTTTTATTTCGATACAAGAGGGGGTTATTCATTTAGAATTTGTTTCGCAGGGTAATCAGGTTTTCAACATGGAAGTTTTCAAAAGATTGTCAACAGTTTGCGGCGGAAAAGGCTTTCTTCTTCGCAGTGGAGTGATTGTGTTTTTCACCACGATAACATTTCTGTTGATACAGCAATGCCCGTGGGCCAATTTTTAACCGAAAATTATCTAAAAACAGTCTTTCGATCTCGATTATTCACCCGAGCTTGCCTATTTTTTTACTTACTGAATGAAAAAAATATGAAAGGAAAGAGTTTGGTCGACGTTTCTGAGGTAAAGAAAAAATAAAAACAACGGAGGCGCTGTCGGGTATCACAGAAGACGAATTTAAAAAAAATGTAATGAACAGTGGAATAAAAGATTGACAAGTGTATTAGTGCTTGTTAAGAGTACTTTGAAGAGAATTGAAGGTTTTTTGTTAAAATATTAATAAATAAATTGAAAAAAAAAATAAGTTCCCTTCCTTTTGAGTACACCCCTCTTATGTAGTTAAATATATAACTTGTATAACTTTAGGATTTTATTACTATTGTTCCCTATATTTTGAAGTTCGTGTAAAATATTAACAGCAACAAAAGTTCAGAAATAAATTTAAACTTGCTTTTGTCATTAATAATTTCTTGCGTTGCATGAAAAATTTTAATTTGACGCACTGCATTATTTTTATTAACAAATTTAATTTATTGGACTTTTATCTAAATGTCACAATATATCATAATTTTATTCTTGTTGATTAATTATGTTTCTCTCCTTCTAATTTCAATGCAGATTAAAACTTTAATAAATATTTAATTGATATTTAACCTCAAATTAAATGAACTTATAATCATGGTCGAAAAGTACCGTTGTTTATAAATTTATTCCTTTAAAACAAAACACAAACTAAATAATTTTTATTTTTTTATTTATCACGATATCAATATCTATGCCGTAACCATGTGCTACCCAAGTTGATAACTATGTGCACATTACCACTTGGTGTTAATTACGACATATGGTAATTATAACAAATGCAAATTGAGAATACTTACAACTTATAAAACTTTCAAGGGTAAGGTCTTTTTTTCAATTATTTTTGTTTCATTTTAAATCATTAGTTATTGTTAGGATTTGTGGCATCGCTTGGTGAAACTGTAGCTGAGATACCAATAAATGCCGCCATATTAAACCGTGGCTCAGTTGCTCATAAATGAAACAGACTAAGTTTACCCCGATAAAATCAGATCTACAGGCTGGGAAATCTGTATAATATTTATGTACAATATATAAATTGGATCGTATTTAAATAAACGCAGAGTTTATTATTATACGAATTCATAGGAATAAGATTTTGAAGATTTTTCTGACACACTACGGACATGTGACATCTTCATAAAAATTGTTGCAAATTTCTGTCGAGAAAACCACACATAAGTTTTTTGTTACTGTATAAGTGCTTAAAAATAATAACGGCTTTATTTTGTGCCATGAATAAATACTTTTAAATGCGACATTTATTGTGAATAAATTTTTAAGAGGAAGTAAACATTTATAGATTTGATACGCAAAGTATTTACGTGTATATTTTTGAGACCACCACTTACACTCGTGGGCGATATTAGATCAAATTTTCATATCTGGAAGTTAGTTTAAAAATAAGGCTTTGAAGTAAATGCTGAGTTATACATGCCACACCAATAAAAGGTGGAAGTTGTCAAGACGTGTAATATTTCAAAGAGCTTTATTCTATATGAATATTTAGTTTAGTTTATATCTTACTTTTAAGATTTAAATACGTACCTGTGCAAAATAAATCACAAAAATTATGTCAGAAAAAACAAATAAATCAATTAAACAGATAAAATAAAACTTTTTAATCACGAACAGAAAAAAATTTAATAAATTTCTTTATGAAAATTTAACGGTGTAGGAAATATTACAACCAAAAGAATAATTTGTGATGAGGCGGAGAAGATATATTAACATCATCAAACAACAAAGAAGCCATTATTAGCGATAATATACTATCAAATATTTAAGTGGAAGCTCGTAGTAAAGAATATTTAACCAGAATAAGGCCCGTAACTACATGATGCGATTTTTAAACTTTAAGTGCGCGACCAATCGACGCATAAAAGCAAAAGTTACGTACTGAAAATATATGTATAACGAATTTTAATTATAACATGGAAAGAAAAACATTTTTTTTGAATTCAGTAGCAAGTCTGGAAGATTATTACTGCGTATTCATTACGAGAATTCCGTTCATACAGAATAACTGCTCCTTTCAATTCAAGCCCATTCAGTTGCTTTTAAATATATCGCAAGCATGCACGCATGTTCGCACACACGCTTTCATGCACACGCACGCTCGCACACACGAACGCAAGGGCGCGCGCTTTATTTCACCATAAATACATTCACTATTCTTCAATACAACAAAAAATATGCTTTAAAAATAATTCTACAATCTTATTATTTTGGGCGAGTTGTTAAGAAGAAAATAATGTAATAATAAAAATAAAGACCCCCAAAGCGATAATCTTAGAGATAAGTAAAACAATGTAGGCATGAACAAAGCTTTTAAGAAACTGTAAATGTTATGTTTTCTTAAGATTGAAAATACATTCACATGATTAAACAATATAATTCTTAAAGTTTTAAGTTAATCAATAAAGGATATGTAAATACTTTTGCGTATCAACTTTGAATACTAAGGGTTGCAAATAACATTTTACAAAATTTAAATATTATCTGAATATTGTAAAGGAAAACGTAAAATAAAATAATTTAAGTGCATTATGAACTTCGGCCGACTATTTAGCTAATATCCATCATATTACATCAACATAATTATATATATATATATATATATATATATATATAAATATATATATATATATATATATATATATATATATATTAAAATAAGAAGTTTACAATTCTGTCACGTGACCATAAATACATGCAAGATTTTTTTTTAATTTCTTGTGATATAGATCATATCTATTTTTCTCTCATAACAATTGAACTATTTTTGATGAAAAAAAATAACAAAATTATGGATTTAAAATGATGACGTCCATGTTGACATCGACAAGTTAAAAAAAGATTATATATTTATATATGCACATCTATTAATATATTAATACTTGGAACTACTATCAATTTTATAATAAATGAGTAGGACCGAAGTTATCGTAAAATGGTCCATTTCTAGGAATAAAAACCTTAATTCTTCTGTATGGTTTTAAGTTACCTTTTGTTTATTTAAATATTGTAAGAGTTATAGGGAAGATAAAAATATGCATGTAAATTTTAAAACATACTAAAAATTTTAAATTATATTCAAAATAGTGAATTTATTGTTTATTGCTAATATGCAAGGAGTATTTAGAACAAACTGTCTTGAAATATCGTTATTTAACATATTGTGAGCCGATTTAAAATTTTGTAGATTGTACGGTATCACAAGGTCATGCCTATACGCAAAATATCACCTATCTGGACTGGGTCGAATCTACGAATACTACAATTTTGATAAAAAGTAAAAAAGCTCGATAGGTATTGAGTGACTAATAATGATTTGATGCAAAAGTATTATGGGACAAATATTTGAATACAAATATTGCATTGAATACAAATATCTGTGAAGCTTTTTTATTCAAAAGACAAGGTATCAATCTCATTGTGTCTTCTTAAAGCCACAAATATTATTCATAAAATTGTCGAGTCATAATATTAATAATAGGACGTGAGTAATAGAGCCCACGTATCGAGCTGTCAATTATGCGCAAGTTATATATGAGTTGCGAGATGTTTCTCGCTTCAAAGTTGTGCTTTATTAACATACAGTTATAATTTATGTTGCTAAATATAAAATATATAAGTACTTACGCATTTTGTATGACTAGAATTTTGTTATTACTGATCGCTTTATTTTAAAATTTTATTTACTTTTTATGTCTTATCAGATATTAAAAGCAATAAAAATTCGCAAGTTTCTTTCCATTGCTTTTGGTCGTTAATAATTTATTGTACAGTATCGACAATTATTATTTGACAGATTTTCATTATTTTTATTAACAGACTTAAATTATTATAATTTAATCTAAATATCATGACGTAAAATAATTTTATTCCTAGTGATGAAATTTATTTATTTTCTTGAGTATGCATGCTTAACCCAACCGGTAACTACCTAATAGCGTATGGGACATTGCCTCTCGGCATTGATTTTGTTATAGGGTTAAGTATAACGATTACACAGAAAATTTCACAAATAAGATTTTGTGTATAAATAAATTATTGAAATCAGGACTTCTAATACGAATTTAATGAAAATAGCTATTATTAAGTGGCGCCTTATTAAAGAGTTGCTCACTTGATTACAAATGAAATAGACTACGTTTACCAAAACGTGGGAAATGTGTATATATATATATATATATATATATATATATATTTATTTTTTTTCTCAAAACAAAATATGACAATTATTTATTATTATATAATTTTACCTTTTTTATACCGATTTCCAGAAAATTGTTTGTCTAACTTTTGTGGACAGACTTCACATTTATATTTGCTCTAAAGTGTGATTTTCTACAAATATTTTTTAGAAATTTAAGGCTATTTTTTCGGATATTCTGTCCAACCTTTTTCCTATTACGCTACTATACATTGTAACATACGTAACAAGAAAGTTTTTTACTGTTCGAAATTGGAATTTATATTTTAAAATTAAATTTTCTACTTATATTTATGTAGAAATTTTGATACGTTCTGATATATCGCCGTCTGAAAGAATCTTCCCGTGATATTAATAAACGATATTCTAAAGTAAGTTGCTACATTTGTAAACTATAATATTCAAAAGTCGTTTATATTGAAACTAGATGTTTCATACGCGTAGATTTATCTTAATTAGGCTGCTCTCCCTCTTGCAGTTAATAAACGCCTCCACTCCATTGAAATCGGTTGCCGGAGTCAAGGGTATATCGGCGGTAATACTCGAGATCATAAGTTAATGAATGAACCGGTCTCTATCTTATACAATATTCCCCACCTTGGTTTACATTATTTATCACTGCCTAACTCCTATGAATTGTACCATGTTGTTGTATAACCTATACTCTTTCTTAACCAACATTTCCAGAAATTAATAAGTAAACAATTTTTTCTGCTTTATATATTTGTATCCGCTTTATATATTTAATAGATTACTTAGATGATACACACTTTATCTGAATTGCTAGGTTAATAATTATTTTGAACTACATGCAGGGAATTTCAAAATTAACGGATCTGTATTTGATAATGTCCAGTAAAACTTATTTAGCTAGTTTTGCTTAGAAGTGCATGCACAGAGACATTAACTTTTTGTTGGGCAATAAATAACCGAAAGCAAATGTGAGTAACACAATTAAAATAAAAATTCCAAATACACAAAATATCATCAATCGTTAATTTTTTTGCAGATATACCAAATGTGGGAAGAGATATAAAAAAATGAGTATAAAAATGGCGTCTCAAAATAGCTGTATAATAGAAATATACTAGGATTTTAAAACCTTAGGACAGAATGCACACTCAAATAAACTGCACGATTTCGCACATCAATATCTGTCAATGACGTAATGTCAAGGATACTTTATTAAAATAGACATTGTATAGTTGCAGTTTCGAATTTGTTTATATTTAATAATTTCAATTGAAATGATTAGATAATGCTGAAATAATGTAAGTAATAATGATATTATCATTGCTTTCAACTTTAATGTTAAATTATGCACATATTAATATAATAAAAACAATTGTTCACAGCAAAGGTAGCAGGCGTGAGATGATAAAAAAGTAAACTTTGTCATGTTTAACTCTTTAATTTATCTCTCGAATCTATGTAGTTTATTAATCCGAATTTGTGAAAAAAAGTGAAATAAAGTACGCGTTAAATATCGTTAAAATTTTTTCACATATTAATTAAAAAACTCTAAAGGTGGTATATACCGTAAACGGTCTTACGATTTCTATGACTTCTACCAATACATTTGCAATGTCTCCATGTAAAAATATTTAAAATATTTTTTCTTTACATTTATCAATTTCAATAATTGTTACAGATGTAGTTAAGACAAAAATAAATCAATACAGACAAAAATAATGTTTAATACGAAGCGGTTCCTAGAAATAATACCCTTATATAAAAATGTTCTAAAACACTGCAATACGTTTTGAATCTTTCATAATGCTGCACTATGGACTTAATCGCTTGCACATAATATACTAAAATAAATGCCAACTTCTGGCAAAAAGGCATGAAAATATATGATTTTTCTGTAACAAATGGTGACTTTTTTCAAATAAAAATACCGTAAATTCATTTTATGGTAGTAAATTATACGCGAAAGTCGTTTCAAACATATAAAACCATCAAATATAAACTGACGAAAAAAGATATAATATTTTCACGAGGTAGTGTTCTTCCTAATTTCTGATTAGAAACATAACTAACTATTTTTCTCAAAAACTACTCATTTCGTGAAAAAGAAATATATTTCACATATTTTATAATACACGAAAAAATAAATTTGGAGGTGATAAGCAAATGTGTGATAAATACTTAACTCATTAAACTTGTATTTCTTGATTTCATCTACACCTTGAACTTCGTTGACTTTGACACTTTGTTTAAATATTTAATGTTTATGAATACTGTTGGAATCGTTTTACCAATTTTTAAACATTCTCAGAGAAGATAGTGTGGAAACATGCTATACTGCTAAGTTAGAAAACTGTTAATTAGGAAGGAGATTTTTTTTCCTTCTGTTTTCAGTAATCATTTAAATTGTTGTGAAGAATGTCAATAACTACAATTGTTTTAAAGCTAGTCTTCTTCAAACTCTCTTATTTATAATTCCTATAACAATAACAATTATTGTGGTTAGTAGCATCAGTTATTAATAGGTCAGGGTATTTAAAAAGTTAATATGCAAATTAACCCACATAAGTACAGAGCTCTAAATGATCGATAGTCAACTATATTCTTTTGCAATTAAAAACTATTATCGCAGTTATCATTTAAGGGCACATTGATCACATATAGACCAACTATTAAAACTTTGGTCAATTTACGAGTCGAAAGTTTCATTGATAGTCATGAGTAAAATGTTGTAACCGTCGTAGGATACGTTCTTTCAAATACCTCACAATTTTTATATTTAAACTGAAGTAAGTGCTAACTTTCCAGTAATTTTTGTTTGATAGTGGAGTGTACATTAGAGATGAATTTGTTTTAAAAATGTTGATGTAAAATAAAGAAGATTAATAATTTGTGCTTCATTTTATTTTTACATCCATATGTTTCTAATCTAAATCTGAAATAATTCCAATAATTCCATATATATATATATGTATATATAAATATATATATATATATATATATATATATATATATATATATATATATATATATATATATATATATATACATATACAATAAAAAGAAGTAATCGAAATTGCAAAAATAATACATTTAGAGCCTATACTTTGCATAATAAAAGTATACACTTAGAGCTTATACATTGCATAATGACATCCATATTTATTAAGAAATCCAGCAAAAAGGTCCTAGGTACTGCTCCCCTCTTTCCTTAATCTATGTGATATTTCTTTAATTTTGCAATAAGACAGATTACAAAATACTGGAGTTAGTAAAAGTTATGAGCACATGAAAAACGTTACGATTGCGATGCTTTCGAATAGTTATTTATTGTGGATATGGGTGAATTTCATCAAGCAGAGGCGAGAAACGTAAAAACCGTTGTGCGATAAACGTTATTATTTTTGTTAGTATGTGTTAAATGTATCACTTGTTAATGTGATTAAACATCAGATTCTGTTATGGCTTTAAATGTTAAAATTTTTCGTAGCTGTCTAAATTAATGGAACTAGATTAAATATTTAAAAATTAAACGGATATTTTCTTTGAACTGCTGGCAATAAAATGGTAATACAAGTTAATAATTATTTATTTTATTTTAACCTGGACTCTAATGAATTTGAAATTTTCTGATGACTCTGGAAAAGTTTTTTCCAAGGTTAACCTCTGAGATCAACTAAAGTTGATTTCAAGTTCAATTAAATAAGACAGAAAATGATTTTCATTAGACACAAAATGGTTTATGTTTGACTGTATGCAGAAGTATGAATACATAAGAACAACAGACAAGAAAAATTGAAGTAACTTCTAAAACAAGAGTGTCTTTCTCAACCATTATTAAGATTTTTTCAGATGTAGATTAAAAGCATCCCTAGATATAGAAATGAAATAATTCACGAATATTCGACGTTTTTGTATTCACATCAATCTTTTTGAAATATATTAATATAATGTAGATCTCAACTAATTTAAACACAAATCGCTGAAAATTTTAAACTTCATAAATATATATATATATATATATATATATATATATATATATATATATATATATATATATATATATATATACTTTTGGTATAGGAACCTGATTTAAAATAGAAAAATTGTGAGATATTTGCGAGAACTTATTTTGCGATCGTAACACTAACTTACTTGCGACTATTAATTAAAATTTCCACTTGTAAATGGATCGGTTTTTAATAGTTAGCCTACATACAATCACTATGCCATTAAATAATAGTTGCGGTGATAGATTTGATTTTAAAACAAATTCGTAGGCTATCCACCGTTAGAACTCTGGATTTATGTGGGTTAATTAAACATGCGAAATTTTGAATTTTTTGACCTGTTGATAAGAGATGCTACTAATGGTAATAATGGTGAATTTATAGAACTCATCATAAAGAAATTTGAAGAATACTATCGGCTAGATAAATGTTGCGATTTATATCATTTCACCATAATACAATTTAATAGCTACACATTTAAAAAAAAAATTTACAGCCGGGTAGAACTGAGTTAAACCATTCCAAAGTATGTGAATATATGAGTAAACAGAATGTCAAAGGCAGCAATGTAAAAGGACGAAGCTGAAGTCAAAAAACACAAATGCAATGAGTCAAGTATTCCGGTTCTGTTTTGCTAAATGAAAGTATACCAGTCAGTATACCCAGGTAAACAGTTGCCTATCACCACTAGGTTTGTTATTTCAAAATAAAATAAAATGAGTGAAATACATTTTTTTCCTCATGACAAAAAAACAAAGAAACATGTTGCATGTAATTAAATAAAATCCACATCGCAAATTTTATAAAACTCTTACTTATGTATGTTTTGAACAAGTTTTATGTTACACCCTCAAATAAAATATGTTCAAAAGATAATGCTCCAGAAAAATTCTCCATGTTAGGAATCCCATTTTCCGAGGACGATTATAAATAATATATCACGCATTACGATTCACAGGAGCAGAGCAGTGATAACAAAAAGAACAGAGTTGGAGAAAATTGCTTAAAGGGTACAAGGTAGAGAGACCATCTTATATATTGACTAATCATTCTGAATATTGCCGCCGATATACACACGTTCCCAACGATAGTGCCGTTTGGCAAATGGAGCAGAGGTGTTTAATGAAGCGTGAGTTAGCAGCATACTTAAGATAATTCTGGGCGAGTAAAACAGCGGAGTACAGCTGGTATCGAAATAAGAATTATTCGAAATCATCGTAATCATGACATTTTTCACGTGCTCTTGCCTTTTATTAATTCTCATAATACCTGTCCTGCTATAAAATTAAAGAAATATGACATAAATTAACGAAAGAGGAGACCAGCACCTGGATTCTTTGTTCTGGAGTTCCTAATAAATTTGGAAATCTTTATGCAAATTAAAATGTAGGTTAGGTTGGGTTAGGTTAGGTTGCGTTAGGTTAGGTTGGGTTAGGTTAGGTTGGGTTAGGTTCGTAAACGCCCCCCTTTCTCTACAATCACTCACCACTACTGTCACCACAACTTAACTAGCGGTCGTAGTGACAGTTGGCTCTTGGTTTCCCTTTTAAAATAACAGCTATGCGCAGGTGGGAGGGGGTGGCGAAAAAGAAGTTGCGAAATGCTTTCTATCTCTTTTCAATACATTGTTTTTTTCATGAATAGACTCCAGAATGTTTTCAGTCAGGTTTAGGATATCACTAAGTGACAGAGATGTATTTTAGAATTTTTCAGAAAGTTCTAAAATTACATAGAAAATTTCAGAATTTTTTAAGACATTCCAGGTTTATCTGGAAATTTTCAGCATATTCCAAAATTTTCTAGGATGTTTCAGAAAGTTTTAAATTGTTTAAGTTTATTTTTCTAATTTTTTACAAATTTTTCTAAATATGTTAAAATTTTCAATAAACTTCTAAATTGTTATAGATATATAATATTATTCACTTTTACAAATGAAATTATGTTAAAATTTTTTTAAAAAATGTTATTGAATGTCCAAAAATTTTCTTTAAAGTTTCAAAATGTTTTGAATTTTCTTATTTTTTTTTGGAAAGAAATTATGTAAAAATTTATTTAGTTATTCAAATTTATAATAATTTTTATTCATTTTTTATTTTTAGTGAATTTATTTATTTTATTTTTTAGAAATAAAACTTTGTTAAAATTTTCCACAAAATTTTAAAGAAAGTTTCAGAATTTTCAACAAATTCCCGTAATTTAAGTTTTCTGGAAAGTTCTAGAATTTAACAATTTTCACACTGTTTTAAATTTTTTTAAATATCTTAAGAGACTCTTCTAATTAATTGTTATATTTAACTCTACTCGAATGAAACGGAGATTGTGGATTGAAAATCCTGGAACTTCTGATTCTAAAAGGTACAATACATGAATTTTCAAAGTGAATATTTGAACAATAAATTTAACTTATTACAAGAAACAAAAAAAAATTTATTTATTTAATTTTTTCTCATCAAAATTTTATTTAAATAACCATGAAATTTTCAGAAAAATGTAATTTTGTTGAATATTAAATTTTGGTTATCAATTTATACAATATTTCGTTTTAGTTCTTTTTTAAATTTTTACAGAAGAAATGCCAAAATGTAAGAAGGAATTTACAAAATAGTATAAAAATAGAAAAGGGAGAATATAGCACGAAAAAATGAAATAGAAGGAGAACGACGACTTACTAGATTTCGAGAATGTATACAATGAAAAAGGGAAAGTCAATGTGAAGAGCAACTTACACATATTGGAGAAGAGGCGCGAATTAGAGTAAGTGTAAACCGAAAAAGAGAATCAAATGTTCAACGAGAAATACTAAATAAATAAAACATAGAAAGAATCCACCTTGTACGAACATCAACTAGTTACAGCACTTAGAAATTGCAAGTTAGATATTGCGGCGTTCCTTTATGACCCCATAATAGAATGCAATCAGAATCCAACTATCGCCATCGGAAAAATTGAAAAGATATATAAATACTATGATACAAAGAAATCTAACAGCGAACTGAAGTAATTTTACGCAAGAGTGGCAAAATCAGATTGCCAGCATTACTAGCACCGTCACCAGAATTATTCAATTATATTCTGGTGACGGTGCTAGTATGCTGGATTCTGATCCAGAAAATACACCAGAATTAAAACACTTTCCACAAAATATACAATACTTGCCTCTTAACAAATCATACGAGGTTACATCAATTTGCAACGAAGTTACGTTCAGCCCAGTTTTTAAAGTTCGAGGGCAAATTTATTATCGAGTATGCTCGATAATGTCAATACCAAATAAAATAGAGAAATGTTTACAAGCGTTGCGCCAACATTCAGGATCGTATGTTTAATATATTTAATTGCAGGTTTAATCCATTTTATTTAATAGAAAATAATGGACAAAATAGTGTGATTATTTGTAAATATAAATATGTTTTTTTAAATGTATTAATGAAATACTTTAATTGAATCATTTATTAACATATTTTTAATAATTTTTGGGTAACAAAAACATCGTTGGCAAGTTTCTTTCTCGAATTACAGTGGTAATTAATTCTTCACGATTCTTTTAATTTTAGCGACGGTTGATGGTGGCCTTTGCAATTTATATGAACTTTGAAAGGGGCGTGTGTGAATCTATATAAAGCGATAAGTAATAGCACGTTAGTGAATGAAAATATCAGAAAATATTCTTCAACGAGTTTTTTTTTAATTATTAAAAAAAGTCAAAGGCTGGAAGAAAGCTATTGCACGTAGTGCAAGCTAAATTAATACGCTGCTGTATATTTTCGTATATGTGCGGTATCGAGACAATCGATATGATATCCACTGTTGGCATGGATAAGTTAACCACTGGATGACGCATCAACATAAAATCTCTAGCCGCACAATTTGTGCCGCCGCTCCGGGCGAAGAGCTGACGCACCTTCAGTAAGAAAACGAACGTTACAGCGAAAGTTTCTCGTAATTTTAAATCAAAATTAAATAAACCATGCCTTCTTCGCCGGCAGCGATTCCGCCATATTATTAATTTTTTCGCCACTAGAAATGTATCGCGCTATTATCGATAACTAAATCGATACTTTTGTTACTACTTAAAAATTCAAAAAATTATATATAAGATATTTTTATAAACTAAAAGAAGTTCATTGATTTCTAAGCATATAATATTATATTTTATTTATATTTCACTTACCATTTTAGGTTCCCAAATTGCCCGCACCGAAAAGAAAAATGGATACAAGTGGCAGGACAATACGAGTCATAGTTTTTTTATTATTAGTAGCAATGAGCCAAAACAAGAGAAGGCGTTTATTTGAGTAGAAGAATTTATTACCAACCCTATATCTGCCGGCACATTTTTAAAATCCTTTATTGGCATAACCTTATTTAAAGATTTATTAATGCACCAATTTGATAGAGCTCCCTTGTATTGTAGTAATCATTTAATAGATTTAACCAAAGCGATAATTGATAAATACTTAAATACCAGATTAACTTTTTGGACTAAAAATTATGACCCGGCATTTACCAAACGACAAATAGTTAATAAATAGATTCTAATCAAAGGGCAGTAGTAATAGGCTCTTGATTTTCATCATATTTATAATTTCTTTTTATCAACTTATTTATCAACTAAACAAACGACCAGCTTTCAAATTAACATTTTCTCCTTTCTGTATAGACGCAAACCAATGAAGTTAGTTTTCGCATCCAATTTAGTAATTTAGAAACTACATTTTTTGAGGACTGAGGTTTCCTTCCAATTATTATTCCTTTCCAGGATTGGAAAAAAATCTAAACTTTTAATTAATTTTTTACTTGACGTACTTATAGCTATTTAAAAAAATTGCATGTTTTATTTTGTTTTTTTTTGTCTATTATTTAACATTTTTATAAAGATGTTCTCTTTTATTGTTAATATATTTTTATATTTTCAACCAACTTTTTTATTAGTTAATAAAACTATTTTATCTGTTGTCGATTGGAAGAGCTTGCTTCTGTAGCTATAAATACGCCTTATGTTTGTAAACATGTATACAGTAAAGTAAATAAATTAATAATGCATACCCTTCTTTTGATATAACGATGTTTTTAATTTGTTAAAACCCTTAATTTGAAATTTATCAAAAATACGTAAGTATCGAGCAAACTACACCTCTATGCCACCCGAATGGACAAAGCACTGATTGGCTAACGGTGTCACGTCATAAATTTACTCTAATGAGTAGTGGCTAGCTTGGTTTTCATACAACTGTGTTCTTATGCGCTATCCAGTGGTTAACTTATCCATGACTGTTGGTATCGACTTCAAATAATCATACACCTCTTTAACATAAAAATTCTCGAAGTCCAAGTAATATCATTAGCTAATTTAGAGATTTTTCTGCTCACGGCTTTGGATTAGACTCTGAAAGCTCACTCATCCTGATTAATATCAAGTATACCTCTATTGTCGTGAAAAATCCTTCACTTTTCAAGCAGCAATAATTTGGAATTATCTGAATCCTGAGATTGAGCAACTATTCTCGATAAATATTTTCAGAAATCGAGTAAAAAATCCTACGACTTCTGAATCCTACAACTTCTGATCTCTTAGCCTTTCCTCTTCCCACCCTTACTCGTGTCAATATTTGTATTCTAATTTTCTATACTTTTAGGGCTCCTTACCACATGTGTTCATGTGTCACAGCCGTTTTTTTCAGAAACACTTGACGTATTAACTTGAAACAGCATAGTAATAAAACATATTAACCCACATAAATCGCAATAAATAACAAAAATCTTTAAATGAACAACTAATAGGGGGAGGGAAATTAAGCATTTGGTTTTTTTTATATTGATATATATATATTATGACACATTTGAAAAGACTAATTACATAATAATGAAATACTTCACTGTAAATGAAGTACTTATAGGAGTCTAAAGACATTTTTTTCGTAACTTTAGGTAATAAAACTTATTAAAAGATATACTTGCTACGTGATATATGAGAAATACTGAAGAATATGCAAAAAAAGTACCGTCCACTTATTTCCAAAATTAGTAAAAGCCTACATGAAGATTCTAAGAAAATTATAACGATGATTGACATGTCATAGTGTTTGGGATATTCATGACAAATTGATAAGTGTATTATACATGACATATTATAACTTGATTGATAAGTGTATTATAATTATCATTAAATATTTATTGCATTTCGAGGTTCGTACTAATAATGACTTACAATAAATAAACTAATTTCCCATCAGACGAGATATGGAATCAGCAATGCGTGAACCAGCCTCACATCTGGCCGGTTTTGAATGTACATTATTATTTTATATCCTGAAATATATTTTTTTTAATTACAAAATAAATAAACATATTAGACATTTGATTTTTATAAATCAAGTGGTTCTACAAAGAAAATTGAAAGTTTCTATATTTCTTCATTTTATATTTTATATAAAATCTGTAAAATAAAAGATTGCTCTTATTGTCCATTATCTACCGTAGCGCGCAGGAAATATTTGTTGACAAAATGGTCTAGTGAATCGACATCTAATGATATCAGTTGAGAAAATTCGAATTTTTAATCTTGTCATGTAATCGATTGCTGTACTGCATCTATCCTCAACAGTGTGCCTTTATTTTAAATTCTTTTCATTAGGTAGTATTCAGGTACAGGATTTTCCACGAAGGTGATATTTACTCTTACATTATTGTCTACCATTATATCGAAAATTGGAATAGAAATAAAATAACAATCAATAAACTATAGTTCAAAGAACCTCTCGATAAAGTAGTTACTAGTTTCAAGACGATTCACGAACATCCATGAAGGACAAATTTTTGAAATTACACAGATTCAGTCATTTTAAATCTTTCATGAAGTAAGTACAAAACTTAAGCAAGTCCATTAAAGAACATCACACAGATAATATAGTAATCTAGTTCCTTTTAGATTTGATTTTCTTCTTTCAGATTATTTTTTGCTTAGTCTTACTAGTAAATTAAATTTTTGTTATTCCTTAACCGTACATTTTCTTTTTTTTTTTTATTAGAAAACGTTTTTTTTGCAGAAAATTCATTCAATTAAATTATAAATGTCATTTCAATTCAAACTGAATTTCAAGTTATTAGATATTTACATCGAATTATATAATTTTGAAATATTTAAAAAAATCTTAAAATTTTTAGTGTTTACTCACTCCATTTTATTTTTAAGGTTTAAAATATATTTTTATTTGTCAATATAATGAAAAAGTACTCTAGGAAAAAATTAGCATGTGGGTTCAAATCTAATGAAAGGTCGTGTGGATAATTTTTGGAAAATAATAGAAATCGGCGGTATGTTTCTATCATACACAGTCAGTCATTATAAGGATTATATTGTGCACAAACAGATGCAAGAAGCTCGTTATAGGATTAATTTTATTCCTCTTGTTATGTGTACGGAACAACACCTATTATTTTCACTTGGTTTGCTTGAATATATTCTCTAATTTGACTCTCTCCATCTTTAAAAGCTGATTCATAAAAAGTTAATGGAGGGCAATATTTCAAGTTTTAACTTCATATAAGAGATAGATAATTAAATTAAAGTAAAAGAAAAAATATTCTATTATATTAAGAAAAAATTGCATGTATTAAATAGCTTTACTACAGCTATATTTTAGTCGACAGAAATCAAGTGGGCACTGATGAAAAATATCAATAGTACTGCAGTTTATTGATAGAGCGACGTAACAGCTGACAGCTGAGCTTACATAGTATCCGTAGTGTGGTTCTTGAGATTTGGTAGACATCGACTTTTCATGGCTCATGCAGCCAATTTAGTGGACGTAATTGTGGATGCCGACATGAAAAATAGAAAAAAAAACATTTTAGGCAATGGAATAATAAATCAAGTATTTTTATGTAAAATTGGTTTTATTCAAAGTCACAAACGTACATAATTTTTACATCACAGACACTACTTTTTTTTATTAAAACACCGTCTAATGGCTAGGAAAGGAAACTATTTAAATATTGTATTTCCAGTGACGCTTCCAAATTTATATCATTCAACTGTCCCACTTAAATTTAGAAAGTGTTCATGAATAATTTAATATTTTATTGATATATAAAATGTTTCATAATTCTGTCTCTCATATAATTAAGCTTGTTAAGAGGTAAAGTTTTTGGTAAAAAAATCAGCCAATTGAAATGCGTTTAATATGGGTCACTTTCTCGTCGTCCTTTGCCCTAATAAAATTATGACGTATATCAATATGCTTACTTATGAAATACTGGATCTTGTATGTTTAATGTTACAGAATGTTGTGGTTCACCGATATCAAGTACGAATTATTTTAGCCACAATATCTCTTTTGCCGTTATAAATAACAGCCAAATACTCAGATTCTGCCATTGATAATGCTACTGTATTTTGTTTTTGAATTGTCCCAGCGACAGATTCATCATTCATTAAGAATATGTATATTGGATTTTCGAGAATTTAAATCCCCTGCAAATCAGAATCTGATTACCCAATTAGCTCTGTATTGTTATCAAATGCAATCGACAAATAATTTTTTTTTTTCAAATAATAAATTATTAATTTCATGGCATTTATATGAGCAGCATTTATTTAAATATAGTACTCACATATCTACTTACTCAACTTAATGCATAAGTTATATCCAGCCTCCACACCGAGGACAAAAATAAAAATACTCCCACTGCTTCTATATATGGATAATTATTAACAGTTTCATTTTCATTTTTAGACAATTATACATTCATATCTTTTGATGTACTGCAGCTCTTAGCTTCAGACATATTAAACTTATCTATTATGCTTTCAATGAAACTTCTCTGATTTATAGTTATATAAGCATGTGTTTTATTTTTCTCCATACCATCAATAGAATTGAATTTTAAAGTCTTTATTCCAAAGTTCTTTTCTAATTCTTTGAATATAATAGATATAATCTCCTTATTTTTGGATAACAATAATCCGTCATCGACATAAATTGGTGACAGCATTTGACATTTTTTTTCGACATTATTAAAGTATCCCACAAAAAATACGATTACCTGAATGACATGGTCTAAAGTTATACCTTGTAAAAAATGATGTAAACCTCCTATTGCCATCAGCGAGAAAATTGGCTGAGATCATACAGAGATTTATTCAACTTACATTCTTTAAATTAATCGATTTTAATAGCTTATGGTGGCTCCACGTAGATCTTCTCCGGTATCTCCCCATACAGGAAGGCAGTTTCTACATCAAATTGTTCTATCTGTAAATTATTTATTGCTGCTATACTCAATAGCAACCCAATAGAGACATACCTGGTAGTTAGTGAGAATGTTTCCTTATAGTCAATATATTTTATTTGGAAAAATCCCCGGGCACACAGGTGAGCTTTATACCTTTCTATCTCTCTTTCTTTATTATTTATGACACGGAAAATATAATAAGCTTATTTCTCGTTCCATTTGTTATCATCCACTTATTTTTATTCTTATGGGAAATTAGCTCATTTCCAATAGCTTTCTTCCAATTCTGTCGGTTAATATCAGCTACTGCGTCTTCATTAATACTTGGTATATTCACCTCAGTTAGATTCATTTTTAAATTTAGAAATTTGAAGATTTTCTCTCCGAGGTCTTAGAGTCACATTGCAATATTCTTTCACTATTATATTCCTTGGTGGATGTTAGGTAGCATCATTATCCTCAGAACTCTTCATAGTCTCTTCTGAAGAAACTTCAGGTTCAAGTAGTGTACTTACTTGTAGTGACAATACTAGTTGTTTTTATTTACATAATGTCTATTAATTTACACCATTTGCTATTTCAACTGGTTCAGAGAGGCTTCGTTTCAGTGAGAGTGAGGGAAATCAACTTAACTAGTTTATCAGGAATGTTGAATTCATTCAGAGCCTCGATTAGGCGTTCTCTATTAATAAAGTCATAGGCTGTTTTGAAATCGATAAAGAGGTGATAAGTATTAATTTATAATTCTCTTGTTTTCTCTAAGATTTGCCGGGCGTTAAAATTTTGTTTGGTTGTGGATCTATCTCTTCTGAACCGGCACTGGTAATCACCAATTATATTTTCGGTATAAGAAGAAAGTCTATCGAAGAGTATGTTTGAAAGTATTTTGTGCGTTGTACACAGAACACTGATTCCTCTGTAGTTGGAGCAGTTGAGGATATCTTTTTTATGTATGGGACAGACTGTGCTGAGCTTCCAATTCTGGGGAAGTGTCTTGGAGTTTCACACTGATAGAACTAAGTGGTGGATCATTTTCACATCCCAAATTCGTGGCAATACCCGTAAATATCTTACCCGTATAAAATAACTAGTTAAGTAGTTTAGGCGAAGATTGACCAAAAATATTACAAAATATTGTTTTGTTTCATGAATAACATGATCAAACTTCAACTGATTTTTAACACGCACGCGGGACACCCAATTCCAGAGACGCATATTCAAATAACCACGTGATTTCAATTTGATAATTTAATTGACGTAACGTAAACAGTGTCGAACCTAATAGGGTATGGTTTAATATATTTGAATAAATGATTTAGTATTTTGACAACTAACGGGCTTAACTAATTATAGATTCTCAATTAAAAAGTAAAAGGAGGAAAACATAAGGAAATTTTTAAATTAAATAAATATGTCATAATCATATATATATATATATATATATATATATATATATATATATATATATATATATATATATATATATATATATGTATATATATATATATATATATATATATATATATATATAAATATATATATATATATTATCGGGTATATTTAATAGTAATGGAGATAAATAAAATATGAAGAGTTAGAATTTTAAAGTATTTCTAAAAAGCAGTAAATGGTTTTCAATATTATAGATTCTTTTAATCGAATTTTTCTTTCTCTCCATTACTGCAACATTCGTTTCGATAAAGATATTTTTTCAACATTGAGTTTAAAATAAGAAGATGCATGAATTATAATTCTATGAAATGAAACATAAAATGTTAATTTATGATGACACAAGTCTGAAATGTCTAGATTCAAATTATCTTTTGGAAAATAAGACATCGCTTTCTAATAAATGTGTGCGAACGATAAACAGAAGTTAAAAAATTAATTTATACTATTTTGATTTCCCGATTTTTGCCAAAAAATAATATTTACTTGCAACCGACAGAAAAAGATTTAAATTTCCTTTAAAAAAAGGTGGCATATCTAGACGGTGTGTGCAATGCCGCGGTTTCACAGCACGGCTAAACTATTTGCTGTTCTTATTTTCGTTTCATGTGCAAGCGTCAAACCTTAACACTTCTTTTCATGTTTACTTCCTGTTGCGGCAATTATAAGTCTGCAAGTATATGCGTATTCACCTTCGTGCATATTTATGTATCAACCTATATGTGCTTTTAAAGGATTTTAAACTTATAGTGAGTTTCTTTTCGGATTGAATTTTTTTTTATTTCATAATATATACGTATAACTATATGCTTTGGAAAAAATTAACAGTATATTTAATAATAATAATTGTTAGCATGGATATATTTTGTTATAAATATAACAGTCGTGACGGCGTGAAAAATCGCATAGTATTAGGGAGTGACCTTTTAAAATCGCATAGTATTTGGAGTAGATAAATTTTACAGAATTTTTAATAACATTAAGTATCATAATAGAAGTGCCTTGCTTCATCCGCTCTCTTTATAATTCATTGTCCTTAAGGCTATTTCTAAGGAAACCATCTATGAATCGTTCATATTTCTGGCCTATATGTATAGGCCAGCTGCCTCGACATAAGCTTTTGTGCCATTTATTTCGCAAAAAGCTTATTTATTCACCTTAATATTATTGCATTTCGTTTGCTTCATGTACGTAAGAAATTAGGATTATATAGATGAAAACACAAATGTATAGTTTACAAAATTATTCTTTCTCACCATAACTGCAACATCCGTTTCGATAAAGATATTTTTTCACCATTGAGTTTAAAATGAAAAGATATACGAATTAAAATTCTATGAAATTAATGAAACATGAAAGGTTAATTTATATTGACACGAATCTGGGATGTTTAGATTTAAATAATTATCTTTTAAAAAATAAGATATCGCTTTCTGATACTAAAAATAAGAGGAAATATACATGAGTGTGCGGGTATACTCAATCGTCAAACCGTTGTTAGTTTATTTTAGTACCATGAATAGCAATGACTTCATCCGGCGTAAATTTATTGTTAACATTTGTCAAGTTTCACATTGCAGGAAATTTAATGAGTTTAAGTTGGAGAACACCTATGTGGCCAATACTGGTATTTAATAGAAGGCATAGTTCGACTATGTAATCCAAAAAAGTTTTTTCAAAATGTCAATAAAGTGTAAAATAAAACATTTAACCAGTAAACTGGTAAACTTTTCATCAATCACAATACAATAGAACATAAACGAGTTTTCAATATCGCTATGTGTATAATTGCTGGAATTGCACTAATCTTAGAAAAACCATCTTTTTTATACAAAACCTAACTATATCTCATGAGATTTGAAGCACACAATTTGAACAAATTTGGTTCAACAAGGTAGACATTGAAAAGTATATTATCTTCTCTCCGATCCATCTGCAAGCAACCACCTCATATATTGAAGGATAATATGGCTGCGTCACTAAACAAAAAAATATTATGTAGTTTGGTATTAGGAGGTTGCGAATCCACACAACTGTTTCATTATATATAAATACTTTAGGAAGAAAATACTGGTTACATATTAAATCTTCTTTAGATAATTTTAGTCCATAAAATTCCGAAGACACTAGAATAAAACCAAAAATTGTCATTGTAGCTACTAGCGTGCAAGCATACTAAGCTATTCCAACAAGTCGATATACAGTTCTTCCTACAAGAAGTATAACAATTATTATTAAAAATAATTTTACTGAAATCGGGTAAATTTCACGCTACAGACTTATTACCGTAATTAATAATAAGTACTTTGCATGTTTCACAAGCACATGAATGTCTCGGTCATGCACATATCTGTCTTATAAATAAAAAAGGGGGTGAACTTACAGTCGTTACCTTTGAAACTTCAAACTATTAAAATGTCATGATACATACCTGTATATAAACGATAAAATCAAATTTCAAGGCAAGAGGTCGCCTTACTGTCGAAAGTCGCTGTCGTTGACAAATTGATATCTATATTGATTTTCTTTAATCGTGCTACGAGATCTTCTTTCGTTCTTCTTTAGTTTTGATTAGTACTAAAGTAAGTGATATTAAATGTAAATAATATGTAAATAATATTTGATATGCAGCAACGTTTTATTGTATTGAGTTACTGAGAAGCTATTTTATAGTATAATCTTTGTATTTGATATTAATTTAAAATTTAGTAATCGAAGGTCGAATTCATATTTTACAGAGACGGTACTTGAATATAATGGCAACTTTTCGTGAATAATATCTGTAATTTTCTGCGCGAAATAGCTGAAAGTACAGATTGTGTCAAAATGAAAACAGGAAATAATGCTTCTATGCTATAAAATATTTAAAAAGACTAAAAACGTGTTTAATACTACCTTTTGAAAAGGTTATAAAATTATAATCATTTTAAATCCATATACGCACGTATATGTATATATATATATATATATATATATATATATATATATAAATTTATATATATATATATTCTATATATAAATTTATATATATATATATATATATATATATATACACACACACACACACACACGCATACTTTCTTAAACATATATAGGTGTGTGTGTATGTACGTGAGTATGCAGGTATACTCAATCATCAAATCGTAGTTAGTTCATTTTAGTACTAAGAATAGCTATCACTTCATCCGGCGTAAATTGATTGTAAATGTTTGTCAAATATCACATTGCAGGAAATTTAATGCGCTTAAATTTTACCATTTGTATAGTAGTCTCAATGAAATATAACACTTTACACACTACTTTTAAATAATTGTGTCCGAACAACATTTTTCACTTGAAATTATGATAACAAGAAATGAATAATTGTGGATATTATTAGGATTTTATCACGTTTTAATTAACACTATTTAATTAAACATGATATTATCATTAGATAAAATAAAAAATCTCAATTAAACAAATCTTAAATAGGTAGGAAATCTTTGCTGGTAAGTTCAATTCTTAACATTTCATGACCATTTTAAATTAATTACATTTCAATCAATTTTATGTAAACAGATTAGGCTCGGTCTAGAAAACAGAGAAATAAAAAATAAATCTCTGGGTGGAATTAACGAATAATTAGCGAATTCAACAAATTATATTCAATGCTACTTTATTTCACCGTCGAAACTGTTTGCATTTCATTGACCACTCACCCTTGACAAAACTAAGCAATTGAAGCTTATAGAAATGCTAATTGTTTAATATAATTTACTGTATAGGTTGAAGCGATTTAATGTATGTATGAAAAAAAACCTGTCAAGCACAAATGAGACACGCGCTATTAGGGTTCTGTATACATTTAGGCATTTATAAAAATTGAACGGTACGTAATATTCCCATTAAACTATTTACAAATCTTAATTCTTTAGTATCAAAATATATTTATTGCCTACTTTATTCAAGGTCAACAGGGTCAACAGGAATTATTCTACAATTTAATTGTGAGTGTCAAAATATGCGGCATAAATGGCGGTATTAATAGTTTTTTTATTGCGTTGATTTAAAAGCTTGATTTTTTACGGCTCCAAGGGTCCGTAGACCTAAAAATTTGACATTAATTTCAACTTGATACTTCCACGCATTCCTGAAGAAATGCATCTTGACAGACAGACACATAGACAACGAAGTGATTGTATAAAAGTTTATTTTGAGTTGAGGTACGAACCCACGCAGTCAGATTATGAAGAACAACAGGGTACTTTACATATTAGGATACTTTTAACTAAATTGTAGTAACAGTAAAGACAAAACAATTATATTACACCGAAATTATATTTCAAGTACGACCTACTTACTTTCAATGCACATTGATCATTTTTTCTAGTCACTTATAATTTTTTATTCGTCTTTGTTTCAAAAATGCTAGAACTTTCTAAACTTTTATTCAATTCAATTTAATTTTCTATTACATTAAATATACATAAAGTTAGCGACATAGAGAAAATTTATGTATATTTTATTTTGGTTGGAAAAAATTTAGCATTTCGTGACATTTTGAATTTTTTCCAGTACTACTTTTTGGGCTTTGTGAGTAGTTTTAACACATAGTAATTAGGTGGCAACAGATAAACATGGGGCAGTCAATTATTCGTTACACCAACTACAATTACAAAAAAATCTACCTAGATTTTTTGAAAATATAAAAATACTTTATTTTGCACCTTTATCGGATTAATAAACAAAGTTTTAGGAAATGGAATGGTCCATTCACTTTATTTCATAAGTTTACAGTTAAATCTATAGCTTTCTTCGATATTACCGAATTAACGACATAACACTATCTAAATCATTGAATGAAAATGTTTATTGCCTTTTTTAATTAAAATTCTTGAATATAAGACATTTTCCAACACAACACGAGAATTATCAAAGTATGCTGTGTCTTCTGACGAAACTTCCTAATACTAATTTTACTACCATTAAAATTTAAATATATTCAAAACGTATTTGTTATCTATTTTAATCGCTAGGAAATGAATGGATAAATGTAATGATTAACTCCTAAAATAAACCTCTTTTTTAACTTAAAATGTTTTAATAATTGACAATCCCATGAAGTGGAGGGAACTTATGAGGAATGAAAACTTAAATAGCGAAATTAAACTAATTTGTTTTCTGATTTCACTTAAGAGACTAACTAACAGTGACTATATACAAATACATACTACGTATACTGATCTCTGCTTTCTAGTATTTACAATTACATTTAGAAACAGTTTTAATGTTTCACAAGCCACTGAACTGAAAAGATAGGGACACCCAAAGATAGGGTGTCATTAACGTTCTAAGGCCTTAATGGCAAGCTCCCTTTTTTTTAGTTTCTAAGTTATTTCCGCGTCTCTCCTTAGATGTCAAACTTGTTTTTTTTTCTTTGTGTACCATACTTGCGACCAGACTTTTCTGATGCAATGGTTTCTTACTCATATTAATCTTTCTGCAGTTTTTTCCCTATGTCAACTCTTTTTTTAATACAGTAGTTTAATAATTGGCTACAAAAAACAAAAAGATCTTATCAGTGTATTCATTTGTATTTTACATTCAAAAGTTAATTCTTTAAAAATTAGTTCAACTTCTACGAAGTAAGTCTCCTTAGGTACATAATTAAAATTTTGGATATTCAAAGTAACATGAGTTTTTTTTTAATAAACTCAGAACAGAAGAGACTTTAAATATAAATATTATTCATGGAAATAAAAGTATGCAAAAACTATAGAACAATTGATATGAAGTAACATTTGAAAATAATGTAATTTTTTATATAATAATATTGCACGGTTCTCTGCGTTATCAAATAGACTCATGCGTTATTAGTCGCGAAAGGTAGGTAACTGCTGACATGGGGGAGAAATCAAGATTACACTTATGTTTATGATCCTTTAAACAGATTTCAATTGAAATACATGGCACAATCTGAAAAAAAAACAGATCATAAAGATACAAAATTATTAAATTGTAATTAAATGAAATGTAAGTTTATCTGTTTCTTTGTCTTCACAAAAGAGACGCATAATAAATTCACGAGCATTTCATGGTCAACACAAATCAGTTAAAAATAGTTATCAACTATATCTCTACTGCAATGTATGAATCTTTTGCGCAATAACGTGGAAGCCAAACTTCATATCATTAAGTCCTTAAGGTAAATATTTTGAATTTTAAAAATGACTAAGTTTGCGATTATCTGTGCTAATTAGAGACATTGAAACTGTTAATATTATTATTGTCAAACAAAGTTAATACATTTATGCACTTTTGTTGAAAGTATTCAGTATAATACTCTGTAAATTGGTAAAAAGTCAGGTTAACTTTTTAGGGCCTGGCAATTTCGTCACCTATTTGTATGTTACCATGAAAAAAGAAATATATCCAAGTTTACTTCAAAATTTTACACTGCTAAATACTAGATTAATGGTTTTTGGATAAATAAAACTATATTTAATACATCAATTTTTTTTAGAGTGGGTTAGTTTTTTGGAATGGTCCAAATAAAACCATATAGCAGGGACAACTCTGCATATTTATCTATCTATATGTCTATTCGCTGGCCTATCGGAGGTTTTCCTTCAAAACGAAATATTCTTTTTCTCTCTCTTCGAAAACTTTTTTTCTTTCCTCCAAAACGAAATATTCTTTTTCTTTATATAAAATTCGCTTATTTCGAACGATTGTAGTTAAAACTTTGCAATCGATAACATTCTTATATCAATATATAACATGCATTATTTTTACATTAACTAATGCTTTCTTTATATTCGAATTTATAATAAGAAAAACAATACAGTTAATATTTAAATCTAACTTATATGGTAGTAAACTACTTATGAACCGAGAATCCAGAAACTCCACTGGATAATTATTGATTTTATGATCATTATCAAAAATTATTCTATCATGGCTGCGATAAATGTTTGCTACTCCTGCCATACGATTGAGTATGTTGTTATTTGTTAAAGTGGAATCTTCATTTTTCGGTGTTAAAACAATTGAATTTAAGATACGACGAGTTAAAATGTTTTCTGCAATATTGCCATAAATATCATTAGTTATATTATTATAATCGCCAACTAATTACTGTGGTATTTCATGACATTTGCATAAAACTTTTATTATTTGTATGCTTTACCGTTTGCAATTTGTTTTAAAAAATTAACACGCTTTAATTTATGTGGTAAATCCATCATTAATCGGTTTGGTGGAATTACAAAACCAAGTTTGTGGAATTTTATACAAAACCATTTGCTCAAAACAGGTAATCGTACACGTTTAGGTGCTTTTAAGTATTTAAGGGTGTATAATATTTTTAATTAAACTATTTACAAATATTAATTTTTAAACGTAAATATATTGGCTACTATATATTCTGTAGGCGTAAATACCAAATATTTATAAAAATATACAGCAGTAATAGAAATAATCAATTTTTCAACGTTTTCTTCATCTGTACTATGAGTCCTTCTATTACGTCGACTTTCAATATTGTAGGTCGACCGTAAGAACCCTATATATTTTGATGATCAGTAAGAAGATTATTGTATGAATAAAAAATACAATAAAGGGCCATATCATTTTTAATGCAAAGTTTCTTTAGTTTTAATGCAAATCATTTTCGCAATTAAATGAAACTACGTGATGTAGTATTATTTCTACTTTCTTTAAATTCTTTACCACGACCTAGGTTTCGTTGTATTACCACATCTTCAGGTGGGCTATTATTTTTAAAGTGAATTTCTAAAAAAATCAATAAAGTAAAAATAAGGTTGGACGTCAAACCCTTGTGAATGCTATGTCATATAAAACATATAAAGTATTTTAGTTAAAAATACGACGCACCTGAAAAGAATTGTTAAGTATGGCTAGTAAACCTGAGTGAATAATATTTCTAATTGTTGTTAAAAGTCGGGACATTCTTGCAAATTTAAGCGATTTTAAGTTTGAAATATTTATGCGCCGCGCAATCGTGATATACATATTGCATATCGCACTCGTCGCAATCTTTCGTCGATCTTATTACTCGCAAAAATAAGCGCCATGATATATAAATTATACCTATTAATTTTGTATATTAATTTTTATATTTTTATTTTTATATACTTTACCTATTTGTAATATGTTTTACAGGGTCTGTTCTAACGTATGTTTTGAGAATTTATACTTTCAGTAACAGAAAACGATTTCTATATCTGGTTATGATTAAACATACCATTGTGAGGTATGTTATAGGGTTTACGTCTTTAATTACAGCTTGGCCTGTAATTAAAGACGTAAACCCGGCACGATTAGTCCTGTACAGTATACATAGCAGCTGACCAGGGTCGTGCGGCTGTTTCCTCAGCTGTAGATATTTGTCAGTGGCACCGACTCGGATGGTAGCTTCGGTAATGCTGATACCATTAACTAAAGAATGATTTGATTGATCCACAATTTTACGCCGCGGATAATTAATAATGTTGTGTTTCAATGTTATGTAGAAACTGACAGGTAACTTAAACGAGAATATTTTATTTGAGATATAAATATGTGCCCTTTTAATTGCAATTTGTGTGTCAGTGTGAAAAACAAATATATCTCAATCATATTTGACGGTAGTCGAAAGTTACTAAGTCATATTTGATAATTCTAACCAAATACCAGCCCTAAATACCTCATTTTTTTGAAGCTATTCAAATACGCAGTTAAAAAGTATGGGATACACACATGGCACATCGATCACATTGAAGCTTAATATTTCACATAGCTGGCTTGAAAATGATATTGGGAGATCAATTTCAATTTTTACGCAAAAATAATTATTTGCTCTAATTTTATATGTACGTGAGTGTGCGTGTGCGTGTCTTGTCTTGATCTATCCATATCATTAGTGCTCTCCCACGTGATCCGATACCTTCGCTTTGCCCTGTATCACCAAGCGTTCAATATGTTTACGTATGATCGAAGAATTTTATTACGTGGATTTGTACAATATTGGATAAACGCTGTCTGATACCAAGTTCTTGGAGTATGATGCATTAGTACGAAATACAATCTACGATACTCTAAGCATTCTTCTCCAATACCACATTTCCAGGGCATCTATCTTTTTTCTTTTGCGTAGCGTCCATGCCTCTGAGGCGTAGAGGAAAATTAATGCTCGAACGAGTCGGGTTTTCGTTGTTCTTTGTGATATTACTATTCTTCTATGTCCTCTTCAGCTTGTCAATATTATCTAGCGATCGTCACACGCCTTTTGATTTCATCAGTATATCCGTCATTATTAGAAATTAATGCCCCCACATGACACGTGATTGAATGATCTTGCAATTTTCTAGCTGGGTAATTTCGAGCAAGTTATCGTTAGTATAGTCAACAATCATAATCTTCGTCTTTTTGCGATAATTTTCAATCCGAATTCAAGGTTGACGTTTTCCATTCATTCACCGATCGTAATTCCATCCATCCAGTTCTAAAGAGCAATTCGGATTATAAGCTCGGTATAGATGTTAAATAGGAGCAGTGAGATGATACAGTCTAGTCTAAGGTAAAATTTTGAATAATCAGTTCAGTTTTTATTTGAAATATTCGCGGAGAATTTTAATTGCAACTTTTAACCAATTGGTTTATTTCTGAAATCATTTCAGTCAAAAATGAAACTAATATCTATTTTAGGTTTCGTTCGAAACCCTATTTGTATGTATCGATATACAAAACCTACAAATCATCGGGCATTTAACAAAGCATTTCAAGTTCGAGAAAAAATTATTGGTTATCTTAATTGTCCCATAAAATTTAGCGTAAATATCATAACGTGTAATAACTCTTATTTTTTCGTCCAATTCCTACACTACGAATTCATATTTCTGCTTTTAATACATATGTTTTAATTTACCTCACCAGCGTCAAAAAAATAATACTTTCTAACATATTCATTTAATTTATCCCCAAATTTCTATTTTTTCGATCCAAACTTACGGCTCCTACTAAAAAAAATTGTAATTAAATATAACCGTCGAATGAATGCATTGCAAGTGAACGGGATAAGAGCATTTATTACAACATAATTTGAATTGTCCGCAGCGTTAATCTCTGTTTTTTTTTTAAAAAACCTTAAGCGATATTTCCCTAAATAAAATCTTAAACTATGCTTTGCGTATATGTATTTTATAAAATATTGGCTCAAGACCAGGAAGTACGCTAAGAACTTTGTCGGTTATAATATGATAATGCTAAATATTTAAAGAATCGTCAGTTACAGGTGTGCATGATGGTATTCCCAGCCATATATTTCCTTCCTATTTAAATATATTTAAAGCGTTTATTTAATTTCAGATCATTAAACATGTAATGTAAATAAACCACTATAACTGAGAAAAGGATGTTAACTAAATTAATCCAACCAAAAACTATTTAATATTACTCATATTTCTATGAATATTTTAAATACGTGAAAGTATTATGTTTTTGTAAAGTATATTACAAATAACACAGCGTACTTATTTTGATACCGCTAGGAGTCAACAGTAGGAGTCAATGTGCTGCTCTTAATTTTGTCGATATTTTTAGAAGAGCGGAAATGTTATATTTTCATTGCACGGATAACAGTTTTAATGGGTATAAGAACTTTCTTATGTATCAAAATAAAGTTCTATATTAAATACCATATTTATTGTGGGGATGAGTATTATAAGTATTATTCAATTTGCGTCGTATAACATTTAACAATTTTAAAAAATTGGGAATCAGATTAATACTGAGAGCATATAATAAGTAGAGTGGCCGAAATTTTGCATTTCTATGAATTCTTTACGTGGAAAGAAATTTGGATGTATGGCACAAAAATTAATTTTACTTAATAAATATAAGTTAATTTATTGAAAAAATATAAAAAAGTAAACAAAATGGTAACTTTTAGTTTCTTTATAATTTACCTTTTTATATTTTTTTGATTTAATGTAAACCATAATATTTAAAATTTCAAGTCTAATGTTTTAAAACAGCGCTATTAGATTTTACTTCTCTGTCTGTGACACTGGACAGATGCAATTATGGAAAAATTCATGAATTCAATATCCTTAATAAAACCTTCCCTTTCTAAATAAAATATTAATTGCAAAATATTTTAATTTTTATTTAATATCTCGTTGAAGTTTAATTAAAATAATTTTTTATGTCACCCAGATCTTGGGAGCGGTAAAAACCCATAAGACTTAGTATAAGTGGGAACGAGCGAAGTAAGGATAGAGACTACATTAAATATGATTGTGGGCAGCAGGAATCAAGTGTCAATACAATGGGGTCACTGAGTAATTTTTTTTTAAAATATTTTTTTTACACCTCTACATATTTAGCAAGCTTTATTCGTGAGTAGAACGTCATGTATGTAAACTCGCGAATAAAAGTGTAATATCGTTATGTATTAGAGCAGCCGTACGTGATACCAACAAATAAAAATGTGCACGACTTAACTACATTTGAAGAAATTATAAAAAGTATGAAGGAGGTGAGTGAAGATTAAGGGATAATCTTTGAGTTATTAAAGGAATTTAGTGAAATAAGGTGAAGACTTCTCATGTATGGAGGTTTCGTATATAAACATTTTAATGTACACGGGACTCTGGTAGTTCAATATATACAATTATGCACATATTGGTGTCTATTTCAAAGGATATGCCACTTAAAATTGTGGAAAAAATATTTATAAAATATATATATATATATATATATATATATGTACAAAATTATCGACTCTTGAATATAAAATAATTAATGTAATTTTACGTGACATATATCACGTGCATTATTCGCAGTGTGTGCCAAATTCCCTTTCGTACTCAACGTACAGAACATAAATTATTTTCGGCCTCGATTGTCGTTGGCAGTATCTAGGTACGAGTATTGTATATTGTTAGGAATTGAGAATAGCCATAGAAATTGTCGTAGTATTTCGAAACGCATGTTCTATTGTTTATGTATGTTGGTACACTAGTTTTTTTTCTCTGTATGAGTTTATAGGATGTGTCGAAATATACGTACAAAGTTTCCCACAAATCTCAATAGTTTTTATTTTGAATCAAATTATCAATTTGATATATCTGGCATTGCATCTAATATAATTAATACTAGCTATGTACTTCGTTTGCGTATAGACATTTAGAAATATTATTACGTGAAATATTAATATACGAAAAGCTACCATTAATAATTAAAAAAATCTTTTTTTAAACACATTTTCTTAGTAATTTTCTCAGTAATTTTCACCTGATACTTGCTTCAAACAAACACACAAGCATACAAAAATTCCGTAAACACTATTTTTGGGTTCTATTAATTTTATTATGTACTCTTATATATTTGTTTGCCAAATATCTTCATACATGCCAGTTCTACAGTTTTATTATACGTGTAGATATTTAAACCTTATTTTGAACATTTGAAGGACGGTTGATATTGATCTTTTGCTACACATTAGATTGGAAGGAGTGTTCGCTGTTTGTCCATAGATAATATAACACTTGCCAGTTTAAGAAAATGGAGGTGGCTGAGAAGTTTCATAATGTTACATGATACAGTGTTCGCTAATCATGTGCGTTTCGAAGTCGTGATGGCTTCACAATAAAATAACTCAGAAGAGATTTATTATTTCATTGTTTACACAATTAACTCTCAAAAATCTGTCACACTCGAGTCAAACTCGCACTACGGCCGTTCGTACACGTTTCGGCACTTATAAATATTTGAGCGCACATAGTATTCCTGTTAAACTATTTAAACTTATTACTTTTTGCGACGTATTAGGTAATATTACCTTTCAAAGGCATAAAGATAATGGTACATATTTAAAAAATTATAAGATTTAAGATAATTTTTATAATTGCCGTGCAATCTGTAGACATATTTTATTAACACTGCCTTTTTCATCGTTCGTGGCTGAATAGATTCAGGCTGAATCTATATTTTTGCACATGTTTCAGAATATCTTTTTTAAAATGGTGAAAATATTAAAAAAAAGCTTTTTCAAATGATACTCCACATGATGTAACAAAATTCATAAGACTTTTATTGACCTCCCTTCCTTTAATTGTTATACAAATATTTTTAAAAAAGTGGTCATGTATGTGGGTTAATAAAACGTATTATCGTGCCAACTTTCAAGTTTTTACTTTGCATGATTTCTGAGAAAATTGGCTTTCAAAGTAGGAAGATTTATATGTATGTTATATCTCTAGTGGGCAAAAACATGGGGAATATTTAAAATATTAAAACATCTAGAATCATCACTATAGTTTCTTATAATCTTTAATAAGGGGGCATATTTTAATAAGGGGGCGAACATTTTATTCAGCATGTTTCTGAATTTATTGTACTCAAAATTATAAAAAAGTATTTTAAGTCTCTTATAATTAACCCACATCAACACGCACCATGAATGAAACTGGAAAAAAATCGAGTATTTAATTTGGCCTTCCCTAAAATACAAATGAATATTTTGAACTCCAACCACCGAAGTATGTGCAGAATCATATGTTTTGTTACTGTGTCTAATTTCAAGTTTTCAAGTCAAAGGATTTCTGAGAAAAACGGTTGTGACGAATATACGAACCGATATGTGAGGAATCTTAAAAGGATTTCGTTTTTCCTTATAATGTAGGGAATCCTACAAATTAAACAACGTCAATTTCATAAAGAAGTTCAGTGCGGTATTCGTTTGCTCGGCTAATTAACCACGGTTAAAATGGAGTTCACAACAGGTTAAAATTTTAAATACGTGAATGATTCAAGCATTTTATTTAACACGGGTGAAATAAGATGCTTAAATCAAAGTGCTAACAACAAAGTTATTAAATGTGTTTTATGTTGCTGTTATTATTTCTTTATGGTAATTATACCAAAAGGTCGAATACGAAACATTTTTGTGCTAAAAGTGGTCTTATATATTTTATTATATTTTAATAGCACGTTTAATGAATGTAGTATTATGTTAGGATTTTTAAGTTTAATGTTTCTAAATTTTAAACTACCAGTATATGAAACATTTGGTTTTTGAGTCCAATATTGCAATTGCATTTACATAGTTAACAATGGTGATGTGAAAAATATTTATCAAAGCACAAGTTTTTCTAAAATCTCGGAATGATTTCCGTAAAATTGTAGTAAAATAATCTTTGTGTAGTAATTTATAATCAGGCTTCACTCGCTCATTAACCACTTCCATGACTCAATGATATACAATCGTAGTATTTAATAATTCATGTTTGTCTTGTGGCCGCGTATTTTACGTTGTTAAAGCGCAAAATGAAATCTTTATTAATTTCAAGGGCTATAAACATGCAAAGCATGTTACTTAATGCGGCTTAATAAAATATGTACTTTATGAAAAAAAAAACATGTGTATTCAATTAAATATAAATAATTTAAAAGAGATCAACATTTGTAGCATGTTTTTTCTACGTAGTATATGTATGTATATATATATATATATATATATATATATATATATATATATATATATATATATATAATTTCCCTAACTTAATTGATAATTATAATACACCTGTATTATAATTATCAATTAAGCTAGAGAGAATATTTAAAAAAATTTACCCAATTGAAAGAATAATCAGCAAAAACATATGGGAGCTAGTTTAAGAATCGATGAGGATAACCCATACGTCATTAGAAAGCTATTTTAATTCGCTACAATAATTATTACTACAAATAATTTCAAATCAATCTGATTAAAAAGTTACGGTGACGCTAAAATGCCACATTCCTCCCTTGATAGACAGGAGAGTAAAGCGGGGCCGGAGTGAGAGATAGGCGGGGCGGATAATGAGCTGCAATATTCTAGCTAAGGTTAACATTATCCCGTTTTAGGATTGTAACACGTCATTGAGGTTTTAGAACCCTGCTATCACGTCACGCTTAAAAATTATGTAACTTGCCGGTAATAATGAAGACGGTATCTTTAACTGGTTTTCGAAAGAAATTATATAGACATTGTGGACAGAGGTTTCCGTTATTCCGTACCAGACGAATATGAGACACAACTAGCGTCTATAAAACAAAACTCGAAATAAAGTTAAGAACCGTGCATATGTTTTATGGAGATATAGAATAAAAAGTATACTCATAAAGCGGTCTCAGAAGCTGACATGGAGAGAGAAATTTAAAACATTCCGGTTCAACGTCAAAACAGTACTGGTATATAGAAACAAAAAATGATAGGAAAGCACAAAACCCTTAAGGCGACTCCACATCCTCATCAATCGTTGCTTTAGATATATTCTCTGTATAGTTCTTGAGTCAAAAGCTCAAATAAATGTCTAATGAATGATTGTAAGAATAATATAAAAAAAGTTTTTATTGAGCATGAAATAACACACCACAAATAGAAGGTGTATTTGCTTCGCAATTTGAACCCCAAACACGAATTGATTTAGGAATTTCAAGGGAAGAAGCAACGTTGCGGTCATAGATTCTTTGCTTTTATGTTCTGTTATTTCATATATAGCTAGCAGAAGCATAATATAACTTAAATTCGCTACCAGAAAAACCTATTGATTCAAGAAACTTTCTATCAATGTGAATAAAAATATTCATTCAGTTTTCATACTCAGCTTTTAACTAAATACCTAAAGGGTTCTGTTGCAAACACACTACATATGAGTAATGGGAATACGCATAATTAAAATTATAGAAATAGTTGGATACTTTTAGTAATTTTTAAGATTCCGTACTCAGAAGGAAAAAAACTAGTCTAGCATAGCTAGAATTCGCACTAAGGGTTCTATACACATTTCGGTACTTGTAAACATTCAAGGATACATACAATTTCAGTTGAACTATTTAAAAATATTAATTATTCAAAACATAAATATATTGCAACATATTATATATTATACGTTTCACGAGCGAAAGAACAGAGTGCGATTTCAAAAGTTATATTATATTGGATAATCGCTACAGTTTTTCTGTAGTCAGATTTTACCAAACGTATTTTTTCATATTCGGTGGTTCGGAAATAAGAGGAGAGTATGTTATAATTTTGTACATTTATTAGAATTTCTCTCTAAATATGCAAGTTTAATAGTGAAAAAATATTTTTGTAATCTTCATATTAAGCCTTTCAATGATACACCACATCATATATAAAATGAAGAAAACATTTGTTCTTAGAAATTTATATGCCTCCTCTTTAATTGTGATACGGATATTGAAAAAAAAGGTGATTTGAAATATGTGGGTCAGTAGTGTTAGTACGATGCGAACTTCTAACTTTCTATAACCCAGATTTCTGGGAAAATCGATTTTGAAAACAGAAAAATATAAATGTATTGTTTACATATCTTTCTTTCGTGGGCGTAAAATCATTTGGAATATTTAAAAAAATATGGCATCATCATCAGAATTATCGTTATGATTTTTCTATAGCTTTTGCGCGGCTTTCCAAAAACCCGAATTTTTTCATAACTTTGTTTTAAGTAATTTCAAAAATAAGGGGTGGATATCCTCGACAATAGCTTCTATGCCTAGAGATTCTTCATTTAATAATATATATATATATATATATATATATATATATATATATATATATATATGTATAGTAGATCCGAGCTTAAGCTGTGACTCGAGTGAATTCTTCACCATAGGAGCCACGGATTAGTGATTACGATATCACGCCGTTTTAGGATTCTCAAATGAATCTAATATATATGAATACTTTTGTTTGATGCGTACATCATAATAACATCTAGTTTGTTTTAGTTGATAGGTAACCAAGGTGTAAAAAAGTAATTAAACCTTGTAAGGACTGATAAATCATTCAAATCAATATCGTCAGCTATCATTGTCCGAAATATTTCTTAGCATTTGCGAATGTATGATTATTTAGACGATTTTCAGTAAGTGACTGTTGATTTATGTCGTGTAGGTTTTTGTTTACTAATCCGTATTTGGTAAGTTTACGCCCAAAACATTGAGAAAATTCATGATTTCTGAGAAACAGCACTGATGTTTACCGCTTTTATAAAATATATTGATTCTTATATATTTATTATATATTATACGCTATTAATGAATAATATTTAAATGGTTAAATGTAACATAAATGTTATAAAAATATAATGTCTATTTTTCTTGATACTTAAATGTTTTTAAATAAATATAATAAGAAGTAAGTAATTATACCGTATTTATTACCCACTATTGAGATCCTGTAACTCAGTTTGGTCTGAGTTTAGAAGAAAGTGCCCTTATTAAGTTTTATTCCGTTTAACATCCTCTGTTAGGATATTTATACAATGTAATGGATGGGAAAAAGAAAGTCAAGCTTTTTTGCATTATCTATTTAGGGCTCAAATGAAGTACTCGAAAAAAAAATGTAATACTACGTATAGTATGGAATATCGTTTGAGGGCTTCGAAAATATTTACTTATAATTTCATGTATTAGCATCTGAGATACACTGAAAAATGCACGGAAAGAAAAATATGTTATCCCCCAAATTATTTCCGAAACTACTCAACCAAACATTTTTAAAAAATACGGTTTATTAGGATCTCATGTAAAGGATTTTGGCAAATTATAGCGAAGATTGCAGATGGGTAATTTTTTTAAATATGCACATGATTTAACGCCTCTGAAATATTTATATTTTCCTACATTCACGGCGGACTTTCTCAAAACACATGCGACGAAAGTTGAAATTTAGCAGAGCAATGTATTTTATTAATAATATTTTTAATGGCTAGCTTTTTAAAACAATTTATATAAGAATTAGGGGAGGGGCAAAAAATTGTATAAAATTTAGAAATAAAAAGTATTTTGTATTTATGATTTCAATTTAATTTTTACTTCTTAAATTTAAGCAGGAGTGTCGAATATAAACATGTGTGTAATGCATGTACAATTTTGTCTATTGGATTTTAATATTGTTTTTTTAGATAAACGGAAATATGCAGAAATAACTCGAAGCGAAATTTCAGGTGATATTACACTGATTTCCAGATCCGGCCAAATTTAGTTTTCTTTCCATTAATTTAACTAAAAATGATAAGGAAACATTCAAATCATAACTATCTATTTCTTTCACGAATCCGTTGTTAAACACAAATCATAAATTAAACGATGAAGACATAGTTGTTAATATTTAACTAGCGTGGATTGTTTATGTTGTAAACACAAAATTTACAAGTTCATTGCCTAATATTAATTATTTTTCTCTATTGTTGATAGTATAGTACTAAAAGCAACATTTGAAAGTGATCCTGGAAATTTGAGTTTACGATTGAGTTTTGAATTAATGTTTAACAAACATTAATGCAAAACTCAATTGATCGCCCATTTATATATATATATATATATATATATATATATATATATACATATATATATATATATATATATATATATATATATATATATATATATATATATATATATATATATGTATATATATATATATATATATAACAGATAATTTTCAACATATTTATTGAATTGTTTAAAAATGGTGATCGCAGTAAGTTTAAAAAGAAGAGCCATCACTGGTGCACTTTGCACAGGGGACAGCAACAACGTCTGACAGCATTATATTTATTAAGATTTAAAAATATATCTTGAAAGTCGCACTTGTTAACTATAACTCAGCGAAAAAAATTACATAAATATTTGACAATAATTTAAACCTGCATTTGCGTTGCATAATCCAAAGTGTTTTCAATTCTTGTCATCAATCACCTACACGTCATTAGTGCAAAGCTGATTAGAATTCTGCTCCATTTTTTGGAACTCACACGAAGCTAAACACAGCTAGATGGTTGAACGTGTGCAAAAGATGTTACTCAGATATCTGTATATGAGACAGTATAGTTGCTTGTCCAATCTATTTCCTACTAATTTTCTTTTGAATATGCTAGGTTTCCATACCTCGCAACTCAGAATTTTATTTTCCTGTTATTAAACGGGAAAATCCCACACGGTGTATTATCGACGAAACTTTCATTCTTCGTACTTGACAATTTCCTGAGCTCATGCAAGCATCAGATTTTTGCTATACCACACTCTAGATGAAATAATATCAGAATCCTTCAGTTTCTCGCAGGATTCCACTACTTAATCACCTGATCGGACCAGAGTGTGATTTGTTTATATGGGATGAAAGTAAATTTGTCGAAATATGGCGTCGTTATGTTTTATGCTTCTTGGGAAATTTTCTATTTATATTTAGTCCAAAAGTTTAAACTTTGTGAAAATATTAATTTTTTATCGTTATGAATAAGTTACTTCTAATATAACGATAAATGTGTGTGTAAATAAATAAGTAAATAACAGATATAAAATTAACTACTACAACCGTTATTTGATTTGTACTAAAAGCGTCATTTGATTCATCCTTATTAATACAGGATTTAGATATAATTTAACAAGATAATGTAACCATCAAATTTAATAACATATTACATTTGAGAACGTGTTTAATCTACGAATGCAAGAACAAAGACCATCTGTATTATATATAGCTTTTAAAGGGGGAAAATATACAACGAAACAGAGAATGTCTTATTACGGCTAAGCTGCAAAGAGAGAATACGGAAAGGACCCTGTCTATACCGATGCATACCTTTGTTATCGACATGCATATTCAGGCATCCTGAGAGTGAGCTAGTTGGCTGCATTAATACTCCTCCGCTGGTATGACATCACTTCCATCTCGTTTCGGTCATTTCTATTCTGATCCTTTTTACGAAGATGGCGTTAGTAGTAGTAGGTTTCAATGATGTGATTGTGAAATATTAGGTGGTTGTCCATAATTGTATCTAGATCCTGCACGGATGATAATTCTTATGAGCATCGCCCCCTTAACTCATTATGCTGCATCAAGGATACCCGTCGGCGGGAATACGTCATCGTTGCGCGTTTGCACAAATTAAATTTTAGCTTGTTGCTCAAATTCCATTCAAATTGTGAATCGATATCACTTTCAAACAGCTCATTGTCAGATTGTTTTTCTATCTCCGGGAATAATTTCAAATCATTGGCAAAGGGAAGACAACGGGCGGTGCTGACTGAAAACTGTCGTCAGTTACTGTTAATAATCATAATGAAAAACTAAAACGTGTTCAAATGACTATCTAAGATTATTTTAGATTGAGTAATATTTGACCTTGATTTGAAATTTCTAAACTAAAGATATTGCATCCGAGCTCGAAAATGAAGGCGAAAAATATCACTAGAGTCGAAGATGTCACTCGGTCAAATATCTTATTGACATCAAAGTTATGTATATATGCGGCGATATAAAATGGTTTTAAATACTTTAGAAAACAGATAATACTGACATAATCCTACAACTGTATAAATCAGACTTAGAACTGGATTTCAAAACTTGTATTAGCCGGTATATCTTTCAAAGGAATAGATCAATTTCAGAAATTAAGGATTTAATATTTATAAGGTTATAATATTTGATTATAAATTTAATCGCTTGATGTATCGTAATCGATTGTATATGTAATCGCTTATGTACAGGGATCGGCTATCAGGACAAGAGGTCAGTTCTGGCAAAAGCTGCTTTAATGCAACCTCAACTTCAGAACGCTATGCGAGTAAGATGCGCCGTCTGTATTTGCGATTCGTGTCACTTCTTCCATGTCGAGTATCGATTCATTGTTCAAAAACACTGATTTGAAATACCGCGAATATTATAATACCGCGAAAGCGCACACATATATTATTTTTTCCAAAAGTAGTACTGGGTTTTATTTTCTATTTCCTGACATATCTGGGCTATGTGATGCGTTTTTGTTAAGATAAATATATTATTTTTATTTGCAGAAAATCGCGATGAGTTGTGTATTAACCAATTGGCTTATAATTGATTAGCGGTGATAGGTTAATTTTCAAATTTAAATTTTATTTATAAAAATTGTTAAACAGCATCTGTTGTATTACATTCTTTTCATGTACTAATCTGCAACATAATCTTCCTGCATCTTTATAAATCAAAACGTCTCTCCCATTGGGAAAATAAATTTTAGTGACATTAAGTTTTACGTCAATTTTAGATGTGTTTGAAGGATATATTCATTATTGTTTTTAAGAATAAATTGGAAGTATAAATCATACTGAGAGAGAATTTTGTAGTTTAGTTGAAATCTTGTTTAAATTCATGTTCACGTCATGGTTTTAAAATTTATACCATTCGGCGATGGTGCTGATGCGGTGCAATAGTCATAGAATTTTCTTATATTTATGCAACAAATATAAGAATTATACTATATGATAGGGTAAAAATGCGAAATTGTGATAATTAACTAATTTAAGGAATAAATCTTCCAATATTATACTAGTCCATAAATATTAATGAACAGGTATTAATCTAATTCTATCTTTATAATCTATTAAAGAAATTCAAATAGTTTATTATTCACATGCTTAATTAAATTTTCGCGAAATTATATGGTGATTTATAGAAATTAGGTACATAATTTTGATACTCAGGAATTTATATTTTTGATACTCGGAACCTAAATATTCAATTGTAAGAATACTTTTTATAATTTATAATACTTTTATGTTTTTTTAGCAAATAACTTATTATTTAATATTGTCTTATTTAGATATACTGACATGGACGATTTACGTCATCATAGGCACCTTGTACATATAAGTAAGCTCGTCTGTATACTATCTATGCGTACGGTAGTGCGCAGTACAAGTTCTAAAACACCGACCACACACACCGGGCACTAATTTCACGAATCGTTTCGAGTCACTTTTTATCACCAATATGTAGCTGAGTTTCTCTTTGAGATAAGGGTGTGAAAATTTCTCAATGTGCATTGTAGTGCATTGTACAACTAGTCCTCGTTCACAATACCATATTTCATTTTCGTAGCTTCAATGATCTTGAGTTTTAAAGAGGGCATCAATTTGGTACTCACTGAGAGGACAAAAACACTTTTACTTCAGTTCTATAAATTCTTATAGGAACATTAAGAAATCATTATAAAATCAATTAAATATGTTGAGTTGGTCGTAATCCTTCTACAAATTTATTGATGTAGTTTTTCTCAGTCTACTATTCTACAGTTGAATGAATGACTTTGTTTTAGATTTTATTAGTTTTGTTTCATATTTGTTATTGTTGATATTTGTACTTCCAAACATAAAATGAAGGTATGAAATAAAAAAAACATAACATATAAAGAAACTTTTTCCACAATGCAAAGAAACCAATTCCTATCATTTTTTAAACGTGTACATCAGTGTACCGTAAATTAGTAGTATTAGACACATTCAGAGCGACGGCAACATGCTTGTAATTTTGTAGGCAAATACATCAAAGTACCTGAAAATATTTATACAGTTACCAAATTCAGAGCAACACGCAATTAAATACTAAAAAAATAGTTAAAATATTAAACTTAATGGACATCTTACAAATTGGTTAAATGTCCTGAAGACTTGAAGCAAGATGATTCTAATTTTACGAACACATTCCATAATTACAGAACGTGTTTGTAAAATTTAATATATCATAACATCATTAAAATATTCAAAATCCGAGCGACGGTTTTTTAAGTACTGAACAAAATTATTGACATATCCGAAACTTGACGGACACCTTAAAACTCGATTAAAAAATTCATAAGCCTTACACGCAAGAAGCTAAATACTAAAAAAAATAGTGACTTCTCCCAATCTAAACGGACGCATTATAATTTGATTAAAAACCTCACATCTTACAAGCGTGAAGCAATATCATATTATAATTGTAATAGTCATATTTAGAGCGATTATCATTCAAAAATAAAAAAAAATAATTTCTTCTTAAAACTTAGCTGATGTCTAATGATACGATTAATAAAAATCTTATGTCTTACACGTGTGAAACTAGATGCTTGTTGTTTTTCCGAGAAATAACTTAATTTACCATAATATAATTGTAATAAGTAATTTAAGAGCAGGGACTATTTAAATTTTGAAAAAAAAAAATGTTGGCCATTACGATACCTAGTAGACGCCATACACTGTGATATAAAATTTTGCGTGCTGTATGGTGGTAATTTTTCAGATTCCTAACATGTCATAATATAATTGTGATTATCAAATTTATAGCGACTGTCGTTTCAATATTGAAAAAAAATTATTGACGTCTCTGAAACGTAACCTTCAGCTTACAAATTTATTAAAAATGTCATGTTACACTATCGCAAATAAATGTCTAAGTATGTCATAACGTAATTACAATAGTCTAATTCAAAGCGACGGCCATTCAAATATAAAAAAATATTATAGTGCTCTATAAAACCTAGCAGATGCTTATGACTTGGTAACAATCTTAAAAGTCTTACACGCAGTTGATATATTTAGCCTGAACCTTAATTTTTGAAGATACATTTTTAATTTACAATAATAAACTTGAAAATATAAATCAAAGCAATAAATGTATGTTTCAATTTAGAGTATGTATTTGTTGTCCCAGTACCAGATGTCGTGTCAGATGTCTGGATATGTATTTTTTACAAAAAGTGTGTAGCCCTTTGTCCTTATGAAATTCAATTTGTTCTATTAGTTTCTTTCCTCACGAGGTGATTTACTTTAGAGGGTGAGTGTCACAAGAGACTTATGTGTAATTGATCGTCGTAAGAGTCCAGAACTTAATTTGAACATGTACGTTCCTGAGTCTTATTGCATGTTCTTCATGAAAAGTTTATCGGAGGAGTGCAGGTTGGGCGGAGCATTGGTATCGTGGTTGTTTAGTTACGTGCACGAAAATGTGTAAGCATCTATGATATCCGTTTTTATACATCGTTTCATAGTTAAACTCTTCTTGGTCTCTAACGAGATGAAAATTGGACATTTTCAGGCGTATCAACTGTTGAAATGTTTAGTGAATATAATATGCGGGCGGAAATATTTAGTGTGTAGTAAATAATTTCCCTAACATATTATATTTGTCTCGTTACGTAAGAGATCTGCTCGACTAATCCAGTAGGATCTTAAGACAAAACTGAGGTCTTATCTTGATCTTGATCTTAGGAAAAAAAATTTAAGCGTCGGATACGTTGGATTCTTTTTCGAAATCCGGGTTTCGAAAGTTATTCATCAATATCTCTTGACAGAGTCTGAAGCAGTTAATATATTAGGGGATCATTTCGACTTTTGTTTATTCGTAAACAGAAATGGGAATGGAATATTTATATTAAAAAAACCTTCGAATTCAATAGTGGTTTATGGAATGGGAAATTGTTTTTTTTTGCGGTGGTTGTGTCTGGTTTCGGCTTGATGCCTTCAGAACTTATTATATTTCCGAGATATGTGCTCCTAGTTTGAGAAATTAGGTTAGTACATCTAGGTTAATTTTGAAGTTTTACTCTCTTATTAGTCAGACTACCCTGGTTAGATTAATAGTATTTTCTTGAAGGTATGTGGAAAAAACTGTCATATCAGAACTGTCATGTCATGTCAGACTGATACTATTCGTAGGTCCTCGAAGGATATTGTCGGTTACTGTTTGGGACGTGGAGAGCACGTTTTTTTCCAAATCACATATTTAAAAATTCGTAATACAAATTTTCTGCGTTGAAAACTGGTTTTATATATTTTTCGTGTTCTGTATCTGATTTAATCCGCTTGCTAAATCCAAAGTCAAAAAATATTGCCATCTACCTAATTTATCGAGTATGTCAATTATTTTATAGATGAGGTACTTGTCGTCCATTTTCTTTCAATTATTTTTTGGTATTAGAAAACGATATGATATTTTTGGCGACGAATGGATTGTTATAAATGGGAATTTCGTTATTTGTGTTTACAGTGGCCCTCACTTAATAAATATTGGCGATATATCTCCGCGGTAAATTATATCTTGGCATTGATTATTTGATTTGTTTGCCGATTTCTTTGAGGTTTATTTACTTAGTTAAAACCTAAGTTTTCAATGTTAGTATTATTGCTAGTTTTGAAATCTTTCAAGTTCGTGCAAGTAATATTTTTACTTAATAGAACTACTAAGAGGTATCATTAGGCATATTATTAAGTCGTCATGTGTAAGATTATTGGCTCTAATATAAGCATATCCTCGATGTGCCTTAATAACTATGGGTAGTACGTGGCATTAGTTTAAAACATGTCGGGTATATTAATTTTTCCTTATTTATGTTTCACGTGGATACTTAATAGCTCGAAACTTTTTGAACGGTCAAAGGTTGGAAATAGGTTTGTTGTGCGCTATTTGAGATATTTTATAATTTTTAGTGATGTTATAATTTTTTGTGAAAGTCTACATTGGTTTAGAACTTTTTAGTAAGTCAAGCCTGATTAAAACATCAAGTATAATGTGAAATTTTTAGACGTACATTTGTTACGCTATATGGGTAGTACATATGTTTGTATTAATTAATATATTTATTTACCTCGGAGGATGAAAGAAACGATTTGTTCGCACCGGTGGTTATCAAGACTTTAATGGATGTTGTATTTTTATACAGGTATTTCCCTTTTTTCCTACTACGACATAACTTTATTTTCGTTATTAGCTTGAAAATTTTGGTGTTCACTGAGTTCAGATTAATCATCATTACAGCTTTCAAATTTTAATTGATATTCGCAATAGACACTGAAATCAGGGTATATTTTATTTTTCGTGTTGAATGATTCATTTAGGTGCCATTTTTTGAATAAACGGTTATAATATCATTGGTTATTTTGAAAGAAGTTTGGCCTAGAATGCAAGAGATTTTTGGAGAGAAGGGTTGGGATTTAGGATAGAAAATAATACTGATGGTCTAGTATATTTATCTGAGATTGATTGGATTTGTGTTGCTTTTGATAGGTAATGTGTAGTTTTCTACATGCGGAACGAAAAAATTATGATATTGGACAAATTGATGCTAGAGATAGCTTAAATGTTTTCAGTGCGGGTAATTAAATTGTTTGGTACTATAAAATTTGTTTGCACTAAGAAAGTTGGGTTGTTTCTTTTATTAGTGATAAATGTGTTTAGTATGATTATTATTAACTTTAATTTTCCACTTTTGAAAAAGTTTTTTTTTAATGATTTGAAAAGCGGCAGAGATGTCTTTCGGTAACTTCGCCCGGATCGTGGAACCATGGATTTCTCTATGTCAGGTAAGAAATGTCAGAAGACATGATGGATATAAGAACGTCCTTTAGATTATTTTATTAGTTTCACGCAATTTGATACAATTTATAACAATGTTTAAGAGATATAAACTTTCCTCATAAAATATTTGTGCATTTTCATTTTCTTTTCGTTTTTGATCTCGTTTCATAAAACTTTTGTCTCTTTGATTTGTAGAAATCTTCAATTTTCTTGCAATGTGTGTGCTGTCTTCAATATATAATTAGTTGGTTAATTTCTAGCAATTGACGGACGATGTTTAGCGGCTAATGAAATATGTTATGATTCCTGACATAAGTGGTAATACTGATTAATCGTGACTATTACTATTTTTGATAGAAAACAACCTCAGAATTATTCCACCACGATAGAGTTAATTATATATCTAGGGCGAAATCCAAAGTTTTAAAAATATAAATTTAATTTCCAATAAAAAATTAACTTGAATCACCAAAATAAAAATATGGTATATGGTGAATAAAAGTGATAGCACAAAATATAACTAGTGCTGTCGATATAATATCACACTCGGGAGTGAACTCATGGGCTGCTGTACCTATCTTGTAGGATCTGTATTAATAATGAGAGCTTTCTTTGAAATATAGAGTCAGTTTGTGGATTGTTAGTGTGCATGAGCAACAACATATGGGTGGCCGGATGAAATCGATGAGTAACGATGAGTTTATGAGAAAATGAAGTCAATAATTGTGCTTATGGCCCAATAGGGGGAGCCAAGACACGTAAGAAAGTATCCGTTATTTTCTGGAGAAAACAAAAATTGTCTTCAGTATTAAAATGGTCGGCGCTCTGAATATGAATGATATTATTATATAATTACATACTAAGGTATTTGTTTGAAAAATTAAAAACTGCTAGTTTTATGCATGTATGGTATCCATTGAGTTTCGGAGAAGTCAGTCATTTCTTTCAATAATTTATGAACATCGTTCTGACTTAGACTATTATTATTATTTTATCGTCATCACCATGATGTATCGGGCTTATCACATGGGGTACAGATTTAATTGCACGGCTCAACTCAATGGCATAGTAAAAATTCCATAAATCACCGAGTATTCTATAATCACCGAGATTTCTATAAATCTTTTTAAAGAGTTCAGCTTTGATATTGTCAGGTCCAGCTGACCTATTATTGTTTAGACTCTTCATTGCTACTTTCACTTCATATAGAGTTGGGGTATTTTGCTCTATGTCCGCATCTTTAGATCTTCCTTTTTATCTTTACCCATCAATAGTTCTACAAAATGTTCACGCTAGCAAATGAAAATCTTATGCGGGTCTCGTGTTAAAACTCCATTTCTTTTTTTGCAGGTGATTGTTCTGGGATTAAAATCAGCTCTGACATTATTTACAAATTGATAAAATTTTGTAGCTTTCTTTTGGATTTTTAAATTTTCTGTCTTTTTATAGGTCGTCCATATATTCTCGCTTTTTCTTCTTATGTATTCTTTTTTCCTCTCTCCTTAACTTTTTATACCTTTTAAAGGTATAAAAAGTTAAGGAGAGACCAACAGGTGGTCAGAATCTACGTTAGCACCTCGATATGTCCGAATGTCAAGAAGGCTGCTTCTGTGTTTTATATCAATGACTGTGTGGTCTATTTGATTCTGGGTTTGTCCATCTGGAAATCTCCAGGTAACTTTATGTATTTTTTGTGTTTGAAAGTTGTGCTTCCTATTACCATGTTTGTAGAGATGGCTAAATTGAGAAATCTAATACTATTCATGCTTGTCTCGTTATGTAGACTTTCGTTACCCACAAATCTGCTCATGCATAGTATCATAACCAATCTTCGCATTAAAGTCGCCCAAAATCAGGTTCACATCATTTGACCGGCATTCGCCGTGTGTCTTTTCATGAAGGTCATAGAAGTCATCTTTATCTTCATCTCCCCTGTCCTCCGGAGGTATGGGCGCGGATAATAGAAATATTGTGCATTTTTTGCATTCCGCGAATTCTCCTTTTTTATCGTTTTAATTGGATTACTTTGTCTCTGTTTCGTTTACTGACTATAAAAGCGGTTCCAAATTGATGTTTTCAATGATGGCAGCTATAGTAGACACTGAAATTTTGTTTGTCCGTCACTCCCATATGAAATTAGATGCTTGTAATTTCAGGCGAATACCTTTATATATCATAATTTAACCATAATAGTCTAAATTAGAGCAACGGCAATTTAAATACTGACTAGAATTATTGATTCCCACAAACGTTAAGTGATTTTTTCATATTACTATTTTGGAAATTATATGTAATCCTGTTATAAAACGAATCACTCAAGTTTGATATTTCTATCTATATATAATTTTGATATTTCTATCGTGTACGTTACATGAACGGTAGAGTCGATTTTCCCCCCAATTCGAATTGAAGTCTTCAAGTTGATCTGGTATTTTCAGCGTCATTGGACCATTGAATTAAAGATATCTAAATAGGTTTTACTAATATTATATTCGTAAATTGTAGGTGAATATATTAAGGTTTCCATTTATAGTTTATGAATTATAAAGGCCAAAAATATAATTTTAAATACTATATCGAGCATACCCAGGACAGTTTTCAAAATTTTTGGCTTAAATCGTTACAGTTCACAAAAGTTAAGATTTGAGTATTGACATTGCTCTATTTTTCAGCTGCTCTTTATTTTCTTGTGATGCTATTTCTAGAGAGGAAAACTTAATATTGGTATACTTAATATGCGTTTGATCTTACATAGATAAAATCTCAATAAAGTTTTACAATAAAATACAATGGGCGTTGGTCGTTTTGAATGTCAGATTTACAAAAATATCTTTTAAAAAGAATAGGTACACAAAAGTTATAAGATAAGGAATGGTCACCAAGTTCAAATATGCATGGGTTCAGAGAGCTGTTACAACTTTTAATAGAGAAAAGTTTGATAGTATTTTATGTTTGAATTTACTTTTAAATTTGGTATATAATAAAGTTTTTACTGCTTTAAACTTTAAACACTTTGTCAGTTCAATAATTTATTAATTATATATTATTTCTCGAGGAAACTTTTTTGAGCTTTTTAATATTAATGTTTTTGGAGGGCTATAAAATATATCGTCTCGAAAATAACGCCACTTTATTTTTTTAGACCACTTAAAAACCTAAAATATCAAAATCTACTATTACGGCTGTTAGAATATATGATTGTTCATATGTGTAAGAATGTTATTATACTGAATTAAGTGTATAAAAATAGGAGTAAGCCATTATATAAATGGATGAAAATGGTAAAAAATATTAAACGAGTAAAACACATTCCATCTCTTTATTCAAACAGGATAATTAAAAGTTTTAATTTAATGCGTCATGAGCATTTTACAGAATAAATACTAATTTATTTTACTCTTATTCGAGAAACTTTCCGCTTACAGTGTAAACTTATTTATTAAATAAAAGTAATTGCAATTTAAATGTGTTAATAATTTACTTAATAATTTGAATAATACCGGCAGGAAACACATATTCATAAATAGCCTAATCAAGTAATTATTGCCGGCATTTGTATTTATATTTTATTCCATTTAAAAAGAGAATATTTATTGACAAACCAATTTGATATTTAAAATATGATTGATACAAATAAACCTTCAATCAGTCGACGACTACTTACGAAACTTGTGGTATTATGAGCAGAATATAATTAAACAATACATTGTAATTAAAATATTAATAAAGTGTCATGGTATATATAAGTATGACATCATATTTTTATGGACATAATTTTTAACGTTTAAGTGGGGAAGATGGAATAAGCCTTCATTTTGATCACCAAAAACTAGGAAATATAAAATGTTTCAGGAAAATTCTTGAAATTTCGACCCGTTAAACATCTAGGCCATATATTTTACTCATTGATTTTATAAGGCGTTAGAGTGAGATAGCTATATTAAACCATTTTCGGCTACGATCAAAGTATAATATAATATTAAAGTATAATAGCCCGTAGCGCAGAGGGTAAAACGCTACCACCCGTCTAAAAGCTAAGGTTTCGTTTACCGGTAGGATGTTTCAACATTTATAATTTTTTTATGATTATTTTTGATTTAGGATTTGGCCGGTAACCGAATACATTGAGCTTAGTCTTACAAAAATGCGCTTGTGAGGACAATACTTATTATAATGGGAAATGTTCGCATATTACCGCAAAGACCGAGAAGTTGTCAGGAGTAGAATGGAAGCTATGATCGTATTTCTATATCTTTATACCCACTAAATATGGTGGTTTCATATGCAGTTATTCATTATGATGCATTTTATTGATTTCGTCTAAAAGAAAACGCGTTGTAGGCGATATAGTGGATTAAGCGGAAATAATATATTAATTGAATAATATAATGATAAACACTAAAAAATGTTTATATATGTTTGTTGCATAGTGATACAAGTAGCGTAAAATTAATACACAGATAAAATATTTATCTAATCTCTAATTCTCTTACAAATTATGATTAAATATATATTTAAAATTGACGTACCTACATTATTTTTTAAGCTACTTGTATAATCTGAAGAATCATAGAAAATCTAAAAAAGTAAGTCTCATTTTTATAGCCAGTGTACGTTGTAACTTAGTAAATAATGTTATTTTAAATTACCATTTTATCAAATGAATATACCGATTTATGCTTATAAATTTGGCGAAATAATGGAAAAATGTGAATTCAAAAATAATTGCATTATTTTTCCCAATTGCTGGCGGATGGTTTTATTTGAATAAATGGTGACGATGTTAAGCAAAAGTTATCTGGTCACAATACGAGTACATATACACCCTTCACAAAATATGAGCACTCACATACTATTCGTACATTACGAGTACGCAAGCACTGTTCGGACGTTGTAAGTGAAATATAATGAATAAAACGTTCAATAGTGAGTTACATCCGAGCACACGCTCCTATCAAATATGAACTCACGATCAGTGGAATCTTACTGGATCGTCTGTAAGAGGTCGTCGATTTTAAAATCAGATTTGATTCGCGATTGACGTTTCGTGGGCACATGGCGAATGTAGCAAAAACAAATATTTCGGAAACTTGGATTCGTGTTTAATAATTCAAAAGATATTAAATCCATATCATAAATTCGTCTGCTGTACACTTTGTACACGATTACAATTAGTTCACTTGCAAAGTTTTAACTTAATATATTACTTGCTGCATTTGTAAGGTTCCGTCAAATTATTTCATTATTTTTTTATATTAATTTTACTGTATTATTTTTTAAGTTTGTCTTAATTGTTTGTAAAAATGGCTTACGTACCTGGACTAAATAGAGTCTACATTTTCGTTGCTAATGAAAAACGTTCTAAACAGAATTTTTCACGCTCGAAGGAGAAAAATACGTTCATAAATGTATAAAAATATATAGAACGAAATGTAAGAAGAAAAACATTTTAAGAAATATGTGGTGGAACAAACGACTGAATTTAGTGGAGTTCTCAGCTTAGCGTGCAAAACAGTTCGAAAGTACATAAATAGACACAATTTTAAAAAGAGAAAAGAAAAGCGAAATATATATTATTTAGATGAAATGTGCAAAAATGAATATCACACAATTAATATTGTATGGCATGATATCTCCACATAATCGCCACGGCACACCTCTATGGAACTATTGCCAATTGATTTGAAGGCGTCATCGGAAAAAGGAAAAGATGTAATCGTTGTACACTACAAGAAATTGGTTAGCTTTATTTTGTTCATTCTGATTGTTTTTAAAAGAGTAATTAAATTCTGCAGCAAAATTTGGAATGAGTAAAATGACAGTGGATTTTTTACAGTGTGAAATACAATAAAATCTTATATCTAAGGATCAGGTCATCGTGATAGCTAAAAATATTTTACCTAATTTTACATTAATTAAAGTAGCTATATAGAAATTGAAATTAAAAATGCGTAATTCGAATTTAGCAATAAGTTCAAAACATATTATTATTAACATTTTGTAAGGTATAGGGACCGGCAGTTAGTCAAAAGAAGGGTATTACACTACATCAATGAACTTACGCTACACATTATGACTACTTAAAAATGTGCATGAAATTGCTTTCATGTATTTGACATTGAATTAAAAGAAGATTTGAAATTTTACATGATAAAATAATTAAAAGCAAATTAATAGCTTTAAAATAAAAATGTCATTCTTGTCCATTTTCAGGAAGGTGGAATTTTGGTGTCAAGTATTGTCGGTTATCACAATTTATCTACTCAATTTAAAACTTGTCTTCTGGCTCTTCCCTACTTTATTTCAAATCGCGTTTGTACATATTTATTATTATTCTTCAGTTATGTATTGGAAAATGTCAATTTAGCATTGAAAAATGCTTAGAATTTCCTTTGTGTAGGTATATATGTGGTGAAGAAATAAACAGTTTGATTTGTGGTAAAAATTAAGATGAACTTTCAATGGGAAGTATCAAAGATTTGCATTAAAATAATTCGTAAACTTAGTAGGAAAAAATAATTTTTGATAATAAATCACAAGTCTTGCAATATGAAATGATACTTTGAAAAAAAATCGTCATATGCAAATTAATTTTTTTTACCGTAAGAATTATAGATAAATTCTTTTTTTATTTCCACTAGTAGCTAACGTATTTTCTATATAACTGGTTAGGTACGCCAGCCGTTAGTATTGGTGGATGAAATAAAATTCACAACAATAGTTTCTGGAGACTCTATGGCATAAAAATACGTTTTGATACAAAAATACAACATTTTAAACTATATTTTAAGTCATGATATAACGAGACATATTCATAAATCAGTTTACAATATTGATCAATATTTATATTATAATTTCATAATTTTTTTGCAAAAACATAAGCAGCGCGTGTTGAAAGAAAAGGTTTCGACATTAAGTTTTGCATTTTATTCATAATCAACTCAGTTAGATTCTCCGGGAAAGAATAAATTATATGATATAATTAAGAAGCAAGGATTAAATATTAAACGATTACAGAGTAAAACGCTGAGATTATACATAAAAGTAATAATTTAAATGAAATGTTAGATTCGTTGACTAATATGTGTTAAATAACCGAGGAAGCAGTTAGTTCTAGATAGCGTACAATATAAGGAAATAGTTAAAACGTAAGTATTTAAAAATAATATCGCATGTATTCCAAAAACTAAATGCTCCCCGGAATTAAGAACTTTTGCTTGGACTTTGCTTCTTTATTCTGAAAAAGTGTACAAATTTGCAAGATGAACTTTTGGAGCGTGTTTACCTTCGCCGCGAATATTAGCTAAATGGTATAGTTGTGTAAGCGGCGGATTCAGTTTAACAGAAAAAGGCATTTAATTCTGTAAAATTAAGAGTACAACAAACGTTTTGTTTTCGCTGGATTTTTCTTTACAAAAATTCATTTTTTTCAAAAACCTACTTATATAATATGTTTTTCACATGCTAGAGTTGCCTTTTATATCTGTATTGCATAAGGACTTCTAATGCTGAAAACGCGTTAATTAAACTGATGGTAAGACATGACCTTAAGGGCCCATATTTTGAAAAATGAATTCCCCGCATATGGCATATTTATTAGTTAGGTACTAACTCCGTAATGTGGTTAATATAAATACATTTTCAGTTTTATACTTTAGGTAAATATACTCGAGTAATGAGTCACTAAAATGTACTAATAATAGTATTAGGTACTATTGTACTAGGAAATAATTTCAATTCTTAAAATGTTTCTCAGAAGATGTACACTTTTTTCAAAAATAGGTGTACTATACAACGTATCCACTGCATTAGTCAAACAGAAGCGAGTACCATCCCCTTGTCCTCAAATTTGACACTATTTGTTTCAAAGTAAATTTGTTTAATTATTCGTCCAGTGGTTATTAGGTTCATGGATAGGGGTCCTCAATCGATCATGTAAGATTCAAATACATAATTGGGAATATTTACCATCCACACGTTCACACTAAAGCCCACTTGGTGAAAATTGTCTTTAATGACATATAATTCCACCAAATTATAATTCCACCAAAGCTCAACGTTGCAAAATCGCACATATTAAATATTGCTTCGTTTTTCCAGAATATTTTGTCGTTTTCATAATTATAAGTTAATTCAAAATTGGAGGTACGTTACATTGTCTCACCATGTAGTACTTGTATCATCTAGAAGTTTTACGATCCTAAACCACATGTACTTCTTAATTTCAACACGTAACATTGGCTCATATTGAAAGGCAGGCTGCGTTGTTCGTAACATTGGTTGTTTGCTTTCAAAGAACTCAAGCACTGCATCGTTTATTGCGATATTTACAGATGGTATGCTAAGAGCATGTGCATGAGAAAGTACAAGAAGTTATTCATTATCCAATAACCATTGTGTTACTGCTAATATTGTTTTCCGACTAGGTTAAATTATTCCTCGTTTTTATAGACACAATATACATTAAAGTAATTACATTCGTTGTGCCCAGGTAAATTTGATTAGTCATGTGTCGTTTCATAATTTTCGTGGCTCGCGCTTGCTAAATGAAAAACATCAGATGCTTACAAAAGCAAGGCATAATTATCGCCGAGGGACGCAAGGCAGAGCCCATACTAAGTAAAGGAAGGGGGGTTAGGGTTGTGCGAAAGGTTTATGCAGTATGTTTTGCTAATATTCAAGTCGTTCTAATCGACGATTATAGAAAGCGGATTTCTTTACAGTAATGACAAAGTATTAAAACATTTCTTTTAGTCCCATAATCATCAACAACCTTTCTCTGTACAATATTGAATATAGGCCTCTCTAATGCGAGTATCATTAGAGGTAATTGTCCATAATCGCCAGGCGGGTTGGCAATGGTAGTATGTAGCTTCTCGCAGCTAAAATGCTGTTGCCCGTCATTGGTCTGGGGACTTTTATTTATGCAAGTTTAAATAACACACTAGCTCTTCTTCGTTGGGTTTCGAATTCGCGGTACGCTGCGCCGTCAAAAGCTGTAAGACCTTGTGATCATCTCTACATACAAAGTTACGACAAATGGATACATTTTAATATTTAATATGTACATATTAAGGTTATTAAATACATAAACATCAAAATTTGTAAGTAAAATTAATAATTTCTGTCTGACTTTTGCTTATTTTAACTATAATATTAGTCTCTTAATGCTTTGTGCAAAAACTTTTATGTTTTTAACCGCCTTCAAAAGAAAGGTTTTCATTTCGACTGTATTTTTATGTTGCCTCATATCTCTGGCACTTATAACTTGACTTAAATATTTGTTAAGGGTATATTCCCAGATTTTAACCATGGAAGTAGAAGGCATACTATAGAATTCCTTAACAAATAAGAGCATAGGGACAGTCCCTGTGATTGATCTAATTATAATCTAATAATAAAGAACATAAAGTTTGGAAATGACTAAAGGCATAAGAATCTGTTCTTTGGCAAAATCAGGATACAAAGATTAAGCCGGAAGGTGGTGATACGAAATCTGTAAAGAAAAATAAACTCATCGAGTTTATATTCTTTTGACTTGTCTTGACGTACCAAAAAAGCCAAAAAGTAAATAGACAGGCATGTATTTACATATATAGATAAAGGCACAAAGCAGCTATAATTTTAGTACATAAATATATAAAAACAAGTCTAAATCAAAACATGAAATAATTATAACACTAGTAAGCAGAAAAGTAAATATACAGAAAGATATAAAACAAATACGTTATTAGTAAGCAAGTAAATGAAAACAAAGTAAATAGGTAGATAAGTTCGTAAAGATAAATAAAAAGTCATTAAGCAACCGATTTTGTGTCTTACCTCAGGTCTGCAGTATTTATCAACTAATTTGGTTGCTTTTTCAATAATGTGTAATTATACACACGTGCCGTGATCGTTTTTGATGATGTATGTCTGATGATAATTCAATAATGAAGTCTCTAAAATTGTTGAGTAACAAAGAGCGACAAAATCTGCAGTTTAAGAAAGTTTGAGTATAAGAATTGTGCTAGAAAATGGTTATAGAAACTTATTAGTGATGTAAAATCCGGGTTTAGGCTCGTTTGATTTGTCTGGACATAAGCAAGAAAGCAACAATACGGGTCAGTATAAAAACGTACGAATCTGGTAAAAATATTGGTAAGTAGGTATATAAGTAAATGAGAATAAATAGATGCATGAAATGATTAAAAGTTAAGTATGTAAACTTACATAAGACAGCGCGAAATAACTAGGATATCAGTGGAAGGTAAGTCATATATACAGGCGTGAAGCACTAATTTCTGTGAAGCCTAAAGAGGAAATGCGATTTTTACATTCACCTGTATGTACAAGTCTACACAGAAATATATGTATTAGATATAAATGAACATATTAAAATCATTTAAAAGCCGTAAACATCTGTTAATAATAATATATAATTAATTACGTCAGTAGATCGTGACATTCTGTTAGAATAGGAAAACATATCCAATGGAAAGGAAAAGTGAACTGTGGCACTAATCTGTGTTTGTATGGATGAGCATGTATGTAAAAGAGTGTCGTCAATTTGACACAGATTTTAAAAATTTGTTGCACTAGCAATATTTCGTTAATTAATTTATATTCGGAAATTACATTTTACTGCAAAATTTCCAACTATTTTTAATGCACTGTGGTTATTTGAAATTGTTTGTATTTTTTTGTGAACAAGTTTTATTCCCTATCATCATTTTTGTGCACATTGATTCAACATTTTCATTGTTTCAAAGCTATTCATACATTGCAAATATTCAATATGACCCTACATGTTTCCTTTTTCAGTTAATGTTGTCAGTTCATGGCGTTCTACATAACATCCTCAATTCTGTATGTGTACTTAGCTGATAATTTCAATTTCTTACCCAGTGATCCCACCATATATTTTTATCATTATTAAAATTTCAAGATATCCCTTAAAATTTTAACAAAATGAAGATGCTTTCATTTTTATAAATCACTCATTTGTAAAGTGTGTAACAATATGAAATTCATTAAATCACAAAACAATAGAATTTAGAGATTTCCTAACTTTATCTTTGATTTTATTAATCATGTATTTTACAGAACGTTCAATACCAATTTTACAATCGCCAAGCAATACAATTGGCAAAACATCACGACGCTTTTTTCTCAATTCGTAATAGTTTATGATGTTGAGAAGTAATTTTTCGAGCAAAAATAATAACAAGTATCATTAAACATCACTATGGGCGTCATAGTATTGCTTGGCGAAGAATCTATCGTGTTGAGAGAGGAATGTGCATGAGCTGGGGAAAAATAAATCATTCTTCTTTATTTATTACCAATCGGAGTCATTTTAAGAGGACAATGAGAATGTTATGTGAAATATTAAATAAGAATCCATCCTCGGATGGGAAACTTCGGCTGCTGTCAGACAATGGAATTACTTGATCGATAAAAGTTCTACGGTTTTCGAAATACTTTTTTTTATTTAATTTTTTGTATTATTTCTAGAGTTGTACCATTGAACGTACATTACAATTTTTAAATAACTAATATTTATTTAAACTTAAATTTCATTTAGCGTTTTGTCAAATTTCATATCTTTTTACAGAAAATTGCAAATATTGAATATATTTGGCGTTAATTTTGTAGAAATTCACCTAATTTTTATTCACAACTAAATGAAACTATATCACGAAGCATTATTTTATTTATTTATTTATTTATTTATCTACTTTAAAGTATCTAATTGATACATATGGCGGACTTATTGCTACAAGAGCAATCTCTTATAGCCAACCACAACACCAGTCCAGCCCCGTTCGACAAACGGCCGGGAATCGAACCCGGGTCGCCGCGGTGCGTCGCATCGTCAAAGGCCGTATGCCTTGTGATCAACCCAACACACCACGGCGACGACTTTTTTAACTCTAACGATTATTTTAACTCTATTTAATTCTTAACCACGATCTACGTTTCGTTGTACGACAACAGTTTTACGTGGGTAATTTGTAAAGATTGACTCCTAGAAACAGCATTTAAATATTATACAAAATAATAGCGGAAGTGGGGTTTGCACGGGTTTTCCCACTGTTTACGTTAGTGAGTTTATGGTAGGGGAGCGGTGTAGTTTTTTTATATTTTCCAAAATATAATAACGTCAACAAACGAAAGAAAGTCAGAATTGAATGCCAAATCCAATGCATAACACTGAAAATTAAAAAAAATTAAAGTAAATCAAACAAAATGGATTATATGTATGTGGATTAGTGTTGTAACACTGAGGACCGATTTGAGGCGAGAGTAGCGAGTACTCCCCCTTTCTTTAAACTAATATTGAGGGCTGTAAAGTCTGTCAAATTTACGTCTCTCATGGTATGATATGCTATCGAAACAAATAATGACTTGAAAGTAGGGAATGTTAAACTGGGGTATAAAAAACAAATTGATTGCCAATATAATAATTTAAACACCTTTTAATACAAATCATATATATATATATATATATATATATATATATATATATATATATATATATATAATTAATAATTATACAGAACTAAGTATATATTGTATATGCACATAAAATTTTATTAGTAAAAAAATTATTCGCATTTCATAATTTTGTACCACATGGTGCGATACGTTGCATGGCACGATAATTTCGCGAATGTTCGCGGTGTACGGAGTTGCCTTTAACGAGATTTGCACAGTTTTGCAGTTTAGTGTATGTCATGATATCTAACGAATAACGACTACGTCTCCTATATTTATTGTAATTAAAATGTAGACGGGTTATGAGAAGTTTTTTTGCAAGAACCGCTATTAAGAGTAAAATATTTAGATGAGGCGTGTTACGTATTATTCATTAAACTATAAAACAACCAAAAACAATATTTAAATTATTTTGGCTTATAAAAGTAAACTTTTTATTACATTCTTATGCATTTGACTCATGACTTAAAGCTCGTCGAATACATGTATAGCTACACTCTGTAGAATCAAAAATGTTGAGGTAAATACAGTTTTGCATTACACAAATAAATTTGAGTCAGTTTTGCGTTTATTTGTTGTTTATATTTTTAGTTTTTCTATACAATATGAAAATAGTAACATATCGTACCTAGTATTTCTTTTACGAATTGCCAAAGCAATAAATATCAAACTTGAAATTAAGAAATTAGTAACATTACATGAAACTTATTACAAATTTTGATAGAATTTAGTAATTTGAATCTTTAATGTTCGTCTTGAAAATTATGATGGAAAAACTTTTGAAATGAATTTTCATCTGCATCTAACCGTGTTTTGTCATTTGATAGATGTATGTGTATATTGATTTGTATATTCTAAAACAGTTATGCTCGGTGATAACTCTTGCGGTCCATCATATCCATAACGATATGTAATTAGTTCAAATGGCGCTTGCTGGGAATGCGGTATCATAAAAAAGATTTTGCTTAGGTTAAATTAGGCTGATTTCATTTAATTGCCAGCAAAATTAATTATTGTGCATAGTTTTGTGTTAATTTATTTTATATGTCGTTTGTTAATAAGTTGTAAGTCCGACGATAGTCTTAGAAAATGTAATGTTCAATAACAGTTTCAAGAAAAAATTTTCTTCATTTTTTTTATAGAATTTAATTTATTGCTTTGTCATATATTTTGACTAAGACAAAAAGTGTTTAAAGACTTCATCATTGTTACTTATAAGGAATTATTTTTGGTTGTGAATTCTCGCTCTTTTTTAATTCCTCCAACATTTGCATTTCATTGTCATCTAATTTTCTATTGTAGGCTGTAATTTTATGGGTATTTTTCTTTTGCGACTGAATTATGTCTGCATATTTCAAATTCAGTTACGTTACCTCTGGTTGAAGTACCTTCAATATTAACAGGATTATTGAAGTTATCAAGGTAAATGAATTTTCTGTATATATTTTGCAACATTTAAAAAAAATATTGACAGTGATTACTAAAATTATATTTCTTTTTTGTGACTTGCTCTGATTTTGTTTTTAGGAATTTTAAATAACATACTTTATGTCTATCTATTTGTATCCTTAAACAGCAAAGAATAAATTAGTGATAACGAAACCATTAACGTCAATTTTGTTAAAGAAATTAACATCTATATCAAAACCAATAAAAATAAATTAGAAAATTAAAAAAAAAAAATTTTTTTAAATATGTTTGTGCCTAGAAGCAATTGACGGAAAATATACTTTTTATTTTCCAAATAAAGGTACACTGGCTTATACTCAATTGTGATGCTAAATATCCATAGGACACAGATGTAGATTTTCCAGGACGTGAACAAGTTTGAAAATAGTGTGCATCTGGGTATTTTAGAACGCATTTTTAGTTGCAGATTTAGTAATGCGTATTTGGATGTTAAGCAAAAGATGATGAATTTTATACAGACCGCTAACAATATTTAAATTATTTTGGCTTTTAGAGGCAATTAGGTTTATACCTTTGAAAACATTTATAATGAACGCATTTCAATTTTTTATTTCATTGAGTTTCTAAGTGCAAAAATTAAAAATTAACTCGGAATAAATTGTCGCTAAATCATCTGTACTTCTTTTCAGCCAAACTATCTTTTGCAGAGTTAACTGCATTTTGTATAATGTTAATTTTACTATTTCTTCTGGAAAATTAAATAAATTTTACTAAAGCAATTGAAGAAACAGGGAAAACAATTTAAAAGTAAATAAGAACCATAACGGTAATATGTTTAATGATCATCGAGGGAATATGTATAGGTCGAATCCAGGTATTTGCTAGCTCAAACAGAGTCCACGTAGAACGGTATTTTTTAAGTATGTTCATGTGTGTTTTTATAGTTTATTTTTATTTATAGTTGTAAAACAATGTTTTAAATAGAATGGAATTATTTTTGCACATTTATTGAAAAATATATATATAGTTTAAAATCCTATTAGTTTATTAAAGATAACCGTAACAGGTAACTATGGTATTTGAATTGGTAGTATTATGAAATTTTATTCTACATGATAACAAGCATTTTATGTAAATCTCAGATTTCTTTGAACTGAAAAATTTCAAGCTATTTGTATTCAAGAAATAAATATTTCCAGAATGTAAAGTACCCATTTGATTCTTAAACTTGTTTACAAATAAATACACAATTAGTGTTTATCACATATAAATAAATTTACCAAAAGGTTTCAAAAGTGTACATATTTTGAAAACGCAGCTTAGATCTTTATGAATTCAAACGCTGAGAAAATGAGTATTTTTAAATTTGGATTTTTTTACGTTTTGGAATCGAATTATTTGCATCAAAAGTTTGTAAGGATATAAACATATTTTGGTATCAATTTTCACTGAAGCTGCTACTGAAGACAAGCTATGTCAACCTAATCTCCTTTGTGCCTACATTCGATGCCGCTGACATGCACATAAAAAGAACGTACATTCAAGTTACACTTAGCATTACATATACAGATACGATTACAGAATAATGGGAATGACGGAGATTGGTTCATCCAATTAAATATCACCGACATCCGAAAATTTATTAAGAATGGTCTTTAGCACATTAAGGCCCGATGTGGCTCCGCTTATAGGTGTAGGAAAAATAATTAATATTGGTATTTAGCTTGCATATAAGCAAAATAATAAGTGGAACGCATCGTCAAAAATTTCTAAATGTGAAGGCGTTGAAGGCCTTTTAATTTCTCAATTACATGATAATAATTACTTTCTAATATTTTTGCTTTATACTATTTGTTATTAAATTATATCATTTTAATATAAAATTGCAACATTTTGAAATTTTCATTGGTTTTTAGCTGTATTTATTTTAAAATATTTGCGAATATATCATATAACGTGTCCGCCATTTAGTACCAGCCAACAATTCAACAATTTATAGATTTTACGGCAAATTCCACTTCAAAAATTATTATAATATTAGTTTTCTCCAACAAACCTTGAAATATAGCAATCATTACATTACAAAACTTTTCAAAAGTTTACTTTTTAGAATGTGGTCTTAAGAATTCAAAAAAAAATTTGACCAAAATCCGTTCAGTAAAACGATGTTAAAAGGTATTTAATTTTCTTGAACTTTTGCACTAATTTAAGTGTATCAAAATAGTTTACTACATAATAAACTCACTTTAATACGACCTTAATGTATTAGAGAAAGGAGAGCATGAAATCTCCGGCATGACCACTGCGTAAATTTAAAACAAGCTCTATACAAATGTAATTTGAAACATAACTTTTTTATACACATGTCTGTATAAAATAATAAACATCACTTGTAAGTTAATAAATTTAAACACTTCATGTATTTTCTGCGTTAAATATTTGAAACAAAAAGTGACTTTTCAACTTTAGTGTTCCGTAGCAAAAGAGCCAAAACTTCGTTCGTCCATCCGTCTGTAACAGGATACTTTCTCGGAAATTATTCGACTTAAAAATTTAAAAATTAGCACAAAGATAGAGCATTATGACTCAATTACAGACGTGAAGTATAAAAAGGTGAATTTTTGTTCGGAGATTTAATTTGGTAATAGGGTAAATTTAGTTCAAACGTTTCTTTCAAAGTTATGCTGTAGAGCTTTATATTCATTTTTTTTATTTTATGGCAAATACGCTTAACAATTGCAACACCTACCCTTATCACCACAAGGATCGTTTATAAAAAAAACTGAAAAAATTATGAACTTTGGAAATTAGATAGAATTAGATTGAAAAATTCAAGCACGATTACTTTATTTTTTTTTTGATTAATTTGATTTGTTTTTTGTGCATAACTCAAATTCTTATTTTCTTGTAAGTGATGAAATAATTAGAGAAAAAAAATATTTCTCGCGATATAGGAACAAAAGTTTTCTAGACAAATTTTTCAAAATGATTAATTTTGCTCAGTTGAAAAACTCCCAACTCTGTTCCACGCATACATTGTCGCGGTCGGCAAAAGGTAGCATAGCAGATGGGACCATTTTATGTACATAGACGAAGTGCATTACTATTAATATTTAAGTAAGGGGGAGGGAGGGAGCTAATGAGCTAATGGTACGGAACACTAATTTGTAAGCTGTATAGTTTGAACTTGACTAATTTTTTATTTTATTGTTTCGTCATATTATTTTTATTTTCGAAAATGAAATGTCTCATTTCCAACCATTGTTTCATAATTTTGCCCATGAATTAATCAATGGTCCCACAAAGATGGTCGCAATTCCATGAGTTCTATAAATATCACAACTTCCAGTTTGAAAATAATTTTAAGTCAAACTAATGAATTTAGTATTCATTAAATACTGAAAAAATAACGAGTGTGTAGGCCACGCTGCGTGAAGTACGGCGGTCGTGGGTGTAATGCACCCCGCAGTGGATTCCGCAAACTCACTCACAAATAAATTTATGCTTGTATCTACGCAATACACTCTCAACATTACCGCGACGGTTTTACAGGCAGCTGGATGTACTACGGCACTGGCATATTATTTGTTGACATCCACGGAATGCCATTACCGTGGATGGAGAAATAAAAGCGCCTTCATACAATCCCACACATTACACTCTCCTGTTTAATCATAATATGGCGCTGTGCGTTGACGTACAAAATTTAAAAAAAACCCACATCTATCCACGACTAGGTTGCTATTTTTACCGTCATTTAGAGTCGGGGCAAAACACACATCGGTACACTTATGGTAGATCTCATAAGAAAAATATTCTTGATCAGGACAGGGATTAATGAAATGATAAACATTTTTAAATTCACAGAATGAATCCCTATGAAAGTGTTCAGAAAATATGTTTTCGTAACAAATATAAAATTTCTCCCAATTTAATCTATTGTTGAATTCATAATACATTTTTACTAGAGGTATCATATTTCAGTAAAGTAACCATACTTGTGATATAGCTCTCCATTTGTTATATAATCCAGGAGTATGATACAATCGTTAACATATACTTTGCATAAATTATTAATTTAGTAGATTTTGCCGAAATGATTCCAGAAGCTATATTGTATACTGTAAAAACCCGGGAACTTAGTTAAGGTTCCAACATCACGATGAGGCATAATACGCTCTTTTTTATACAACGAAAATACTTCTGGAAATTGCGTAATTGGTTACAATTTGAATATTTATCAAATGTCATAGTATATTGCTTATCAGAATTGTGTTTTAGGATTCGCTAGCAAAATGAAAAAACGGAACACTTATAATTTCGTCTTGTCCATCTCTCTATCTGTCCGTATGTCACATCCATTTTATTCCAAATCTATTAGTACTCTATAGATGACATTTTGAATGCTAGGTCTATTCTATGAAGCGATATAAAATGAAATAGTGGAATTATGAAAATAAAAATGAGGGATGGCACTCCGTACTACATGTAGAGAGGAATGAAAAAAGCACAATCCAGCCCATGTAGGCGTGTCTCATAAAATGATATTGAGGTTCCAAAATAATTTTTTTTATTTAAGTCAATATAATTTTTTTATAAAACAATTCTTATTGTCCTGTTTTATTTTTGATGTATTTTCATTGGATAACGGTGAGTCATTGCTGATATTTATAACTTTAAAATCTATGCCTCTTGCAAAAAAACTAGACACTTCATAGCATATTGCAGAAGATGGGCATGTAATAATTTAATCGACAAAAAATATTTTTTTAATCAAAACAGGCTTATTTCAAATCAACCAAATAAAAATATTGTAAATTATGTAAACTATTTGGATGTCTTCGAATCAAGCAGCCGAAGTCCACAGTGACGACTTTATACAGTGAAATTCAGGTAAATTAACTGAATATACCTCGATTAAATCATAAACATAAAACTTTTTTCAGAACCTCTCAAATTAAAATCTCCTAATTCAAAATCTCTTAAATCAGGACTCCTTAAATCAAAACTTATTAAATCAAGAACCCTTATATAAGAACCTCATAAATTAGAAACTAATAAATTATAATCTCTTGGTTTAGTATCTCCTAGATTAAAATCTCATAGACAAAAATTTCTTAGATCAACAACTCTTATATCAGAAACTCTTGTAATAGAATGTAAAATAACAGAACGTTTTGCAAAAAAATATCCCAGAATAAAATCTTCAAAATCACTTGCACCACATTTTACAAATTCATAAACTCAATGTCTCGATACCGTTGATGTAAAATATGCAAATATTTCAGAAATTCATAAAATTAAACATATGAAAAACAACAAATTTAAGAATATTAAATAACGAAAAATTTAAAATATAATATTTTATTTTTTGAGTGATTAAAAAAAAAAAATATATATATATATATATTATATATATATATATATATATATATATATATATATATATATATATATATATATATATACGTATATATATATATATATATATATATGTATATTAAATAAAAACATATACCATATAGACTATCAAAATTCCTAGACAAAGGTATTGTAAATTCAACATGAAAAAAACCTAGTAATCTTGGTCACAGAGACAGGTGCTGATATATCCATAATAAAGCGAAGCAATGTCAGTTGTCTTCCTCTAAATTCGGAAAAACAATGTCTCCATCAGAGGTAAAAATTATACTTTCAAAGTATCACTATACAAAATCATTATCATCTTCCTTTCCACGAGTTGAAAATTCGAATTCTTCCGAAAGCGGTTATTTGCAGCCAATCACGAATTATCTACCTCCAAAGTCAATCTCACAAATTATTTTACATTAAATTAATTATTGAATATATTTGGCGTTAATTTTGTAGAAATTCATTATTCACAATTAAATAAAACTACGGATGTAGTATTATTTCTACTTTCTTTAAGAAATTAAAGAAAGTAGAAATAATACTACATCCGTAGTTTCATTTAATTGTGATTAAATTAATTCATAAATATATCCTTAAAATTTTTAAAGACCGGATAAAAGAAGCTATTATATGTCACAGCCAGGTTAAATAATGGCGAAGGCATAGACAAACAAACAAAAAATACGTAATGCAATATTTTTTATATGTGAAATAGTAGAAGTTAAATACAACTAATTATTATCATGTGCATTTATTGTAGTGATACTCAAATATCTAGTACAACTTTGAATGGATGTAAAACCCTGTCCAGAATTTCACATCAATTTCAATATTTCTAAGAATTAAACCCCTTTAATTTTACTAGATCTAAAAAATAAAGTTAGATCAAATACAACTACAATATCGATAGATCAAACACAAAGTGAACACCTAATTAAAAAAATACGAATCGCCATTTAAAATTTGTAATAAAAATGCCGGTAAATTGCTCTGAGAATTTGAATATTTGAAATTATGTTTAGTTTGAATATAAAATATTATTATATATTAATAATATAAATTTCTTAGAAGTTAACGTTCACAAGTGAAACAAAGCATTGCATGAAAAAAACATCAAGTATACCTATAATAAAAAGGTGTATATTATTTTTCCACGTCTATCAACATAAAGTTAAAACACAAATACGAAAAATATTAGACTAAGATATGATCAGATCGAGTTTCTCATCCTGGACTGATCCAATTTAAGTAGTTTCAAAAAAGTGGAAGCCTCAGGAATACGAAAATAGCATAAAGATATTTATTACCAAAACCTTCACGAAATAAAAATAGGAATCTGTAGTATTCGTAGTTGAGCGCTACTTTACAAATATCTTCCGGATTAAATTCCATTTCGTGAAAACCGCATACTAAATCTAATACCGTAAAATAAAATGAACAATCCAATTGACAGAGAATCGTTGAAATATTTGTTCGATACTGCTATGAAAGTAAAACCTATTTGAAAGTAAAACCTTATATCATGTTATAAACACTCAAGCAAAATATAACCGTCCAGACTTATTTTTTCATACAGAACTGCGGTCTAAAAAGCTAGTGCAATAAGTAATAAAAAATGCAAGGAGTCTGGTAGTTCCAGTACTCGAATGGAGATTACGGATAATTTAACAACCAAACTGGGGAAGGTGGTACTTCCAACATTGCAGTAATTGCAGTAAGTGAGTAAGATTTTTGTTAATGTTTATTTTTTGTTAATGTGTCTTTTTGTGTGTGGTTTAGGTTCACAATTGGTCTCGATGAGCAGATGACTTATAGACTGCAACCAGGGTTCGACAGAGAAAGAAAGTTGGACATATAAGAACTGATATATAAACGTATTATATCGAGTTTTAACTCATTATATTTGTTGGTATTCAGTAGACAGATAGTATTCGACGTTTATATTTTTTTTACTTATACTGTTCGTTATATTTAGGTTCATTTGACAAACAATTTTTTCAGACAAATTATTCTCCGATCGCCGTCAGTTTGAGGAGAAAAATTATCCTTCGATCGCCGTCAATATGAATCGAATCGTAACATTGGTGCTTCTAATCGATATTCAAGCAGTTCATCAAGCAGTGCCTGTTTTTTCTAAGAAGGTAAGAAGTTATGAGAAAACTTTTTACATAATTTACTCATGTTGAATATATTTGGCGTTAATTTTGTAGAAATTCATTATTCACTATTAAATGAAACTACGTGATGTAGTATTATTTCTACTTTCTTTAATTTCTTTACCAGGACCTAGGTTTCGTTGTATTACAACATCTTCAGGTGGGATATTAGCAAAGATCTTTGCTAATATCCCACCTGAAGATGTTGTAATACAACGAAACCTAGTTCGTGGTAAAGAAATTAAGGAAAGTAGAAACAATACTACATCATGTAGTTTCATTTAGTTGTGAATAATTTACTCAATAAATGGTATAATATGTAATAAATTTATAACAATTTCATATTTTTCCCAGATAGCGATGATTCCGTGAAAGGCCCTAACAATCAAGCTCTGTATTGAAAGTTGTTCGGATTCAGACTATGAAGAAATCTTTATCACTAACAACTTCCTAAAGGCTCAAGATTTTTTTAGTTCTAGTTTAGCTGATATTAACACAATAATACAAGTTGTTACGTCACTAGAAAACTCTAATGTGATATCCACAGATGACCACGGAGGTATATTTAATAAAACGAGTAAACTGGATTTGTTCCCAATAGAAAATTACATGTCTGCAGCTTAAAATGTTATAACCAAGTAAATAGAGCCCTGAAAACTGAACTGTACTTGAGTAAAAACAGAAAAAAATGACCAAGACGAACAATTATTTAAAGAAAAATGTTGCAAAGCGATTAAAGAACTACGGAAAATCATATCAGACGTGCAACGACAAAAAAATTAAAGAAGATGTAGGTTTAGAGGAGATTGAGAAGCACTAAATATTTAAAACAGACCATGTCTAAGAAGACCCAAAATATTTTAGTGGCGGTTTTATAATCTTCAAAATGCCTGTTAGTTCTTTAAAGGTAGCATTTGGGCCATTTATCATAAATCTAAGCCTAATGTACTACAAAAAATATAATATTTGGAATAAAGTTGTTGAAAGTTACGTATAGGACGAATCAAATGCTAGTAAAAAGACAGAAAACTGCTGGGCAGTAAAAACGTTTATGATTATAGCATATATTTTACATAAACGTTTTTATTGTATGCTCTCCGAGATTTTCAATGACAATTCAAGATATTTGCCAATTTTGGATGAAAACAATCATTATAAACTACAAATTTAGATTCCATTTCATTCAGCTTCTTTTCTAAATGGTTTCTTCAACTGACGTACTGGCGGCAAAAGGAGGGTATTTAATTTCAATAATAACATTTATTTATATATTTGTGATATCGGTTCCCTGAGAGCTTACATTATTAATTCATTTTGCATAACTCGTCTGCTAATCAGCAACTTGCTGCGAAAAATTATATAATCGCCAAGAAATTCTCAAAATATTTTATAAAATTATGTAAAAACGGAATGTGTAAAAATAAAACCGAATAATTTAAAATTAGAAACAGCGACATGGTTTACATCGATTTTTTTCCGCAATCACTCGAACTTAGAAAATATTTCGTTCCACACATAATATAAATGAATATATATATATATATATATATATATATACATATATATATATATATACATATATATATATATATATATATATATATATATATATATATATATATATATATATACTGTCTTTCTAATAAAAAGTTACTATACACTCATCATACTATCATATGACCGTATCGTTATTCAGTGTTTAACACATGAATGAGCGGTGTATGAAATTGTCTTATAAACAAATTTACGAATTTTTGTGCATGAATGTTTTTTAAAAATATAAGATTTCACCATAATTTTAAGCAAAATGTATATACTTGTATATTATTGGAATAAATTACATTCACTAAATCTAAAAATCTGTTGAAATGATTCAAGAATGTGTGAGGAATGATTATGAAATAATATTTTCTTCAATGGCTACACAACGGATGTTCATGTCAAAGTGAGTTTAAAAAGTTTTAAAATGTTATTTTCTGTGGATTTTAATAACACAAGGAAAAAATTAAAATATCACGTATATAAAGAAATTAATATTATGCAAATTAATAAATTAAATTTAAAAATTATTTTTATTTGTATATAAAGACAACTATGAATAATCGACTAATACTCCGTAACAAATCTGTCAATTCATTTTTATGTAACTTATCGAAGATATTATCTTATTAGGTTAAAAAAAAATATTTATAATATATATTTCTGCTTATGCAGTCTAGCCTGTCTCAGATTTAGTGTTCGCTCATAGATTTGTTTGTTGCGCTGTAGTATTCTCTAGAATATCTTGAATTGCCGATCTGATAATTCTTCGATCGTATCTAAAACAATATTTTTAAACGTTGTGCATAAGATTTCTTTTTCTCGTTATAGGAATTAAGAATGGGAGTACAAAAGTAAATATTGCACCTGTAACCAGAAACCTCAAAGAATATATTTCTAAATTCTTGTTCTTAACATTTTTGTATCCGACTTTCACGAAACTTGCATAATTAATATATAAGAATAAATATATAATAAGTCCGTAAAGAGCTTCATTTCACCACAGATTCAAATAAATCGGATATTTTTGTGGTATCAGTGTCTGGGTCATCTAAATTTTAACGACTTAAAGAAAATGTGGAAAGAAAGTCGGAAAAATTAGAAAAAATCATAAGGGTCGAAAGTATTAGTTATAGATTACGAGTCTGGTTAGAGAGACACATCTCTGAACATTTTTCGTAATGTCATATTTATTAAATATGAGAATAAAGATTTAAGCACTTTTTAACATAGTACTGAGATCAAGAACTAACCAACAGGTACCAACATAATCACAGATAGTTACAATGTAACCTAAGTGAATTTAGTCGAACGGTTGTGAGTGAAAAAATGGTGAGTTTCACAAAAGGTACAAAAATATGGCATTCAAATATAAATACCGCCATAATATCAGATCATTTAAGAGAAAAATTTAATTGAAGCATGAATCATTTATGAACAGACTATCAATATATCGGTCTATTCCTGAAAGATTTACCTGGAACATAATTTAAATTCATCAAGGAAGGGATTGAAATTTTAAATTTGAACATGATTATGCTTATGTAGTTCCACTAAAGTTAATAATTGTTAAATTGATGTTAACAGTCTCTCGGTACTCGACTTTAACCAATAATTATATCTTTTAGTCATCGTTAACCATCAATTTCTAACTTATTAAAATTTATATGTGCTTACTGTGTACTATTTTATCATAAAAATGATCTTCTGATCCGTCAATATCTTATGGACATAAGCCCACTATAGACTATATATAACTTTAAATTTTGCTGTAAAATTGAAATACGTAACAATATTTTGAATAAGAAGTAAATTCAGATATATATATATATATATATATAAATATATATATATATATATATATATATATATATATGTACATATATATATATATATACATACATATATATATTTATATATATATATATGTGTGTGTGTGTGTGTAGGAAGCTTAAAAACTTAAAAAAATTAAATCTAGATGAATGATTTTTAGGAGGAATCTCAAATTAATTATATATTTTTAGAAATCAGCTTTCCAAAAATAAAACAAAGTCCCTCTAATTTGACAGTTTTTGATATGGTAACATCGTTTCTTCCGAATAATATATAAAAAATATATAAAAAAATAGATGTGAAAACTTAACTCGTCACGTTGTAAGTGATATTGTTGTTTTCTACTAAGTTATAAAATAAAACGCATCATGGAAATGAAAAACGTTTATTAAACAGTTGAAAATGTTGTAGCAAAATAGAGGTTACTACGGACACTATATTGAGATCAAATCCTTTCATTCGTAAGTCACTTAATTACTTAGAGTTAACAGTTAACATAACAAGTAGACATAACAAGTATCACAATTATTATTCTTACATAGAATCACAAGTTAGTTACTTACCTACCATAAAATGTAGGTAATTAATATTAATGTGAGTAAGATGTTCTTAAATATTTTATAACCGAAATGACAAAAATTATCATTCTTTTTGCGCAATTAGATATTGACAATAATTTGTAGTTGGACTATTAAATACGTAATCTAGATTTTATTCTCTATTCAGCAATTAAAAAATCAACATTAATGCGAATAATCGACATTTCCTTAAATCTTCAAATTACAAAAAAAACAATAACTTTAACAAAATAAATAATCAAAACTAGGTGGGAAACAAAAACCAGTTATTAAAAGTATGTATCTCTGGCATTTACTATATAACTTGGGATTACTTAACTATACATTTTAACAGTTATAAATTATTTAGAAGGTCGCAATTTTACTTTTATTAACTAGTATCTAATAAATAAGTCATAGTGATAACTTTAAATTTAGTAAACATTTTAGTATTTTTTTTCTTCGAAAATCAATAAAATTTCAGTGACTAATAGCTGCCTGTGTAAAAGACAACAATCTAAACAATCACGATTTCACTTTCTTTAGTAATAAGTCAGTCATATATAATCTTTAAAAACAATATTCGTAAGACCTATAAAATATAAAAAAATAGCCTATAATACTTTACAATAAGGTTTTATTAATGAAATTCAAAAAATAATCTTCCAAATTTTTGAAAAATATATCAATGGAATTCTCTTTCTTTTTTCCTGCTAGTTTTACTAGATTAATTTGTCCATCCTTCAGCAACGCAAATTATGAATGATTATTGCATATATTTTACATAAACGTTTTTACTACCCAGCATTTTTCTGTCTCTTTACTAGCATTTGATTCATCCTACACGTAACTTTCAACAACTTTATTCCAAATATTATATTTTTTGTAGTACTTTAGGCTTAGATTCGTACTTTGCGTTGTTCATACTTTGCGTAAAGTTAAATTCAGTAAGAGATTCCCATTGATATATTCAATAATTTGGAAGATTATTTTACGAAAGTCAGTGTTTTGGAAAATAATGGCATTATTATCTATTTAGAATGGAATAAGCATCGTAAAACTGGATTAGCCGAGAAGAAACGAACCTCATGGATTTCATTAATAAAACCTTATCGTAAAGTATTATAGGCTATTTTTTTATATTTTATAGGTGTAACGAATATTGTTTTTAAAGATTATATATGACTGATTTATTACTAAAATAAGTGAAATCGTGATTGTTTAGATTGTTGTCTTTTACACAGGCAGCTAGTAGTCGCCGAAATTTTATTGATTTTCGAAGAAAAAAAATACTAAAATGTTTACTAAATTTAAAGTTATCACTATGACTTATTTATTAGATACTATTTAATAAAAGTAAAATTGCGACCTTCTAAATAATTTATAACTGTTAAAATGTATAGTTAAGTAATCCCAAGTTATATAGTAAATGCCAGAGATACATACTTTTAATAACTGGTTTTTGTTTCCCACCTAGTTTTGATTATTTATTTTGTTAAAGTTATTGTTTTTTTTGTAATTTGAAGATTTAAGGAAATGTCGATTATTCGCATTAATGTTGATTTTTTAATTGCTGAATAGAGAATAAAATCTAGATTATGTATTTAATAGTCCAACTACAAATTATTGTCAATATCTAATTGCGCAAAAAGAATGATAATTTTTGTCATTTCCGTTATAAAATATTTAAGAACATCTTACTCATATTAATATTACTTGCCTACATTTTATGGTAGGTAAGTAACTAACTTGTGATTCTATGTAAGAATAATAATTGTGATACTTGTTATGTCTACTTGTTATGTTAACTGTTAACTCTAAGTAATTAAGTGACTTACGAATGAAAGGATTTGATCTCAATATAGTGTCCGTAGTAACCTCTATTTTGCTACAACATTTTCAACTGTTTAATAAACGTTTTTCATTTCCATGATGCGTTTTATTTTATAACTTAGTAGAAAACAACAATATCACTTACAACGTGACAAGTTAAGTTTTCACATCTATTTTTTTATATATTTTTTATATATTATTCGGAAGAAACGATGTTACCATATCAAAAACTGTCAAATTAGAGGGACTTTGTTTTGTTTTTGGAAAGCTGATTTCTAAAAATATATAATTAATTTGAGATTCCTCCTAAAAATTATTCATCTAGATTTAATTTTTTTAAGTTTTTAAGCTTCCTACACACACACACACACACATATATATATATATATATATAAATATATATACATGTATGTATATATATATATATATATATATATATATATATATATATCTGAATTTACTTCTTATTCAAAATATTGTTACGTATTTCAATTTTACAGCAAAATGTAAAATTATATATAGTCTATAGTTGGCTTATGTCCATAAGATATTGACGGATCAGGAGATCATTTTTATGATAAAATAGTACACAGTAAGCACATATAAATTTTAATAAGTTAGAAATTGATGGTTAACGATGACTAAAAGATATAATTATTGGTTAAAGTCGAGTACCGAGAGACTGTTAACATCAATTTAACAATTATTAACTTTAGTGGGACTACATAAGCATAATCACGTTCAAATTTAAAATTTCAATCCCTTCGTTGAGAATTTAAATTATGTTCCACGTAAATCTTTCAGGAATAGACCGGTATATTGATTGTCTGTTCATAAATTATTCATGCTTCAATGAAATTTTTCTCTTAAATGATCTGATATTATGGCGGTTTTTATATTTGAATGCCATATTTTTGTATCTTTTGTGAAACTCACCATTTTTTCACTCACAACCGTTCGACTAAATTCAATTAGGTTACATTGTAACTATCTGTGATTATGTTGGTACCTGTTGGTTAGTTCTTGATCTCAGTACTATGTTAAAAAGTGCTTAAATCTTTATTCTCATATTTAATAAATATGACATTACGAAAAATGTTCAGAGATGTGTCTCTCTAACCAGACTCGCAATCTATAACTAGTACTTTCGACCCTTATGATTTTTTCTAATTTTTCCGACTTTCTTTCCACATTTTCTTTAGGTCGTTAAAATTTAGATGACCCAGACACTGATACCACAAAAATATCCGATTTATTTGAATCTGTGGTGAAATGAAGCTCTTTACGGTCTTATTATATATTTATTCTTATATATTAATTATGCAAGTTTCGTGAAAGTCGGATACAAAAATGTTAAGAACAAGAATTTAGAAATATATTCTTTGAGGTTTCTGGTTACAGGTGCAATATTTACTTTTGTACTCCCATTCTTAATTCCTATAACGAGAAAAAGAAATCTTATGCACAACGTTTAAAAATATTGTTTTAGATACGATCGAAGAATTATCAGATCGGCAATTCAAGATATTCTAGAGAATACTACAGCGCAACAAACAAATCTATGAGCGAACACTAAATCTGAGACAGGCTAGACTGCATAAGCAGAAATATATATTATAAATATTTTTTTTTAACCTAATAAGATAATATCTTCGATAAGTTACATAAAAATGAATTGACAGATTTGTTACGGAGTATTAGTCGATTATTCATAGTTGTCTTTATATACAAATAAAAATAATTTTTAAATTTAATTTATTAATTTGCATAATATTAATTTCTTTATATACGTGATATTTAAATTTTTTCCTTGTGTTATTAAAATCCACAGAAAATAACATTTTAAAACTTTTTAAACTCACTTTGACATGAACATCCGTTGTGTAGCCATTGAAGAAAATATTATTTCATAATCATTCCTCACACATTCTTGAATCATTTCAACAGATTTTTAGATTTAGTGAATGTAATTTATTCCAATAATATACAAGTATATACATTTTGCTTAAAATTATGGTGAAATCTTATATTTTTAAATAACATTCATGCACAAAAATTCGTAAATTTGTTTATAAGACAATTTCATACACCGCTCATTCATGTGTTAAACACTGAATAACGATACGGTCATGTGATAGTATGATGAGTGTATAGTAACTTTTTATTAGAAAGACAGTATATATATATATATATATATATATATATATATATATATATATATATATATATGTGTATATATATATATATATATATATATATGTATATATATATATATATATATATATATATGTATATATATATATATATATATATATATATATATATATATATATGTGTATATATATATATATATATATATATATGTATATATATATATATATATATATATATATGTATATATATATATATATATATATATATATATATATTAATTTATATTATGTGTGGAACGAAATATTTTCTAAGTTCGAGTGATTGTGGAAAAAAATCGATGTAAACCATGTCGCTGTTTCTAATTTTAAATTATTCGGTTTTATTTTTACACATTCCGCTTTTACATAATTTTATAAAATATTTTGAGAATTTCTTGGCGATTATATAATTTTTCGCAGCAAGTTGCTGATTAGCAGACGAGTTATGCAAAATGAATTAATAATGTAAGCTCTCAGGGAACCGATATCACAAATATATAAATAAATGTTATTATTGAAATTAAATTCCCTCCTTTTGCCGCCAGTACGTCACGTTGAAGAAACCATTTAGAAAAGAAGCTGAATGAAATGGAATCTAAATTTGTAGTTTATAATGATTGTTTTCATCCAAAATTGGTAAATATCTTGAATTGACATTGAAAATCTCGGAGAGCAAGGCATCCATCATAAATTTTGGAAACTTTAAAAAGAAGTGAACTTGAGGAACATTGAATTTCAGTGTTTGTCAGTAATCTGTTATTCATCTATTACCACTCCGTACGTACATAATAGAAGACTGCAGTCGGCGATAAATTCACATCATTGTGTCCTTGTGCTTTATGTATGTACACTTTAAATGTTTAAAGAAGTATTTGAATGATATTATCCAGTTTTTTTTGGAATTTCATGATATATTCTTACACCTTAAATTCTTACGAGCTTATCTAAAAAGTGTCTGATTGAAGTCAAATTAAAAATAAACAGACTACGTTTGTTTACTGCAGTATTACTACTTTTGTATTGGCTAAATATTGTTTTATGTCATTTCCTATTTTTTTACAGATATAATTTGACATATCATCACTAAATAATGTTTTTATATTACTTAATTTTACTTCGAAATAGTGTAAAGTATCAAGGTTTGTCAGATATGTAAAATGATTTATTTATGCAATAATACGTACAATTAATTTTTGGGTTCTTTCAGCTTTTGCCGCGTATTTTCAACGTGTTACGATAATAGTTAAATTGACGGCCACTGAAATGGTGATGGATGAACACTAACAGTTTGAGTATGCTCTTATCTATAGAGTAGTATATATGTAATATGATAATTTGGATAAATTTGGCTTTTTAAGAAATATAACCACAAAGAATTTGATGCCAAAAGTCACATTAAAATATCTTTCATATTTCCAATTATCAAAATTCAATTCTTTTACTAATTTGCAAGGATTTAAGATTAGGAATTGCTTATTTTAATAAAATTTAAGATTACATAGTTGTATTATGTATTTTGTTGTCAATTTTAATGGCTGACGTACTTTGTAGCATAGATTTGAAGAGAAAATAATGGGCCAGTAAGTTATTATAAAGCTGAAAAGGGTATTTTTAAGAGGACGTTAATACAAAACATTCTGAAAAGTATCAGTGGCAGTTGTGATATTGTCAACAAATTATAAAATATTTCTCTGTCAAATTTTTGTCATTGTTTGATAAAATAGGAATATCTAAACGCTTTAGGCATGAATTACGCTTGAAACTTCCTAATTAAAAATAGAAAAAAAGCAACAAGTACAAAGAGTATATGAAAAATAAATATATCGTGAAGGTCTTTATGTATTTGAAATGAATTCTAAATTGTATACTAGAGATGTATTACAATTTATGTTATTTAGTTTCGGTTTATTCAAGTGCGTATATTCCTTTTAAGGGACATCAAATGAAATAAACTTATACACAGCTCTATATCCTGAGAAACGAAACAAAATAAAAAATCGGACAGTATTATAGCCATCTGTATCATACGATTATTTTTGCCAGTAGGATTTATTGTAACTCGGTAGCCATTATATTAGAAGAATGGATATTGCAGATTTAAAACTATTTCATTAAATAATTTTAATTTTTTTCTTGGAAGTAACTACAATATCATTATAATTATGTCCAGTTTACGTAGTAAATATGAGTATTTGTTCCTAATTATGTATTTTTTCTTTTTTTATTAGTCACCATTGCCATAATTCGTACTAAATATGGCAAGAACAAATAAAAATATCAAATAAGCGAAGCAAGATTGGAAAAAATTAACGACAGAAAGATTGCGTAAAACATTTCTAAAAAGAGATCTAGTTAAACGCAACCAGTCGAAGAAAAAAGAAAAAGAAAACTGTATTAAAAAAAAGGAAAATCAAATCACTGCAGATATTACTACTAGAAAAAAAAACTAAAATTGTCTAAGTTTGAAAACTAGAAAATTACGTCTCACTCTGTTAAATCCATCTTTATTTGTAGCTAGACCGCATTGCTGTAATGAAGACGGAGTAGCACCATTAATAGATAATACAGCAAAAGAAACGAGAAAATGATCCGAAAGGCAAAGAAAAATCGGTTAATTATAAACGATGCCTAGAAATGGCAACATTAAAAATAAAACTTAGAAGTCACGAAAAAGAATATATAGAATAAACCAATAACAAAGATAAAACTTGAAAGGGGATTGATAATATTAATACAACAGGTAAAGAAAAGGTGAAACAACAGCTATCCTTTCAGTGAGGTAATGCAAACAAAATACAATGATATGATAGTATTTACGCGAGTAGTAACTGGAAAACTAGTGAAGGAATAAAAAATTCTGGATGGGGCTAACTCGGTGGAAATAGTCTGTTCGATGTAAGTCGATAGGAAAAAACTGATAGGGCTGACTGTGGGATTAAACTTGAAATTACAACATTTTTAGAATTTTTAGAATACATTAAAATGGGCCGAGAAAAAAAAAATGTTACGGAGAAGAAAGAATGCAAGTAAACAAATTGTCATTGGACACGATGAAAAGTCTTCATTAAAAAAATATAGCTTCTTATTAGTTCGATATACGCTATTATGTCTTTTCTAAGTTTTATGGGTTGGACATGAAAACATGGATTTAAGATTATTTAGCTTAAGCCAGGTAAACATATCGCCAGTGAATAATCATCAAGCACGGTTTGAAACTGTATGCTTGATTCGATAAAACAGTTAACGGTTTTCACGATGGTTGCCAATTTTAATCAAAATATTGATATATAAAAAGTAACGATATAAAATTGTAACGAGTGAAGTCTCTGTTGGTCAACAGTAGGGAAACTAGTTGGAAATTCTGTATCTAGAAACTAAAATGGTTTAATGAAAATTTACTTAAAATTTCTTCAAGGATTTTAATAATTTCGTTTTCTGAGGTGATCAGTTTTTTTCTTAATTTGAAAATTTATAAATTACATTTTGAATATATACGAAAACTATAAAGCTTAATGTGAGAAATGACCTCTTTAGTATCATTAAAAGAATACAAGATCCAAAATTCAATTTATTTCTTTAGTTGAAGAGGTTTCGTCGAAATTTTATTCCATTTCTCTTTAAGAAAGATTGATAACACAATAAAAAAAATAGAATTACCTACCATTTCTGTTAATTTTGTGGATAAAAACAGTACGTATTAACAAAGTATATGCAGTGAATATTAAAGTCACTGAAAGCTGAGACTACGATATTTTTTCAATATAATATCACAATCTGTTTCGATAAAAATTATTCAAGTTATATTTAACTCAGAAAATTTTTTTTTAAATAACTCCAGTCCTTTTTTGTCGGTTAAATATTATGAGATGCACTTTCTTGTGTGAAGAAGGTTTTGTAAACCAAAAGATATTTTTAAAAATTTCTACAAGTGAAACAAAATATGCATGTAAAAACGACAAGGAATATATGATAGTCACGTGAGAATTACTATGCTTAAGATACATACATATAGATAATAGATATAACAAGTCTTTCATATATAAGAATGACCTATATATCAAAATAGCAATTTGTACATGTAAATAAATGTAATATCGGTAATCAATATAATAATCGTCGAGCTAATAAAAACTGCTTCATTAATTTACTAGTTTTGACATAAGAAAATACTATAAATATGTATAACCAAATCCGGCTTAATTTAATAATTAACGAGCCGAAAGTTTTTCTAAAGTTTGCATATTTTCTATTATTCCTTAAATAAGCGAACATTGCAGTGTAATGGGGATAACGACATAATGAAAAAAAATTATTTGTTTCTTTAAGAAAGAAAGTAAATGTGTATTTACGTTAGAGAATTCAAGGAATAAGGTAACAAAGCGCAATACAAATACAAATATTGTCACGCCTTTTTGATTTATAAAGGCAATTATTATTATTTAACAGACAATAATTCATTTTTATTTTGTTAGAAATTTAATAACGATTTCATGAAAATTACGTGAAAAAAATATTTGAAAATATAATTTATATTGTGCCCTTTTCATAATTTATCATTTCAATCTTTGAGTTTATTTCATTTTAGTTAACGCACTTTAAGTTTTATATCCACACGTGTTCACATACGAAACCGTTAATTCGGTTTCCTTTTTCCTCCAGTCGCATTCAGTCGCATTCAATAATAATCTGGTTTGAATTGTATTAGACGTATATTTATAAAGCTTCGTACTCCAAAAGAAAACGAATGAAACCCTAATTACATCACTCTCGTGTTCATCCGTCTGTCAGCAATTATTACATGAAATCGTTTGACATAAAGATTTGATATTTGGTACAGCGATAAAGCGTATGAATCTGCATAAATTTCAATAATATATTAAATAGATAACGCTTAAAAATATTCATATTCACTTTTTTGGAATTCTTCTCGTAGTTAACAAGTTTTCATTTTGTTATAATGCAATTGTAAAGTTTTTAAATGAACTAATTTTTGGAATTGTTTTATATTAATTGAATTATTTTCGTCATTGTAATACTGCAAATTTTGTGTCGTTTAAATCAATATTTCTTTCTGACATAAAATAAAATACTTTGTAATAATACAAATAGTATGGAATTTTCGATAGATTATTTTAATTTTTTGTTTTTATTTTAAGTTAAACTTTCGAATTTCTTTCAAGTCAGTGTTTTATTTTCATGTCGTTTGAACATACTTTATATTTTGGATAAGCTTTCAAGGAAAAGGGCATTATTTTTAGCAATATGCCAATTTTCAACAATGATGATAGCAGGGTAATTAATGGTTTGCTGGTACTTTGCCGAAAATAAATCAAGTATTTTTTGCAAAAGTGCACGTTACTGATACATAAAATGTTAGTAATCATAGTCTGCGTTTATTCTCTTATTTAAACGGAATTTCATCTTCTGATATAACAATAATAAAGTTTAAAATTTAATTAGAATATTTCTTCTATTTTATAGGAAGTGACAAAGTATTTTCATAGTTTTATCCTTGGAATTTCCAAATTTAAAACGGTATTATTTGATGTGTAGGGTTTTGCATTGTATCGCAGATCAGTGGGGACGAGCAGTGGTCCAGTTTTGATAATCTATTGAGTATCTTCCAGAAAAACATTTTCTCAGGTAATATACACTATTTTAATATAAATTACCATATCAGATCAGTAGCTATGTTTATTCAGTTAACAATGTAACTACTTTTAAAGATCAATTGACTTGCAGATATGAAGCAAATACCTTAATGTAGGGTTGATAATATTTAAATCTAGTGATAGCTCAATGGCAGTGGATTTGCTTCCATAATTGCCTTTTTTAAACAGTGAAACTTGTTCATGAAATATACATTTCTGGAATAGGTGCGATTGTATCAATAAATAGAAAGGGCGACGGCCCTTTCGTGTTTGTCCTATATTATTATTGCACCTAAACTGCACAATATTATTTCGACGATGGAAGTTATTTCAAAGAATATTGCATATTTTCAACTTGTTAATTTTCAGCACTTATATATCAGATGTTAAGAACTAAAATATCGGTGCAATTAAAAAATACTGAAGAAAAATTTAAATTTATCAAAAAGTAAGCAAGTTATTACTTTCCGAATTTAATAGTAGGGATAGAAGGAATTTACTATCTTTTTAAGAATACAATGAGCCCTACCGAAAACAACACTAATTCAGTATTTATCTCTTTTGACTGTTGTGAAATACGAGGAACATTACTGAAAACGACGTCCCAATGTTGTATTTCTGTCCTTTTCTAAACTTTCAATTTGAACCTTACATATTACTTAGTTAAAATTTGTCAATAAATCCTTTGTTCCCTAGAAATGTTTCCTTAAAATTATAATTTATGAAATAAACAAAAAATACCGAAAAACAAGTACCCAAATGAAATTGTCTTGACATCTGCACAAATATAAATGCCTTTGATTTAAATGCCTTCATGAACCAAAGGCATGATTCAATTTGGCTTCCGACACCGATGTGAAAAGTTTCACCTTTGAATAATTCATAGATTTCGAGCCAAATGTATTCAAAATTTTGAACTTTCTTCCTTAGTCTAGTAATTTTCATGGCATTTGTATAAAATATGAAGATACAGAGTGCAAATTACTGGTAAACAATTTTAGTGATACATTGAGAAAAATATAAAAATTATTTAAAAAAAATTGTGCTTCCCATTAAAGCAATACCCATTATTTTTTATTTGTTGCACTTTAATATACCTTATAAAACTTATTAAAGATTAGATTTCGCATCTCCTAGAGTTTATCAGATAAATTCGAAGCTCTATATACAATACGTCTCGTAACAATACTTAATGTATTCAAGAAATGTAAATTGTAAAATGAAATGTAAATTAATTGAAATTAAAATAAAAAGAAGAAATGTAAATTGCAAAAGAAATGTAATTGTAAATGTTCTTTTAAACGATACAAAAAAAGTTGTTTAATTTCAATGCACGTTTTTACGAAAATAAAAAGATAGTATCCAGTAATACAATTCATTTACAGTTTAAATGAAGACTGAAAAATAAAAAAAATATTTCAATTGCAATCGTAAATAAAACAGGTTGTCAAATAAAATTCACTTTATATGATCCAATTTCGATGATCACTATAGATATACTTTCGATGATCACTTTCATTTATTGATTTCGTACAAATGTGGAAAAGAGTAATGACACAGGTTACAGAAAATTTAATAAATATTTAGTTTTTCTTTTTTAATTATTAAAATTTTTGGAACCAAAAATATTTTTGCGATAGTTAGAATATCGAGGAATGTTTACCTTAATATTTGAAATAAGTAAGTAAAATAGCAAGAATTAAATTTGAAACTTTCAATAGAATAACATGAAAACTAAGTTTTATGCGACAGAGCTCCTATAGTTTACATGGTAATTATAATTGGATAATTTATTTCTTCATGCAATATTCCAATCGAATTCGGCAGTAAAAGTTATTAGTTTTTATTAATGAAGCATACTTTCTGAAATACAAAATATCGTATCAACCATTTAAAAGTTATAACATTGTTCTCTGTTTTGTAACAGTATAGAAAAAAAATAATATCCACACATGCTTGATATTTCACAGCAAAACTAAACTTAACCTGACGTTAAACGTCTTTGTTTCTCAAACCCGATTTTAAAATTGATGTGATTAAAAAAAAGTACAAAATTAATTAACTGGACAATTGCATATACTTATCAGAATAAAAGGAATATACCCGTTCTTTTATTCTGATCAGTGCAGTTAGTGACATTAAAATAGAATTAATAGTTTAATCAAGTGTGAACAAGATAGCGAATGATATGAAACGAGTTGAAGGCAAAAACTTGTTTTTCAACCACTACCCTATAACTCCACATAGTCCACCAAGACAACGTCTTAGGTAGACGTTATCAGAGTATGTTCTTTTATACGAAAGAAATATCATTGACGAATTTAATGAGGCGTTTCTTAATTCTTACCGCTTAAATATTTAAATGAATTTCATTCGCCTTAATGACAACTTACCGCAAAATAACATGAACTTAAATGTTGATTAATCATAAATTATTTTAATTGTTAATTATAAATTATTTTGAATTTATATTAAAGGAGAAATTTAGTGACACAAATGGACGATTTTATTATTTTTGTACATTAATATTTCATATATTTCAACTAAATAGCCTGAAGAATTGAAAGATATACGTTAGTCTAACATGCATTTTGTGGACTCAATAAGATTGAAAAAAAATATTTGTACAATTCTATTTTATTTCCGAAGTCCAATAATTAAAAAGGGATATTTTATTTTTTTGTCATATCTATACGTCCATATGTCACAGCATTATAGGTCTTTTGATTTAAGTTTGCTCCTGATGAAAGTCTATACATATACTTATATTAATTACCCAGACACATAATGTTAAAATATTTTATTAGGCACCTCCCCTTATATCAACCTGGAGGGTGTATAATGCTATATCATGGACAGCGACAATCACTATAGGTGCGACAAAGACTTATTAGAAATTATGAAATACAGCAATTGTTGACGATTACTCTTAATATCTTTCAAGCAAATACAAATATATTTCAATTCGTTTATGTTAGCCATCTAATGTGATTATTCGAAACAAATTATAATAAGTGTTAATGATGGCGCAATTTCTGTGCGTATATATAAATTATGTATATTGCTGAAATATTAATTGCTTCGTAACAAAAGACATTTTAAAAAACATAAATTTAATCTTCGACTCGTGCGTCTAATTTTATTTCTACATTTACAAATCAATATTTATAGAGACTGGTATAAATATTGATTTGTAAATGTAGAAATAAATTTAGACGCACGAGTCGAAGATTAAATTTATGTTTTTTAAAATGTCTTTTGTTATATATTCAAAATTTATAATTGTGGCCAGCTGAGAATAGAACATAATATTAGTGAAATTAAAGAGTCCAGAATTTGGAAAAGTAACCGTCGAAATTCATTTGTTGTCATTATGAACGATTGTTATGAAACGAAATTTTTTACGAAACTTGTTTAAACCAGGCTCTATGTAGTTGTTTCATTTAGGCTGTAAAATCAGAATGATCATTACGTTAAGTAAATCAATTAAAGAGCTAAGCAGCTACTTAGAACCCTATGCCTAGAATTATGGACCTTGTTCTCAAAGTTATATATTTAGTATTGACGCGCTCGCATGCAGGAAAAAATTATCGAGAAATGTTGAGAACAGGTATGGAGGATCCAAACTTTTTTCATGACACAATGTCGGATTATGAACCAAAATTTACTAGTTTTATAACATTTAACATGTATAATAAAAATTATTGGTACATCGTAAATACTTACTGTAAACGAGAATTCACTTTTTAACGTAAGTGAATTTGTGGATTGGAATTTAGATCTGAACCCGTCGAAATGTATTCAATTTTAAATATAGAACGAAATTTGACACACTTATTAAAAGATGTATCGCTAGATGTCGGTCAGGGAATGAGGTATCACCACAATGTACGGTGGTACACGGTCTTAAGGCGGGTGGACAAAAATAGATAATTCGGGTATAAAGCAATATATTTGTATTAAAATGATTGTCAACGATAAAACAAAGGGTTATTTATTTATAATTTCTAATTTATTATATTATACATATTTATGAATGATTTGATTAAATAAAAAACATGGTATATTTAATTATTTGCTTAATTAATATAAAGCATATTTAATTGTAAGATTTGACCTTAAGTAAACTGACCGTGATGTCTAATATTCTCAAGTGAAAATTAAGTTTAAAAAAACATAAATAATTTATAAAAATATGACTTTGAAATTCAAGAAAAAGCTCCAATTTTTTAAACAACATAATATATACTACACTCAGATATTCCTACAAAAACAATTACAAGATTCTGTAAAATGCTACCAATCTTATGCTTATTATTTATTAAAGTATATTAAAATATTTTTTAATTGTTAGGTATTATTACCTGACAATTAAAAAAATACTTTATATTTTGGGGAAGCGTCCGTAGGCTGGTGACGAAGGGATCTGACTCAAATTTGAGTCTATTCACCAGATCGATATTAGTAAGTTTCCGCGCCATTTTTCGAGTATAGTCCCGTGGCGGCTTCAATTTTTTATTATTATCTTGGGCAGCCTCTTCAGATAATTCCCCGAAAGATTAGTGTATGATTTACAATTTATGAGTTTGGGTTTCTTGTTAGTACTTTGTAGATGGAAACTAGGAGATTGTACCGTGGATATTCTTGTATCAAAGTCGCGCGATTTCCAAACTGAATTTACTAAATGACTCTATATTAACATTGTATCCCGAAGATAAAGCTTGTAAAGTTGTATAAAAACGGTCAATTAAATATCTTTTTAAACCTGTAATTTCGGCTGAAACATCTGAATTCGAAAAGAATTTTCTTCCGGTATTTCCGTCGTTCTACGTTCCGCTTCCGCCATATTGTGGTTTATCTAAAATTAAGTTTAATCTAGACATAAACTGATTTTGAACGTAGAATTTCTTATCAGCTAACATTTTTTTATCCATGTCTGACCTAACCCGCCAATTTTTAAAATTTATTTTATAAGAAAGATGAAGGAGATATTCAAAGAAATAAATCCATGAATATAGAAGTGACAAACGGAAAACAAAACGATTTTCATCGCTTTCTTCTTGCAAGTATTTATCCATGTAATTCACTTATTTGGGTGTTTCTTCAATACCTAGCAAGTGATTTTCCACTTAACGCATTATAAACTATATAATCGACCATAGTCAGTTGCAAAGAATGCTGGATGTTGTAAACGCGTTTGTCGGATGTGAATATTGTCGGAAACAGGGAAGCTAGCTTTTATTTAAAATAAGATTCCTTATTTTCAGACACAGTAGAGCTTTCCTTCATAAATGAGAAACGTGCGTGTACCTATTGTACACAGTATTTTGTAGTAGGGGCGCGGGAATTTTTCACAAAATGTTGGTTTAATTATCTGAATTTACTAACTACAAAGGAACGCAAGAAGTTCCAAATAAACTATTATCATCATCTAAATTAGAGTCCGCCAAAGATCTTTTGTACTCGCTGTGAAATAGGGTTTTAACATTAATGCGGGTTAATGTTAAAACCCTATTTCCCAATTAAAGTTAAATTAACTGACTCTACTAAAATACTAGTTAAAACAATTTTCTCTAACTATAAGATTCACGAAGCTGTGTGATCTAACAAAATTTCAACTCAGTCTCGGCTTTTGATTCCGTCACTATCATATTACTAGGATAGCAATTTTTCGTAGCTTTCAAAACTTTCTGATACGATGGTAAAACTTTATGAGAAGTCTTATTATTAACAAAGTTCATTATCAACAAATATGGTACATTATCAACAACATAATAATGGTATTCTGTATATTATATAAAGTTTTCCAATAGCATAATGCTTTTTTTTTCTTTAGTATGTTCTTTTATTGAATCCCAGAACTCAAAGAAACACTTCCTATTAAAGGAGCACTGCAGTGAATTAATTGAAAAGAAAAACATACAGTTTAATTAACATTGTAAATATCTCGAAGTGTTACGAAAAACGTATGCTACTTGTTAACATAAAGTCATAGCACCCACAGACCATGTCAGGCTATGTTGGTAATAAGTTCAGGCAAATCATTTTTATCTCAAATTATAAATAACCTTCGTAATACTTAAATATTACAAATGCAAAAAATAATTTCGGACGTTTTGAACATTTATATCGTACTTTGTGAAATAACTATTTTAAATTAATCAATTTTATTTCAAAATTTTTTGGAATAGTATTTTCTTTCACTGGTCGACAAAAAACTGCTTCACTGGCCGTCAAAGGAAAAAAAACCGGATCGCCAAACGAAAAATCATCATAATTATTTTTTTAAAATTTTTGATGACCTTTGCAAAAAAAATTAATTTTCAAGGAGTTCCCATGCAAACAATATAACCGTAGTAGATATATAATCATAGCCGTGTTTAATATATTTTTTAATATATTAAACACGCTCTTTAATATATTTTTAATGCACAATGGTTCTTTGAAAGTTGGACATTTTTTTTAAATTACGTATTATAAAAGAAATAATTAAATGTTACAAATTTGTTTTTAGTTATTGTTAAAAATAATATTCTATTTTATATCCATACTAATCAACTATATTTCCACCAAATTTCATCGCTATTTGGTGTATAATATCGACACAAGATTAAAATCGAAAAAATGTCGACAGAAGATCGAAGTAATATGAAAAATCTAGAAATTTTCAAAATTATGAATGAATTCTAAACTGTGCACTTTCATATAATAAAGTTATGTTTTTGACTACTTGCTTAGGAGGTCCTCTGCCTATAAATTTTAGGCATATCCTGCATATATTTAATTTTGTGTGAAATCTTAATTACGCACCTTTTGCAAATAGTGAATGAATTATAAAAATTAAGAAAAAACTTTACGCTTATTCTAGGGACAAATCTAGAATAAGCATTTCTTTTTAGTTAAATTCGCATGGTGTAATTTGGAACGTAAATATTACAATGGCAATATGCAGTAATTAACTAAAGGATCTAAGAATACTTTATTAGATACATTTGCTTCAGTTCATACATTATCTACGTACTCCCTTCTTTGTTAATCGTTTCGTCATTGTTTAAATTTTAGGCGTTTTTCGTGACATCCAAAATTGTTTTGGAAAATTAGTAGGACAATAATTAAAATTGCAATAATTTTGTATTAAAACTAATTAAAATAAAAAGAAATAGAAACTGTTGACATGTTCTTGCTCTATCAGTCTACTGTTTAATATAATCGAAAGTAAAGAACTCGAGAACAATCTTGATCACAAAAAATGTAGGTATTATGTAAAAAAGAGGCAAATAATCTAATTTAATCGATATGCTTACGGATAGTATTTCATACCATTTACCTATTCATATTTTGTTAAGTTTATATTTCATATAAAATAAAAACTATGGAAATTTATTTTTAAATAAATACGTATTTAATCACTGACATAAATTTTATATACAAATTGCCGTCCTCGTACCTCAATAAACTTTTGAAGCCGAAAATTACTGGCGTGAAGTTTCCTTTTTACACCAAGTCCTATCGAATGTGCTGTCGTATTGTGTTGAAGGCTTAAACAATCCGATGTTTCATCTCAGTTTCATTTTGAAATAACTTACGGAATAATAATTGCTTCACTCTGCCCCATAAAAAAACATAGTGATATTAAGATCGGGCGAGTGTGGAGGCTCTCTATGGGACCGAATTTATCCATCAGTTGCTCACCACACAATTCTTGAAAATGGCTTGAGATGCAGTGTAGTGTAGTTTCTATCATATTCAAACCATACACCTCGCAGTGTAGCTAACGCGATGCTGTTTATATATCGACGTAGTGGACCATAGGAAACGTCAGGCATTTTTGGCGATTTAATATATTATAAAGGCAGAGCCAATAATGTATCGTCATATATATCAGAACCGATGTTTGTAGTCTCTTCTGATAGACGTGGTAACTGAGGTGTGACATATAAATGTTTAACTTCCTAAGACTAGTCGTGACAAACACGCCTGTCCATCCATCCCACATTGCCTTTCATGTAAACTTCCTCCTGATCCAATAAATTTTCCGAACCAATGAGAATTTTCAGTTCACATTTATCAGGAAAATTCTGCGTCATTTACCTAAGTACATAGCTTAAATATTTGTGTTTTTTATATTGTTTGTCTTTTTTTAACGTTGTATAATAATATGATTCTGATCCAGTAATCTAACATCCTTTCTGGTTCATCCATCAAACATTATTTAGCTCGTTCTCTTCCATATTTGTAGATGTTATTAAACTAGGACACCAAACAGTTATTTAGTCTGTCGATAATTACTTGTTTTATTAATACTCAGGGTACAATCAAGGCCAGAATTATAACTATATTCAGCTTACACAAAAACCATCTGCAAATGTTAACTCGAACTAAAATAAAAAGCCTTTTTTAAATAGTACCTGAAGATGTAGATTTTCACCCGGTTCTAAACCGGACTCAGTAATCTGCAATTAAAAAACAACTTCACGATTCGCAAGTATTCTGGGTCAAAAAGATTAATGCTGAGCTTGGAAAAGTAGGCATGCATTCTAACTCTGAGTTTGCCACACAATAGAATAATGATTTTGAAATACCTCAAAAATATAACACAGGGCTGTAAATATTTCTGAAAAAATCTGGACATTTGGAAATTCTAAAGAATTTAAAATCGGTGACCGGCCACAGTTTATTTGCCTGTGGAAAGTTGCGCCGATTGAAATTAGGTGAAAAATATTCAAAGCAAAAAATCATGTATTTAGAGCCAGGCTGTCATAAGTCCTACCTTCGTTAAATTACATATTCGAGGTAAGCTTCATAAAGGAATTAGATACATTCCCCGTCCTGATAAGAAAGGTTTCCTGGAACATTTATTACATAGAATACATAAGAATCAATTATTAGCGTTTTGCAACGCGTCAACTTTTATATGCCCAATGAGCCAAAAATCTGCCTAGGGTTCTCTTCAAAGGAATAAAATCCCATCTTTATTCCAGGTTTCGACGCCCGTGGCTTTTTTTCTCAAATTTTATTAAAAACCTTATTTGATGGCCTTGGAAAGGACTCAAGGGAGTAACAGTAGAGAAGCAGAAAATATCGACTATTTTTATGAAGATCAATTAAGAAATTGTGTGTAACGATAAAAAGAATTAAATTTCAAGCTCAATGTTTCAATATCATCTGGTTAATTCATGCTGTTTATGCAAAAGTCCCCTTTAATTCAGACAATTTATAATACCGGTCAGTGCATGTACTTAGAAAATCATGGATGGCAGAAAATTAAAAGAAATTAATTCTCTACTCCAGAATTAAAAAGTTTACCTTTCCAGATTTCAGATTAGTCAGTAACGCTATAGTCAAACAACCGAGATCAACTTGAGGGGTATTTCTTATCTTTGGAATCATAAGGGGATAATGACGGTAGTTGTTCTAGAGACAACGAGGAATCTTTTGTTGCTAGCACATCATCTGCATGTTATCATTTCTTCATTTTGCAAACCAACTTTCTTTTTTCATAATTATGGTAACAGATCACTTGACAATTCAGGTGAATCTGTTGGACTGGCATCTGAGCGAGTTTTTTTTTAAATGGAGTGTTCCTTGGATTAACCAATTTGTTAGCTCAAAATTTTCTTGTTATGTAACAATAGAAGGGATTGGCAAGAGCAGTATTCGCAAATTTATTCAGTCCCGAGTGCACTTCATTCTGGCTAGGATTTTCCATCCGTCAATTCAAGGTACTTCAGTATCTGAATATTGCATCCGATGTTTTTCTAATATAGTGCTCATTTTGAGGAAGCATTTTGGAGAGGGAAAATGAAGTGCAGAGCCGTAGACGCTCCATAAAAGATTCAAAACCTGGATTAGAATTTAATGAATCTGTCGTTCAAACGTTCTCCAGGGAAATCAGAGAGCTTTGGAGAACATTGATGGGAGAATTATTCTTTCATTTGAAGCTTGACAACATGGATTAGGGTGGAAGCGGAAAGTTTACATAAAATATCTAGCTAAAATTGGAAACTATAATTACGCTAACATTTTTGTTCATAAATCGGTAGTATCCTCTTTAACTGACCCAACTCAAAACAATAACCTTCTGTCGCACCTTTTGATAACTTTCATACTCATGGACATAAATTTATATAATTATTTTATCGTTTTTGCAAAAATCTACAATTGGAAATGCGTAGCTCCTTCTACAGTAATAAAAATATATGGTCCGATCTCTAATAGTGTATTTCAAGTTTCACAACACGTAACCCTGCTCTTGTTTCTATCTACACGTAAACTTGTTATCTTATTGTTATCATTGTACCTTGTTTCGTTACTACCATCACATTCCACATTCATGAATTGACACAACAATTCATTAGAATTTGAACAAGTCAATAAGATTCTGGCCAGCATTTGAACCAAAAACAGATAGCCCCAGAAACGGATAACCTGGTGAGGAGTTGATTCACTTTGGAAGATATTTCTTTGAACCTAGTGAAATAGGTTAAACGAATAATTTAGTGCTCATTCGAGGGGAGAAGGGTCCGTGAAGATTAGTTAATCTTATTTATTACTACTCGTGAAAAAGCGGTACCGACAGCTGTTATCTCGGGTTGGCTTAACTTTGTCTTTCAGGGTTTGGATATTAATTGTAGTCCCGGATCGATAAGCTTTGCAGTAGCTTTGCTGATTTTGGGAATAATATCCCCCTAGGTTTTATATTAAGGGGGTCAAGTGAAAGCTGATGACTTTCAAATATATTTTTTTTAATTACTATTACATAAACATGACAAACCACGAGACTGTATAACTTCCTTACAATACAAGTGGAAACGCTTTAATTAAATAATTTAAATTGATTTTATTTGTTTTAATATCATTTATAAGTAATGATGATAGCATTAATTTCTTAGTTGTAATCAGCAAACGTTCCTTACGTTTATTGACGTGAAACGTTTTTCATTTCGATCAGAGGGAGGTCACTTGCAAAAACCATATGTAACGAAATATGTTATGGCAACTTTGGAAATATAGCACCTACTGGCATTATTTTAGTACTATAATTTAGAAGTTACAAGCTGCGTAATGGTGCTGCAGTCGCTGGCGTAAATAAATTTACCACCGCGTGCTGTGTTTAATTAGTAAACAGAGCTCATGACATTATAATAGGCGTGATACATTAAACTCATACTTGTAGCCATTAAAAGTTGTAGAATTAAAAGAAAAATGTTTTTTTTAGAAATTTGACGTCTGCTCTACTATGGCCCAAAGCGTGCGGCACGTAACGTACAAAATCGGCGTGCAAGAGCTCGGATAGCGAGAGAGAGAGATCCCGGCTCTCAACAATCCGCATTAACCCCGGCGAAACGTTTTCGTCTCCACAGGGAACGTGTTAGATTGAGCCAAGGGCAGGAACCACAGCCATGTACGAGTGCGGCGGGTTCAAGCGGCGTAAGGCAGTCTCGATCACCACTATTTGATGTAACTGTGGGTACAATGGATATAGATATACTCCTTAACCTACCCATCTACTAAAGCTAGGGCCGATCGAGGAGATACTCGTTTCCTCAAGGTTTCTGTACACGCAGACACGACGGTTGCAATATGCAGGACAATACAGCATTGTGGGACAAGAATTAATATTCCGGTTGACGTAACAAAAACAAGTACTTACTATATTACATACTCTCTAGTACGCTCTAGATATTTCACGTACTCAAATGCAGCTGCGTCCCTACTGGGGCCTACCTGATTTTTTTAATATACCAAAGAGGTAATTTTGCAATTATGTATTAATTCACCGGACGAAAATAGAACTTTTCCACTGCAAAGGGAAGAAAACGATCATAGTATTGCGTACCTAGGCTGGATCTGAAGCAAGGGTTTGCGATTTTTGAAGACACGTACTGAGGAAGGCCGCTATGCGTATCGATGCCAATCGCGGGTGAGAGGGTAACACCCGCATTTCCCCACGCCCGACGCTCCTCCACATACTAACAGATATAAGTAGAGAGCTGCATATTCGTAAGGTAAGAAGGGTTATTTACGAAAGATCAAGCCTGGGCACGACCAGAAATATTCGCTTTCGTCCATTCAGAGATAAAAATGGATCCATTAATGATTGGCCCAGTGTTCAAATGGACGTTCAGTATTCTTAATTTTCGTTATTACTTCCATTTAATAATTTATGAGTTCTTCTGGTGTTTTTATACTATTTTAAAATGTCTGATTTAAAAAAAAAAATTAATTATTTTATTCTAAATCCAGTTGTTTTTCAGACGATAAATTTAGGAATTTTTATTTTAAAATCGATTTATTAGAAGACATTATGAAGTGCGGTAAAACAATCATGTCTGCGATATATTATCTAAGTTTCTTTTTATATGTACCTAATATAGATACGTTAACAAGATTTTATATGTAAAAGGATTGACTTTACTTACTTTAAGAATAGACAAATTTCATGTTAGTAAATTTTTTTAAATGAAAATATTTTCCTTTTAATAAATTTAATTAAAATATTATAAAATTTCGAGCGGGGATTTAATTAGTAATTCAAATATAATTTCTATAATGGTAGGATGAACTTTTATTGAATCTCACAACATTAATCGACTTCGTTCGGTGAATTTAACTTTGGAATTTATTAATCATTTTATCGTATTCTTTCGTTTAATTTTCTTTTGCATAATTATGCATAAAAAACAATAGTTAGGAAAGTCAGATTTACCGTCGCTTCGCTTAGAAGACTTTTTATTAAAAATTTCTGCAGCCAATTTGTAAATGGCTATAACAATTTTTAAATTAAAAAAGTATTGTTTAAAAATACATGTATGGTATACAACTATAGATTTAAGTATATACTATGGTTTACTTTAAATGATTTAGTTATTGTACATCTTTATAAGTTTGGTGTTTATTGGTTTTCCATTCTTGAAACGACAATGAAAATTTTAAAATTAAAAATTTGAACAAGAAAATGTTGGAATCGAACAATTATTATGGTAAAAAAATTATTTTTCCAAATGAGGAAAAATATTTTTATTTTAATTTCAACTAATATTTTCAAGAGGAATCTGCAAAAAATATTCTTGCTTATCCTATTAAAGTACAGCTTGTATATCATATATTAACGTAAAATATTATCTCTAACTCATTTCAAAATTTAATTAAAATGGAGGGTGCGATCCCTCCTCATGTTTAGTTAAGAACGCGAGTCATTTTTAGATTTCATGATTTTAGGATAGGTAAAAAAAATTGTCTGTTAAATTTATTTACTTTAGATTTTTAAGGTAATTTTACGTAAAATAAATAAGTTTGTTTGGTATGTTTGGCTTACATATAATAAGATTGCTTTCATTTTATTACGTAGAAAGTACATGAAAATAGAAGTTTTGTAGACAGATGATTCATGTTTTTGAGTTTTAATACCGTGGTTACAAAAATAATTCTCTGTTTCGGCAAGCCAGAACAATAAATTATCAATAACCGTGCACATTCATCAAACATACAAATTTTTTGAAAAGAAATATCCGACTTTTAGGGTTTCATACCACAAAAGGAAAGAAGGATAACTTCATTACTCATCTGTCGGTCTCAAGACTGCATTTTTCTCTGGAACGCATGGAGGTATTAAGTTGAAATTAATATCAAATACCTAGTTATATGATCCCTTGGAGCTGTAAAAAATCAAGCTTCTAAGTCAATGCAATCAAGAAGAATCCTAAAAATAACGCCATTTATATCCGATATATTGACACGTGCAGATAAATAAAAATATATAGTGTACTTTTCGTTGACCTAGAATCATGAAGTTTGGCAAGAAACAAGCTTTCATGGCACAAATTTAGAAAAAGTTGGGAAATCATTTATATACCTTAAAAAATATTTTTTTAAATATGCGTCTATGAAAGATATACTAAGTGATATAATTTTTTTGTAAAAATTAACATTTAGTAATTAGTTTAATAGGTTATATTGTGTAACATAAAATTTTTATACACACCTAATGTGTATGGAACCCTCATAGTGCTAGTTCCACTCTTGTGTGACAGGTTTTTTATTAGGTGCTTTTTCCACTTTTCCACTTTTTCTTATCTTTCTTATTAAATCGTCAGCCAAATACAGGTACGAATTCGGCCACAAATCAATTTTCCGGTTTCCCAAGTGCGTGTAACGGTTAGTAGGTTCTTAATATTACCAAATATATTAACATTTAACCATTTTCTTTTAATCGTACATTAATATTTATTAAACTACTTCCATGTCGATATGTACATATTATAGTTTTCATTGATTCAGTCACATAAATTCCTATAATGGTATTTGTTTTAATATATTATATGAAAAACGAAGAAGTTATCCCAAAAACCTCATCGAGCTGGGGTAGGGGCTTACTGTATATTGAACATTCAAAAGAAATAATATATTAAATCTCACTGTATTTATTTTTAATAAATTCATATTATATAACACGCCATTAGTGCTCTAAAAGTAGTAGTCAAAATTTTATGTAAGATATCATAATTTGATTTAGCTTTTATTAGCATGAATTCCGACTCATAGTATGTGGTTGTCATTGATCACTGGCTTAATTTACAGAAATATGTATCAAAAAGTCTTCCCGCGTTATGATAAAAATGCGTTAACTGAAATAAAAATATTTTGTTGCACGGTAATTGTCAGTAATACCTAGGAACTACATTTCTTTCGTAGTTAATATAAATTATATTTAAGGTGCATACTATCAGAAATGAGACGAGATAAAACTAAATTTTGTCGTTTTATTATTAGTTAAGAGTAATGGTGGACACCATTAATTCAACGGAAAATGGGCCAATTCGTTTTGCGTTAGAACGGTGCTATCCCATTTGCACCCATGTCATACTGACATATGCGCTTTTTTATTTACTGTCATGTTATTCATTATCTCCATTGCTTGTGTAAAATTTGATTGTATTTTTTAATTATAGCTCCCGTTTTGTACCTGAGGGAACGTATGTTTTTTTTTTTAATTTTGCTATGTACAAATCTATATCTTCATCTGTAGTATATATTTGAAACAATTTATTCGTATCTTTGCCACATTTTGAAATTATCTTCATTAGGTGATTGCACCAGCTGAACGATTTTTTTAAAATGAAGGTTTTTTTAAAGTAAATTCTTAGCTGATTCGTAATTTCTTTGATAAAAGTTGATATGTCAATTCAGTTTGCAATCAGAGACTCGATTATATTTCTTGAGGCAAAATGTAGTGAATACAATATTTTGAAGATCTACTAGTACCGATTTGTCTAAGTAATATTGGGTAAATTATAGATAGTTAAAACATTAGTCACTAAAATTGTTTAACATCTATGAATTCTAGTTTTAAATAGCATGGAATGAAACCCATGAGTTACAGAAAGTTTTCCGTCTAAAACATTGGGACCAACATCGTATTTTTGGTATCCTAAAATATATGCTGGATTAACCAACAGTAACTGATTTTTATTCGAATATTTTTTACCTACTCAATATCAATATTAATAGTTACCGTGGGTAATGTGAGTTTACACCATATATATATATATATATATATATATATATATATATATATATATATATATATATATATGTATATATATATATGGTGTATAAGTAGCGAGGTATTAAATAATCCCGCAGATTAATCGACTATATATCTGCTATATAATGACATAAGTATTGAGCGAATAAAATATGTTAGGTTATGTTTGACATAAAAAATATTGTAGAAAAAATAATGTTTTCATACAAATTTATACATATAATAAAAATGTCAAAAACTGAGTCTGTACATTCATTTTAAAAAAAAAAACTAAATGTTGCCTACTAAAAAGACGCTACTAAGCTCAAAGCAACAGATTTGGAATATTTGCCTATTTGTTTGTCTGTTTGTCTTTGCGCACCTTCATTGTGCGCACTAATCTCAGCAACGGTTAAACCTGGTTTGTGCACCCTAACATCAGAACCGTCGGAATAGATTCGAATGCCAACGACATCTGGTAGTATTTTAGTAAACTTTATGCTCATAGAGTTCTGACAGAAAGGAAAAAAAAAATCCTAACAATTTTTGTAACTCTGAATTCTAGCGAGCACTAGCTATGCTCGCAATCAGCTAGTAATAAATAAAATAATTTATTCTTTAAATGAGTTACAATTTTTAATCAAATTGTATTTACGAATTTTTGTCTTTTTTACATCTAAAATTGAGTTATATCAGAGGTATACGTGTAATTTTTTTAATTAGTATTTTTTTATATTATCTGTCGTAAAAATATTAATGATATCGGCAGAAGCAGATGTTAATGTCCCATTTTCTTTTATTGCTTATAACAATGATAAGTTATTACTGATTAATAATTTTTATAAAGTATTAATTTCTTCGGTACGATGAGCGGTAATTAAAAACGGTGCTTAAGTACGTAAATTAATGTAATAAGTAATAAATGCCCTAAATTGTTTACATCGGTTCTATAAAGTTAATTAGTGCAAGAATAACTCAAAAAATATCGTATTGAAAATACTGAAACCCAGATGATTTGAATAAAAATATCGCTCACGATCTAAGGCTTATTTGTGTCAATCAAATAAAAAGTAACGGGTAATTAAGTGACGTAAGTAAATGCACAAATTAGTGTTTGGTAAAGAAGCGACGCTACATCGGCTAACAGCACTGATGTCTATATAGCGCTTAACCGCACCTTTCCGACCGACCGCACCTTTCATCGTTCACGCAGCTTTAAATCTTGAACTAATAAATCATATGTGTCAATGTAATGATTTTTCCAACTGCATTGACTCTCAGCCTAAAGCTTTAATGAATGTGGACTTATGTGACAGTCTTCCAATTAACAAAATAAACACTTTTATTTACTCGGAAGGAAGAGAAAAGGGCTCTTAGTCCTAGGTAAATCCTACCTACCTACACACCTACCACATAGCTTGATTACAATCTTTGCATGGAGCACCTTATAGGCAAATAATACAAAATGTAGCCAGTTCCTAATTAAATTGAAATACTAATCTAGTTTTGTTAACAGGCAATAGTTTATCAGTACGATAAACAGACACAATTAATAGCTTTGCCACTTTATCTCACCTGGTCTTTAATAATATCATTCATTATGCTCTTCCTCTGAATATCATTATGTATTTGACTTGTCTTTATAGTCACAAATTTCTGTTTTTTTATGTAAATAATTTCATTAATAATTTTAAATCAACTAATTATAGTATTGGTATTTTTTATGGTATGGTATTTTTTCAGTTATAGATATTATAACGCAGGTTCTTTATAACAATCCAACATTTAGTATGTATAATATTGAGGATATTCATTTAAACTATTAAATAAGACGGCAGACATATATTGTAATAATTTGATATATCCTTATCAAAACATAAATGGCTTCTCGGGCAAAATTCTATACATTGAATTGTTTATTGAAATTCAATGCCAACTTACTACGTTTTATTGAAATATAGTTAAAAGTAGACAATATGAATTTCAATAAATTTATTAGTGATCAGTATGTTCAATAAAGTATCGTGACAAGGGGAGCATCATTAATAAGATTTATTGGCTTATTAACGCTTGTACCCTGATTGCCATAAGGATGAGAAAACACGCTAGAATTTTATTCTAGCGTGTTATAAATTTTATGGACTGGATAAAGTAATCGCAGAAAAATTATTTAAACTAGGTTTAGTATAGAATAGAAAAACCTGTTTCTAAGGAATTTCTGTATAGTGAACCAGTTGTGTAGATTATAGTCCTTCAGGAGTTATTACCACTAAGTCATAGACTGAAGTCATAATTTCCTTCAATATATGAACTGGTTACTAGTTAGTGACACAACAAGTTTTTTATCTTCATTGCCGTATTAAATAATGTTCAGAAGTTCCAAGCTTACAAAATTGTATAATGTAGGCCGCCACCAGAAAAATGGAGTTCGCTACGTTAGAGCAATGATGGAAATTTTGTAAATAGTGATTAGCTTCGATTTGATCAATTATATTGAGGTATAGTAACAATGTTTGTGGATAGGAATAATCACAGCTATATTCTTTGGTCTATATGTCAGACAGTTGTGATAAAAATATGGAGTCAATTGAGAAGGATTGCACTACAAACTTTGGCTTCAGGTATGATACAATTGAATACGGGGAGATTTCCCATTTTTAGGACTTAAATTGTCGCTGTAAATTCCATAATTTCGACGATTGGTTTGTCAGATTATTGAATGTTACGTAGCACCGCTGATGATTTTGCGGTTCGATCACGGTTGATCTCAAGCTTATACGAAAATTATTTAATCAAGGCTTCAGGAATGTTGAAAGCAGATGAATCGATAGGCTAGAATCGAGGACAAGCGGAATATCGAACAAGGTTATATAGTGTAGATTAAAATCTTCACCATGCACCAGTTCATGGAAGAATAGATAAGATGTAGGACAGGGAAAGTCATAGTCTTCATCAATTTAAAATCAGCATTCCTTTGCACTTTTAGTTAGCATACTGGAAAACATTGGAGGTGGAACATATCTCTCAGAAATTTATATATAAATAATTTTAATATAATTATTCTCCTCATATAAGCATACAATGGATTCACCAGCCAAGAATGAATCTAGCATAAATCCGAAGGATTTATTATCAAAACTAGAGTCCCCCAAAGACATTTAATCTCGCCGCCAATTTTCAACATTGTGGTAAATATATGTCTATAGCAAGACTGACAAGTAGCGGCGAGGTGGAAAGTTTTTGAAAACAGGCGCAAGGTCCGATCAGGGATCAGGGACCGATATCATTTATTTGATTTTATATTCGCTGATAGCAGCGTTGGGTCTTTCGTCGACGGCACTGAAGCCATTGAAATTCTAAGTAACATCACCAGGATCTCGGGTTTATACCGCCTGAAAATCCATGCTATCGAGACAAAGTTACTCACGGCAGACGACCCGCCAGCCTTCATTCCTCTCAATGGTGTCCGGCTTGAACGAATTCAGGTCTTCAAATACCTCGAAGTCAAAAAAGCAAGTCCCCTCCTCCGCTAACATTTATTCTTGAATCCGGAAGGCATCCGCCTTGTTTGATTCCTTCAGATAGTGTCAATGGAGGAAAATACATAAAACATTTGCTTATTTCGGATGCTCATATTAGTGATTCACCTTTGTGGTGCAGAAATGTAGACCATTATTAAAGCAAGTGTCAAAAAACTTAAAATTCTCCAAATCTAATATTATCGGCAGATCATAACAGTCTCATCTTGTGATCGTATCACCAATGCCACCCTTTGATCTCGCTGTTATAATAAACCGATCATTGAGTATGACATTCGGCAGGGTTCTAAAAGATGGTTTGGAGACGTATGCCGCATAAGCGAGTTTGGACTTCCTTTCCAGCTTATTTGGGGAATTAGACCACATAAGTGGAAAGTTCAGTGAGATGCACCAAAGAAAACGTATTTGAATCAAATCAAGATAGTCCTAAGAAACAATCAAGTTTTGATTTATATGGTGCAAAAATCGCGTCTCTTGACCAGAAGAAATGTAGAGGAGTAGAAAAAGCATGTAAACCAGCGGTACCTACGGCGGCTACTGGTGTCGAGGTCGCACTTAGCTGTATGCCAAAATTCAAGAGGATCGTTTATTCATTCATTCTTTCGTTGAATTTAAACTTTTTTCCTAATTTAATAGGGTTTTCAAAGTTAATTTCCTTGTATTAAATCAGCAACGTCACACTTTTTCTCCGCTCTTCGCGGGGATGTTTAGATGTAACTTCTAAACTGTGTGAATAATTGTGATGAAATCAATCGAATAATTGTGATGAAATCAATAAAATCCATATTCCCTGCTGTATGTAATATAAATACAATGCAGTAACAATAAGATAAATTAGCATTGGATACTTTGAGCAAATAAATAGCGGAAAAAATAATACTGAGGCATTTGGCTGATAAAAATAGGTATAAAAATATAAATTGATATCGGTCAGAAAATACTACACTTGCCGCAATCAATTTATAATTTATTTGATAGAATTTACGGACAAATAATTAAAGTAAAAGCGATCGATGCAAGACAATATTGTGGTATCTAATTTAAGCACAGAAGTTACATACGCATTTTTATGAAAAATTCTTTAAAGTTTATTTACTGCCTTATATCAAAACGTTACGCTCAGTGACCATGCAACTTTACTCTAACACAACATTTTATAATAAAATTTAACCAGATCAACAAAATATTTTATTTGCCTTAAACAACATTAAAATTATTTTCAAGAATTTGAACTGCTAGGTCATTGAAATAATTTTAGCAATATTAATCAAGAGCAATAGGCACGATTTAGGTGTCAAAAATAAATTAAAATATATTCGGTTCGAACCTAATTGCTTTTTCGTTATGCACTATGAAATAAAATAATTTAAAGCCGAACGGAAATTTACTTTCAATTTTATAATCTTTTTGTGGCGTGTGAAAATATTTATATATATTTTTGATGTTCTTTAATGTATACAGTTGATACATATGGTGGACTTATTGCCACGAGAATAATCTCTTACAGCCAACCAAAACACCAGTCCAGACTCGTTTGACAAACGGTGGGGAATCGGACCCAGATCCTCGTGGTGCGACGCGTTGTTAAAGGCCGTATGCCTTGTGAATCAATCCAACACACCACGGGACAACCTAAAATCTATCCGGTTCGAATCTAACGATACTTACGCATAGGCACATATTACAGATTACATATTGCTCCTACATATGCACACAGACATATTGCTCCTATATATTTCCTACAAACTTAAATTGAAAGCTGTTATTGAAAATTGTTGTAAAGGACTAAGGATTTTTTTTAAATTTTCGTTTCCATTGTAAGGTTACTTGCATACTTTATAATGACACAAAGGCAGTTTCAAACATATTCATCATGAAATTAGTATCTACATATTGTTTAAAGTCAAAAATTATATGATTTAAGTGAATCCGTATGACGTATAAACGTAAGCAGAATATTGCTAAGCTTATAATGTGTAAATTTGTTGTGAAAAGGACTGCATTATATTTTTATTAAATTCCAAAGCTATTCATGCGATTGTTCTAATTAATAAAAGTTGTGACACACAAATTATAAATTACAGAATATATCTTTTAGCAAATTATTTAGTAATCTCCTATACGGGTATTGGATCTCTGCTGTAAACATTATCAAACATTACTGCTGTATTTTCTTCATGTAGTTTTAATAAACTCATTTTTTTCTGGAAATGTTTTATAATAATTGCATTCCAATCTTAAGTTCCAAAAATTACGATTACTGCAAAAAATTAAGTTGAGGCAAAAATACAATTAAATTAATCAAACTCCTAAAGTGCTCTTTTTGGGGTTCTCTGTTTTATCTATTTATTTTTATCTCGGAATTGGATAATGGACTATTATATATTGGACTCGCGTGTAATGCGCCCTCTTATAGGGGAATTTATATAACACGTAAAAATATAAAACATAAAACATAAACACGCACGTATTCTGTTCTAGACTATGGGACACGTATTAACCTTGTACAAACTTATCTGATAATGTATATTCCGTATAACGTGATTGCCGTTAAGCGAAACATATCCTTTGTGTTATAGGGAAACTCATTATTACTAACTCTGTACGGTAAATACTATTCCATTTTGGCTCATGGGCGAGATCATGGTGTAAATAGGTGGATTAAGGCCAGCTCATTGTTTTCAATGTTGAGTGAGTGAGCCACCTCTCATGTTGAGTGAGCCACCAGAATTACGACAAGAAATGAAACACAACAGTAGCTTATCCTGTAACGAAATGAATACTAATCACTAAATAAGTTTCGTTGTATTTGATGTTCAGTTATGAATATAAACACATTTAATCTTTATTGTTACCACTTAATACTCTAACAATTGCAATCTACACCATTTTCACGACGCTGAAATATTACCTTTCTGCTTACTTCAAATAGTCGTCCCAATCATTTTCTCTGTTCTCTTCTCTAGATATTTTTTGAAAAAATATGTTAATCAAGATGAAAACTTTCTAGGCGACAAACGAACGTAACCTTTAAGGTATTTTGTCAAATTCAAATTACAGACTCAAAACATTTGTATAAACGCTTGTTTATTTCCTGTATGGCCATGAATATTGCTTGTTTTTACATAGCATAATAACATTTAGTGACAATTTTTTTGTGATTACGCATACTATTATAGAAATAATTCTGCATTTTGCAAATACTGCTTTTGAACTAAGACATGGCATCGCCATGTCTTAGTTCAAAAGCAGAATTTGCAAAAGGATTAAAAAATGCAAAAACTTGATAACGCTTGTTCTTTATTGTCGCCATTCATGTAATTTACCATATATATGTACACATAAATAAACTGGTGTAAAATGCTTTTTTGAATCAGTACATTAATCACGTTTTACCATTGTTTCAGCAGATTTATTATTTCTTTAATCAATATATTTATCACTGTTTTATATGTTCTGTTTAAAATAAGGTGTCGTTCTCTATCATAAATATAAAACTTCTAATTCTGAAATGTTTTGGTCAAAAATATTGTTTTCCACAATGTTAGAATGATATTTATTCGTGATAGTTTTTTTACAACGTTTGGAGATATATCGCTTCAATTTCGAGAAACTTCTTTTTGTGCAATTCAATTGATGACATCTTTATTAGCTTTTTAATTGTTTAATACTATTATCCAAAGTCAATAAAAGTGTAAATAAAATAGAGGTGTAATATACGTAATTAGTCTAGTGTGAAAAATGCGTTAAATGCAAGCCATAATGTGACTTCAAATTAAATCATTTTCCATCTCTTTTATTTCTCAAATCATCAATCATGAAAATACAAAAATTATTAACCTAAAAATGTGTTAATCCAACCTAAAAGTCTGATTTTAAACATACAAGTGTCCCGTAAGGAGTGGACCAACGAAAGGTCGGTGACAGAGGGGGTTATTACAGATATGAAACAATTAATTTTATTATCCCAGGCCTAATAGTTTTAGAGGTATGATTTTTAATTTTTTTAAATTTTTGTTACTGCGCATGAAACACATTTCATTAGATATTATTACTATTTCTGCTTTATCCAAGATGTTTAAGAGAACATTTGTCATCCTAATTAAAATGTTATTCATTCGTTATTATTGGCAACATAAAAATTAAACGCTGAAACACGTCCATTTTTTTAATTACAACACATGAAAAGTGATTTTTGAACAATGCTAGTGTAAAAAAATGTAAGGCAACCTTAAGTAACTTTATTTATTTTTTATATAAAGATATTTAAAATTCACACTGACTCCAAAAAGGTATAATTTTTTGGTACTAAGTCATTTCATAACACGTTTTTATTCTTAAACCCATACCATTGATCTCCAATCTCTTGTGCATAAACAGCATCTTCTTAAATTTTATTAAACTTCGTAAGGCTCTTTCTTTATCTTTTACCACTTCAGACACATGGTATAATTTTAGTCATAATTGTTGTTCATTGTGGTTAATAGTCTTATAGACGCCTCCTTGAAATATCCCCATAGAAAATAGTCCAATGGATTTAGGTCTGGCGAACGTGGAGGCCATGCAATTGTCCTGGTATGCCCTATTCATCGATTTGGGCAAGTTGCATTTAGGTATTCAGTTACTTATCGCAAAAAGTGAACCGGTGCACCATCGTTCTGTCACGTATACTCGTGGTATTTCATTCAACAGATTTCCAAGTTCGTATCTTTAAAACCGTAGATCACGAACTCCATTAAGCCTCGGGGGGAGCTCAAATGGGCCGATAATTTTGACATCCAGGGTTCCAGCCCACAAACTGGCTTTGAATTGATGTTGAAATCTATTTTGCCTTACTATGTGGGGATTCTCGATAGCGAACATTGGTGTAAATTGTGCATATTAAATACTCCTATTCTTTTAAAACATTTTTCATCTCTCCATAAGATTGAATTAATAAAGGGATCTAGCTCGCATTGTCGCAACATTTCCCGAGATACATTTTTCGTCTTTGATAGTCAGTAGGTAGCAGTGCTTGCACTAGTTGTACATGGTACGAGTACAAATTATTAGTTCTTAAAATGCTGTGTACTGTACTTTTTGCGATACCAGAACATCGAATAACCTGTCAAACAATTGTAGAAGGAGCTTCTTCCACTTCCTTTTTCAATATGTATCAAAAACGACAGAGGTGATTACTCCTATTGCGTTAGTCTAACAAAATTGCGAAGAAAATCCGTGTTTTAGAATGGAAAACCAATTAAAAAACGCCTTAAAATATATTAAGAATTACAAAGATGTAACTTGTAATTATTTTAAGCTATGATATGGTATAATATGATAGAATATGGACGTCAGTATAATATGGTACACGCGACAAATCTTATATTGTGATAAGTTATAAGAAAGCAAAATATGTACTTAATATGTCTAACTAATGTTTAATCTGGTCATTTAACTTGTTATTTCTTGCGATAATGTGTCGTCCGAATCGTTCTCTCAACTGTCAAATTTTAAGTTTCATTTAGTATTTATTACATTTACCTCACACACATAAATCCTATTAGAACTCTTTTACTCTACTCACATGACGAATAACTAATAAGGTAGTAGCAGTAGGCGCTACAAAATTTACTTATGATTAATATATGAGAGTGAAAAAAATAATATATAATTTGGGTTCCAAAACCCTATATGATATGATTTGAACCCAGAGAGTTATAAATACCCAAATAATTATGCTAAAAAGTTACTCTGAGCTATTTTCAGTTTAGTATAACACTAAACCAAATTCTAACATTAAATAACGCTTAAAGTTTGTATATATGTATATGTATATATATATATATATATATATATATATATATATATATATATATACATTTATATAATTGGGAATAACTATATGAGCATCAGGTGTCAATTTGGGTGGGATGTGGTAATTACATAAAATAAAAGAAGAAAAAAACCCGCGACTTTTCAATAATGCTTCGATTATTTTAAACACGATAGACAGTAATTCTATAACCTCATCACTCTTGCCTTGTAATATTGATCATGTGTCCTGATATCATAACTATGGCAAATCTAGAGTAAAATCTAGTACACGTTCGTAAAAATTATATAATAGGGTTTTTTAAGCAGAAAAACAACAATCAGATGACTATGAGTTTTGGGTTCATTTTGTAAGAAATTAAATGATTATCTTCAAAAAATTATCGAAACTTTTACCCTGATCTAAGCTGTAATGCAAATATTGTGTATATATTAAATCGTCCCAACTTTGAACGAAATTCGAAGTCAAAATACCAGTTAAAAATACCATTTTTTTTCTATTATAAATTTTCCGCAATGGAAGAATTATTTTCACAAAATGAGAAAACGGATACAAAATAAACCTTTAAAGGAACCGAGAGTACTTGAGATTTGAAATAAAAAAACCAGCATAGAAGAAAATTGGGATTATTCAATGAAGCGATTCCTGAAAAATGAAGTGAAGCTATTAGGAAATATTAGTTTCAAAATGAAATGAAAGAAATACTTCGAGGTTTATCGAAAGATCGGGTATTTCCTTCATTTAGTCGAATACGTAAGTTGTTATAATATTCGATTTATTTAAATGGGAACATAAAAAAAAACGTTTGCGAAATAATTTCTAGAAACGTAATTAATTTTTATCATAGTTTACTAATAACGCATTCGTCCTTTTGACACAAAATATAACTTGGTGTTCGTATTGTAGCTGTCAGTATAGTAGCTGAATGCCGTTTAACTCCCATTCATTGCTTTGTTAAATCTTTCACTACACTTAAATTAGATAACATTTGCTAAATAAAAATAAAATTGCAGGGGCAAGAAGGGATTGCTACTGTTACATAACATATCAATTGGGGATAGAAAATGAGCCTTTTGGCATAATAGGTTTTTCCATGTTCAAAGCCGCCGTAAATTAGTTGAAGGAGAGTCAAATTTAATCTAATCGGAGCTTATGTCAATATAACTATAGCCTTTTTCGAGTTCTCTACATACCGCAGCAAAAAAAATGATTACGAAAGTAGTGACGTATTCATTTCTCGTGATTAACCTACCGATAAAGTGACCTAAAGAATGGGAAGGAGATATGTTTAACACTTCATATAAATGGAGGCAATGAGTAAATTACAAGCAATAAAAAAGACATCCAGAGTACAGCTCTAACCATAACCTACGTATTTTTAAATATCTTAGTATTATTGATCTAGCCATGCGAAGTCCATTGGTTGATGACCTGTTTGTGAAAATAGATAACAATGAAATAATAACAAGTAATCTACACATCGCATTGTAATACTTAGAATAACATGACGTTAGGGAAAATCTTATAAAATATATCATTCAGTAAAAGCAAGTAAAATTATTTGGCTGCGTAGTTTCTTGATTTACTAAATCATTACTAGTAAAATATAATTTAATGCTACTTTAATGCAAATGCATGTGATTGTCACAAAACTTAAAATTTAATAGAAAGAAAATTTGGATCACTGATGATAAATTGGCTGAAAAAACCATTTTCAGTTTATGAGATTTAAATTTTTAGATATTCGATAATACGAATTTGGGTTCCTCAAATAACACAAAGTATTTTCTCAATTATGTAATTTGTAATTTAAGAACTTGTTTAAATTGATGGGTTTAAATTAGGTATAACGTATATTTGTTTATTAAATTAAAAATATGTAACTGCTTGGGCTGTGTAAACACCATTTAACTTGTTGTTCATTATTAATTTCTCTTCGTGAATTTTTTGAGAGGGACTCTCTTTTGTTACCTGTAATCCATGTATGTATACTTACTCTTATGTATTTGGCCAAAAAAAGGAAACTTTCGTTTAAATATGATAAATAATTTTGTTTATTTATGTAATTAGAATTGGTTATGGACCCAGACCCATCGTAGTATGAAAATTAAAGGGCAAAGAATAGAGTAAATTAGTGGAGCCAAGCAAAGAAATTTACGTTGTTATCATAATTTCAGTAATATTGATTTTGCCATAAAATAAATAAATTCGACGGATTAAATTTTAACCAGTACAAAGTCTAAGGTAAATGCACTCTGTGAACTAATGGACGTAATATTAAGGCATCAAAACTTCAAACTATCCCAGGTCAGTGGAACAAAAATAGGAAATACTCATTATTAATTATGCCATGAATTTAAATGGACTGCACTTGCGAAGGATTGTAGAATTGCTCTTCAAATATTGACCATATTTAAATCCAGTCAGGAACAAAATTCGGAGCTGATTAAAATATTTTTACATGGAAGTTTCTACGAATATAAAATGTCACTGAATTACAGTATAGTTTAAAATATAACGAAAGTGGAAAGCTCGGTTTAGTAAATAGAAGAAAGTGGTGAGGAAATTACTGACGTTGATTAAAGATTTTGAGAATAGCTTTCTGTTTACCTCTAAAGTGCAGGTCATTTCATCCTGTACGTATGCCACTAGAATTTAAGAGCAAGTTTGTTCAACGAAGATATCAGCTTAAAGTAGAAGAAAAGAATAAAACAGATTTGCTATTGGTAAAAGAAAATCTAAAAAAGAAAACAATGCTTAAATCTACATAGAAGAAAGTAGATATACATAAAGTTAATTACATAAGAAACGATAACAGCATTGTCTTACATGATATAACTATAATAAATGGAATTATTTTACTAGGGAATACCGTATGCTGATGAAAAATCTTGTAATAGAAACATGTAAGTATTCAACGTAAAAAGTAGTGAATAAAATAGGGACGGTAATGGAAAATGGATAGCTAGTGGTGTTTTTGCATTTACGTTTTACAAACGAGAATTATTTCTAAATCTAATTTTTATTTAAAATGAGGGTTCAGAAATAAAAAGAAATTTTACAAGTATTTTTATACAGGAAAATGAAGAAAGTCAATAATCAACAGAAGGTGGAGAAAATTAAAAAGAAACAGAAAACGTAGGTTAAACGGATATTAATGAAGATGACCAAACTGATGAAAGTGAATATAGTCTTTATAGTGTAAATGAAAATAACGAAACACATGCATTATTACGTGGAATGGTGCACATATTACAATAACATTCATATGCATATGCTAAATGTACTTTCCAATCATGCACGAATTGATTTTGGAAGCAAATATGATGTTTATATTCCTATAACTAACGAGTAAGACATAGATGGTCAAAAATGTAAAGAATGGCTCGATGGTGTAAATGAAGTATCGAAAATTCATAACGACAAGCAATACATAATCTTAATGAGTTTTGGTTGCAGTATATAAAACCAAAACACTAAATTTCTAAAGAAAGGTTTTAATGCAAAACAATTAGATTCGAATCTTTTAGTGGTTGGTTTAGAGGTTTGAAAATATTACAACTGTATAGGAATTAGTCGAAGTAACTATACAGGACAGGTAATTAGTAGTTTCAATATGTGGTATTGCTCAGCCTTGTAATACATAAAATCTAAATATGTATACAAACAAAACTACTGATAATAGACAAATTTTCCACACAGGGAAGTTACAGACTATTTATTTTTTGGAAAAGGAGTACTTTAGGGGACCATATAAATATGGTGATGATTTGGTGATGAGGTTCAGAAATGAAGAATGGAACTCCTTAACGAAAGGCACTTAAACAACCATGATTCTAAACATTTGAAACGAGTATTAGTTTTTTTTTTCAAAATAACTACACCACTCGCCAGGTCTGATGAGGAGTTCTCGAGATGAGCAATGGATCTCCTTAAAGGATATTAGTAAATCAACCGAGATTAAAGTATTTGCTAATAGTAGTTATTATATTGCAAAATAACTACGCCATCGACCAGGTAAGGGTTTGATGATGAGTTTTGGAGGTGAACAATGAAACTTCTTAACGGAAGATAGTAAACCAACCGTGATTCAAGTTATTTGCTACTGGTAGTTGTTACTTTGCAAAATCTGATATTAAACTTCGGATATGGAAAACGAAACTACCCAACGGCTAGCAGCTAACCGCTTGTGGTTACTACTAACGCTTCAATTTTGTGTGTTTTTGGAAACTAATTTTAGACAAAGAGGAAAGTATCTACATTAGTCCATGACTTTTAGTAATTATATAATATTCTAAGACAAAAAATAATTGAATATTACGAGTAGGAAGTAGTCCTGTAAGCCCGGACGGCTCCTAAAGACGGACAGGATTTTAATTTGTGCAAGAAAGTGCGCCATTTTGTTACCTGTGTCGCGGTTAAAAATTTTCTCCGAAGAGAAGTGCGGGGGGAGGGGGGGTGTGACACTCGCTTGGAGATCACTGCGCTTCGTCAGTCGTGAAGATTAGTGTAAATTTAGAGGTTAGTAAAAATTTTTTTTCGCTATATTTTTTTGGGGCATGTGAACAGTATTTAAAGTAATTATTATTGCTGTATAACTAATCTGTCATAAGTCACAAGAGTTTAATGATTCATAACACACGATACACGATTTTTTTCCATGTACCTAAGGATCCCTAAGATCAGACACTCTATAAGTCTCCTAATGGCGGACAATTTTACAACTAGGTTTATCTTGTCGCAATAATTAATTTCGTATTTTGTTTTTTAGATTCATCATGGGTAAATCCATGTTGAATCTAAAAAAAAAACTAAAGCAACTTGTGAAAATAGTTCCAAATGCGAAAAATTGAAAAAAAGCCATCAATAAGCTGATGTCAATAGAAAATTTTGATGGGAAAGTCATTTGAAATCTATAATGTGCCAAAAAATACCCTATTAGACTACATTAAATAATTAAAACGAGAAGAAATAAAAATGCCATTCAAAAATGGGCGATTTGACCTAACTTTTGCCGAAGAGTACGAGGTAGCTTTGATTTCGCACGTGGTGGATATATCAAATAGGTGCATGCCTTTAACTAGAAAACTATTTATAAAATTGGCATTCGATCTCTCTGAGCAATTAAAATTTAACCATCGATCGACAGGGCAATCAAATCTGCTGGTAAGCATTTTTTCCATAATTTTATCAAACGCCACACTGAACTCAGCTTAAGAAGGCCAGATTCAACGAGTCTGATGAGAGCAGTTGGTTTTAATAGGCAACAAGTTGACCGTTTCTTTAACAATTTGAAAGATATTTGTGAAAATATCATTTTGGCCCATCGAAAATCTAAAAAATAACTGCCATGAGACAGGGGTTAGCACTGTCCAAAAGCAAGCTAAAGTAATGACAATCAAAAGTAATCGCCAAGTTGGCAAGTTGACCTCTGCAGAGAGAAGTAAAAATGTCACAGTTATGTTCTGTATGAGTGCTGTTGGATATTTTATTCCTCTCTTATTTATTTTTCAGAGACAAAGGTTAATGATTGATGCACCATCAATCATTATTAATGAAAGGTTAATGAATGATGCACCATCTGAATGTGTAGCCATAGTACAGCCGAACGGATGGATGAACGCCGAATGAAAGCCGAATTGAAATCTTCTTAAAACGGCTTCGACACTTTGCACTAGATGGCCATTGCAGCCATAAAGGTCTTGCCATCATAAGTTACGCGAAAGAAAACCACGTGCACTCCACCCCACATGACCCACAAATTATGGCCCTTAGACAAAGTTTTTATGAAACCATTCAAAGACGCATATTTTGAGGCCTTGTGTATCATGGATGACGTCTAACTCCGGTGTAAGAATAACGGAATATGAAATAATTGCAATGGTGATACAAGTTTTCACTCGATTTGCATGTTTGGATTTAGCAAAAAAAACACTGGAACTCTGCCTTTGAATCCAAATGTTTACACAGATTTGGATTTTCTGCCATCAACAGTAACCGACGTACCCATGCAGTCTGTAATTGAAATGAATATTTGTAATAACACCAATACGGAGACACCTCAGGATTTGCCTCAAAAGACTTTCAATGTTAATGAAAAGGACATTTTTGAGACACAACCGTCGACAAGCAAAGCCATTATTACGGTAATACATCAGCTGTCACTAGTTCCAAGTAAGGCGAGCCGTGAGTCGGCGACGAAAAGCCGAAAAAAGCAAGGTTTTGACATCCTCTACCCTATAAAAATGCTTTCGCTGAAAATAAACTACCAAAAACAAAATCTGTCGTGGTCAAAATGCAACATTTTAAAGGCAAGAAAACTAACGACCCGAAAAAATAAAAATAAAAAAACAAAAGAAACGACCGCAACATTAACAACAGCGGTTCAGTCATCAACATCAAAGACGGAAAATGTCACAACTTGTTTAATTTGCCAAGAAAACAACAATGAAGAGTGGATACGTTGTCAAGCTTGCAACCAGTGGGCACATGAAGCATGTGCTGCCTGTGATTTTTGCCCAGTACATAATTATTCAATTTCTCAAAAAACATTCCTAATTATGACTAAAGTTGATTCAGGTTAAGTTTAATTTCCTTTATTAATGGTTGATCTATTGAAATTATATTTTTACGAATTTCTTTTTAAAAACATTTTTTCGTTAAAATAATAAATGGAACGTCGACTACCCGATATTAGCAGATCTTTCTTCAAATGTTATTGTAACTATATAAGTTGTTATTTAGTAATTACTAGAGACCGGATTATATGCAACATAGAAAGCTTGAAATATGTATGCAAATATGCATAAAAATGCTTGAAATATACACGAAAACTCACAGAATATGACAAATAAAAAAATTAATCATTTAATATGACTAATTTTTTTGTTTGTTTTGTAAATATTATTCCTTTAGATTCAAGTTTATTGTTAGTAAATACTTGTTTTAAGTTTTACTTTATTAAGTATTTATCTTTATAATTTATTGTTTTTTAATAAAATAAAAAACAATTAAGTTTCAGATTTTGTATTATTACAAAATCAGTATACATTTAGTAAACTATCCATTGATAGACGATAGTCGATACAGTAACATGTAACATTATTTAATATTTTTGTAAACGTTAACAATCACGTATTGTTCTAAATGTTCAGTGGTAAGATTATGTCTTCGATCATTCAAAATATTTTTATAGGTCAAAAATGATCGCTCCACATCTACTGAGGTAACTGGGCAGAATTTGAACTTGGGTGCTATGTTAGCGCTTATATTTTCTGCCAAAACTTCCGCCGGCCCATTAATAAAGCTATCAATTTGATACAGATGTTCAAAGCCTGGATTATTGTTCAAAATGTTTTCAAACTTTTCTTTAAGTTTATGCGGCAACGTACTTGGCAACGTGGAGTTAATGTGGCGGATTTTATTCATTGTTTGAATGGATTCACTCAATGCCAAACCGTGAGTTTCAAGCTTTTTAATACTTTCAGGTATGTGAGAAAAATTGGTGCATATTACAGCTATGTTTTTTTATGGTATAATCGTTAAATGCTGTCTTTGACGCACAAATTGCTCTTGACTCGGCACTGTCAAAGTGATTTACTACACATTTGATGGCCTCAAAATGTTCATTGTAAAACAGTACAGCTTCTATCCATGTGCCCCATCGGGTTACAACTGGTTCGGGAGGGAGAGGAACATTTGGTATTTTTTCTTTGTAGGCTTTAATACGAGCAGGTGCCTTAAGAAACACTTTTTTTGTTGATGAAATAAGTTTATTTACATTCCCAAACGTGGATCGTACTTCTTCAGCAAGTCGATGTACTCCATGGGCAAAGCACGTCACATGAATCAAATTGGGATAAAATACTTGGAGGGCCTTGGCTGCTTTGATCATATAGGGAGCAGCATCTGAAAGAAATATAAATACTCTTTCTTCTGCAGATGATTCAAGAAATATTTTTTTAATACCCTCATTCACAAATCTGGCGATCGTAGAATGATTAGTTTTTTCTAATTCTTTGCAGGCCACCAAATAGGAAGGAGAAGGTTCTAGTTTCAATGTACCGACAATTAAATTTGCTATATAACGACCACAACTGTCGGTAGTTTCGTCAGCTGAAATCCAAATAAGGTTTTCCTTGAGTTCATTACGTATTTCTTCAATGACATTTTTATAAATTGTTGGTATATAATTTTTACGCAATGTTGATTCGTCTGGTATATTTTGATTTAACCAATATTTTTGCAGAAACTGTTTGAGGGTAGGATTTTTTAGTTTATAGAGAGGAATATTACTTGGAAGCATGCTTCACATAAATCCATGCTAAACTGGTTGTTTTGTTTACATTTAGAGCTAGAAGTAGACGCGGTTATAAATTGTTGTCGTGGACCTTTTTTCTGCAATCCTGCGATGTGAACACTTGTCTTGACATGTTGGTCTATTTGAAACTTTTTAGTGCAATAAATATTTTTCTCGCAAACTCGACAATATAAAACATTTCCGTCGTAAGTAAATGTTCCAGGGAAGTCACTTATCCACGAAGACACACTTTTTGTTTCGGTAGGCATTGTACAATTTCACACAAAAAATTTTAACTGCAGATCAATGAGCACGCGCGTCAACAATGCAAGCAATAACATGCGTAATAGGTGGAGGAAGGAGTAGTGCGGGAGGCGAGCGCGACTATCATTTGTCTCTTTCATTTTATTATCGTACCAAAACAAAAGACGCACGGCTGCTGAGTGCGCTGTGCTCGGAAAATACTGTAAAAATACTGAAAAATACTAAATTATAGGGATAAAATGCATCATCACTAGAAAAATATGCTATTAGCGCTGAAAATGGCTTAAATATGCAAATGCATATAATCCGGTCTTTAGTAATTACTATATTTAAAGTAATATTTGAGACTGATTACATTTCATCGTTGAATAAGTATATAATTGAGAGTAATTTTAATATAAATAAACAAATTAAACAATCACATGTTTTTTGTTGTTAATAATATACATTAAGTGTCCGGTAATCGGGGACAATGTGGGGGGGACCATATTTTATATTTTCAATATAAGAGGATGTTACTTTGATTGTCTGGAGGATGAAGGATGTTACTAGGTTATATCATAGAAGGTAGTAAAAACGAGAAATATTTTTGAATTTCAATAGGATTAAGCCTATTGAAATTAAAAAATATTTCTTCTTTTTACCTGAATGCACGAGCATTAGATGGTAATATTTTTCGATGTTATGTATACACAGATGTGAATTTTCATATGACCAAAGAAAAACGCGTGCATAGATATTAATATTTGATTATTTGATCACATTTGATTCGTCATAATTTCCCGAGTAAATTGAGGTCATTAAAATTCTAACATAGCGGATGCTAATAAGAATTTCGTACTGAATAGCCTATTTGTGTTATCGATTTAATGAATTTTATGGGTGATGTGAAGATAAATAAATTAAAAATTAGGTAATTTGCCTCTTGTTATTGTCCATTTTCACCAGCGTTAGGATCGGCTGGAAGATATCTGTTTCGAAATAGGCCCTTCTTTATAAAATAGTTCTCTATTCGATGTAATAATGTGTACAATAAATGGTGTATAAACATTTTTATTCGTTTTATTTTAGTTATCCAGAGTAATCAGATTCGGGAGCATAAACTATATGTTCTTCTACCATATTTGAGGATAATGGATAGTATTATCTACTTTTATTTTATTTTTCTCGTAGGTAAGAGAACAGTGTATTCTATTCTTGGAACTAAATTCATATTATTGTAAGAACATCTAAAGCCACTAATGTATATTTAGGACGAACTTTCAGATATATTATTTCGAATCAAGTGTTTACAGGTGGCAAATAAACATAAATTATATTAAATTTCATCTTAAAGTAATGGCAAACGGATCTTAAAGTCGTAGCAAGTAATTATAAATCATATTAAATTTGATCTTAAACTTATGTGTCTAACTTTACATACTAAATCTAATATTTACTATGAGTTTTGTATTCTAAGTATCCGGTGCTGATCGATCCTTTTCGAACTTCCACAAATACGATGGTGAGAGTTAGCATGGAAAACTTGAGGGACATTAAAGCAGCCTATAACTAGCCTATAAATATATACACAGATATAGATTTGGTTTTATATGTTCATATAGATTTAGGCAAAACCAGGCGTGGCAACTTGCTGTGTTTATCTATGACCGTAAATAGCCAATATATCAAATCCAAACTTTATCGGTTAATAGCAGTAGGATAGTTAGGATATACTTTTTATTCCATCGTACACTTTTGTTGATGGCACTAATTCCAATGATAATCTTTTTAAAGTGCTTGCCATTCCGTAAATCCGAATTTGAGGCACTTGTAATTAAATTCGCCGACTTCGGATTTAATGTTAATAGACCTAATACATTTTTCTATTTGTCATAGTGAGATAGATCAATGATAAAAACCAGACCTAATTGATAAAAACTGGAGTAAATGACAAAAACTGGAGCATTTATACCACAAAGCTAGGTTGCTTATGCTGATGCTATTTATTAAAACTTTAACAAATAGCATCGACACCTTCTGTTATTAAAATTTAATTTCAACTTAACACAAAAACTTGTTTTTTAGTATTACATAAAATGGTAAAAGAAAGAAAACCGCACCCCTATTAGATCATATACGTATCTGTCCATTTTTGCGTCTATAACATATATTTTTCTTTAAAGCATTGGACGTAGAAGTTTATGTACTCAGGAAAAATTTGAAGGATGTAAATAAATATTTTTTCATTCACCTATTGAGTATGGTACCAACTGAAATAGCGGCTTATGGTGACTTCAAAACTATTTTGTTTGAATTTTAGTTAAGATAGCTGTAGGGATATTATTGAAAATATCCACAGAAACATGTTCCGTTTCCCAATCTCCGAAAAATTTAAAGTCAAAAATATGAATAAATAATGAATAATTTTACCTAAAGTTTATTGGAAAACTATACCGATCAATTTGTATGCCATATTTTTATTTGTATTATAAATTATGATATTTTACGCCTATAAATAGCGCATAGTGTAATGAAAATACTATAAACCCTTATAAATTTGTATGTTTTTAAGCATGTATGATATCCTCGTAATGAAAATTCTGTTCATATCAGATTTGCTTTAAAATATGTTGGTGTAACATAGATATTAAGTTAGATTATGATATCAACTTCTAAGTGGAGGTATTTTTTGTTTACATATCATCATATAAGGATTCTGTTTTGTATCACTAACTAATACCAAGTATTTTGTTTTTCAACTCTTGTTAACTGACTCGTCGATTTTCAATTCTTATAACAACGATATAAATAAAAAAAATCGTTAATATGGTAAAAATGTATCGGCAACCTATGCCCATGGCCAAAAAAATTGCACTTTTAGCACGGTTACTATAACTCGGTTCATTTGACGATATTAATAAGGGTCAGTCCCAGTCACTTCTTGGATAATTTACCAATTTGATGTAATCTAAATGCATTACTAATTATCTCACGAAAAGTCGATGTTACAACAAAAATGCTTAAACTCTTTTTTTCTGAAGCATTAAATTCCAAGTACCCTTTTTTATGATATAATTTTAAGACACTCTAATTTTTACGAGTTCTACGGTTTTAAGTTTTTTTTTTATTGTAGAAAACTACATGCTTTAAAATTTTTTTACAAATGCCATTTTAAAAAAATTATGTGATTATATAAAAATAAAGTGCATTAAAAATTGCAGATAATAGTTTGTGCTAAAAATCCCAACATAATAATATGCAATTGTGATTTTGTTAAGTGTTGTACTCACTTTTATACTATTTTTATACCAAATTTTTTGCTAAAAATGTTTTTGCAAAAAATTGTACATGAGTAAATGTATTACATGGTTAATGATAACATTTTTGATGTAGGACAAATAGTAACTACATTGAAATAATTTTATAGTCTTTATCACTATCAAGTTATTGCACTTTGATGGATTATAATTGAAAACTATTATATAGTATGTTATAGTGTACATGATATTAGATTATGATCACTACGAAGTTAGAGCTACGTTAAAACATATTTTATAAATCTTTGTGTGAAGATTTTGAAAAAAAAAATTTAATAATAATTTTTATAAATATTCACACATAAACGAATGATTTATTTCGGATAAACGTGTTTATTGCTAATTATTTTTTATCTTTAAAAATTTTAAATCGTTCTTCATTCTTAACTGTATGTGGCCTATAATATTTTGAATGACCTGAAATATTTTGGTGAAAATTTAATCAAAATATACCCTAAATGAAAGCTTTAGGATAAATTTGTTATCTATTAACAGGGATAATCGAAGTCATAATACGATATATTTCTTTAGTATGTATATTCTTAAAGAAATATATCTTATTCTCGTGTACGATATTGTGTCATTTAAGAATATTTTATATTACCGAGGTTAAATAATGAAATAATGTAAATGACAAAAATACATAAAAAAAATAAAATGTGGATCTGATATAACTTCCTTATAAAGTCAAAGGTAAAAATGGTTATCATTAAATATCTAACCCATCTAAATAAAAGTCTAGATTATACAAAAAAGGAAGTTAATTTTTTCAACCACTCAATTAAATTAAATCTAAGAAGGCGCTAATAACTACAGTGTGAGCACCCGTTATGAAATGACTGCTGAATGTCAAATTCGTTTATGAATAATCCCTTCAGTATTTGCAGAACGAAAAGCTTCTAATACTACATAAAATAAATAAATTTTTTGAGAGTAAAGTTTCATGTGACTCTATTTATAATGTAATTTTTTATTGAAGAAGTATTTCAAACTACATTTTGCCTGTGTTGTCGCACACATGATTTTTTTAGGAATAATATAGTGAACTTGCATCATCTTCAAGTAACCTTGTGCTTTGTTAATTGTCATAAAAACAATAACAATAACTATATGGACAAAACAGCAATAGGAAAGATAAAAAAAGTAAATTTCAAAGAAAAATAAAATAAATTGAAATACAATACATAAGAACATACGAATCATTCCATCAAAGTTAACATTAATTTATAATTTATTTATTTATTAACATAAAATTAGGGAAATTTTACAATAAATATCTCTGCATCACATTGGTTAAATTGAGCATAGAGAGCGTTACCGCGTAAAGTTTTACAATTCGATTTGTTATTCAAAGATAATTTATGTTCTAAGTTGAGAAGTTGTTACAAAGTATTTTTTGTAAATATCCTTCATTTGATATTAATTATAAAATCTTAATATACAATTAATTAACAATCTTTGATGGTATGTACTTAATTTCATTTTCAAGTATGTCGTATGCAGGTTTGTTGTATAAATATTGAGCTCCCAGATAAACGAAGTTTATTCATTAAGTTATTTCATGTGGTTTAATAAGTTTTAGCCTTCTCAATTGATAGGTAATATTCAGAAGTCGAATACGATACTACTGTTAAGCAGTTTTTAGTATTTAATAACATATTATTGTGTCACTTCGTTAATCCATTTTATGTAAAAAGCGTTGCGAATTTCTTTATTTGTTACATAACGATATGCATTGATAATCATACGCAAGAACTTATTTTAACTTCGTTTGATTACATTACAATTTGACTGCTTAGCATATACCAAAAGCTGAATACCATACAACCAAATCGTTCTCACGATAGAAAAGTAAATTAGTCGCTTATGGTACAAGTTAAGCTTGGAATGATGTCCGACCAACATTTGCCGTTTTTTCAACCTGAGTTGCTCAGCTTTCACTTTGATGTAATGTTTACAATGAAGTCTACTATCCAGATGGAGTCCAAGGTAAATTCCTGTATCTGCTTGTGGAACTTGAATTATGTTAAGGTAAAGATTAGATTATTTGTGTAGATTACTGTGAGAAGAATGGATTTAGACACTGAGTTTATTTGGCGGTCCACCCGTTCTAGGAAATTTTTGGTAGGTTTTGCGTGTCTGCAGTTACCATTACCACTTTATCATCAGCAAAGGTGCCTATGAATTGTTTTCTGTAGTGGGAATATCAGTAGTATACAATAGATAGAGAGGAGGTCCTAAGATATTTCCTTGCCGTACACCTACCAAGGTTGGATTAAAACCTGAATAAGCTTCCTTATTCGTACAATGAATCTTATATCACATAGATAGGACTTAAGTATGGCTCACCTGTAGCAATTTTCTCATTTCATGAACGAGATCTTCGTACCACACTCAAAAGCTTGTGATAACGTTTAAGAATACTGCAGAGCAATTTTTTCTTTATTCGAATGCCTTTTTGATTATGGCTATTACTCTATGTACTTGATATGTTTATTACGCAATGATTGAATGTTTATTTCAAATCCAAATTGGAAATTCCGGACATTAATGAGTGGTTTAAGTCATTTCAGCCATAATTTCTCAAACAATTTATATGTTGAGGGTAAGAGGGATAGCGGTCTGTGTAATGTTATTACTTCCGTTGGTATAACAGATTTTTTTAAACATGATTTATTTGATACATTTCGGAACATTTTTAACCAAGAACTAGCGTTTTATGAGCATATTAGCATGAATACAGCTTTGTACGGTAATTCCTTGAATATAGCAGGAGATACTTCATCAATACCAGGTGTTTTTTAGGGTTTAGATTTCTGTTTTTTTCTTGTGTTACTTCTATTAGAGTTACTGGTTTGATGGCTATTATTGACTGATATAATGAAGTTAGATCAATATTGGTTTCAATATCATGGGTTTGGAATACAGATGCTAGATGTTGAGCAAAGACTTCAGTTTTCTCTTCGTTTCTTCTTACCTATTGGCCGTAGGATATAACAAGAAAATAAAAAGATATAAAGTTTGAAAATCCTATTCTAGCAAATGGATAATACAATTTAGGAACAATAATGAAAAATAAATATAACAACGCATATACAAATATAATATAAAATATTTTTGCACATGTGTGCAAAAATATACCGGCTGTGAACTGGCTCATATTATGTACAGATACGGACGTCGTATATTAATTTACTTAACCATAATGAAGTTTAAAGTTAACAAATCTACCAACAATGTACAGAAATTCTTACTATTACGCAACGAAATAATTGTTTACCACAGGCCTACAGATAGTCAGCCCTGCATCAAAATTGTGACCTGAATTAATGACCTCATTATAAGTCGAAACAGAAGCGTCTATCTGAACCGTATTTCGAACCCGACAAGAGCACGCGCGCGAATCTAGCTGACAGTCGAGTGTTTGCTCTCATTATTCGCCACCGCCGTCCATTTGACGAAGGCATCGATGTCACGTCGTAGCTTTTGCCACTTCACTATATCTTCAACAACAAAAAGACCATCAGTACAAGATGAGTGCATGAGTAAGCAATTTTAAAAATCATTTCGGTTCTGTAAATACGATCGACAATTTTTATGTTAACTAAATCCCTGCGAAGACTTTTATCTTATTTCGAGCTGAATGAAACAATTATTTCCCTTGGGTTCATAATCTATGATTTTTTGCAAGATATCCTATTGTACGCTAAAGTAACCGTCGTCCATTTACGAATGTTTTGTTGCATCACGAAAAGCAATAATTTGAAAGTAGACTTTAATAATGTTAGAAGTTCGATAGGAAATACCCAAGATGCGCATTCAATTTATTACACTACGTAGTATTGCATAATTTCATTATCTGTATCATCTAACAGATTATAAATTGAAAAACTCGGTGTACAATACATTTTTTTAGAGAAAATGAACTTGACTTCAAATAGTACATAGAACTTATTTTGCATGTTATAATTATATAAAAAGGGTCAAATATATGTTAATGACTCAAACTACAAAAAGTTGTTTTCCATTGTAAATTTTTTGTTATTTATACAATTTAAATTCCCTCGATTTAATTATATCTTTTCTTATATTAATGGTAATAGATACATTGATATCAAATATTTCTACGCATGACAATCATATATTGATAGCTTATAAACTTTTCTCCAGGCCAGGTTGAGTGAATGTCAAGTCAAGATTTTCTAGTTAAATTTCAAAATTATTTACGGTATCTTCGTCTGACAAGAGTCTGGTATCTTTGTCTGAAAAGAAAATAAACCTCAGGTTATTATCAAAGATATAATTTTAAAATTAGCCTTTTAAATTTATTGCAACTGAAATAAATAGTATTATGATTTTTTTTCTTGAACTGTGAGCAAGTTCAATTTAAATCCTACAATAAAATGAAAAGATATAATTTTATTGCAATGTCACAGAAGTTAATTTTATTTTGGCTGTAACATTAATCAAGTCTTAACTCCATGTCTTTACATGACTCGTAATATTTTTTAAGCTTATCCTTAAATTTGTGTTCCTTTCTACCCTCAAATATAGTTTGGTTTTTTATTGGTGATCTACTTTTTATTCCGCATTCTATTCAAATTTTAAATATCGGTCCACAGAAATAACTATAATAACAAATTTTAATCAGACACCAGCCAATACACCGAATTATTGGTAGCTTTGAAAACAAAAAGTAATGCCTATTATTTAGGGTAAATATTGTATCAATGTCCACCACATTTAGTGTAATACATTACAAGCTGCTTAATAATGTAAATTGTTATTACTGTTAATTTAGAAAAAAAATATTACGCTCCATGTTAATTTAGTGTTTGATCATGAGATTTAATTATTCAGATCGATTCTGTTATATGTTGCTTGCAAAATATATTTTGTAATCGGTGGTAACAAGGTGATTTATTATAATTACTGAAAGTCGGAACAAATTAAAATTTATTACAATTACTGAAAACCCATTTCATCTACCTTAGGTAATTTAGAGGGTGCCGAAATGGAATAAACATAAACTTTGCCCAGTCACAGAATTTCCTAGCACCGGTCTTTATGATTTCATGAAGGAAGTGTGATTTTAATGTGCTCACTACGAAGATTTATATTATAATTAATCGTTATCCTCTAATACCAAAGTGTGATTGTTTTGTCCTTATTTTTCATTTAAGAGTGTAACAAAAAATCACAACTAAAATAACTATGCTTAGGTAAGTATGCATATTCAGTTGATGTCGCTACAGATACACGGCACTTACAACACGTTAGGGTATTGGTATCGTTGTTCTGAAGTAATTTTCTGGTCCTATATTTCCAAGTAACTGTTTGAATTACCCAACAATGTTAATGAAGTATATTGAGACGAATTCCGTATATTTCTATTATATACCAGTACACCAGATAGCTTTATACCCATAACGAAATTGTGTATAATTTGAAAAAAAACGTGTAATTAGTTAGACACTTGAATATAAATATGAATAACTTTTTTTTCTTATAGTCTGGTCAAATAGATCATAACTGGTTTCATCTGCTTTCATAAAAATAGTACATTAATGTGAATTTCTGCTTAACTGCATTGTATTTTTCCTTTTAAGCAGTATAATGTATCAAACTTATGAGAAATACAAATATTTACATAGTAGTGATTAAGGCGAAATTTAGTTTTAGCTGAGAAATTTATGGAGTCCTTTTTGTCAGTAGTGGAGTATTTGTTGAACAATTTTCTATTGTTACATTCATGACAGTTTGTTATATTCATAACTTATATACCTAAGGGTACATATTTATATAAATAAATGTTATATATTATTGGGGTTTTTATAAACCATAATTAAGAAATTTATATACCATTTATACAGCCCTTTAAGCATATGGCGAATTATTTGTCTGTTTAGAGAAGACAAAATAAACGGAAGAATATATCTCTATTGTTTGTTATTTATTTAGTTTTGTATAAATTCACACCGCTATATAGTTTAGTCATAGGTATACAGATAGCTCAATGTATAAGGCAATATTCATCCACAAGTCACGTAGGTGAAAAGGCTTTATTGATATTGATTTCTGAAGAATTAGAAAATATACTTGTAAATTTTCTATAAATATGCGTAATTACGACGTAAATCTCTAAAATTTCATGTCGTTAATCGGGGCTTATGGTGGACAAATAAAGTTTGGTGATGTTAAAGAAAGAAGACAATAACTTTTATGGTTTGCTTCATATATTCTAGACAGCTTATCATGTCATAGAATGGCAGAAAAATAGTATAGATCTTTTTGTGCTTAAAATTTAATGTGAATATTTTCATTTTAATTTAATTTTTACACTTTTTGCACTCTAAATGTGTAATTAATGTTTTTGCTACATTATGGCTAAACTAAGTATAAAATAATATCGATATAATATTTTTAATAATAGTTTTGGTACATTAACATTTTTAGAGGGTGTTATATCAGTAGAAGTGGAATTTAGTCAATATTTTCGCTTCATCTAAAATTAGAAAAAAAGTCTACTTAAGGTTGAGGATAAACTTTCAAATGCTGCGAGATTTATAACACAAATATTACATATTATATAAATATTATATAGAGTGTGATATAAATTTATATAATATATAAATAAAAAAAATAAAGAAAGTATCGTGGTCATATTTTTCCAATCAAAATTCTATTTCTGTAACCACATTATCTGTCCGTTCGTCCATCTGCTTCTCTGATATGACCTTTCTAATTTATTAACGAAACGAAATCTATTTCGTTGTCATACTTATCACATAATGATAACATATGTTTTTATGTCTTGAAACTAGAAATGGTATCTAAAATAACTAATCTAAAAATGGTATCTAAAATAATAAATAATAAGTATCTAAAAAAATAAACTTCTGAGGGGCTTTTCTAAACATAAAAGACTACTATTTTAGGCATGTGGATTATCACTGAAAAAATGTTTTTTAAATTTAGTGCAAACTAATATTTAATTTTTTTAAGTGACAAAATCAATCTTGATTGAATTCAACCCTACGTAAGACGTAGATTTTAATTCGGATTTAATATTTCTTATCTATTTTATTTAAATATAGATTAAAAATACCCACACATATTAGTGAAAAGTTATTATTAATAAAATCAAACTATTTTTGTGAAATTCACATTTTTGGGCCTAGGTATTGAAAATTGGCATTAATATATATATATATATATATATATATATATATATATATATATATACCCACATACACAATATACAGTCCATAATAATTGTATAATATTCCAATTTTCCACGGTAATGGCAAGCCAAGATATTACGATTTAATATGGATTTGAAATGTATGAAGTTTCTTGATAACGCATCTATTTTTATGATTACGGTGAAGGCATGTTGATTCTAATGATAAAACATGCCAGTGCCATAGCATACCGGTGTCATAGCACTTCATTCCATTTGAAAGGAGAATATTTGTGAATAAACCCATCGAGAGTTTAGGTATTGAAAACGTTTTCTTAGATTGATATAAATATAACGTGGATTTATTTGGTTTATGTGATTAAACAATGTAATTTTTTGTTGTTGCAGATATTTAAAGTATACACAAACGGAACTTAAATTATTTAGTTTATATTTTATATATTAGAGAAATTGAAATAAATAGCATGAAGTGTTGGGAACAATTTATAAACATAATTATTACTTAAAAAAACATAACAATACCAACAAAGTTCCTTCTTTTTATCGTGTTTTTCCTGCTCTTGAGACTGGTGTTATTTAAAGACTGCCGTATTTAAAAAGTTGTCTGTAGATAAATGCCCCCAATAAATCATGCTTTCCAAGACTACATCAACTATCATCTATCTATCTAGTACATATCCCAGCATACTAACAAACAATACTTTTTTTGTTAGTATGCTGGGGTATGTACTAAATAGATAGATGATAGTTGATGAAGTCTTAGAAATTACTTTTCTTTTTTTTTACTCTTTTCTTTATCGCCATCAAGTTGGTAAACATAGTTTCGTAAATGCGTTCAGTTGATTTTCATGGGTATAGAGTTAACGATAAAGTATAATTGATCTCCTGAATCGATATGTATACTGACATAATTATTGTGACAATGGTGGGAATATATAGATAAAGAGTGTCGGAAATAATTATACTAGTTTTATGCTCAGATAATTCAGATTATCACTACATAGACATTCACTGTTTTTCTAGCATCATCTAGCTAGCGGAAAACTATCTAAATGTCGGCTTAGTGGGCAGTTGAGCAACGCGGGTAAATATTGCCGACGCATGTCATGTCCAAATATTATTCATTAGTACTAAAAATAATTTATCCCTAATTTCCCTCGGTACTACAAATATTACAAATATTTAAAAAAACCAGTGACGGGTATTCAACGCAAATCAACTGACATTTTGCTTTAAAACTATTTCTTCAAAAACATTCGAACGATCCGATTGGTCGTAGAAATTTGTGCGAATTACCATATTAAATATTAAGTAATTCACAAAATTTAACTTTGAAATCGCAATTTATATTATAGTAATATTATTAATTAAATATATAAAATATTAAGCAAATAATAATTTGTCTAAATGACAAATGAAAAAATATCCTATTGGTAGTTATTCCGATAAGCTTATTTTAAAAACCAATGATAGTATTTTTTATAAAATTAAATATTTGGGCGAATTATGGATGGATGTTAAACACCTTCCAATGGCAATAATATTGATTTACGAATTGGAAACAAGCTTGACCTTGAGATTTATTTCTTTTATCCTTTTAATTTTTTAATCTTTTTTTGTAAAACGATGTAAATGAAAGGGATAGTTAGAATAATAGAATTTACCATCCATTGCTAAGGAGGGTAATAATGCAATATTGCCACATTTATTACGTAAAAGGTATAACGTTGATGCATTTCCATGTTTTGATGTTGATTTGACTTAATGAAAAAAAGTGATATGATTTAAAAAAAATTGTGAGTGTCAGTTCCGACACGCAACTGGAGTTTACTTCTTAAGTAAGGTTGTCTTAGAATATATAAAATAGGTAACACTGTATATAAATATAAATATCAATAAATGTAAGTGGAAAATTCTTTAATAAAAAAATGGTAACAATATAATTATTTTCAAGTAAAACACGAATGAACAAGGTTAAATTTATACAACAAAATTTTTAAAAAAACATTTAGTAACGTCCAGACTAAGATGTTAAAATTAAAATAGACTTTTTAATTTTTCAGGATAGAAGAAAATCAAATATTCACACATAATGACATTTAATGAACAATCTTATAAGATAATGATTACAAACTATATGTATCACACTCCATCATTGCGATTACGCTATAAGTAAATGCCAAATAAACATATTGGCATCCCACTCTAAAGACGCGTAGAAATGTGGTGCTGGGAGGCCTTAATGGTGTACAAAGACCTGACGGTAAATTTTTTTTAACACAAAAAATGTGTCTAAATTTTAAAAAAACTAATCATAGAAAACATACATCTAAATAAGGATAAAAGCTTAGCTATTACAGAAATGCTACCCTAAAATGTATACAGAATATTTATTTTACACTGCAAAAGAATACCGACACTAATTTTAGGAGGATGTAACATGTCACCATTATTGTTTCGTTATCTTTACGCCAATCATCATATACGCATATTTGTATACAACGCAATCAAACATAGGTCCATAGCAGTGGAAGCCGACTCATCCTAACTATTTCACTCTAACGCCTAATGAAATAAATAAAAAATGCATATTCCATTAAATTAAATTATGAAAATATAAAATATAAAATATAAAAATGTAATTACATGCTCGAGACCATTTTCGCATCGAATTCTCGAGGAAAATCATGGAAATATTTCGTACTTCTGACTTGCGTGTAATAAAAATCAAGGGTCGTCCATTTTCCGCTCTAAATTTCACAATTTATACCAGTAAAATAATGATGTAATTCTGATATTTATAACGTTAGGTATGATAAAAGAAAAGTTAATGTAGTGATTATGGTATATACTTTAATAATATTGTAGGTGTAATAAAATTAGTTTTGTAGTTATCGAATGTATATTTTTGCCAACCATATTTTAACTATAACTAAATTAGTTTGTTTATAAACATACTCTTTTGAAATGGAAAAAGTATAGCTACCTGTAAAATAATCACGGAAATTTTGAGAGTGTAATACGTAGCTAAAAGAAAAAAATTAACGTGAACCTGCGTCACTCTCCACCTCGTAATGTGCACGTGATCGCAGCACTCGTGGATACCGCCGCCGGTTCCTGCTTCCGCATTTCCTGGTTTTTCTTTGTTTTTTAGTATTTTTTCCTTTAATAACGCTTTCAAATAAAATGTTATGTATTTAATTTAACCCATGATATTACGACCGTGTCTAGAGGACTAGTTCGATGATGAGTTCACGGATATTAAATACAGGAAGTACACTCGAATCGCCCGATACAGGATACAATGATAAGTAGTGAATTTCAAGATAAAGTTCATAAAACTTCAAGTCAAGGTCACGAATACTGAATTCGACTAAGGTTGTGATCTTCAAATGATACGACGCTAGTTTTTTTTCAAAGTAAGCAATATTGATCTTTGTACAAATTAAATCATGTAAATTGGTCTATCACATATATCAAATTGGTCTATCACATACATACATATCTTATGCATAACTGGTTTTCTGTACCTCACGCTGTCATAGAGTAAGTACATTTTTAAATAAAAATTTAAAAATTATACGTTTTTAAAATAATTGTAAATAAAAATATTAAAAAAAGTTAAAGAAACAAACATACGATAATGGGAAAAAGGCACTAAAACAAAGAACTTATAATTAATAATATATGTACTATTATTAATCAGAATTGTTAACTGAGATCAAAAATATTACTTATATATTAATATGAGTAATTGATTATTCATTAACACATCTTGTTTCGTCTCTCTGTTAACGATAGAGATTATTCATCAATAGCGGTGTAATTTAGCAAAATCCTTAGTTTTAAGGTTTTCACTTTAGATTAGATTATCTAGAATTAAACGTTACCTAGAAAGCTTATTTATAACTAATTTTTAAGGGAAAATAAACTAAAAATATTTATACATTATACTCTTACCATAATATTGATGATGAAAATTAAGAAAAAAGTTATTAAGCATGACTTCGTTTTCCTAACGTTCAACATTTATTTATTTATTTGAAAATCCAGTTAGTCAATTAACATTTTATAATGACCATGCAAGTTTGCTAACAGGTCAACAGCGATTGATCTGGATATTAACACTCAACTAGTCCTGAGGTGTGTTCCATGAGGTTTATCCAGAAATTTTAATATTTAGAAGCTCAGATGTGAGCACATTGTAAATTTTAGGTACGAGAAATGCATATTGTCTATGTCGGTAGGTAGTCCTGGTACTTGTAAGCGGTACGTTACTACGATGATGCGCTCGAGTCACGTAAGTGTTATGTACCGGTTTGCTATCGACTTTATTTTTGTAAATGTGTATTAATAATCTAATAAATAGTTTTCGAATGTTAAGTACTGAAAAGTCCGTCAGTAATAAGTCCGTGGGATTACAATATATTTTTATTGGTCACTGATCAAAGTTTTCTGGGCTTTGAAAAGAGGTTCAGTTATTTTTTTGGCTGTTTCTCCCCAAGTGAATTAACATTTATTCAAAATGTACTAAAGTTGCTGAAGAACTTATATTTTATAACCACATGCTATTATTAAGTGTAATCAATAAATTGCATCAAGAATATTAGACAAACATGTGAGCCCTTGGTCATCTAAAATCATGATATATTAAGCGGCTTTCTATTTTATCAACAGGTTTCTTTTCTTTTTTTTATACCTCGCAAAAAATATCCGTTGTTGTCTCCGTCAAATCATCGTTGGAGTGAAATTGCTAAATTATAAATAATCGACGTTGTACTTAGTTTATTTTATATTAATACGAAAAAAAATAATGTACACCATAATATCTAACGCAAACCGGAGTCAGTATCAATTTTATTGCCTAAAATTTGGATTTATTATTGATAAAAGCCTCTAAAAAGGTTGCTGTTCGGTCGATATCTCTGAAGAACATGTACAATAAGACTAATGGTAGGTCCATTCTCGCTGAGTTGCGGTTACTGATGACATTAAGATTTAAGCTATTAGTGTGTCTGGTCTCAATTTGTAGAGTGATTAGTGCTATTTCAGTGCCGCACATTACTTTTTGTCTCATAACCAAATTATTTTTGCGACATTTTTCTAGAATTATATGAATGTCATAAATAAGCAAATAAAATATGATCGAATTCATTTCAAGATATTTAGACGTTTCGATTAGGTATTTATAACGTATAAAATTATAGTTTAATTTGACATTTGAGTCCACGTTGTATAAATAATAGAGTTATAGAGACTTGCATAGTAAATACACACGAACTATTGGTATTTTGTTTTATTATAATCAATCCTAAAAAAACATATTTCTAATTTCAGTTATTTTGTACGCGTTCATAAACTAATTATCTAAAGCAAATATAAATACCACGAATCGATATACTTATAAACTAATAATTATTAATACTTACCGATTAGGGAGCGTAAAGTAAACACTTGAATGGAAGCAAAGTTATTGAATTAAGCACACATATTTCATAGTTCATTTAATTAATTTACTGCTTATTACACCTGTAATATTTTAGTGAAATATGATACTATGGATGGGGGACGAATAGCACATTCTGCATTAAAACTACCATCAAATTAAGTTGAATATGAATTCCCGGTATGTGACATCTCAAAATCGTCAGCAGGTGGACATGTATGAAAACAGTACAAGACTATTATATGGGATAAATGCATAGTGGCTCATAAAAAAGTCCTTTGAAGCACTGAATAGAACGTTCCAAGACTTACGAGATGACCTGAATATAACGTGAAACGCTATCTGTTATTCCAAGATCCACGTCAGCGAACGAAATAAAGGCTGGTATAAAAAAAATCGTTCGTCTGGCAGCACGTGAGGATTATCAAATTAATGATAAATATGCGAATGCGAATCTCAGGAGAGGAATAACTATTTAAAAAAGGAATAACTATTTAAAAAAGGCAAATAGGAGAAGGTATATATTTAACACACGAAAATTCTGACCAAATCGTACTTATAAATGAGTTGTGTAAAATTGTTGAAACAACCCGAATAACTCATTAACGAAATAAATTTGGATGTTATCGAAAATTACACCAACTTAGGATCGTTACATAAGTGAGTTATTCTAGTGACGAAAAATGACATTGTCAACGAGGTTGAAGAGATTATTGCGGGCGAAGAAAAAAATTATAATTCAATTGACACCATGATTGATGAAAATCCGTGGGTAAATTTTATCACTGAATTTTTAAATTGATTGAACGTCCCATAAATGCCACACATTGTTTTAAACTGAAGGTTGGTTCACCAGTCATTTTATTATGGAACCTAAATTCGCCAAAATTATGTAATGGAACAACACTTTGTATTAAACAACTGCAGAATAACATAATGAAAGCCAGTATAATGACCGGCAAACAAAAAGAAAAAACTGTATTTATATCACGAATAACTTTAATTTTGACCGATTTGCTATTAAGTTTTAGACAATTCTAATTCCCAGTAAAATTGGCTTATAATATATACATCAACAAAACGCAAGGTTATCCATTTCAATATTGTTGCTTTAATGTAGAGGACTCATGCTTTTCACACGGTAAATCATACATCTTGTGCTCACGAGTTAAAGCAACTGAAAATTTGTTCATTTGTAGTCCAAATAATAAGACTATAAATATAGTATATAAGCAAATCTTGTAACGGTAAATGAAAAAATCAAATTATAAAAAAATATAATAATTAAACCAATAAAATACTAAAAAATCACTTGATAATCGTTTCATTTCAATATTTATTGCATTGTTTATTAATTGATTTTATATACACTATTTGGTATGTTTGATGGAACATAGACCTAACGGTGTAAGTTTAGGTTAGGGAGATGAGTATTTATTGCATTAGGCGTGCGATATATTTGACAACGCCGGATATTACAGGTAGTCGATAATTAAAAATTTAATTGAGAAATGTTAAAACAATATTTAGCAATTGGTTTAGATTGTAATGAAATATTAACATTGAAGTGCTGACAATACTTCCATCACAAAGTATCCAATTCAGTCGAATGTCCCTGGTTGCTGTTATCTTCCACTTATTGAAACGTTAATATATTTAATATTTTTTTCTCAACGAATCATCAAGTATAGTGTCACTGAGCTTTGAAATGCAATGTGTATTAATTTTTTGGAAACCGTATTTTCTTCGCAAGATACGAGTCTCCAAAATATTTGACAATGTCTCCTTGCTTCCTTACAATTCTGCCATTTTAGCCACTTATATCCGAACTATCAGAATAATCACTTACGCATAATTTGCACTACTAAATTAATGAAATATACGACATTTATTTTATTGACATAATGCGCATTAATGTCAAAGTTGCTCAGGTAATCTGCTCATATGTAGGCAATTATCTTAGTCCCAAAAAATATAAAAAAAGGAAATTAAACAGCCAAAAAACTAAAAATATTAGGAAATACATTGAGAAACGACATAATTCGTCAATGGTATTATTTGGACTGTTCCTTGACATTGTTGCTCAACTAATTTCTTAAATAATTATGATTTAATTTATTTTGAATGAAAGGCTTAAACTATATTTTAATATAAACAATAAAACTCATGCAAAAAACGAAAGTGGTATTTAGGCGAGCAGAATAAAAGGCTTATAAACTATAAACACTGCTCACAACTGTAACTGCTCCGTCATATTTGGTCTTTTATCCTAAAGCCCATACAAACACGATGGTTTACGACTATCAAAGGTAATCAGGATCTAGCAGTATTTTGATCAACAATTCAACGGAGGTATTCCTGTCACTCCATTCCTGTCAATAATTAACTTCCAATCTTCTAATAATTAACTACCAAAATCAATTTGTCAAAAAAAAACACGTAAAAACCTCAATAATTGTCACCAACAACCAACTACTCATATGTAACTCAAGCAGGGTAAGTAAACATAGGACACACATTCACCCAAACATGGATTAGATTTTTATATGTGTTAATTAACAGGAATGCCAGATCGATCCTAGAATAAATTTTGGATAGGCATGTTCCATATTAGTCAACAACACATTCACGGGGGCAGCACTGAATATTGTTAGAAATGGTGATTTCTAATAATTGTAAAAAATGGATCAACATTTTGTGAATCCTACTCTTTCTTAATCCATCGAGACACTTTGCTAAGAATTTCCGTTTGTTTTTATTTTATGATTATATTGCTTCTTAAAACTGTTCTAATGATGTTAAGTGTAGTCATTTCAATTTCAGTTATGATTTGCGTGAGGAACGTTCTTCCACAGAGACAACTAAAAAAAACTGAAAGATTATTAGCAGATTCGAACAAGTAAAGGCATCAGTAAAGATTTGATAGAACTTCAAAGCAACGCTCTCTTGATTACAGTACTTTAAGCTTACTTTTTCTAACATTTCTTGAATGGCATCACATAAAATTCCGACTGAAAAATCCGACAGAAGTTACTCAAATGATGTATTCGACGTCATTATAGGTCATGAAATATGGATATACTTACTTTTCGCGCGGATGGTTATAACAATTGTCCTGGAGAATAGAAGAAGGGTTATTGAACAAAAACTTCGTAATAAAATCCCATGATAACACCTCTGCATGCTCAGTTTAATGATATGCAATATTTGACGTCAGTTGTAGAAATTATGGCTGGTCCCAAGAATAAAAGGTAAATTGCGGGAATTACGATTCCCGGACACTGAAAAAATAATGTCTGCCTTCAAAAAGGTAGCGTACGCAACGAAAGGTGATGTGATTATTTCTCTCAGTACTCAGGTTAAGTAATTGGATTTTAAGTGTAAGGAAGCTTTTAAAAAAAATTCTTGTCGAAAAATTTTGAATGAATATCCATTAACCACTTCAACTTCTATTCTATATATTGTCACAGACTGATTTTATTTGCATTTAAAGTGCTGTAGTCCTATCATCTTTGAGGTGCGAATGGACATGAACAATTTAATTATATTCTTTTAATAATAAAACCGAGTTTATAAAAACTCTATTAAAAATAGAACATTAATTACTTGAAAATATTGTCTTAATGAAATTGTTTCATTGCTAAACCCATTTTTCATAATAAGGGCATCAAATATAATTTCTGGATAAAGTTCTAACATATCTATAATTTAACCATTAAAACAAAGAACAGATTTTTTTTGACTTCATATTAAAATAAAAAATCTTTTAGTCACTTATAAAAACTTTAGGTAACCTAACAATTAAACTTTGACCCAAATTATATAATAATGATATGAGTATATGGACAAATAAATTATTTCACGGATGTTCAATATCATATCGAGATGATATGCATCTTGTATTACCCGTAGATTCTTAATCGTGTAATGCAGACAATTTTATTAAAATTCCTTTAAGCGTTTTTGCGTGATGTACATGTAAACAAGCAGAACTACACATATTTCGAAACACGTTCAAATCTGTAGTCAACCGAAATTCTGATTGTGCACACTTGTTTACAATTACTGTTTTATTATATATTGTTCAGTGGCATCTGGCTTATAATATTGCTTGTCTTGAAACAGCTGGACCTATTTTGAAGAAAAAGTCAGAAACGTGTTTTTCAGTTTTCTGAAAAATCTTGGTATAAACTGCTCAAACTTTATGGGCTGCATACAATTTTACTATACTACACATAAATATTAATATATGTGAAGTTTTATTTTTTTTATTCAAAAAGTTTCAAGGTTTTTGAATAAAAAAAATAACAATACGTCTGCAAGTAATATTATGTATTGACAAAAATATAAAATATACAAAAATAAGACATTTAAAAAGTGTCACATTAAAGATTTTCATTCATGTTGTAAATTTATATATTGAAATAATTTCTAATTTATCGTCACTGTATAGGAACCAGAGGCATTACAATTCTTATGCCTTATGATTTGGGCATGCAAATGTAAAAAGAAGACCTGAATTCTTTCTATTTTATTATTTTCCATATAATTACAGGTCATATAATATATAATGCCAGTACAGTGAAAGAGTGGAATATAAATGAGATGCTTTTAACAAATTCTCGACATTATTGTATCTTATAAACTCCAAACTTGGGGGAGAAATATTTAATTTTTATTCAAGTTTTATACATATTTGATTTCATTACCAGAAATATCAAGTAGATAATATATAACGATTTATATAAAAATGGATCTACTTTCATATATAAGAATATCTTTTCTATTTATCTTCGTACCTGGACATTTTTTTCTCATTTATTTTAATCCGGCAGCATATAACTTTTTAACAGTTTGTTAAAATATATATGTTAGTACATAAGTTTATTCCTCAATTATGGAAGCATTGTGGAAGATAAACCATGTATATTTATTACTATTATATTATGATTCAAATAGCAGGTCGTAAAAATAGCTTTCTGTTTTCAAAATTATGTAGAAAATAGTGAATAAATATAAATAGGAGTATTTTATAATAAGTACGTTAACCAGAATCATCATCATATATATTAATACGCTAAGGTTAAGATGTTACACTCCCTTTTTAGAAAAAACCTCACAACTAATCCACATAAATTATATATCATTTTATAGATAATTGCTTGCTCTACCGGCATCTACAACTAAACAATTTATTATTGCTATTGTTTTTGCAAATTAATTAATTATTAAAATTATATACACAAAACAGCAATGCTGCCATCTAACGGCTCAACGTCAATATGATTGACGGTCGGTAAAATTTTTGTTTAATTTCAAATCCACTCACGTATAAATAAAGTGGCGCTTTAGCTCAATGCTTTTGATACTTGCGCCTCTATATGTCAATTTTAGTAAAATATTTGTTTGATCTGTCATCTGAGCTTCATAATGGAATAAATAATAATGCGAAGACTTCGCACGGGTCACGCTAGTTGCATAATATTACATTAAATATTTATTTATTTAAATGTTAAAGTTAGAAAAAGTAAATCCGCATGTAAAAGATTTTGAATCCGATTAGATAATGCAGTTTATATTGTTTGTTTTTTTTATTATATGGGAAAAAAGTGTGTTAATATTATGAAGGACGTTGAGTAAAGTTAGTGTTAAGTAAAGTTATACTACTAATTTTACTTAATATTTAACTAATTTCTAATTTAATTCAATATCACTTATGTACAGCCTGAACTTTACTATGTGGCTTGATCTGACTTCACTGTTCATACTTTGGTTGGAGTAGCTAATATTTTAAATGTAAATCAAAATTATGGTGCCTCGAAAATATCTCATATTGAAGTGTCACATTGTCAGCAAATAACCAGTATGGAAAAGATATGGTTTTATTTATTTATGTATGTACTTTAATATATGTTATTGACGCACAGGGCGTTCTTATTTCTATGATATCAATATCTCTCAGCCAAACAAAACACAAGTCCAGCATTGCTCGACGAGCGACGAGGATCCCGTGGGGATCCTCCGCACACCGCATCGTTAAAGACCGTGTGCTTTGTGATCAATCCAACACACCACGGCGACAACGATCATTTGCTATGATGTAGCTTTCTATTTGATTTAAAGTGTCTTTTTTAATGTTTATTACACCGTATAATTTTCCTGAAATTCACGATTTCAGTCCAATTTTATTTAAATACTATAATTCTTCTCAAATTTAAATCTTCCTCAACTAACATTCAGTTTCATATAATACGCTCATAATTCTTATGACCTCATTTCAACTTTTGGAATATGGTATATATAATTTCATAATTCGAAAAGTTAAATACGTCGATAGTAGGGAAAGTAAGCTTCAATACCGTTTGATCGAAGGAGCGGTGAAAGGACCTCTCCTTTGAAGGAAAAGAAGAAGAATATTGGATCAAGTATCCGTAAGTGTAGGGTGAGAGACAGAGAGGAAAATAGGATGTGAAATAAGAGAGTGTGACGAGAGAGAGAGAGAGAGAGAAAACATAAGACAGAGAAAATAAATTATTACACTGAAAATGACAGCAACCACAAGCCCAAAAACCAATAAAGTAATTTTTTTTTCTTCGATTACAGACAAATTTATTTGCATAAGCGAATGGAAAAAAATAATTAAGTGGTAAATAAAATTTAAAAAAAAGAAACAAAATAGTTACGTTGAATAATGTAACTGAATTATTAATAATTTTTGTTATTCAATATTTTTTGGAGTAAAATATAGTTTTCGAAGACAGTGTAAGTTCATATATTCAAAAATTAAACTACAATAAAAAGTGAAACATACTGGTTGTGCAGAAAGCGCGCCATAGATAGAGGGTTTTATACTTGGACGGTTACTCTATTGGTTAGTAAATAGCAACTACCACGGAAGACTAATTCATATCAGCTTTCGTTATATTCTCAGTCAAAATAAAGCGTATTTTTATATTTATATATTAACCTTATTTATCAGTATAATTTAATTTAAGGTATAATTTTTTATTAATTGTATTTATATTTTAAATATTTATATTTCCGGAAATTTCTTGTTTATTCCGTTAACTAATTTTCTCTAAACTACTTTGCTCTGAATTCTAGTTAGATAAAACTTTATACTTTTTGCGCTATACAAGGAATGGTGCTATTCATACGCGATCTGTTGTTAGCAAGATAGACGGTTTACCATATGATGCACAGAGGTTAAATAAACTATACATTCTCTACTACAGGTCAATACGTCTCAGTTCAATGTCAAACGTATAACGTCTATAACATTCAATTAAGATCGACCAATACAATAGAAGTAATATTCTTAATTTATTTATTAAACACTGCTGCATGTTTCCTAATTAGCGTCTTGTTATGACATGCCTTATTTGAAATTAATACACATATTTTTGAGACATGTACATTAAGAGGTGATATTAAGCTTAGAATAAACTTGTGCAAAGTCTACTTTTTATTCTGTTGTTTTTTTATATTTCAGACTTTACAAATTATCATTATTTATTAACGGCATTATCCTTTTTAACATATTATACTATTTTCAATTCACACCATAACAAAATTTTAAAGTAAGATACCCATATTACGGTTGTTTTTCACATAGATTGCTCTTATTAGTCCCTTCACAACTATGAGAATAGATTAAAAAAATACGTTATATTTGACAGGAAATGCAAACTAATTATGAAACAAGTGCATTAATAGTCAATTCTTATGTTATTTAGGTTATATTTAACTAAATAGTTTGTCCATATTTGGATAAATGATTTAAATTTTTTTTACATACATAAAACGTTTTACGGAATATTTTCTGAAACGAAAAAAATAAAGAATAATCAAAAGCAATTTTACTGATAGATAACACTGCTACCGAGTTCGTTCGAAATATCAAATGCAGGAAATAGTTTCTAAAGAATCAACTATCGTAACGAAAACGTAAAAGTAAATCAAATTTAATAATTGCATCACATTGGATATATCTATGATAAACAATTAATTTTCTTACTATATAGTCTCAAAATTCTACAAAGGTTCTAAAACAAAAATTCTAGAAAAAAAAATATTTTAACCTATATTTCCATGGAATTAATACGATTTGCTCGTTTGCCAAATGTAGCTATAGTAGCGACCTAACTAAAATAATTTTGTGTTTAATATTCCACGAGTGACAATTTTAATTTTCATCTAAAATGTGAATCAGAACAAATATTTTGTTTTGACCATCTCGTCAGTACATATCCACTAGTCATCCATATATTTTGTTTATGTTTAATTTATTGCTAGCTTTTATTATCTCCGAGAATGAAACCATGGATAACAACAGAAATAAAAATAAATAATTCTCATAATTACAACAGTTGTGAAACATATGAAGAAATATAAAAGGTTTTTATTTTAGTAAAGAAAACAATTGTACCGCATTATATGATATAACATGTATATTGATTTATTATAATTCAACATTTTGCAATTTATTACTTTACTTTCATTTATGCTATGTTACGTAGTACTTACTAAAACTTGATTTTTTAAAATAACTCTCATTTCGAAGTAAACTTAGAGGACTCTTCTATCGTGAATGACATTTAGGGCGAAAAACCAGCGAAGCATCACGCAATATATGCACAACGATGGGTGAAGATAATCCCTCTTATGACACAGCCAAGCACTGGTTCCAAAGATTCAAAAAAGAGAGTTTTGAACTGTCGGATAAACTTCATTCAAAGTAATTTTTTTTTAATTGATTTAGAAAAATTTAAAAGACTTATTGAAGCGGATGCCAGATTAAGTCTGCGCCGTTTGACAGAGATATTTGCACGCTATTATATTGCAATAGAAAATCAACTTCAAGGTTTGAAAAACAATTGGAAATGTATCGTTTGGTTACCAGTGCTAATGTCTGCTTGAAGCTACTGAGTTCCCATTGTACCAATAAAAGGTTAACGTACCTGGTTAAAGAAAATGAAAAGCCTCGCGTTAATTTTTAGCGTAAACGCTTGTGGCTAGGAGCTGGAGAAAAAGGTGTACTTAGACCAAAATATAACATTGCACAAATATACTTTTGATTGCGTAGTGGATATAAATGGAGTTATTCATTGGAAAATCTTTCAAATTAACAGTACAATTATAGTTATTTATCGTAAACAGTTGAGTAAAGTCACCGCTAAACTTTCTTCAAACCAAAGCAAAGTTTATTTTTTACATGATAATACTCGACCCCACGTAGCAAAAGTACCGCCTGATCACCTGGATGGAGAATGCTACTTCACCTATCGTACTCTACAGATCTAGTCTAATTACGCCATCTACTATGTGTTTCGCTTTCTGTCTAATAATTTACATGATAGAAAAATTAAAGACGAAAGTTATATCAACATCGGACTATACTGCTTTTTTCAGTCAAAGGCCCAAAGATTCCTATAAGAACGGAATTTTAGCTCTGCCTACATGTTGGCGAGTTTAGATATCGTTGATATAGTATAATTAGATATAGTATAGTTGATATATGATAGTTTAGAAGTGTTAGATATCGTTATGGTAGATACGTTGCTTATATAATTAACGATTGATTTTACTGACTACATGTAAAAAATTGAAACGTTTATGCGCAGGGATGGCGGGTATATATACATTGCCAATCTAATAAATTTAGAAATTATTTTCTCTTGTTTTCCACTTATACTGTAAGTTAGAATTATCTTCAGGCATTTATTATTACAATGGAAAATTAATTTCAATTTATGGATGCTTTTAAGCAGTGCGTTTATTTGAACTATTTCCAATTAATTATATCGAAGATTAATTAAATCTGCTTTTATTAGGGTAAACGTAGCTTCTTTCAGTTTTAAAGAACCGTTTACCCGTTGATACACATATGCAGTAGCTAACGCATTAACTGCAAAAAATGCAGTAAACCAGCATACAGGCATAATACCATTTAATTTTTTCTTAGCCAGTTTCATCAGGTGATGTCACAATCAGTAATTGTGATAACAATCAGCAAAATGGAAATGAAAATATTTAAAATTGTATTTTTATTTCATTTATACTTTTATTTCTTTCTCTTCATGTAATGTTTTACATTTGTGATAGTTTCGGTATAACATATAAATAATACCTGTTATTGTTGATATAATTTGTGTTTGATACTTAAACTGACATTGTGACCTCCTATTAATTATCGGCAATGAAATTGAGCAAAGTTGGGATCGATCGGTGATCGAGTTAATCGATTCGGTGATAGTCGGTATTAGAAACAGCCGATATGGTTAGTCATCGGCACCGACACTACTATGTGTAGTAAACTTAAATTTAAACCAGAGTCGACACCAAATGATGTCAGAGCTTCAAAAATTGCATTCAATGACCCAATGATATTGCAAAATTGATATTTTTGTAACATGTAACAACAAAAATTGATAATATTAAAGGGGTATAAGTTATAACATCGAACAATAAACTCTAAACTCCCAACTAAATTTCAGCAATAAAAGAAACTCGATCGATTGATTTGACGTAATTAAAAATATCTGTTAATTGTAAACATCAAAAATTACAAAAAGAAACAATTGATAATTGATGTGACACGTATTTTTTTTACTGCTGCAATTATATATTTAGATAATGTTGTAATATTAGCATTGAAATATATAAGTATACAGTATCTACAGAGGCGCGAATGATAAAGATATATTTAGGAACACCTATGTATGACTGCCGATAAGTGCCAAGTCACAATTTCTTTACACATTTAGGACAAAATTAAGCTTATATGGTATACCGAATAAGTGACGATCTTCCAAAATGTTGAAGGGTAAAAGCTTAATACGTCAGTATTAATGCATAATGTGAATGAGAGATGAAGACAAAAAATCTATATCTAATAGATATTTTTGAGAACATAGTATCGAAAAGCATGAATGCGAAGAAATAGAAAGGAACATTTAAATAGATTAAAATAAACACCTTGACTAATTGACAGCTACATGAATAGGCTCCGTTACCCACTTTTCTCTATACATTTTGCATCTCAACACTTCTAAAGAATAACATTTAATTAAACATTTGGGGTACTTAATATTCCGTTTAAACTATTACAAATTTTAATTTTTAATTTTTTTAATGAAAATGTCTGTACTGACGGACATATTTACAAACGGCCACGTTAGATATCTTCGAAGGATTATTTTTTTAAGGCACGGAACTGAATTTGCCTTTATTAAAACAAATTAATATTACTTATATTATTCGATGTAGCCTAGATTCAACTTTATATAGGATTATAATAGAGTATAAGTTGAGAAATATGGCAATAATCTTAGTTATAACTGTCATAGCTCTTTAGAGGCCAGTTTGACAGAGTTTTGTACTCATATTAAGTAGTACAATGTAGTAAGTAAAACATTAGTTATTATTGCCTTATTAGTAGACTTTAAGGCTACTAGTTTATGAATTCGTTTATGGATTATTAGTGAAGAGGAGGGGCTACATTCGTATTAGATTTTATGCTTAGCCTTATCTTTTATTGGTAATCGTCTTGTCGAAAATTTCTCTTCTTTATGCTTCAATATATAGTCATTGTAGTTTTTGATCACTTAAACTATGTATTAAGTAAGTTTTGGAATATATGTAGATATTTTTTGTGGCTTCCTATAATAAAAAATCAGCTTGTGATTAAATTTATATATTTTATTAATTCGAAATATGAAATTTTTTTCAGGGCGTATTTGAGTAAACCAAATAAATTAAATCATAATTGTCAATTAGTTAATTAAATTATTATTGAAGATTATGAATTTACCTATTCCATTTATGTAATATTTATTCTAATTAAGGTACATTACACGCATTAGCCGCATTTTCATCTATTCTAGTCTTGCATCTCATCATTCATGCACAGTTTCTGTGCTAATCGCACGGAACGATTGAGGCAATGAGACGATGTCGTCCATGTGATCGTACACCCATGCTGCCTGCCAGAGGCTTCTAACTTCTAAACGAAATAAAGAGGAAACTTAAACTTCATTGAAAAATAGCAACATAGTGCGATATTAAGGTTGACATTTTTAATCATTACGTTAACAAGTCTATCTTAAAAACGGTAGTGCGTATGAAAGCGGTAATTTGGCTTTAATGTTCCTCATATATTTTATTTAAGTGACAAATTAAGAGGGCTAATGTGAAATAATTAATAGTTCCTATTGATAAAAGCAAGGTTTTTTAAAAAAAATACGATATTCTTACGCCTTTGAAAGCAATATATTTTTATAGTTAAAATTACGACAATTAAATAAAACTACGTGATGTAGTATTATTTCTACTTTCTTTAAGTTCTTGATCACGACATAGGCGACTAGGTTTCGTTGTATTACTATTTCTTCAGGTGGGCTATTAGAAAATTGAACAATTAAATGAAACTACCTGATTGACAATTAAATGAAACTACGTGACGTAGTATTACTTCTACTTCCTTTAAGTTCTTTACCACGACCTAGGTTTCGTTGTATTACAACATCTTCAGGTGGGCTATTAGGAAAAATTAACGCCAAGTATATTCAATAGTAAAAATAACACTGATGATTGTTAATATTTTATTAGAAACATTATACCCTTCAATATTAAATTATTAGGGTTCCATAGCCAAATTTTAACCCTTATAGCTTTGTCATGCTCGTCCGTCTGCCTGTTTATATTACAGCCATTTTACTCACTGACCATTATCGTTACAAATCTGGCATGGTTATGTATATCAGTAACCCCTACAAAGTTATGAAACAAATCTTAAAAAACCTTTTTAATATACCTGCTTTGCATATAAAAAATTTGTGAATTTTTTTCACAAATCCCATTGCGTGGGGTATCGTTGAATAGGTTTTTTTTCAAATTAGTGGAGGCATATCTTGACCACTTTTTCGATACAGGCATGCGTTTAAATAATATTAAGCTTTAAAGTGATCATTTTTGTTTGAGTTAGATGTTCCCACATCCTACCGGTAAAATTGCTATTTTGAATATTTGAAAATTGTTTACAATAATATATTTAACGAAATTGAAAGAAACATTATCACAGTTAAGTTAGCCGTACTAGTTTCGAAGTAATAATCGAACAACTGATTACACGGAGTTGGATTGATGGTTGGGTGAAAGTTCCCAGAATGCCTTCGTATTTTAAAAGGTGTATTTATTTTACTTTTGAAATATATATTTGGCAATATATTTATATACTCACATGATGAGGCATATGCACTATGTTTTTACGCCTGTAAAAGACACAGTAATTGTATGTATTTGATATAAGCTTAGTTTGCTTCCTTGATTTGTTTAAAATTTCATTTTTTTATTCGTAATTGAGCTATTTTAATCGGTTAACTATGTATTATACTGTATAAATTTCGTTAATACGTACTTATCGTCTATGAGTATAAAAAAAATACACAATTATGTGAAAAGTATTTAGAGGAATTAAACAAAAATAATCAAATGGACAATTTTGCGGTTTACATTTTTTTCTCTATTTGTTTGTACACGTATCACGTCAATACTACTGAAATTATTCTGATGGCATTATAAAAATATAGAGCTCAGCTATAAAGTGGATGGATGGATGGATGTCGTGAACCAATTGCGATGAAAAAAAAACTAAATAATATTTAGTTTTTTTTCATCGCAATTGGTTCATGACATCCAAAGATTTGCGAATTTAATATATATGAAAAAGGTAATTTAACTTGCATTAGCACAACGACGATTAAGAACTGTCTACATGACACACAATCATGTAATAAATGTATAATGTAGCTATGAGCATAAATATATGATGGTACGTATATTTTAAATGCACACGCACATACATTATCGAGATGGACTTGGCCAGAAATGAAGTATTAGTGGAGCGGTCGGGGTACGTGCTTGAGGAAGCAACCCAAATGCGGGCAAATACACGAGGGAAAACATGATTGCTGATCGTGTTCCGGACACGTTGTGGAACTTTAATAGTGTGTAATAGAAATATAAAATATCTTTAAGTATTTATAAATACCTAAATGAATACGGAACCCACGCAGTGTAAGTTTTACTCGTACTCGATAGGGTTATTTTAAGTACACGTAAACATAATTTTAAATACAGCGACTTGGGGTGCCATCCATATGCGAGCATTTTTGTACCATTAATAAATGGGTGTATATGCATCAGGATGTCCAAAAAAATAAAGTTTTTTTTAAACGCATGCCATATAATTTTGGTTGAACGATGTCAACAAATTTGTAAATAAAGTTTCATGTATTTAGTATCACGGCAACCCGTGCCGATTTTCGTCGAAGCATGTCATTACTTACATACTATGTGCATGTGCCTACTAAATTGCGCGGGAGCTAACGTATCACTTCGGTTGTTATCGCTTGTTTATTTTATTAGAAAACGTATTGTTTTCGTTCAGTCAACATATCAGTGGAGTTACGCAATTTTAGAAAGGGAATATTTTTTAAATGAGGACGTTAAACATTAAATTACCGGATCAAAACTTCCCTCTAATGGACAAGTATTGGCAATTCTGTTCTATAATATTCGTGAAGTGAATTTAAGGGTCAATGAAAGCGCAAATGTTACTATTCGGGAGTGCATTATTTGTTGGAAAAAGGCACATATACCTACTAAATCTCTACCTAACTCTTTTAAGAAACTAGTTACCTTATACCAAGTTTGGAGAGATTCGCAAAAAAATATAAACAAAACACAAGACATGTTTGAGCAGCATGGAGAAGAGTTTGTTATAAATTTAGACAATTTGTTTGACATTGCACATGCGGATGAGCTTCAATTAATAAATGAAGATAATATCTTCCTGCAGTTCCAGCGAGAGCCAAGTCCAGCCGGAGTCGATAAAACACTGAAAAAGAGGAAAATGCGCGTTTCAGAAACATTGAGGAGCAGAAATGGTGTGTTAATATTATTAATCTCTAACTCCTTCGACGTTATGTTATGAACCACTACAAGAAAATTCATCATCTGATTCTATATATCATCTAATTTATAAGAAAATTTGGCCATCCCTAATCAGAGCATACAGTCCGATATTAATAAAATTTCTGTTAGGACCAAATTCATCACTCGAAAATTAGTGGCAGTATTAGATAGGTATCTGTTAAGTATGATAAATGTGTTTATTATTGAAGCAACGATTGAGGTTCTTGGACATAACGCTGATGAATTTTCCATAAGTAAAACCTCCATTCAAAGAATCCGTACGGAAAAGCTAAAAAACTCCCAAAAAGATGATTTCCAAAACAAGGTACCAGATTCTGTAACTGTCCACTGGGATGGCAAACTGTTGTCGACTTTAGATGTACACAAATCAAAAGAAGAACGTCTACCGATCGTTATATCATATGATAATAAAAACAACTTATCGCTGTTCCAAAATTGGACAACTCTTCAGGAAACGAACAGGTACAGGCAGTTTGGAACGCTATTATTGACTGGAAACTTGAAGGATAAAGTAGAGATTCTCTGTTGTGACACTATTATTTCAAATACAGATCATATTAATAATACCTGCATGCGTCTCGAACAGAAACTAAATAGAGGAATGCTTATTTTTGCTTGACGCCATCACGTCTACGCAAGGCATGTTTGAGGCATAAATTAGTCAAGTTACTACAAGCCCTGACATTGTATTGTTCAAAGAGTTTAGAGAAAACTGGAGAAATGTCGATTCCGAGAGTATAAAGAGTTGCACAAAAGGCTGTCATGCTTGAATGATTCTGTCTAAGGAAATTGCTAGAGATGACTATCGAGTATTAATGGAGCTTCCAATAACATTTCTTGGCTGATGTGCAGAGAAAAAATTAAGGTTCGGTCTCCTGGAACCATCTACCAAGCTCGATGGATGGCGAGAGCAATTTATTCATTAAAAATATTATTACTCAGCCCTCAATTCAGAATTTGAAGCAAAGATAAGGCAGCTTTGTTAGACGACTGCCTGTTCACCCTATCCTATGTAAAGCCTTGGCTGTAATGCACTCTAGCGGTAGCACCTTATCAGGATTTGTGCTTTTTGAAGACCATGAAGGCTTACAAAACAATCAACAAATGCATCTCAAAAGCAGCTTTACAGAAGTCTTGTTAGAATTTACGATATTTGATAGATGAAGTATCTGTCTTGTCTCTATTTAACGATGATATAGACCAAGAAACAAAAGTAAAATTGTTGCTAACTTAGCCAAAGAAAACCCATCAGCCTACAGTAAACGTTACATTCCATTGAAGGAAGAACTTTATGGCCTACTTTACGGTTAGTCTGGAAAGTAAAAATGTTAATTTTCCTTTATGTTCTTTTATTATTTTTATATAAAAAACTATTCTCTTCATTTTAGTCTCAGAAAAAAACATCGATGACCTTATTTCGATTAAAAGCAAGTCTTTGCTTAATCGACTCAAAATTGATGACAGTTTTCTCAACTAGTCTCTACTTCACGATCAAATTCATTTCAACACGCTAAGAAAAGGTACTGACACTGAAAGCAGTTAACGATACTGTCGAAAAAGCAGTAAAGTTAATGCAAGGCTTCCCGGCTTAATTATTTTTGAGGAGGAACAAATGCAATTTTTATTACTTTGCATACAATAATACAGATAGGTATCTCCTGATTGTGAAAAGAAAACTTTAAAAAGACAATTTTATAAATAAAGTCTTTCTTATCACAAATACTTAATAAATATAAAATATGGGTAAAACAGTGTTTTATTTACTGAATAAACATTAAGGTCCTAAATACCTCCCTAGCTTCTATATTAACTTTTATGTTGAAAGTTGGACATCAAGTGGCCACGGGTTATTGTTATCCGATCGTAATAATATTTATTATTTCAGTTAATTATATAAATAGTATAATTTATATAAATAGACTAAACCTATATTTAAATTAATCATGTGGTTTTTAAGTTATATAGGTAAAACAAACAGAAATATAAACCTTAATTCTCAACTTTCTGAGAAAGTGTACACTTTATTTTTTGAAGCTTAAATTATAAAATAAATTTATTGATTATATAATTTAAACTGCGTTTTAACCCATCAAAATTTCACTAGTAGTTTTGTGTGAAGCACATATTGATAGGCGGATTAAAATTTTAAAATCTGTCGATATCTCCGCTATAATTTGTTTATTTTTCTAAGGATATTTTTAATTTATAAATTTGTATCTTTCAAATATCTTGTCGAAAAATATTTTAAACTATATATTTTTTTTCTCAAATGTGAATCCATAGGTCATGATATTATCACGCAACATTGGTTTTAATACCTGAATGCATGAATATTATCGTATTCAAACATGATTTTCTGTATGAGTCTTCATTATCCCTATATGTTACGAGAGAAGAACGAATAAATGCGGAAGTCTGTAATCGGCTCGTTCGCATAAGAAATTTTATGCAAAAATTGCGAAGTATAAGTTAATATAGCTGAAAATTTTCAACAAAACTGTTTTCAAATTATTTCCCAATAGGATTAGACTTCGAAGTTATTATTAAATGCAACATGTATAAGAGAAATTTGCATGCGTCATCATTTAGAAATTTCATCTATTATCCTGATAATTTTCATTTACAAACCATTAACGGACTCATAGATTTATCTGATATTCCACCAAAGTCCTCTGCATACACCCACAATAAAGTTTGCAATCGGTACACAGCAGAGGTAGTGTCTACTCCGTGACTGAATCTGCTAAGAAGAAAGCTGTTAAGTTAAAACAGACGGAGTATTACTTGTGTTTTAGATGGCTGTTTGTTAAAACATTCACATAGTTAAAATTATTCGCTACGTTGGAATAACAGCAGATTAAAATTCAAAAAAATGTGCTTCAGTGTAACAAATTGATTTAGCTTTATCTGTGCACGAGCCTGTAATGAGATAGAAGAATAGAAAACTCTATGTTGCCAATTTGTAGGTAAGGTGGTTCCATGATTTTAAACGTATTTGAGCTGCATAGCCATATTGTGATTAAATGGTACTGGAAATATATAAAAGCCAACTTTCGTAATACTTCAGTAAAATTTTATTAATATTAAAGTTAGTTAATCTAAATATGAAAGTAGGTAAACGATAAATATGTACGCTTGAGAAAAAGGCACAATGTGGGAAATTAAACATATGGGTTTAAAAATATTTATTTCGAATGCAAGTTGCACATTTAATTAAATGACCTTTAAGGTATATTTTGCACCATACAAAAGTATTCACTAAGGATAATTTATTTTGTATACCAAAAAATCGGCGCTTTGAATTAATGACTATTATATTAGATTTTGTTGCGTGTACTAATTTTCGTCATTTAAAATGTTTGTCAAAAACTATCACATCCTTCATGTAGCTCAATTCATATCTGTACAAGCAATTCGATTAAAAACTTTAGCGTATATGTAGCCAAATATGTTGGCGTTTAGCGCATAAATTTCTCGCAACGTTGTTCTTACGTAGGACCTCCTATAGCTGCTGTGGTTTTTTTTAAATAGCGAAATGCTTCAATATATAAAATTATATTTGGGATTAACTTAGTGACTTTGTTGCAAACCTAGAACCCATTCAATGACACAATAAAATAATACAACACAATTAATAATAAAAGTTATATATTATAAATTCGAACTGAAGAGATTTCAATATCTGTATCAAAATATGCTCACCATGTATCAAGATATCAGCATCCTGTTTTGAGGAAGCCAAGTTATATTTCTTCAAAATATAGATATCGTCTTATGCTGAGCACGAGTCTATAAGAAATATCTGTATCAGAATAAGTAGCTGGAGAGAATTACTAACATTTTCCGTTTTAGGTAACGTTTGTAGAAAGAGAGCAGTTACGTTTATTTTGGAAAAAAATGAATATGGTAGTAATATTTTCGCCATTCCTGCTATTCATTGTGATATATAGATAATTAAGAAACGGCGATCTAACAACCGAAGAGACAAATAATATTAAGATATCCAATAGCAGTTTATTCGTTGATATACAATCATAATTGTTCCGAATCACACGAAATAATTACGCAAAGGGAATCTTATTTATCAAATCCACCTTTCGAGGATGTTTGCAAAATATCGTGTTTCAAAATTTGACAAAAATGTGAAAGATTGCGTAATTATTAAGACATATAATTTGTATTATAAAAATAAAAGGTTAATTCTATATCACTTGCAAAAATGTTTGCATACTTTGTATGTGGCTTAACAGAGATAGACCTACTTAAGATGTGACCAATTTTTAAAGTTAAGAATGGAATTAATTCAATCATCTTGTGATTATTTGTTCCCACAATTGGTAGACCGGCGTGTCCCTCGATCTATGAATATTCGCGTTCCATCTTATATAATCAAAGCAAGAGAAGAGAAGAAAGAACTGCTTGAAACCGCTTTGACGGCGTAAAACATAATTAAGAAGTAAAAGGTAGTGAAGGCAGATCAAACTGTCATTATTATCATTTTGAGCAGATAATTTTGGCGAAGAAAGTGTTATGGACTACTTAACGATAAAACATAAATGAAAAAAAAATTTAATGTTTTCATAACTTTGATTCAAATGAATGACCACATTATTCGATACCACTGTTAAGATAAATGTTGAACAAATCGATTGTATAGCTCGTCATCATAATAATGTCATACTATGTTTCGTATTTAGAATGGGTTATAACGATAAATCTTTACGTATTATAAAGGCAGTCTTATGAATGAATGAAAGTCGAATTACTTCTATTTTTGTACATATTAATAGCCTTCAAAAAAAGGAGGAGGTTCTTAATTTATCGAATTTTTTTTAAAGTATGTTCAGCGATAATTCTTTACCAAGTAGATCGATTTCGACGATTCTTCTTTTATTGAAAAAGAGGTACTTTGTAGGTGGTCCTATATAAATATAATGACAATCTGATTATGAATTCCGCAAATTAACAATGAAGCGAATGGCAGTAAATTAACCATAATTCAAGATATTTGCTACGGGTAGTTATTACTTTGAAAAATAACTTCAACACTCACCAGGTCAGAGTCTCGTGATGAGTTCTAGAGTTGAACAAAGAAACTTTTTAACGTATGTTAGTGAATCAACTGTGATTAAAGATATTTACGATTAGTAGTAGTAATTAATTTCCAAAATAACTACACTAGAGACTAGGTCAGGATCTGATGAAGGGTTCTGGAGATGAACAATGGAACTCCTTAACGGACGCTAGTAAATTAAATATGATTCAGGGTATTTGTTACCGGCAGTTGTTACTTTACTAACTAACTGCACCATCGACCAGGTCAGAGTCTGATGATGCGTTCTAGAGATGAATAATGAAATTCTTATCGGATAGTAGTAAATCAACCGTGATTCAAGATATTTGCTACTAGTAATTTTTCATTTGTAAAATGACTACAGAATCGATCAGGTCGTGTCTGTTGATGAGTTTTCGAGATGAATAATACAGCTTCTCTTCGGATGGTAGTAAATTAACCATGATTCAAGATATTTACTACCGGTAATTGTTACCTTGCAAAATCTGATATTGGACTCGGATATGGAGGACGGAACTATTCAACGGCTATCCAGCTAACCGCTGGCGGCTACTGCTTCACTTCTGTTTGTTGTTGAAAACTAAATTTATACAAAGAGGAAATTATCCATATACTAAGCTTTTGGCTATGGCTTTTAATATTAGACAGCATTTTCAATTTTAAGAATTTATATTACAGAAAGTAATTGGATATTAGGTATAGTTTGACGATCAACGCCATTAATAAAAAAAAATTATAAAATAAAATATTATTTAAAACTCCGACTACAAAAGAAGGAGGTACTAAACAGGAAAAAAATAATTAACTCAAAATAGGTACCTACTTATTCGCAATCAATAACTAAGTTACTTATTTTTGAAGTAGGTGCCAGCACCACTGAACAATTTAAAAAGATACAAAATTTTATATTTTAAATTTTCCCTTTATGAAACTATTTCACATTATGAGTACATGAGGAGTTAAAGTTTTAAATTATAAATTGAGTAAAATTATACATTTGATTAAGTTGGTCAACTGCGCTGGCAGCAACTTCAAAAATACGTAACTTAGTTATTTATTGCGAATAAGTAGGTAGTAACTATTTTGAGTTAAATATATGTTACTTTTTAAATCCTACTTTTCTTGGAGTCAGTTTTTAAAAACATATTTTTTTATTCTTGTAATCATGAAATGAAATGAGTAAGTATCGTGTAAATAAACGAAAGGTAAATTAATATCTCTTTAAAACTTCTGTAATTAAATATAGTTACTTGCCAACAGTCAAATTTTATTTGAATGATGGTTCATAAATTTTCACAATTAACGTCCACAAATATGATGTTTAAATTAAAAAGCTTACTATTTATTACCTATTGACGATAGGTAAACGCTATCGCGATCTTTTTCTAGCCTTTCAGTGTATTAAGTTTTTCGTATGTGAACATTATTTTTTGTTATTATATTCATTAATCTGCAGTTATAAATGATGGTGTAATGATATTATAAGGTTTCTAATGATTTAATTTTACACGTACAGAGATTAATTATGTGATTGTTTTTCTATTGGATAAATATTTCTGTTATGGCTTTTTCATAAAACGATTAGTAACGTAGTTTTTTCAAACTATTTGGCGTTAATTTTGTCGAAATTCATTACAACTTAATTTTTATTCACAATAAACTACGTGAAGTAGTATTAATTCTACTTTATTTAAATTCTTAACCACGACCTAGGGTTCGTTGTATGACAATAGCTTCAGGTGGGCATGTATTGGGGCTGCGTCATGGAAAGGAACATTTCAACACGAGATTTTTTATTGAAAAAAAGTCAGAAACTACTATTATTTTAGTACATGGAAGGTCGGGGCTAAATAACAGTATAACTAGGAAAAGGTGCTAAGAATAGTTGATGGAAACATTAAGTAATTCTTGAAATATATTAGAATACGAATTTTTTAGATGAGTATGTATTTGTTGTAATATGATAACACAAGTCTTTTTATCTTCTCCTAACCTCCCTTCGCTGATGAAATAACAAACTCTTGTTGCGCAACCGACAAACTTAATCATCATATATTTTCTGTACAAAATATTTACGTATACTAAATATTTACTGTTTACGCAGTATTTGCTACTTCGTTGGACTAAACCATAATTAAAAATATTTTTAGCATATGCAAAGTTTTGCCATTACCAGAGCTCATTACATTTGCCATAATTCTAATGGCTTCATTACTCACAAACATGTGTGGCAAGGGTTATAAAATAAAATATTTTCATGAAAAGGTGTCTAGTGTCAAGTGTTCCCCGAAAGGGTGTCGGGTCTATCATGAAAAGATTTTATTTCATTTACAAAAACTCAGAGTACACAGAATTCATATTAGCTCTTGGTTTTAATTTATAAATATTTTGTATTTCTTTTCCAAATGTAATGGATTTCTATCCAAGAAGGTCGAAAAAGTAATGTTTAGAAAAAATATTTTGGATTCTTATTAGATTATCGGCACATTTGAGTTTTAAGGAGATATCTTCAATAAAACAATTGGAGGACAAATATACTTGGTGAGAGTTGATTGATTGAGTATGCCGTAGAACTTTATTTGCTTTTTTAAAATGTTTTCATTAGAATGGAATTTTTGAGTACTGAAGAATCTGAACATGTTCTATGAGCACCGGTATCTATGGCTAATAACTGTTTATTAGCGTTTATACAATTGGAAAATAATATTTATTATTTTAGCATATAGATTAATTATATTTAGACTGTAACCGTATGTATGTGTTTTTTTAAGAACTTGCCTTATACTTTTCTTCAAAATGCAACTATACAGCTTTGCCGGTCATTCTAATTATTTACGAGAGTGTACTTATACCAATCGAACAAATTTTAATTTAGTTTTGTAATAGTACACCGGGTTACTAAGTATCTGACATAAAATAATAACATTTATTGTCCTTGAAAGTGCATAATTATAAAAGAAATGAAAAAGTCTTCGGAAAAGTTTTGTTGGAGAACTAAAAAATGAAAAGCCAGATTCAAAATTTTCTCCATATATTTCAATCAGTTGCGATTTCTCAGTGATGCTATAGATATTAAGACCACTGTGAGTAATGTTAATGCTGAAGATACACAGAAGTATTCAAAATACAGTTTCAGTAAAAGAAAAAAAAACGCGTGAAACGATGAAAGAAAACGACGAGATCGGGTAAATTTAGTTTCTGTGTTGTATAAAGTTTGACACATAGACAAAGTGTTGAAAATTACCTGGATAAACTATTTCTTACATCACTTGTATTTTTATATATCTTATCACTAAATATCTTATTACTTCTGTTCTTCTCAGCTTCAAGAAAATAAGACAATTGCTTAAAATACGTACTAAATATTAAAATTTTAATGTACAACCACTAGTGTCCAATCATTGTGAAGTTACTTTTCTTAAAGGGGTTATAATAGAAGTCCTCCAGAACTACCGTGTCCACTATAGAGGATCAATATCGTCACTACCAGTTACACGAATCGTTTCAAAATTCCATTAATCAGCAGGGATATTTTCAAATAATCGCTAGCAGATTATCAAAATTCCCCAACTTCGGTTTTTTCCTTTATTCAGAAGTACCTCGTTATTCAGGAATTCAGAAGAGCAATATGTTTATTCGAAGACAACTTACTGGGGCTATAAGAGGTAAATATATGATAAGCCTAATTAATATTTTGGTTAAGCTATAATTAATGAGATTTTCATTTAAAATATAAAACCATTTACAGGTTGTGAATAATGAAATTAATTATTATAACATTCTATTTTTATAAATTGAATAAATGTAACCTTAAATACGTTTGTTATATTTCCGTACAGTAAATTTATATTGAACATATTTGCATTCATATTTGAATTTAACCAATATTACAATAATCGTTTCACTTACCTCAAAACCGCTACTAATTTTTTTGCCTTGCATTTGTATAAGTGTTTCATTTCTCGTAACGAGCTCATTTTCTCTTATTTAATTCAGCTATATTATATATTTGAATACTGCAATAGTAAAAGAGAAAACGATGTTTATTAAAAATAATTATTCATATTTATTTTTAATAAAATTAGTAATATATTATTATTTATTAAAATATATTATTAAATATTATGTTATTATTATTAAGAAGTCTCAACTCCCTAAACATTTTTTGCGCCGCAGCGAAGCACATATTTTTGACTCCGCATCAAGAATCGTTAGCGAACGTTTTTTCCAGCTGCACGGAATGGCATCAGAAACTAAATAAAAATAAATACCTCGCAAATTCGAATCATAGCGAATACATTCACTTCTTTAACACAGTATCAGACACAGTATCCATATTATGATTTTTTTTATGCAGATATAATTAAGTTCTTGTGTAAAGTTAGCTTTAATTATCATGTTTTATTCCTAGTTTCTAAAAACTTAAATTCAGATAAACAATTTAATAGCACTTATACATACTTCAGTTACCAAACTGAGATGTGTCCACTTCTGGAATCTGACTTTTAACTTTAATTTTTGCATCTGATAATTTTACATTGAAATTCTTTAAAATATTTCGAGCATGTTTTTCTAGCGACCGTTTCGCAAAATTTGATACCCATTAAATGTTTTAAGGTTTCGTTAAATTAATTTCCATTTTTTAACTAGATACTACCTTGTACCTAAGCTTAAATTATTATCTTAACAGTGTATATATGCTGTTATTACTATTTATTTATTGCTGGGAATCATCTTAATTGAAATAACACTCTTCATCATCAACGTCGTTTTAATAAATGCATTTTTTTTATTTATGATATTTTGTAATACTTTGTAAGAATACAATCAATTTACAAAGCAGAAACTAATTCACAAGAACTATGCTTAGTTCCACAGTTGGGAGTTTAGTTTATTGTAAACTGAATAAAAGTTACGTAGTGAACACTTCGCAATTTTTTTTTATTCCAGCCAATTGGTTATCATTTTCTCTAAGTTTTTCTTTGTTTATTCAACAAACGCTGTGTCTCCTTTTGCCGTTAATAATTTTAAACGCGTTATATATAATGCGCATTTCTATATTAATTTTGTAGGAAAACTCTTTACCATTGTCACTAATTGTGTTTTTAGAGCTCTTAGTTATACAATTTTGAAATGAATTTTCAGTTATCATCAGCTTTTGACTACATATCCATTGAACCGATTTGACTTCATGTATTGATCGCTAATACCAATTTGTTTTTGACATGGTTTTCGAATATCGAAATAAGTAATTTCTGCTTAAAATCGCCTTTTGTATTTTTAATTCAACAAGAATTGTTAATAAGAAATGAACATAATAATAAAAATGTAACGAAGTACATGAAAGTATTTTAGAAACGAATATAAAAAAGAAACAATTAAATTTAAACTATCTTTTTAATAGTTTAGTGAAAAATGAAAAATAAACAATTAAATGACACTGATGTTCATTTTATTGTTGGAAACAATTATGTAAATTTAGGTCTTTATAAATTTTATGTAGTTTCTTGTCATGATTCTATCAGGCCTGCAAGTTTCATGGATGATTATATCTGTGTATGAGGATATAACTGGACATAACCTGGCAAAACGGAGGGTTCGTTTCATCTTGCTGGTTAAAAGGGTAATATCATTTAAAAATTATTATGAAAAGTTACCCGAGTTTTCATAAAAATAAAATGTTTGTCATTTGTCTGATTGACGACGCAATTACATTTTTTTCTCTAAATAAGAGGGTAATTTTGATTCCCGGCAACAGATTTTTTATACTTGGGCCCAATAACACATGGACTTTTGCAGGTCTCCTTAAAAATCATTGCTTTAGTTTTATGGTAAATTTTATGTAAACTTCCAATACCGTTGCTTTCTTATGTTTTTTGGGCATTTTTAACAATATCTCTAGACCAGTTAGGTAAAAAGTTTTTAAAAATAGTGCAGGGCATGGCATGCAAATTAATAGATATATTCATTGTAAATGGCATGGCATGAAAATTTAATAGATATATTCAATATTCATTGATTGATGAATTTATTGCATATCAAATTTAAGGTTATAATCTCTGCAGAAATTGATTTATAGGCTTCGATAATGTGTCATCGAGTAAGTGAGCGAATAAGCTACCGATTTAACGATTTTTGAAGTCAAATATCTAGAAAATTACATGGACATAAACTTAAATTTGGCTTAGGTCATAACTGAATATGCCAAAAATCATATTTTCAATATTCACTAACGATGAGTTATGAGGATGTCGAAACAGCTAGAAAACGATTTGTGTAATGGAAACAGTGTCCGGTATTGTGGTTTGAAGCTCTGTGATGCATCGCCGTGCTGCCAAATTTCTTAATATTTTTCTCTGATTTTTGAAATTTGGTCCGGAATTTATTAATAATCACATTAGAAATGAAAAGAAATTTACAGATTTAAAAAAAATTAAAAGAGAATATAAAAAAAACATAAAAAAAACAACAAAGAATAGATGATAGTAATGAAAAAAAAAGTTAAACGTTATTCAGTGCGAATATTGCTTTTTGAAGGTATTTAATATTTTGATACCCAGGAATTTATTTTTATTAGCTTGTGCTCATTGCCAGTTTTACCGGCGATGATAAATTCCTAACTTTGTTTAGGAAAACAAATTACGATATTACAATTTTCATTTAAATATTGTTAAAACAAAAAAAAAACAGGTTATGACTAGTTCTGTAATAATAAATTGCAACATTGTATAGTTTCCAATGTTTTAATAAAATGTAAATGATCCATTATTTTTTTTACATAATACTTCTAGTTCAACCGGGTCATCTGAAAAAAAATAGAGCTGTCGACTATTTCGCAAGATAATTCGAAATATTTTTAACATGAAAAACGGTTAAAAATGTAATAAAGTAGTTTTCGAACTGTAATTTTATTATTATTTTAAAATGTATAAGGAAATAAAATATTCAGTAATATTAGATTATACGTTTTTAAAGGAAACCGCCCTAATATTTTTGTATGATTCCTTTTTTGTGAGTAATGCATAGTCAAAAATGACAATATTTTTTACTTTACAGCCAATGACTACGTTATACATAATGGTGGAATGATTAATAAAATATGAAATCCATTTTTTATTGTTTGAAGAGAAGAAATTATTTCGCCAAAAACATCATGAATTTAAAAAATAAAAAAATCTTTATTAACACACTTTTATTAACTTCACTTTTATGTACATATGTATATATGTATGTATGTATTTATATATGTTGAGTGAATGAAACGGAATTTTAAATTAAATTTTCACTCACTTCCAGGCGTTCGAACTATTTAAAATTTGCACGCGTATCGAGAACTGATGAGAATATAACATTAAAAAAAAGTAAATTATGAAAAACAATACAAAAAAATTATGGATGTAAAATGTCAGAAAATTATAAACTACTAACGGGTGAATTGTCAAATCATCAATGTTAAATTGTCAACCGTCAAAGAAAGATAAATTGTCTTCAAACAATTCATAAATATTGACCAAAAAATTAACGAGTTGCGATAATTATTCCATCCCAAAACTTATCGTCAACACGAGGAATTGTGGGATTGTGTAGAATGCACTGGAACAGTTAATTTAAAAAACGATTATAAAGCGATAACGAAAATTTCTTTGCTGGTTGACACATCGCTTTATGTTCTTATTTAGGGTGATAAGATTAAAGAAAGTCATCTGACACTCACTCTGGCTCAGTCTGACACCAACTGTCAAATAAATTAAGTTTCGTTAAATCTAACGGAGTCAAAGTCCGAGCCGAGAATATTTTTTAGTTCTAAGGATTCGTGAATTACATTAGAGTGTAAAGTGACAGCCACAGACCGCGAGTCTGTTTGAGGGGATATGCCTCAGAAGAAGTCCTCGTCAAGTAGGGGTGTTTGTGTTTGGTAGATGTAAGTATCTACCGAACACAAGAACTAAGTATCCGACCACGTTCAACATGACTTTAATATCAAGAAACAAATCAACACAATAAGTAATCCGTCACTTGTGTTATGGTAAAGGTTGGCAGACCATACGCCTGACTCAGTCAGAGATAGCAAACTAGGTCCTTGTCTGCCACGTAAGCGGAGTTCGTGGCAGCCTGTGCACCCATCAAAGTGGTATTATAGTTTAAGCTGTTATTGTGTACCGTAGTGAATTCAACCAAAACAGAGTGCGTTGAGATATCGATAAAATGCGCCATAATTGTGATAAAAAACGATGAGTTTAACAAAAGGTGCAAAGATTAAGTACAAAATATTAGTTACTGAGAAACTAAATGAAAACACTATAAAAATGAATTGTGTAAGTACAATTAATCAATATGCAAACATGTTTACAAAAACATTATTCAAAACAAAATGTAAAGTATAGCATGTAAATGAAATATGTAAAGTGTAAAAATCTGTGTGAAAAGCTAAAGGTTAGGTAATGTAAAAGGAAAAATGTAAAATGAAAAAATGAAATTAAAATGTAAAATGAAAAATGTAGAGTATAAAACCTATACGCAGAGCTCAGGATTAAGTAAAGGAAAAAATAAAATGAAAAATGTAAAATATAAATGCATGTGAAAAGTTTAAACCTAGGAAATATTAGTTGCATATCCTTGGGCGAAGTTGTAAATGCGAAATATTAAATATATGTGCAAAGTTTCAACCTAGGTGAATTTATCTGCATATCCTTTTGTGTGGTTGTGTAAAGTTTTAATTTGGCTAAGGCTGGTTGCATATATCTGAGTACAATTATATTAAAAGGTTCAAAGATGTGTAGAACATATGAAATATGAAATAGAAGGAAAAATAAATTAGAATTAATTTGGCCATATATTTGGAATAAGACACACGATGTATCTCTTATAAGATTTTTATGTGTCAAAATGGTTCATATTAATGGAGAGGGTTGAATATTTTATGAAATGGTAGTGTTGCTCTTTCCACTATAATACATATAGGCCATATAAGCTGCAACTCCGTGACGTATTTCCTTTTTTCTTTACACGGTGATATTAGTAGTAGCGGTGGCTATTTGTCCGGGTTCCTTATCCGGGAATATTTCTACAATGAACTATGTGGTCCTACCAGCATAAGAATAATTCAATAAATCCAATAAAAAAAAGTTCAAAAAATTAAGGAAACATTCAATTCATTCTTCAACTTCCAGACGTCAGAACTATTTAGAATTGTGTGTGTGTGTGTGTGTGCGTGCATACGTAGGTACATGCGTAAGTGCATGCGTTATTGCGTACATACGTGCATTTGTATACATTACTTTAATGGTAACAGTAAAACGTGTTTTAATTGTCATATTACAGATGTGTTTTAACGTGTTTTAACAGTAGCCAAAGGACACTTGTACGTATAAACGAGTATGTTACTCATTTCGAGACGTCAGAATTATTTCAAATTAGCTATACATTAATAGGATTACAGTTTAAAGTACGTTTAAAAAAATAAGGAATAACATTTCATCTGGTGGTGATAATTGGGTTTGATTTACAAAATAATAATTTTGAAAGGAAAGTTAAACGAAATGTCATGTGAAGCACTATGTCTTCACTATATCGTTTGGGGCTAGTTCGTGTTAATAGAAAATAGTAGTCAGTTGATATTTTAATCTTAATTCATTCACCGTGTGAATACGATTATGCCTCAATCTAATAATGCCATCCATTATTATGATATTATCAAGTATAATATCATAATAATGGATTGCAATATTATATTAAAAATAAATTTAAATTTCACACAATCTACTGGCGAGAAAGGTGCCAAGGGATGAATGGTAAGAGTGGTTAAAGATGTCATATTGATAGCGTTACCTCAGAGGTACATTCTGTTGTACAAGAACTCTATTATTGAAACTCTGGCAATATTTATCATTTAATTGTCCATTAGTAGTAGGAATAATAATGAAAAGTGGAACTATAAGACAAAGAAAACAAAGATAGGCGAAGAAAAAAAGAAACAAAATTGGGTGTGGCTGTGTCATGGACACGGGCGCGTGTTGTACGTGAATACGTTTATGTAACGGGAGATATTTTTTTATTAAAATATTTTTATTTATGTATTTGGGATAAAAGCAAGGAAATAAATAATTATTGTGCTACAATAGCGTATAGGCCGACTTTATATATTTTTGATAATATTTTTTATATATAATCGATAGATTTTGACGACAACTGACGACTAAAACTTAAATGAACATCGTAGCTTTTCCGAATCAAAAGTTATATTAATTGCAAGTTTCGATACGCAGCAAAATAACCTCAAAATAGCGACGCTTCACCCTCCATCGCGCGCGATGCGTCACTGTTCGCGCTTATCGTAATGAATTCTTCGAGCCTTTAGCTATCCACTAGTATAATTTAATTTTTGATGTAGAGGATAGGTTCGAAAACTGCAATGCCAAACGGTATCCCCCGTTTTGTTATCATTAGGTTTTTTGGATTGCGCCCGTATGGTAGCAAATTTAAAGACGTATTCACGTCAAAAAATATATTTACGTGTCAAGAGACCTGGTAAATGGTAATACGTGCATTATTATTGAAATTACCTGGCTGCTCTTCCGACGTGATTAATTGCATGATACAGACTTTTCATTAGTCCCTGTCGGTTTCGGTTCAGATGGTGTACATATGATTAAACCGATAGCGACACAATTTCCAGCAAAATACAACGGTTACGGTTGAAAAGCGCACGCTGCCCTTAATCATGAATTGGGCATCTATCATGCATACCATGCAAGACTGCGCTGTAGGTTATGCGATTATTTATTTAGGAACAGATTTCTTTGTTGCCAGATAGTCTTATATCAGCCGCTTAAAATCACTAGATGGTCTCCAAACAGAAGAACTTGATGGTCGAAGCTAAAGAAGAAGAAGAGCTCGATGAAATGAGTAGGCTAAGTGACACGAATAAACTAATTTTAAATTAATTTTCACACATAAAATCCTGAGGCTCTTTTGCACTCATTATATGTAATTCAATTTTATTTTAACACTAAAAAATAAATATAAAATTATAATTTAAGCAAAAAATAAAAAACATGCTTATGCATCAATATGAACTAAAAATACAAAGTATTCTTTAAATGTTATAATTTTGGTTATGAGCCAAAAGGTAACGACAAAAAAATTAACATTTATATGAAAAAAAAATCTTTAAATATGAAAATTTTAGTCAAAAACCAAAGGATATCTCCGATGACAAAATTTAATTAACTTTTATCTAAAAAACCGGGGAGCTTGATATTTGTCAAAGTGAAAATATAAGCTGAAAGCACTTTTGTTTTTATTTTTTAGTTCATATTGCTAAAGAAACGTGTTTTTTATCTCTGTTAAACTATACTTTTATTTTTTTGATTTTATTTTTTAATATAAAGCTCTAGAGCAAATAATAATATCCAACAAATGTCTTGGTAATTGAGAAATTTCAACTTTCTGATGATGTGTATTTTCTTTTAATTGCACTACTTTTTCGACGATTTTTAAAAATTTCTCAGAATTTTCAATAATTTTTGGTGATCCTTTATTTCGTAATTATCTTTAAATATTTTAAATGTTTCAGAAGATAGTAATACAGTATGAAACCTTTAAATTGATATAAACTATTGTTGTAAACCTAATTTAACTTTCTTTCTACATCTTTGTTGTGATGTCATTGTGTTTACTTTATACTTCAATAGTATTTTTTAAGTTTTGTTTCAAACTGGCAACGCCGAAATTAGAATGTAGAGATTTGACATTTGTTAAAAGAAAAAAAATATTTCACATCTGTTGTTGTCCAGAGAAAACGTATTAGAAAGTGATTAATTGATAGCATTTAATGTTCTTTTTATTTCGATTTAACTCGCAAGCGTATTTTAAATAATTAGTGGAATTTACTACCAACACTTTCTCTCTACCTAGTCTAACCTCCTTCCTATACTACAGTACAGGATTTTCTATGCACTATTGTCATTTACTTAACACTTTCTTGGGAATTCTTACATTCTCAGCAATTCTTATTGGCAGAATTTTTATACAAAATTTGATAATTCTTTTTTTCTCTAAAGGCTTAATATTCTTTATTATTAATAATTATTTTTCCATAATCGAAACAGCGGTAAATCCACCGTCAATCGATCGGATCATTCCTTGAGTCCGGTTAATACATTATTTTTAGAAAAGAATTGTAATATTTTATGTGGGTAAACATCTTTATAAAATATTTTTGTGTTGAAATTGTTCACTAATTTGCAATTCCACGAAGTACACGCACTGGTTTAAATATGTTTTAGAATCATGGCACGTATATATAATAATTTATTATTAGATTAAAATTATTTTTCAGATTATGCTATGTAGTCGAGTTATCGAAATCATTCAAATGCTGGCCGCCTTTGATTATTATAAGTTTAAAATAAACGATGAGTAAATTATTTAAACACGAGATCAAATAATTTTCATTTATTTCATATTAAAATAAATCTGTAATTCTGTTTGTGAAATTTTACGTAAAAATTAGATTTTAGAGAAATTTAATCATGTGACATTTATTTCGCTTTGTTATGGAGTTTACTTTAATTTTTTTTTATTTACTTATGGTTACATAGATATTGAATACGATTTAAAGTAACTACCAAAATAAATACACTCAAAATATTCTAACTTAGGTCATAAATTTACCTCTTCTTCAAAAATATAAGTTTCTTTTTCTACCAAGAAATTCGGTTTCTATCTAATAAATGTAACATAAAACTAAGTAAACTACACATATATACGTAATACAAAAATATATATTGTGTTAAAACTGTTTCTTGGCAACCTACTTATTCAACTTTAATAAACAAGAACAAGTAAAATTAATTTTAACAAAATCATAACTTTCATATTACTTTTATGAAAAAAAAAGGATTCCTACAAGATTACTTTGTACTCCATCTATCTGTTCATAAAAACATATTTTTCCTTCGAACGGCTACATTTGAAATTAATAAAAACGTCATATACTAAGACTCCGCAGTCCGTAGCAAACTTATAGCTATAAAAATTAATGAACTTTTTCATATTACTTGTTTAGATGCTGTCTTACCAATCCATTCATCGAAACCTGTAGGGTACTTATTTCACATTAATTTAGAATCTCCATACATGGCATGAAGGTTTCATAATTAAGTAAAGGAATAAATCTATAAAACAATCACTTCTAATTTTATACATAATTACGTAACAAACTTATTTCCTTGATTTTATATAAAATCTACATACCCCTAAATATTTATATGTACCTAAGTGCAATATATATAGAGTAATAGTATAGATGGTGTTTTGTAATGTGATTTTTGCTCTACCTAATACTCTTAACACTCTCGATTTCAGTAGTCTCATTCTTGGATCGAGGATAGTATTTTAATATCCAGTTACTGATAGTAATTTTAAGAATCTACAAAATTTGTACCTCCCACCTAATCTCTACCATTTCTTACAGTGTGTAGTCACGATGATCTCAATTCAATAAGTATACGCTCAACAGAAGGAGAGTTTACAACTATAAAAATGTCTGTGATACCAGTTCTAGTTCTGAAACATATCCACAATAATTCAGAAACGTATTAACAAAATTGTATAAACGTTTTTAAGCAAATATTTTCTTATTTTTAGTTCTATAAGATGAAAGCAGCAAATTATTGTATAGGGTACAGAGGAAAAGTTTATTAAACTACAAGGTTCACAATTAAATGAAACTGCGTGATGTAGTAGTATTTCTACTTTCTTTAATTTCTTTACCACGACCTAGGTTTCATTGTACTACAATACTTTCAGGTGGGCTATTAGCAAAGATTAACTCTTAGCAACTTACAACAACATTTATATATTTCACAAAACAATAGCGGAAGCAGGGTTTGTGCAGGTTTTCCCACTGATTACGTTAGTGGGTTTATTGTAGGGGAGCGGTGTAGTTTTTATTATACTTTCGGAAGTTATGCAATATACAAAAATGTTAGTGAGGGTAATAAATTAAATTGATGTTATTCTATGAGGGTATGCAATTCCAATGTTCCGGTGTATGTAATAAAATTAAATGAATATTATTCTCAGTAAAATATATATACAATAGCAAGGATTTCTGATAGTTAGAACAATGTTATACCATTAATTATACATATCTCCCGTTTTATTTATTTATTTTTTACATCTATATATATATATATATATATATATATATATATATATATATATATACACATATATATATATATATATAAAGAAAAAAAAAGAAAAAATAGATAAATAAATAAATATGTATATATATATATATACATATTTATTTATTTATCTATTTTTTATTTTTTTTTCTTATTTTTTATATTTTTATTTAGATGTGTAGCCGGGCTATAACGATTTGAAGTGTATTGCACTCTCAATGTTGTCTAACTATATTATGTCTAGAATATATTAAATATGGGTGACGATATTATATTTAGTTGTTCGTTTAATATATTAACGTTGGTGTTTCTTTTATGCCTGTTTATTTCTAATGTTATTATTGTAATATATTTATTTGTGATTTATAGGAAGCATTGTCGGTATAAGGGTTATGGTTATTTTCAATGAAGTGTTTTGCAAAGCGAGATGTGTCTGGTTTGTTATTTAGCCAGCCGGCAATGTGTTCTTTGTATCTATTAGTAAAATCTCTTCCTGTTTGACCTATGTATACGCTATTATAGTCATTACATTCAAGTTTATAGATACCACTCTTTTTATGTTTATCTATTTTTTTTTATTATTAATAAACATTTAAACGAGATTTTTGCACAAAATGATTCCGCCAGATTATTTTTCCTTCATTATTGAAATATTCCATAAATCTTTACCTTACTGAAGTGCCGGATGATATATTTTGAATTTTTGACCCTGGTTCTTTAGCAACTAAGCCGTGATTAAAAATGTTGTTGCTATAGTTGTATCCATCACTTTTGCAATGAGTGTAGCAAAATTTGGACTAGTCAAAATTGGTGCATATCGAACTCTCTATTTACTTCACAGTACACAAAATGCGCATTCTACAGACCTTCGCGCACGGCAGAGACGATAATTAAAGATATGTTTTTCTCTAGTTAAATTAATACCTGGAAATGGTCTCGTTAAATGTTTATCAAGCGCAAACGCTTCAACGCCAATAATTACAAACGGAAGTTTGCACCTACTATAAGACATAATATAGGGACGCCACGAAATAATGATAATGTTGATGATCAATCTTACGGTTAATACAAAATGTATGATTTACATCAAATCATAGCATCGAACGATCAAACTAATATAGATACTCCTACTTTAAGAAGAGGTCTGACAGATATTTTATATGTTAGAGCTCTTCCTATAATAACCGAAGCATAAATTTATTTTTCAATAATAATCATAGCAATAAACGTTGAGAATTACAATATATGGATATTTTATTTGCTTACCATATCGTGAATATTAATCGCTCTATGGGTGAAGTAGAATCTCTGAATGTAGTATCTTGTCTCAAAATATTGTTACTGAAATTTTATTACGTGTTTTATTAGGCCACCTCAAGCTCTTGGTCCATGTTGATAGCAGATTATTCAAATACAAAGTAAATGATTGTTAATGTTTTCAATCTAAAATTTTCTTTATATTTATAATTTCTCTTTGATAATAAAACAAACCTTTAAAAATAATTGGGAAAAGTTTTTGAGTGAATATTTTAAAACATTTCGCTGTGTAATGAAATAAATGGAAAAAGTATAATAATATAAATGTATATTGCATTTTACATATGAGTTTTTCATTCGTAATGATTAAGAATAATACAATTCTTGATTATGTATATTTGTCAAATAATCCAGAAAAAAATTAAATGGGGTCGAAAGTAATTATGGATATGGTAATTTCATTATCGGGAGTCCATGAATATGACTTATTCGCTGTGAAAATTTCGGAAAATTTTTCGCCTCCTTAAAAACAAGCATATCTTCCATTCGAAATTAATTCTAATTAGAAAATATGTGCATACAATGACTAGCATTCATATTTGGTTATACAGAAAACAAAAGCAAAAAATAATTATTGCACAAAATGCCAGGCCAAATTTGTTAAATATTAGATCAGTAATAATTAAAATAATATGAAGATAGCTTATAAATAAAAACAAAAATCCACTCCATAACAGGGGTTAAATTTAATTTTTAACTGAAAAAAATTATACAAATTATAATTGGTATAGATATTAATACTCTGTATACGGTGTAAAAATAATTAAAAGAAAATTTTGCATTCCTTTAAGATAAACTCAATATTATAAAATATAGATGTTACGATCCTAAAGAAGGCAGTTTCCAAACTTTTACATAGGATTCATGCGTGTCAATTTTAATATAATTAAATTATATTTAAAAAAAATAAAAAGATAGGCTTTTGTAGCAATATGAACTAAAAAATAAAAAGTAATTTTTGAATGCGAACATTTTGGGCAAGAGCAGAAAAATTTGTTTGATGAGGAAAAAATTAGCTTTCATTTAAAAAAAATAATCTCTAAATATGAAAATTTTGGACAAAATCCAAAGGATGTCTTATGACAAAAAAATAACTTTCGTTTAAAAAAAGTGTGGGGTGCTCTCCAATTATATTTTCACGTCGGCAAACATCAAGCACCCAACGCTTTTTTTAGTTGCAAGTTAGTTTTTTTTGTTACCAACACCTTTCGCTTTGATCATAATTATTGATTATTTTTTAATGAAAGTTAATGTTTTATCATCAGAACCATCCTTCGGCTCGTGGCCCAAAATATTTAAAGGTCATTTTTTATTTTTTTAGTTCATATTGCTGCAGAAACGTGTTTGTTTTTTTAAACTATAGTTTTATTTATATTTTTTTGTCTTAAAACAAAATTGAGTTAAATGTATTGACGATAAAAGAATCTTATCATTTCACATTTGAAAATGATATTAAAATAATTTTGTTCATAAGACGCGAATATATACATACACACACACATATATATATATATATATATATATATATATATATATATATATATATATATATATATATATATATATATATATATATATATATATATATATATATATATATATATATATATATATATATATATATATATATATATATATATATATATATTAGCCTAGCCTTTTCAGCTAACACCTCATTATTACCTCGAACTGTCCCTGTCAGCTTCAATCAATAAAGTTCTTCTCTTTGAGGACCATCCAGTGACTTTTAGGGAACTGATAGCTATATAAGCCTGCCCGGCAGTAAAGAGACGCGATCCTAAATAAATAACTGCAAAGTTTGGCAATGCAGCTTTGCATTTTGGGCACGATAAATGCTCAACTCGGGATAAACGGCGATAAACGCCTTTCAAGAATCCATAGCCGTATTTTGATGGAACATGTATCGCTATCGGTATAATCTTATGTACATCATTTGGAACGAATTCAACATGGACGGATGGACTATCTGAATCATATAATTGATGACTTTAGAAGTGTGGTCAGATATTTTCTGTAATAATACCCGTATTGTCACTTACTAAGCCTTTTGCCACGTCAATATTTTTTAGTTGGTTCTTCGCCAATCGTCGTTTTGTTTGCATTATAATTTCACTCCCACTAATAATGGACAATTAAATCTCTTAAAGGCTCTTATATGACAGAGTGTGACCTGTTCTCTAAGGTGACGTCAGTATCACAGCATTTTAACCACTCTCTTAGCACTCACCTCTTGGCACCTTTATCACCATTGGATTGTTTGAATTTCCAATTTATTTTTAATAGACAAGAATAAAATCATCATAATGGAATACAATATTAGATTTTGCCATACTCGTATTGATATCGCGAATGTATTAACATTAAAATACTATTTTTCGACGACTATTTTGTATTAATACAAATCAACCTAAAACGATATACTGAGTCATCATGACTCAGTGCTTAACATGACACTTCATTTAATTTTTTTTTCAAAATTATTATTTTGTAAATCAAACCCGATCGTTGCCACTAGATGAAATTTTATTCTGTATTTTTTTAAACATAAAGCCTCTTTGGCTTTAGACTGTAATCCTATCAACGTAATGCAAATTTGAAGTAATTCGGACGTGTGGAAGTTGTTATTCCCCCGAGCGGTGCTCAACAATATGAGCAAGTATCGTGTGTACGAAAAAGATGACAAATAATTGTAAATATTATTTTCAAATTCCCAGACGCCGTATATATATATATATATATATATATATATATATATATATATATATATATATATATATATATAAATATATATAAATATATATATTCATGCATATGTAGGTATCCATATTTTCCGTCGGGTACGGGGTTTTCTGTCGGGGTAGAGACAATCTAGTGTATATAACCTTTAATTATGCGTAGTTAGTGATAATACCAAATAACTATAAAATTATTGTATTGTAGGGAGTTCTCAGTAATTTTGACGTCTGAAGTGGTTGACAATTGAATTATAGGAATATTTAATTTTTTTTAAAATTTGTTATCGTATTTATTGAATTATCCTCACACTAGTAGGAACACGTGGTTGATTTTTGAGATATTCCTATATAAAGAATTCGGACAAATAGCCACCGCTACTATTAATATCTCCATATAGAGATAAGAGGAAATATGGTGATAGAGTTGCGGCTTATATGGCCTGTATGTATTATATGGGAAAGAGCGACATTATAATAACCAAAAATATTCAACCCTCTCCCTTAATTGGAACCTTTTTGACCGATAAAAACTTTTACAAGCTACATTGTGTATCTTATTTTAAATATATGGACATGTTATTTTATATTTGTTTTTAGTAGTATTTCATACTTCAAGTGTTTTACATATCACTGAATAACTTTTAATGTGATTGTACTCCAAAATGTGCAATCAGCCTTAAAAGCTTTAAAGCTTTACACAAACATTACACATCTTGAACAGACATCGACTTCATCAATTGTCACGCACTCTGATGGCGCATACATATTCTTACTAACTGTTACGATGTGGTCATATGAGTCTCTGATTGGAGCGAAACGGTCAGTTTCACGATGATGCGCCCTCGTTTCGTTGTCATAGAATCTGAAGCATAGCGGCTCTGAACTATATAACTCCAGAATATTTGTCAAATATTTCTTCAGACAGGTGATTTGTATTGAAAACTCCACCCACATATTACATACCTATCAGTGCTTGAATTTCAGATAACGTAGTAGCGCGCTCAAATGAGGGTCGAATGGTTTCAGGCAATCCATAATCATCTTCCACCTCCTCATGTTCAGGCTGTTTATATTTTGCCCGTTGCGGTTGTATTTCAGAATTAGTATATTACTATTTTTTTTATGATTTCATCAGTAAAGAAGAGTTTAAAGACTTCTGTAGTACTAGTCACATTCCTAATCGGAACTTTACTTTCAGATGGGTGAAATAATAAGTTACGATGGTGAATTCTCAATCGTGAAGATGGTAGACTTATTTTGTCTATTGTTCTTCCCTTTACAATACATAACCAAAGGCGTATCTATTGCCTTTATTGGGATTCTACTACTTGATGGTGGTTCTTGTGCTAATTTGTACTTGGCGTCATTTCCGTCGAAAGCAAGATCATTGCCATGGACTGCAAGAGTGTAATCGTGGTTTCGAGAAATACAATTGAGCTCTAAGAGGTCGATTTGATCTCCGACTGGCTATGACTACCAGAAAAGTTTTATACTGGCAATTGAGTAAAAATACATTTTATTATTTATAATTAGTACATACAATTATTATACATTAAATTAAGTACTATTTCATGTACAATACTATTAAAACTTACCAATAAATAAGAAAGTTTCAATCGCTTTCAAATGTACAAAACTTTTGAGTACTACTATCGTGGGGTTATACAGTACACCGGAACAGTTGCACGAACGACTGCACTTGCGCAACGTCAGCGCATGACTAGCGAAATTACGTGGGAACTATTAATTAAGGATCAGCATGAGCGGCATTGATGTGGGTGCAATAGTTTTTTGAAATATTAGAATTTAAAAATTGTGTGAGGTACTCCAGTACCCATGGTAACGTTTAAGAGTTAAGCTTTGCACATAGATTTAATATTTTACAGTTACAACTGCGCCCAAGGATATGCAACTAATATTTCTTAGGTTTAAAGTTTTTACATGCATTAACATTTTATTTTTTGCATTTTACCTTTCACTTTACTTAAGCCTAAACTTTGAATTTCAAAAAATAAACACGTTTCTCATTGGTCATTTTGGACCAAGAGTCAAAGGACGGCTCTGATGATAAAAAATTAACTTTCATTAAAAAAATAATCAATATTTATGAAAATTAGGGTCAAAGCAACAGGGTATCCTTGGTGACATAAAAATTAACTCGCAACTAAAAGTTTGAGATATAATTAAGGAAAGCTTCTTGAGTGAAGAAATTTAAAACCTTTCCCCGTGCAATGAAATAAATAGAAAAACAAAATAACATGAACCTATAGAACATCACAAACAGAAAGGGACTTTAATCGCCACGAATAATACAACGCCTCGTGAAGACACGAAAGGTCATATTTTAACCGGTTACAGTCGCGCACCAGAAAAGATATAGTTTACTGCTAATACAAAGCATCGCCCTAGAAAGCGTGCTCGTTACTCCCTTTTCCTTCATTGAACAGAAACGGTCGGACCATTTTCTTTGAACTATACTGCTATCGTTACAACGTAATGTTATTTTTTGATAGGGCCTACTATTGTAGAAGTACATATTTAGAAAGCACGTAGTATTATATTGATTTCAGTCGATAAAAATAAAAAGCCAAAGGTCGATAAGAATAAAAAGCCATGCCGTTAATAGTGTTATAAATATCATTTTACTTTCATGGCCATTTATCGAAAATATTTAATAACACCGTAAGTAAAATTATGTGATTTATATGGGTCGATATTCATAATATCAAAATATTTCAGACAATGTCAAAATATTTCAGAAATATTTTTTAAATAAATAAAAATTGTGACAAAATACGTTAAACTATTAGGTTAGGCATAATATAGCTGACGTATTTTTTCGATTACATTAGTCAAAAGATTTTATAGATTAATTTCTTTTGCATTCGTTTTTTTATATTAAAATACAATGAACGAAAGTACGGTGCAACAATATTTCATTGCTTTTCAATATTTGTGCTGATTCCAAAAATGTAAACATTTTGCAGGTGACAGTTTTATTTTTGATATATTTTGATCAAAATTACCAGAATTTTAAAACGTACCACTTTAATATAAACAATATATGTATTCTAACTGAAAGAAATTTCCTTTCGTAAGATTTGCTATTAGGAGTCAGTCTATTAGAATCAGTCTATCAGTCCAAAGAATTCTCGCCACGATAGGAATACTCCAGCATCCTTGTTTCTCATCATCGGCATCCAGCTTTCGTCCGTACTTGGATTATTTTCGAAGGGACCGTCCTTGGTCCGTACTTGGATTATTTTCTTTCCATTCTATACTAAAATTACCAGTAGAGGAAGTGAATCTCGATGCCCACATTGTACCCAAATTGTATAGAAACTGATCTCATTAACCGATTGGGATTAGGGCTAGTAGTGTTAGAGCATGTTCCCTGTAAAATACCCGCTTTCAATTTCTCAGAACTCAATTTCTAGATTTTATCCTGTATATTTTTAAATCATTCCTCATATTTATTAAAAATTTTAAATGTTGACAAGTTCCTTAATTAATCCTCATTCGATGTCGAGTAGAAAAAATATTATGAGATGTGAACCAATCATTAACAAATTTTCTTCTTTTAATAGAGAACTGACCACTTAGGAAAATGTTTAGACCACTTAATAGCAATAAGGGAATTATTTTTATGCCACTAATTTAAATAGAATAATCGGCAATGAAAACTCTTCTTTATATATGAAGATCCTCCGATCATGTCACTTAGATAACTTTACATGGATTGTTCAACAAGTTTTAGGAAATTTGTCAAGTGGTAGTCGCTATGTCGAGTGTCAGGTTGTGAAATGTTTTGACTTCCTTGCAGCAGGTCTGATAAACAACTAGAATTCAGAAATTTCGTCGTGGATGGAAAGTAGGAATAAATTCACAATAGCTGATATGATTTTGAATGAGTGTAAATTTGCTGCAATTATAAAAAAATATTCGAGTTTTTTACGTATTTGATGGATATGTAATATGAATGGGTAAACAGAATTTTACTAATTAGTTATCTTATTGACAAAACTATTCCAATAAAATTTTAAATGCAGATAGCAGTTGAATGCGAATATTTTAAAAACTCGAGTTGAAAGCCAAAAATTAAGAGTAAATTTAAATTAGAATTCGCGAGTTATTTAAAATAAATGGAAACACTACGTACAAAAGTAAGTGTTTAAAATTTGTTGTACTGTGTAGTCATTCATCAGATATTTTTTTAATGTTGACTTTTTGTCGTAATACGTTGGGTCGATGACAGGTTTGGGGCTTTTGACAGTGAGGTGTACTGATTTGATCCCAGGTCGCTTATCGAGCGGATCTCGCTGATGTAATATATATTATATTCACCGTAACTGTAATTTATATATATATATATATATATATATATATATATATATATATATAAGTTTATGGTTACATATGTACTTGGATATTCATACACGCACATACATTGGAGGATAGGTAAAAATTTTCTCGGAATGTAGAGGAAGACAACAAGTTTGGGTTGTTTACTTACATAGTCTCTAATGAGATATTCATTAAGGGTATATATACCAAGTTTTAGTTTAATTGTGTCATTAACCACTGAGCTATCATCGATCAAGCAGCTTATTGTGGAAGACATTATCGATTATGGAGAAAATCGAATTTCGAACAGTCCTCAATTTTCTGACAAAGTAAAGAAAGACACTACAAGTCATGTTGAATGAGATGTCATTGATTTATCGATACTCTTGGCATAGTAAAACCATTATTCAGCTGAACAAAGGCAGAGATTTGATCGAAGAGGATCTGCGCCCAGGACAGCCGATCGAAACCACCTCCAGAGACATTGTTAAATAAGTTTAAAACCTTGTATTGGAAGGTACCCGATTAAAGAGGTAACATTTGGGAGAAATAGTTGAAGTTTCTTCTACAACCATTTTGAATATTTTTTACAACTATATTTGTATCTCAAAAGCCAGCGCAAGATGAGTGTCAAGAACGCCCCCGCCGCCGCAAAAGCAACAATTTGTCGAGTATTCATGCGACTTTTTGTATATCGATAGATACAATAAAGATAAAATTTTGAACCAAATTTTTACAGGTGGCAAAATTTGTGAGCATTTTTATAAAAAGGGTATAAAAAGGGTACCCCTTCACCAATAGGCTGGAAAAGTCACGGTGACGGTCTTCTGTAACACAGAGCGTATGCTGCCTATTAACTTCTAAAATAAGGATGTTTTATAACTGGAGAGTACTATGCTAGTCTATTGGAGTAGCTTTAAGAGGCCTTGAAGAAAAGAAAAGGCGAGAGAAATTAACGAAAGGTGTGGTGCTTTTGCACGACAATGCACTTGTATACAAGGGGCATTTGCCTGATGGTTGTATTGTCCTTCACAAGTGCTACTTTCAATTATTGTAACACCCACCTTACAACACAGACTTAAGTACCTGCGATTATTATTTATTCGGAAACATGAAGAAGAAACATGGAAACATGGAGCTTCGTGGAAAAAAATCAGTGATAATGAAGAGATCAAGTCTGCAATTTTAGATCGTTTTCAAGCTGAAGACAAAACTTTTCTTGGTCTAATGGTAAATATATTTAAAAGGGAAAAATAGTACCATTTGAGATTCAAATTAATACTGTTTACCTTACCACTATCATAATATTAATACTCTATTGCGTTTAATACTTAGATTGACGTTAAAAAATAAGCCACTTTTTTGTAGACAGAGCGCGGCGAGACATCCGCAGGGGTAGTTTTGCAAGACCTTGGCCTACGCACAGCCATGTACTTAGATCCGTACGGTCAATTTAAATGTTTTTTTATACAAAGATAAACAATTCCTATGACATTACATTTTATTCTTAACATTCATTAATGTCAGTTTCTTTTCATGTAATTTAAAAAAGAGTAAAAAAGTTAATGTCTGCGTTTTACAAATATATTTAAATTGTTTTTCAGTTACTCTCTGTATTTCCTGTTGGAATGGATTTAATTTAAAAATGATTACAGTTCTAAATTGTATCTATATACACAGATAGATTAGGTTCTTAAGTTAATCTATCACCTGTATATAAGTACAACGATACATATTCAGTTTCATTACGGCCCAAATTGTTCCCGGATTGGACTTCTTGAACTGCCGTAGGTGACTTAACTGTTATTAGAGCAGTAGTCTTGTTCGACGAGTAATATGTAAGTAGTACTATATTTTTTATTTGAGCATGCGTGAGGAATTTACCGTATTGTGGTGCTGAGAAACCAGTTTGCACGCAGTTTCCTCTGCTTTCAATTTATTTTTTGAATTTTACCTTTGTGAAGTTATTTTGTTCTTATGCATCGGTACTAAAATATCACCAAATCTCTACAGCTTTGCTTTCTTAGAATACAAATAGAGAACAGCCAACCTTTCAGCCACCTTTATGGCCCAAGCTCTTGAAAAATAGGATTACAACAGAGGACAGGCAATTCCGTGCCTCAGCTACACCAAATATGCCGTTGAGTCTCTCTCTCTCTTTCTCTCCGCCGTGCTAGTAATCGTAGTGTGATTATGCTAAGATACTCTTTCCTCTCAATTTGAGAGAAAATGAGGACGAGAGGAGACTCTCTTTCCTATCGATTCAACCAATTTGATATCTACGTAATATATAGTGACGTAATGTTTGTGAAGTATCAATGGCAATTATTGGTTGTGTCCAGAGATGAAATTAATAGTCATTTTACTTCATCAATATATACATACCTCTTCAAAACTTATTACCTAGCTATAACCATCGCTAGTACTGTATATGACGGCTTTTAATCTTAAACCTATAAATCTAATGAACTTTAATATAAGGCTAAATATTAACTTTATTTCTTTTTGTTTTGTAAGCTGAATGTCCATATTTATAACTCATTTTACAAAATTTTAGGTTCAAATTATTGATAATAGAAATTAGGCAGTGTAACGCCAACTAGTTTTCTCTCGATTGATCTTTGAGCCACTAGGAGTTTTGGAGAATATATCTCCATATGTGAGACACACTGGTTATACGTACGAACTGAAAGCAAACTTGAGCTTGGAGTAGACCGCCCATGCTAGCATGCGATTTGATTTTGGTTGATTGTCCTTACTGATTACCTTCATATAAAGAATTATTCAGTATTATTTGGGCTATTTGTCATGACCTTGGTTTTACCAAGTTTCATTCCCAAGCTATACTGTGAAGCATCGTGAAGCCTTCGTAATATGATTTTGGAGGCCTCTCGGATTATCGGATAATAAAACCATATCATCCGCAAACCTAAGGTTAATCTATCTCTTGACTCTTATGTTAATACCTGGCTTCGCTTTCTACAATGTCTTAAATATATCCTCCAGTTTGACAGTGAAAGCATACTCCCTGTCGTACCCCTCACCGTATTTCGACTTTTTTGGTTTCCGGTGGTAAGTTCAAAGTTGCATTTTGATAGATATTTCGTATTAGATTCGTACAACGATGATGAATACAGGCCTTATAAAAACACTGAATTACTGCCCAGGATTCAAAACTACCGAAGGCCTCCTGATTCTCATGGTTAACGTATAATCTATAATACTCACCGCAATCAACGGCATCTGAATCCGGTTTTTTCAACTCGTACAACGATGTAAATGTATTTGTATATATATATATATATATATATATATATATATATATATATTTATATATATATATATATATCTATATATATATATTTTATATATATATATATATATATATATATATATATATATATATATATATACACATATATGTGTGTGAGCGTCTATATTAATCAAATAACGAGTGTAGATTTTTACACGTTCGGGAATATGAATAGGAACAACGCCTTTTTTAAATTTGGCTTCGTTTATCTATGATTAAAAATTTACGACTTTACATGCATACACACATTTACATTATGTGTGACGAGACGATTTTTCATTGACAATAAGCCTTGAAATTTGATTTTCGAGTCTGTTAATGAATTTGCATGATGAACAAATAAAATATTAGTAAAATTTTGGCTCATTGTAAGCTATGCGGCGGTGATATTTAGCATGCTAGATGCAAATTATATGAGAATGAATACTTATGAAAAAGAACAGTTACTGCCCCATTGAAAAATCATTTGAAATCCATGCCTAAAACGAAGAGCGGAATGCTTCATGAAGAATAAATATTTACCCGCATCTTAACAACAGTCTATTAACCTAAAATAGACATAAAGTGACCTCAAACATATAACTTTTCACGATTATATGGAAAAAGTAAATAACGAGATAACAAAAATTCCATGTCTCTTCCTTTTCACGAATAAATAATGAAAATATTGCCAATTAGGGAGGACGTGGTATTTAATTTTGTGCAACAACTTAAATATGTAACGTACAAAGAACCCTTCCCCTATCCATAATTGAAAAGTCTAGCATTATTTGCCATCAATCGAGAAAGTTAGCGAAGAATTACATAGAAGAAATTAGTACGAGAAATAACATAGCAAAGTCAAAAAAAAATTCAAATTATTAGTCATTTGAAAAAAATGTCTTTTACTTTTAATATTCATCATTATGGCCAAAACCTAAAGGAAAATTTCAATGCATTGTTAGAGGTACAGTCACGAATGTTGAAAAAGTATTCATTTCTGCACACTCAAGATGTTGATTTGATGTCACATAAATTTCCACTGACTGTCAAAGGAGATTATATTAGTCAGGAAAAACACATTTTCTTCACTCAAATATTGCTTAATTTGGCCTTATAACCCTACAACAAACACGAGCCACCCATCTTTATAAAAACGTATTACAAGGTGGAGTAGTTTTCAAAAGAGTTGATAATCCTAATTGTTCAATGAATATTATAATTTGCTGTTGTGTTGAAAAATGCGTAGCATATTTTTCGTTTTAAAGAAGAAATGTTTTGTTTGCTTTCATTAAAAAAAAACTGTTGTATAGACAAAGTGTGTTTCAGCAAATTTTTTGCAAAAAATATCATATTTTGTATAAAAAAAACAATATTAATTTCTTTTATATTTAAATGAAATATCAAATTACTTTGCAATTAATTGTTATTGAAATTGAATTTATTGTATTTTATTGATATACTTTTCTTCTACTTTATTAAATTCGACGGAAAAATTGCATGAAAACCATATTTCCAAAATATTGGCATTATTTTTGCCAATACATCCGGCATTATTAACCAACTTCAAATTTTGATGATTGTCTTGTTATTTGAAAGAGGGTGCTATAGGTATAGTCCCATATAAATATAATGGTGATCTGATGATGAGGTCCGGAAACGAGCGATGGGACTCCTTAAGAAATGGCAGTAAATAAATTATTATTCAAGATATTTGCCACGGGTAGTTGAACTTTGCAAAATATCTACTCCACTTACCAGGTCAGGGTCTGATAATAAGTTCTGGATGTGAAAAATGGAACTCCTTAAAGGATATTAGTAAATCAACCGTGATTAAAGATATTTGCTACGAGTAGTGGATACTCTGCAAAATAACTACACCGATGATCAGGTTAAGGTCTGATGAGGAGATCTGGAGATGAACAATGGAACTCCTTAAGAGATGGCAGTAAATTGAAAATAATTCGAGATATTTGCTATTGGTAGTTATTTCTTTGCAAAATAACTACACTGTCGATGTTTTATGCGTTCTGGAGATAAATAATTGAACTGCTTATCGGATGGTAATAAATTAAATGTAATTCAAGATATTTATTACTGGTAGTTTTACTTTGCAAAATAACTGCACCATCAACCAGGTCAGTGAGTAATGATGAGTTCTGAAGATGAATAATGCAACTCGTTAACGGATGGTAGTAAATCGATCGTAATTCAATATTGTAACCATACGTATGCTACTGGTTAGTTGTTTCTTTAATTATTACTTTGCAAAATCTGATGTAGGATTTCGTATAAGGAGAACGGAACTCCTCAAGTCATAGTGTTTAATTTGCAAAATCTGATATTAGACGATAACGGAAATCGGATAACGGAACTCCTCAATGGCTAAGAGCTAACTATAGCAGCTACTACTGTCGCTTCATTCTATGTGTTGTTGACAATCAATTTTAGACAAAGGGGAAATTATCTATATACTAGCTTTTCCCTGTGACTGTTAAAACGTAATTCAATATTTTAAGGAAGAAAGTAATTGTGATGAGTAATATTAATATATTAATCACTAAAAATTCTAAAATAACTTTTTTTAAAAAACCGACTTCAAAAAAAGGTAGGTGCAAAAAGGAAAAAAATAATTAACTGAAAATAGGTACCCACTTATTTGCAATTAATAATTAAGTTACTTATTTTTGAAGTCGGTACAAGTACTGTCGGCCAACTTAAATAGAATTTATAATTTAATTTAATTTATAATGTAAATTTAAAACTATAACTTCTAATTTATTCTCAGTACTAAATAAATTCATAAAGGGCGTATTTATAATTTAAATATTTATATTTAAGTTGATCGGCGGCGGCACCGACTCCAAAAATTAATAACTTAATTATTAATTGCAAATAAATAGGTACATATTTTGAGTTAAATATTTTTTACTTTTTAGTACGTACCTTTTTTGAATTCAGTTTTTTAAGTTATTTTATTTTGTCAAATATCCTATATATATGCATATATATATATATATATATATATATATATATATATATATATATATATATATATATCTTGAAGGTGAACATTTTTGGGGAGGTCTATTTTTAATGAAAAATGGACGCGTAAACATAGATTTTCGGGCAAAATAATATGACGACTCAGAATACTTACAATACAGCACATTTCACAGAAGTAAGCGTCGATCTGTTTATATTATCTTAATATTAAGAAATCGAAATATCCGATCAATAATTTTTAAAAATATTTTATTATTGGTGTTAGCTTACCTATTTACCTTTAAGGTTGTAGATACTATGAACAGTTATTAACTAGGCTAAATATTACAATAACTGAAGGAATTTGGTAACCCTCATGGTCATTTGCATCGTCATTGTGAATTGACGGGGTCTGTATTGGTACGATGAAGCATGTAAGAAGCGCACTGGTTTTAATAGCTATACATGCATAAATAGAGAAAGATTTTCCAGGTAAGACGATAACTGCCAATTAGAGAATCTAACTCATATAATTACTACAGAATTAAGTGCAAATTATTATTTATAACTAATTTAATTGTAATAGCACATAAAAATAAGAACATAGTGATCAACCAGTTTCGTCAAGATGGGACGGAGTGTTTCAGTAAATACATATTTATCCTTACAAATTACGAAACCATCATTATAAGATAGAGTGATCAGCGATAATTTAGAAGAGTCTAGCCTATTAAGTAAATATGTCTCAATATAAATCATAGTTTTTTTATTACAATAATTATTATTGATATAAATATCATTAAAATTCTAGCTACAAAAATGAGTAATAAAAGTTAAAATAAAAATAATTATACCTGCTGAACAGATCAGTAGATGTCAGTAAAATAAATAACTGGAGGCATAATGGTTCCCCCACCAACACGAGCCAAGACGCCTGCAAAGCACCGACTTTTTTTCTAGAAGTGTTTCGCCGTATTTTTATACATTCGTAACTTTGTTATGGACAGCATTTGAGAATTTTAAAAATAGATTTATAAAGGTATGTAACTTTAGTATCATTGCAAATACTTAAAATATCAGTAGTATAATGCACAACAATCTTTTGTGGTCTATACGGTTAGATGTGAAGAAACGAAATGCTAACGTTATGCTAATTTCCCGTTGTTCTGTGACACGCCCAAGCACTGTAACTCTCTTTGACCAAGATATACACCAATTTAAGACTTGGCTTCATGTGAGATTTCATAATTTTTAAGAATGATTCGTGATAACATTTTTATATGAAATATTTTTGATGAGATATATTATAACTGAGACACATTCGTGGAACGATTGGGGAAGAATCAGATTATAAATGTTGTTATAAAATAAAACATTTCTATTTTTTCAATAGATTGTTACCTTTATAGAAATACAAACTTAATATTTTAAAATAATTAGGTGCTATTATATAACATATATCTGATAAATTAGACTGAATATTCATTTATGCCGTGATTTTATACTAACTATTCTCGCGATATGCATGAGCGGTTTCAAGATGTAATAACATACATATAATGATTGCGACCATTCGTGAACATATGTACGTCAATGCGATATTACCTACTCAAAAGTATAATCCATGATGGTCATGACACCGTTACAAGAGCTTTCCGTCTAAAAATAGAAAATAAGGTCTTTTTTATTAAACGCAAATATTTGGAAAAGTAGTTTAAATTATATATTATGTAAAATCGAAAAATCTGGTCTGTTATACGTATACATCTTGCTGTGATTAATTATTTTTCCGATGTGTTATTGCTCCAGATAATTAGGTCTAACCTGAAATAAAGAAGGTTGACCTGGAGTAAATAGCATTCTCTCATATATATATATATATATATATATATATATATATATATATATCATCTTAAAAGAGTTTACTCCATTTATTTCGTTTATCCAAACATCTTTGTGCATCTGATTCCATCTCCATGCAACAACATCACTCTCAATTTTTAAAAATTCGTACTATGTTGAAACACAAAATTTTACAATGTACGAATTTTTAAAATTTTGAGGTTTATTCTTTATCCTTTTATTACATTTATTTGGTTTATTTAAGGATGACTGCTATTTAAACACAGAACGAAATCGCTTTAGCTGTCGCGTCTTCTGAAAGAGAGCAAGGTTATTCATGTTGTTTTTAAACGTATTTATTAACTTATTATATACATAGGGACTGACTTCAAATCCTTTAAATAACATTTTTAAGTAAAGTGATAATGCGGAAATGTTCGAAAGTATTAAGTTTATTGCTTGGGATAATAACATTTTGGTATTATAAGGATATATTTGAATATGAGCTTTTAAGATTTTAGGCGAATAACAGATACAGTCTTATTAGCAGAAAAATTACAGTATTGTCAATAGGCGATCAGCATCAAAAATGCAAATTCAGTCCATCAACTCCATATAAGGAATGATATATGCACTACCATTCAAAGAAAAGTTAAATATATCATACCTATTCACTAGGAATGATATATTTAACTTTTCTTCTCTTCACACACATCACATCTGCAATTAGCCTATATAATGGACATTTTGGCAAAGTCACGTGACTGCTAAAAATATTAAAAGTAATTAGTATATTTAATAATATTAAATATACTAATTACTGTGACATATTTTGTTTGACAACCTTGATCGTAACATTTGGCTTGATACCAGAATATCACATGTATGAGAATTTCACCGAGTCTCTTAAGCCTTGCAAAGTACCAGTCTTCACATTACATGCAAATTACTCCATTAACGAAGTCATTCATGACATACACGTAAGTACGTTGGTAAGAACTTGGCTATGTACCAATAAAATCGCCAAGACAAAATCTTTTTCAATAAATCGCAATGTATAAACTCAATCAAACCCAAATGCGAAGAAGACGATTTGGTTTTCGTCTAATATTTCCATTGCGTCCCTCGTCTTATCGCCTGAAATACCCATCCCGTTCTGTAGCCCTACTCGTATCTATACCTATATTAGAAATAAATTAACATTACCTGCCATTAATTAATTAAATCTAAGCCTATATTATATAATTTTATATATCATCATCATCAGTCGAAAGACGTTCAATGCCGTTTATAGACCTCCCGCGGTATTTACTAGATCATTTGTCCACATAACAGCGGATTTCACTCTGCGGCTTTCGGCACGTGGTCGCTTATCAAGAATAAGTCATCCCCAAAAGTCCTTATTCCCGCTATAAGATTTAGCCTTCTAATGCTACGAGCTATGTCGGTAATCTCAGTCTTCCTACGAATTACATTTTTACATATCGCGGTCCTTTTCATAGCTCACCAGATGATCGATACACCAATTTGCCTCAAAAAAAGAATCATCTCACCAGATGATGAGATTATTTTTCTTTTTGAGGCAAATAGTAAGTTGATGCTTATAGTCTGGCTACTGATAACACAAACTAGTTGAAGATTTTCATGCTCAAACACGGGGTTATTTTGTATGACAAAATATGTTGACATTTCCAGAAGCTGCTGAAAGTACGTGTCCGGTTTACTTCTTTCTCGGATTTACTTAATTGGATAATTGGTCCTAGACATATGTACATAGTGACCAAAAATTTAAAGTACCATTTTCGATATTTATCAATATATTTAGATGCAACACGGACCCATAATCTTTTTTTGTCCATGTCGATTTTAAAACATATCTGTATGGAAGCATTGGGAGCATTATTTGTGCCCTATATGACACACCATTCATTATGCCAACATTTATATCACTGTATGTAAGAATGGATTGTACTTCATTACAAAGAGAAAATTATATTTGCAAGAGTTTTATTTACAAACCACTTATTTCTGTCTTTAGTTTCTTAATAATCAAAATAAAGAATTAATCGGGAACGAAAACCATTTATATTCATTATTTATGAAAAGGAAATATTAGTGTTTCCTGTAAAGTTAAGCAGTGTTGGTTGATTTTTTTCCTCCAAATAAAACACCTTTTCTTCTTTTTTAATATAGATACGGGATCGGTAGTCTTCTTGGCGATTTTGACTGGAAGCGTGATGATCGTGTTGCGATAAAGAAAGCCTGAGGTACTAGGTTGAGGTATTTGGAAATATGAATACGAAGAGTCAGAAGAACTAAATTGAATGTTAGGGTTATGATCTGGCTCCCTTGTATTAGTTGTATCATGGCGTAGTGTTTTACTAGTCAACGAAGGCTGCTGATTTGGTAGTGGATCTTCTTTTGAATCACTTGATGATTGACAGCATCGACTGATGGTAGCTAGTAATCGTTTGACATCTTCGTCATCATCACTGTCGCTTTCTGAAACCTCTTCTTCATCTTCACTTCCAGATAGTATAAGAAAACATTTTTTTATTTGGTCGTTATTAGTTTTTTATTATAAAAACGTTAAAAAAATGTTATATAAAGACGGACTATCAACTAATAAATAAAAACTGTGATACAATTTAAGTTAGACAGTATCTCAAGTTTGAGCCAAAACTATTGTTAATATGTGTTTGTCTCTGCAAAATAAGGAAGGTCGGTGAACAATTTGATGGCATATCTGGAACGTTTATAAAAATACTGATCTCTGTAGGTAAAATTAAATAATAAAAAAATAGAAGTCTTACTCGTATTTTTACATATTGTCCAACACGATATAATATTTTTATGTATAGTATTGATTGATAATACAATTTTTAACAATTTTAAACTTTGCGGAAATGTTCAAAGTACGTGATTCATTATAGTTTTCTCAAAGATATCGATTATTGAATTAGTAACAAAGTTTGCTTGAATCAGGTACTGTCAAACTCTATTGATTGTCCGTTTTTATGGTAAAGATGTCGCTACTTGTCATTATTTGATGGTCGCAACAGATTTTATTGGAAGTCCCACATATGTAACTGTATGCGATCTTGGGTTAAAGTATTTTATCCATGTTACTCATTTTTAATTTGAGAAAAATACTTGTAGCCTACAAGAAATCTCGCGTCTTTTTTCTCTATCTACTTTGTTGATAGAAATCCAATTTGATACTTCATTATCAGATATTTTCTCCTCAGAAAATTACATTTTTGTTACTTACTATTATTTTTTTACTTTTGTTTGTTTTTCCTGTAACTTTTATTTTCAAATATGTAGTTTTTTATTTCACACTTAGATTTACATTTTTTTTGTTGCTTTCATCGCTTCTATTAGGTCGTATTTATGATATCATGAAACAAATGTTTATGCTATTATGAATAGGTGTGGAAGTTACACTACAGGAAACCGTTAAGATATTTAGCATCGCTAAAATATAGAAATTGGTCTGGCTTGCAGTCACTAATTTATTAGACAATTTTTTCAATGTTTCCTCTAATTAATACGTAGTGAGTTATTATGTGTCCTGGATGGTTTATTAAGTTGTATTTGATTTCTTAGGAAAATTAGCGCAACATCTGAAGGCTAGATATGTCGATGGTGAGAAATCAAGGCAATATTAATATTATGTTCATAATCTATATCAACAATATATTAGTTTCGGTTATTGCTAAAATAATATTTCGATATGAGCAAAATTGGAGCTTATTTGTCAGGTTGAACCAGTTTGGATCCTAACACATTGAGAAAATTAAGTTAATTTCTTCATTATTAACCCACTCACACAAAGAGAAAATAATGGATCGTAAAAATAATCCTACACCTGAAACATCAAAACTATTACTTATATTTTACACAAGCGGATTAAGTGATTTTCATAAAGTAAAAATGGATCTCTTTTGTAGTAAAAAAATGTATGGGAAATGAACTTCATAGTAAAAAATACATCACGTACCTTTTAAAGCATATTGGTAATTTTTTAAGGTAAAATTAAATCCAAACATTTCACTCAGCTAAAAAGGTACCAGGTCCAGGTGACATTATTATGGTTTCTATCTCTTTACACATGTATAATTTTCAATAATTCACATTTAAATTAATCAATATTTCCTTTAAATTTATATAAAACATTACATTTAAAGAGAATTTAACCGAAATTAATTTATTTAGATGGACGCTATGAAAAGTATATGTTGCCAGCTTTCTTTAAAATTATTGATTCTACCTTTATATTTTATTAGATAACGTATAGAAATACAAAAGATTTTAAAAATATGTGTATGTATAAAACAGAAAATATGACTTAAAAAATTTAAAAAAACATTTTTTTACTCGTTGAAAAAATGAGTTAATAAGACTACTAATTCTTATAAAAGTTATAAAATTTGAGGCCCAAAATAATAAAAAATTCAGATGAATTTAACGATGCGTTGATTCATTTTAATTTTTGAATGGAGATGAATGAACGCAAACGCATTGAATTCAATGATACGTTGATCGATTTTCATAAATTTGTTTGTAAGTAAATAGCTTCTGATAGCTGCCATATAAATGGGATCAGAGCCAGATAAGTAACTATGTAAATATCTTAACAAATTCCCGAACGGATGAGAGTATTCAATAAGGCACAACTTTTGATAAGTTGATACCGAGGTTATTCGTATAAATTCTTTAATTCAAGGTTATTCGTATAAATTATTTATTTGAAAATAGGTGACCGAACTCCACAACGGTGAATTCACCACACATTCATCCATCACGGTAGATCCACTCCACAATCCACAACGGTAGATTCACGGATTTATACTCGTTTGACTCGACTGATGAGTCCTTTGTTTATAAGTAGTGGCGAGGATTTAATGATAGACACGCAACGTGATGATAAGAAGTTCTTTGTGGCGACGATTAACTTGTCGAGTTTGAACTCCTTTGAGTTGACTTAACGCAAGGTAGAAAGTAACAAAGTAAATTGGCAACTAAGTATGTGGATATACATACAAATGCATTAAGTAACTAAGATATCTATAGGCAGGTCGGCAGGTAGGTAAGTAAATATATTCAGGTATATCAAATATATGAACAATTAATATATTAATAGGGAGGTAAGTGAAGAAGTAACTAGTATATTAGAATATTAACATATAAGTTTGTAAGAACGTACTGAGGTATGGAGAAACCTGGAAATCAATAACTAATTATGTAACTGAACCATATATATATATATATATATATATATATATATATATATATATATATATATATATAGGGTAGTCAAGTATGTACCAGCAAGTAGATAGATAAGTAAGAATATAACGATGCCATATTTATGTAGGAGATGTGGTGTGAATTTGGAAGTGAAAAATATATACAGGAAGTTATAGGTCAACAAAATTTTTTGAACACTTATACAGAAAAAACCATTCAAGAGCCGCTATTTCTCGGTAAATTAAAAAAAAATACTGATTTTTGTGAGCATTTAAGTGATTATTAAAATATTCTGAAATATTTGTAAATATTTTAGAGCATATTCCGTTTAAGTTTACATACTATTAACTAATGAACAGTATACTCATAACAGAGAATGATCGTAAATTTTTGATATAATTTTTAGCCTTAATTATATTAAATAAACCCATTCCTTGGCAGAAAAGAAACTCTCGGTGTGTGGCTGAAAACATGGGAGAAAATTTACACAATCTTTATGTAAAAGCAATTACAACGAGGATACACGACACATTTTTAATTAAATGGCTTGACTTCTATTTCAATTTGTTAGGTAAAATTGTATGTTTAATATTACACTCGTATATCATTATTATTTTCTGAGAAAATATTTATTGATAAAATTCGTAAAAAAGGCATTCAAATCTTACGTGCATAACATAAACCTATATAATAATTTGGTGAAATGTTTGCAAATAATAATGAAATAGAAAGAAAAATCTCTAGAAAAACTAGCTTACAGATTTATTGACTTTTTTTTATTACTAATAAAGAGTATATGTCGTGCAGAGAAAAATTTAAAATGATGCAATATTTTTAGATTCAAGAAATGTAAATATAATCCACGTTCCTTTTTTGTCAAAAACAATATATTTTTCACATTTTTGATTTTATAAGTCCAAAATTTCCTGTAATAATTCATGTTAATGTACAAGTTTATATTATTATTTGACTTATATTCATATTCCAATAACAAAATCACCAAAACAACTTAAACTTATTTGTTTAAAAAATAAAAAAAATATAGTTATTGGAATAGTCCTTCCGATTTCATAAATTAATATAATTTTCAAACGATATGTACTAAGCCTATTTTAATTTCCCTTTCTATTTTCGTCATTCCTATATTACTTTATTTCCTCTAGTGATAAAATACGATTTTATTCTATTATCTACACTTGAGAAGAGACATTGATCACATGGAGAGTTCTTCTTATAAATTAACATCGATTTGTATAGTTTCTTTATTTCGATCTCTTGTAAGCAAGACTATAACCCTGTCACATAGCCATTTTAATATTCGCTTATGATATTAGAAAAAGTGCCATATTTTACATTTTGCTGTTTACTTCGAGATTTTAAAAATTAAAGTAAGAGTGGCTCACAATTCATTTGTGAAATGACATCCTGTATTAATGACACTTAATATAGTAAATATTGTTGATTAATATTTATTTTTCTTTAATTATTAGACTATTTATTTAGGGGCGTTTTATTAACTTTTTCAATATTTTGCACCAAGCTGCGAGTTGACTAAACAATTTTCTTTAATAATTAATTGATGAGTAGAAGTATAATGTTATGAACCAATGTAATGATATGAAACGGTTACTACTGGAGTCATACTGATACAGTATAATTTATGGAAAAATTATTTGTAAATGTAAAAGTCTGAATTTTTTAAATTGATGATGGTTCATAAACGCGTATCGGACATATTAAATATTTTTTTTTAAATAGTTTTACGGTGTTTCAACAACACAATATAAAATTATATATCTCTCTAAGTGTACCGACAGACAATTTAACAACAAATTCAAACATGCTATAAGTTTGCAATTGATTTAATTTGTTTACGATTTCCTACTAATGAAGCGGTTTGAAATAAAATTTTGGAATTTTCGAAAAAGTTTAATCTCAAATCGCATACTACACTTGACTCTTCGAAAATTAATCTACTTAGTATTTCTAAATCCGTGTCAACATTTAGAAAAGAAAAATGTATTCAATCAATTTGAAAATTAGAAGGGATAATTGGTTACAAGAGCAAAAATTTTATTTTTGTATATTATGATTGTGATGTAATTTCTTTACTTATTGAGAAACAACCGACTGCCAATTGTAAAGTGTATAAAAATTGTAAAAAATTGAAATTGTTAATGGATTTCAGTTTTCATCTATAACCTCGATATTTCGATTGAAAAAAGCCGCAATTCTGATAATTCTAATGTTTTTAACGTACTTTACTTACTCCTTTCCCAAATATAAAATACTTCACCCAGTCCCATCTTTTTACCTTTCCAACTTTAATATTTATACTTTTTCCGTTCACAGGCTAGATTCACTATTTTTTTTTACTATGTAGTCTGTTAAATTTAATAAATAAAACGAAATTATTTTATTTTAATTAATTTAATTATTAATATTAAAATCAAACCAAAATTGACTTCACAGTTGTCCTAAAATAGATTAGAAAAAATATTTAATGAAATTTAAAATTATGTACTTCAAAAATATATTAATACAATTATTTAACTTCACTAGAAAGAAAAGAACTGAAAAGGAGACGGAGACTGCGAGCACTTGACTCTTAATTTATTGAATTAGAACTGAACTATAACTGGAATTGACTGAGCTGGGTCCATGTACCTGGGTACCATGTACTGGGTACCATGTACTGTGGTCCATGTACTGGGTCCATGTATGTTTAAGTAAATATATAAATGCTGGCTCAAGAGTGGACTATTTTATGAACTGATTGCATCAAGGCCATAAAGTAGGAGTATAACAAAGCATTTTTCATTAAAGTGCAGTCTCAGCAGTGGAACATTCTATTTACGAACTGATTGTGTCAAGGCGCCAGAGCAAGAATATAACATAACCTTTCTCATAAAAGTGCTGTCTCAGCAGTGGACTATTCTACGAATTGATTGCGTCAAGGTGATGTAAGCATTGTTGGTAACAGAGCAGGTGTAAAACATTTCGCAATAGCCCCTAAGGACCTCATTACTATATTATTTATCTTATACTCGTCTTATTCTTATACAAAACCTATGTCTTATTAGTGCACATGGACTTTTATACCCGCGCTCTGCACTTTTAATTTCAACTTTACACTTAATATAGCTTATTGCTAAATTTTTTTATATTTTTTTTTGTTTGAGCATGTTTCATATCACATTCATTCATGCTTCAAAAACTGAGAAAAAAATTAATTGCCAAGGTAACTTTCCAATCTCCCAGTTGATTCACAAACTTGATTATCGTATTTTGTTGGTATTTAAGTTGTTTCAAAATTGTTTTAATCATAAATCATAATCATCATAAATCATATATTTAATCATAAATCATAACCATCTATTTATTTTGAGCTGAGAAATCTAAATTTATATTGGTGGATTTATTGCTAAAAGAGCAATATATCATAGTCAATAAATTGAGTGAGAAAGATTAATGAAACTAACAAAATAAATTTATACAGTTTAGCTATAAGTTATCCAAAAATAATGGAAGATTAAGTAAAATCAAACGTAATGGATAGGGATGGAATAAGTATAGGTCATAGGAAGGATTTTTAATGTGGCAATTATGATATGTAATGTAATTTCAGACAACTTTGTAATGCAGCCAATGAAGACGTATTTTGTGTGTATGTGTTTAGTTGATTCCATAATCTAGAAGCACATTAATGCATTGCAATAATTATGTAGGGCTCACAACGGTGGTCTAGTTTAAATAAAATGAAATGTTTAGAATTTATTGACAGAATGAAAATGGTTATCTATTTGTCGTTATCTTTGTCAATAAATACAAAAAGAAATAAAATTACTGGGCGTTTAAATATTTCCAAACAAATTCAACATTCTTTAAAATAGAATTTAACATTACAGTCCTATTGATGGTAACAATAAATATTTCTTACTGCCTTTATTTTTAATCTATCAACTCTCCATCATGAGACAATTATATTATTTAAACATATTCCGGCTGTAGTTTCAATTTGGAACTACCTATGTTTGACTTAAGTAGATCTTAGTTTATAGTGAATTTTAAAAGGAACATATTATGTATTTTCACTATTTTTCATAGATTATTATCGACAAACGAAAGATTCTTAACAAAAAATCATCCATTTATATTGTTGAAACTATGATAAAATATTTTGGCAACAAATGTATTTGGAGGAAGTTTATGCAAACAATTCTAAAGATCATGGTGATTGCCTTCATGTTTGAAAATCTGTACGAAATTTATTTCTTGTGTTGATGACATAATTTTTTACATTTTATTCACACACGTTTCTCAAACAAATCTTTCAAGACCTCTAGTCTATGTCTTATGGTTTCACTTTACTTTTATAATATCTGCAATATACTTAAATACCAGTATATTACATATTAGTGTATAACATACATAATTTTCTAGCTCTACAACATTTCCATTTTACAACATATACTTTCTTCGATTTAATGTCATATTTACGATTTCAGTATATCAATTTTATTTTCTACGATGAAACAATTGTTATTATTTTTTTTCTATAGTTTTCCCACGGAGAGACCCTAAAATGAACACGTACAAGACAAACAAAATATCTAATATCCATGTCACACCTCTATCCCAACATATTCAAATTGTTACTCTCGAAGTTGCCAACCACTGTGTACAACTAGAACAAACTGTGCAAACAGGTCAATTTAACTTTCAATTTAACTTAGTAGCACTTATATTTCTGTTTACAACGGTAACTAGAAAAATATAAGGACAAAAAATAATGATTTGTATATTATAATATTTTTTATCTTTCTATATTTCTATATCCAACGCGAATATAAATTTATACAGAGTACATAATGACACGTTAACGTCAAATATGACATCGTTATGAATCTGGCTAAGAATGTCTTTTGTTCGAGTACTTTAAAAATCGTCACGATAACGATCGTCACCTTAATTTCTTTATCATCTTAATTAATCTTTTTAGAAATAAGCACAGAAGTAATCATTTGGACATAGAAATTTTAATAACGATATAAATTGAGATTTACCATTTGACTTTTATCACATGCGCAGCTACCCGACTTGCTTATGTAGTCATTCTAGGAGGAAGATTTCAATTTTTATTTAAATTTTAAAAATGTCAACTAAATTTCAAACTTTCACTGCATTATATTCTACCTTTGCGTAATGCGGGAGATCATAAAATTGCTTCATTAAGATCTATTTTTGATGTATTATACCAAACTTCCTAAATCTCCAAAACTACCGAAATTCCCTACTTTCCAAAACAGAACGATAAATTATTGTCAGAACTCATGCAAAACTAGTAGATTTTAAATTTAAAAAATAATCTGTTTAAACTTCCAAACGAATTGTGAACCCAAGGATTATTGAGGGATACTCATGCGTAGAGAGTGGAAGGAACACTGTGAATCCAAGTAATATTGAGGGATACCCATGCGTAGGAAATTCAAAAACTTATCGTTTTCACCCCCAAAAAGGAAGTTAGTTTAATTTACTTTATGACCAAACTAACGTGGATAAACCAATCATTTTTAAACCTTAAATAGTATATGCTCTTGTTATTGGGATTATTTTTTTCTGAAAACTCTGTGTACTTATTCTCTCATTAAAGGAACTCTCTGCGTGTTTTGTTAAAATTGGCGCAAATGGCACACCAACAGAGATTATTTATTTCTTTTTACTTTCCAGCAAATCAATGAGAGTATCCGCATTTATTTGGCTTTGTTTGCGTCTTGTGCTAGTATCATACATGACATTTGAAACCATACTGAAAATTTGATAGCCCCTTGTCCCTTGAGACATTCGTAGCTCTCTGAATACCATGCCATTTTAATTCTTTTAATAAATCGAATTCTATATTTTGCGCAAAAAATTTACCTGAAACTGTTGCTTTATTACGCAGATGGATGGCTGTAGAATACATTCAATTGTTTTATATATGTTAGTAAAATGGAGGCATCGAGAAATTCACCCGCATCTGTGTACCCTGTGTTTAGAATATTTGCTTTGGAGCCGTTTCTTACCCGGCAATTTTTTTGTTTTTTTTTCATTCTACGTAATGATGTTCTGTTAACTATTGCGGAACAATTTTTTTCAAAGGAATGTTGGAAAAATTCCAAACTCAATGGGGTTTGGCATTATTGTAGAAGCGATGTAGAGACAATATATATATATATATATATATATATATATATATATATATATATATATATATATATATATAATTGACATACAATTAACATAGCTATGACCAATAAATTGAATAATTGAAAACTTAGTTGAGCTGATACATTTTGAATGCTCTCTTAGTAAAATTATTACCAGAAAAACATATTTCGTTTCTTCATAAAGTAAAATTAAGTAATATTTTAGTTCTAAAAATTAGTCATTATTGCATAATAGTGCCATCTATGATACCAAGTTTGAAATATATCTGAAACCATATAATAAATGCCTTTCACATTTATTACACATTGTAAACAAATATTGTGACTTAAAAACTTTAAATTGCACTTAAACGGGCCTCTAACATCCGAGTGATCCTAATATTGAATAACGACAGATACAGTTTAATCAGATGATAATAATTCATACAATTTACCTACAAACTTTACCTGTAGAAATTTACTAACTTAGTTTCTCAATAGTATTGAGATAAGTGAATACATAAATACCGCTAAAGAATCAGATAGGCGCCAGAAAAAAATAGAAAGTAGGCGTAGATAGAGCATGAACCTAATGGCGTGCATACTCGTTGTTGCTGCATCGGGAAAGAGACTGTTCATTATACACCATTACAAAGCTTATTAGCTGCAAGTTGCGCAGTACCGTCCATCACAAAGCTTAGCATTCCGCAATATTCGAGTATTTGTAATATTCAATTTATGTAAGTAATATTCCCAAATGAATCTCCAAACAATAGGATGATTATGATTATGTAAGCAATTTTTAAATTTAACCAGGAGGAGGTACGTACGTGTTTGATAATGTCTTCCTTTTCACATTTAAATATTTATTTACAACTGAACGTGTAGGGAAGTCGTAACCGAGTCGTTTCTACATACTTGAATATTTTTAGTAATTATTTTCCTGTAATGTTAGTGGTATATTTTCGTCGAGACCTTTCTACGAATACCTTGCGAAACATTTGCAAGACGAGGAGTCACAAATCGACCCATGTACACATTTGGCTCCACTTGGTGTGATTTTTATCCTTCTGTCAATGGGCCAGATTATCGTTGAAATTGCTGTCAATACGACTTTTTGTACATGTGCATATTCTAGTCATATGTATGTAAACTATAATCTTTTTAAGTTTTCTGAAATGTTTCAGAAAACTTAAAGAGAATACGTGCTACCCTATGACAAATGTTATATATTGTTTAAGTATTTTGTGTTTTTTTCGATATAATGCATATCTGTCATTTTGGGTACAATTTTTGTCTAAATACAATAGCTAAAGATTCCAACACAGACAAGAATATATAAAGTATTCTCAAGTTTATGTCCATGTCCTTTGACGCCTGAACAAAAACCAATTGAAAACTATTTTATAAAGGATCTAATTCTATCTGCATCTGATCTATAAACGATCTGACAAGTTATTAGTAAACCAGAAAAATAGTCGGTATTTGCAAACTTAAGGTCAGCTTAATTAAATGCTAAAAAGGATATTTGTGAAAGACATGGCTTGGATAAGAAGGGTATGGCACCGATACGACGAGGTAACAAATTATGGGATGAAATCATAGTTGACAATGGTTAGTATGGTTAACCAAATTGAGATATTTAAATATATGAACGAATCTTCTGTCTCTGAGACGATGGATTCATATTAAACTTGAAATCTTCGAAATTGAGATGAAGGTATCAATTACAGATATAAATCAAGACAAGACGGTTAGATATGATTATAAATTAAAAATAAATAAAGGTGAATTGTTTCAGCGACCATAAGTTAAAATGTAAATAACTTTAATAATATCTTTGAGATATGTATGAATAAATTTTGTTTTGTTTTCTTTTTCACTTGTGTGTATGTGACACACACACACATATACAGGCATATATATATATATATATATATATATATATATATACATATATAAATATATACGTATAATATATATATATATATAAATATGTGTGTTTATTTATGTATGTGTGTATATACAAAAAAAATTCTCCGCGATTAATTCTTGTGATCTATCATCCGTGGATTATAAAAAAACGATATCAAATTTAACATTAATAATTGAAAGAAAATATCTAACTTTTGCTTTAAAAACATCGCAAAATTTTTTTAGCTCAAGTGTTGTAAATTCCAATCGAATTTTTTGATATTTTAATATTTTTGACTTTTTTAAATCTATTTGTCATATAGATTTTAAAAATCCATAATTTTGTAAGGATAATAGTTATAGGTTTTCGTCATTCAAAAGAATTTTGTCATTCAAGATAACCTACTTTTTATGAATAATCCTTCTAAGAAACAATTTATAACTTTTATACGAATTAAATTAGCTTTCTAATTTATTTATCAGTAGTTCTTCTATTTTAAAAGAGTTTTGGAAGAGTGAAGCAAAAATTACCTTTTAAACTTTGAATTTTTGAATTTTTTCATTCGCAATTTTTTTTATTAGAATCATTTGCTAATAGTTTTTAAAAAGAAAACTTTTCCTTTTGGTTCCCTTCAGTTAATGTATTGAAATAAAAAAAATCCCAGAAATATACTTAAGTCATAATTGACGAATCAAGTCAAACAATATAATTGATGCTAAATCACTATTTTTAATTAACGCTTGATATATCATATACTGTAAACCTTAGAACCTATAACCATAGGCATACTGAAATTTTTCAATCTTACTATCTAAGAATTTAATATTCTACTATATTACGTATTAAATATTCTACTATTGTACGTTTACTCGTTACGAGAAAACTCTTGTCAAAAGATAATTATATGAGTGATGAGGGGAACGCAATATGAGAACTTAAAACAGATATATGCAATACGTAGCATAGTCATATTTTATTTAATATTTAAATAAACCATGACGAGTAAGAGACACTATACCCAACGTTATATTTTTGGCGTCTCTTTTGATGTGAGAGATCGCTAAACGCTTCGAGATATTCATTTGTACTTTAAACAAATGAAATTAACTCTTTATTTCATCCTATCGTGTGACAGCCAGGAGAATAAAGTATCACTAAATGCGCTGAGCTATATATATGTTTACTCTTTACGAATTTATGTTGTAGATACCGAACTAGAGATATATTTATTAAACTATAAATAATTTACACTTCCAAAAATACCAGTAGACTCACAGGATTCTACTAAATTAATGAACTTGGTATGTTTTTTGTGATGACCAAATTATTTTGGTGCGCCAAAAATAATTCTAAAATGAGTGGTCTAATTTCTTTAACTATAAAACAATGATTTTTAAGTCGCTATGAAGCACTAAATATTAGATTACGAGTACTTTAATAAATCATTGTGAATGCTCCAGATTTATTCATCTCATTGTGCAAAATATTTTTTTTAATCCAAATAAGTAGGTCTGGATACACGAATCGGATTTATATAATTTCATCACGTCCATCTGTCTGTCATTCACAGCCTCGTAGTTTCTACAGTTTGACATTTTGAAAATGGATAGTTTGTATTGAGATCTCAATTCACATATAACTAAATCGTAATATTTTTGAAATTTTAATCCAATATTCAAATTAAATGTTAATATTTTACTTCATACGTCGCAAAACCTTACTTTTTTTATTTGGCTGCTTGTGCGTGTAAACTTGTAGTGAAAGTTTTTTTCGCACATCTTCAGATGGCTACTCGAAGTAGATCATTCGGGTGACCCATTTGATAGGTTTTTTAAATTTTATGCTCCACTTACATTTTTAAGTTCCGCTTGTATAATATCGAGTATTTTAGATTTAAAAATCTGGAAAATGTATCTTCATTTTGAAACAATATGATTTTTTTTTAATTTGCATCAACAATTTCAAGAGATATAAACGGCTACTGAAACCTACTTTGTGCCTGTTTCGACATTTGGACGGTTTTGGTGGTTTAGCTATAAATAATAATTTACTGATGGAAAGTATTTTATAAAAATACATTTATATATAAATAATGAATTTCGTTCACCAGTATAAGCATCAAAACATATATTAAGTGAAAATATGTGTTTAGAAAACGGGAGTTTTCTTCCAGTTCGTAAAATCAAAACTGTAATCTGAATTATTTTATATTGCAAATGGCGTATATTTAAAATCAAATCTGATCACAATATTATTTTGGAAAGGGGGTAAAATTCTCTTTCGATGTCGTATATAAAGAATAGTATTTAGTATGGAAATTATTGAAAATAAATTTAATAAATAACTGGTCTACTTTCAGGTTTTCAAATTCATCGTGTAAAATATGTTTTAGTTAAATATGAAAATAGTAACAATAAAATTTTGTTGTTAATGCGGTAATATTGTTTTATACTAAGTAGTATTATAATGAAAACCTATTCTTTCATAACGTTCTGGTTTTTTAACGACAAAAAGAAGGAAAAAATTAAGTAAGTGCTTTTCCCTGAACTCTTTAAAAAGCGTGATTTTTCTACACTCACACACTTGTCTGTGCGTATATATATATATATATATATATATATATATATATATATATATATGTATACTTACATAATCATATACACATTAAAGATTTCGAAATTTAATGTATTAAATATTATTAAACAAACTAGTCTATTTTATATCAGATACTTTTGAAAGGTAAATAATGAGCATGCTAAGATATTTATTAACACCCTACGTAAAAAGAGTGTCTGCGTGTCTTCAAAAAAGGACACATACACGATATTAAAGTAAAAGAAAAAAATGTAAAACATTGGCATAATGTTGATGAAGATTCCCTATGTAAAAAATCAGGCGAAATGGAAAGGAATTCAGTTCTGACAGGTTTATTATTTGAGACTTATTATTTGCTTACTACTACATTGGAAAAGAACTGATGTTTCAATGAAGCCACCAAAGTGGTGGAAAGAAAAAAATAAATATGAAAGTATTTGACCAGTCGCGCAAATCATCTCTCTCCCGGGTAGCGTTCTCACTTTTTAGCGGCGCATGATGAATATACAACACAAATACATGGGCAATTAGCTAAATGTTAAACAATCATTTTTAGAATGTAACATGAGGAACATTCTTAAATTAAATTATTAGTAAAAGTTGTAGTGAAATTCATTAAAGTGAAGAAATATGTTTGCCAGTAATATTCATCATAGATCTAAATATATATTTAAAAAGAAAATGATAATTTTGTTTCATTTATTACTTTTAATAACAGTGCTTTCTTGGTCCACTTTTTATTTCTTTTTTTAAATATCCGTTTCCATATTTACGCATGTTACACCTCGGATACATTTTTTTGGTCCAAATGCTTATTTATTACTTAATTAATTATATACGTGTAAATATAGAGAGGGAAGTAATAATTTCACAAGGAAATATTCACAGTTTATTCGCGTAAAGACTATTTAAGGTTCGTACCACGGCAAAGAGGTCTTTTCGGACGTAGATAAGCGTGAATATGTTGGGACGAATAGATTGTAATCAGATTTCATTATGTATTTGTCTACTCCATATTTAGTCTCATGAATACGCATTATTTATCTTACCTCCATAGCGAGTTGTTCTAAATTTGGATACATCGATATATTAGTATAAATTTTATTACTTACTGCAATGCAGCAATTACAGTATATTTCAGATTTATTGATTATTTTTATCATCTGGTTGATAGATTTATGCTATCAATATATACATTTTCGTTCCATTGTTGGTTTACTTTTTGTTATTAGACTAGAGTCTAATAAGTTTATATGTGGTAAATAAAATTATTAATAAATTCTATTTCCCCAAGGTTTATGCGATAACTTGAAGGATAATCTGATATCACAAGCTTTGTGGCATAATTTTGACAAGATTGTAAAACCGAATTAAATGAATCGAATATTGTATCGAATATTGTCTTCGTAATGTGGCAATTACGGTGTGGATGTCAGCGCGTTGCATGTGTACCAATAAATACAATTTCATGTTTAAATTATGCTAAATAAGCATTTTTTGTTAGTAATTTTATTATAATTATAATTGTATCAAATCTTGAACCTCGTTGTTATTTTTAAAAATTTTTGACTGATATATTTACCAATATTTATTCACTACGAATATGTAAATACTAAACGATTTATGATATAACAGGTGTGTAAAAGCTTTAAAAGCTTTTTGTTTAATATAAGTCGAATAGTTTAAGATAATTATGAACACCTAACTTATTTATTCACAACACTCTTGCTATTTACTGGTTATCTGATAGTACATTTACTCCTGCACACTCTTTGTTACAAGGTAGATCTATTTTTTTTCCAATTTTTATACATTGATGCCAACTTACTTCGGCGAAAACCTACCCGTTTAATATCTACCTTATATTACTTAAAACAAACTTCTTTCTCTGGATTATCTTTTTATAAATCCAAAGAGTTTATGAAAACTGTAATAAAAATATATGAAACAACTGCATCAAATTGTTGCATTATTTTAAGTGAATTGTCCTATTTTCAAACTAACTAATAAAGAGGCTGCCGTCCAATGGCCATGATACTTGTTATATCATCTGTTATATCATAAAATGTTTACTGTGGCTGTAACGGTTTATTTACATTTTCAAGACTGTTTTTTTTGCATCAAAAAGTCGAAGAAACTACTTACCTTCATTTCCAACATGTAAATCTTTTTTTTTCAAATTATAAATATTATTAAATGGCAATAAAATACAGCTTTATTATTAAGTGCTTGGTTATGTTACATACGCATTTGATAGTCGGTGTTTATGTGTCATATAGTGTGTGAATGTGTTATGTATTATATATAAATATGTAAATTGTTTATATACATGTGGTGCGTATATTTACAGGCTTTGTACATGGCGTTTATATTATGACAAAGCAACATTAAAAATTATTTTTGAAAGTTCAAAATCAAATGTGTATCTTTTTTTTTTAGATGTCGTATACTCTTTTTGTATGAGACACCAAATGGAAGAATTGCCTGAGGAAGAAAGTGGTCTTCAATCGGAATCTGAGACTCATGTGAGACTCTTTGAGTCAGCATATTCACAAATGCGCTGATTCAGAATCCGAACAAGACCAATCGAACTCTTTTTCAAATTCTTACCCTGACGACGAAAACAAGGAAGAGCACATGTAAGACGAGGTGCAGTATTCATGAGCTAGTCTTATACATCGGCTATCAAACTGAAAGCTGCGGTCCAGTTAAAAATGTATCGTCTTCACAAATTTGATCACGAGGTCACCCTCAAAAGAATCTTTATGGAAATAATATATTTGCTTGGCAAACAAAATACTCAAGACGTAGTTTCGACCGAAGAAATGACGTTCAGTTAGATCTTGAAGCAGCTTTCGTGGGAGCCGCTCAAAATGTGCAGAATATAGACATTTTAGGATTTTCTTTTTATGCCCAAATTATCGATCACATTGTTGATCAAGGAAGAATGCGCTATTCTGGCTGCTATAAAGAGAACAATCCTACCATCACAATGCATATGTCGTCAAAATGAGAGTGTTCATCGACAGTTTATAGGAAGCCTACTATATAGACAATAATGAACTGTGGGATGAGAATAACGAGATCAATTTCTATCGACGCGTTTTTCCGCGCATAAGATTTTAATTTTTGCAATCTTGTTTGTGATTTAACATTTGGATAGAAAACGATCTCAACGACAGATTCGTTCCCATCAGAACGAATCTGGAGCATTTTTCTCGCCAACTGTCAAAAATTCTACCAACCGAGCAGAAAGTATACAGTCGACGAGCAGCTGCTCAGTTTCATCCAAATGTATATGAAAATGAAACCAGACAAGTACGGACTCAAACTACTCAACTTTGGTAATACCGCAGCGTCTTACCTCATTTTTTTCAGAACCTTACTTGGGCAAAACGCAAAAATATACAATATCGAAAAATTATTAATATTAATTGTCTCAATATTTTCTGAGAGGGAACTGCTTCGATTCACGATACCAACCGCACCATGATAACTGGTTCACTTTCGTCCCTCTCATGCAGCGTATGTTGGTCAATCCTTACAGGATCTCAATTACGGGAACACTAAAAAAACAAAAAGAAGTTCTTCTCGCGATGTAAATTACCTGAGAAAATCCACCCGATATACAATTTTACCACACAAAGAATTTGACGTTACTTTCAAATACGTCAAAAAAGAATGTAAGAAGGTCGTATTGTTAGCTTCGACGTATTACAAATACGACAGACGTATACGACAGAAATTACAAATGGTAAGCCATATATCATCTTCCAGACACAAAAGGCGGAACGGCTACATTTGATAAGTGGTGTCATACCAACACAGTGTTCCATAAGTATGTTGGACCAAGCAGCAGTCAACTCGAGAATGTTGTGGAAAAAGAAAGTAGGGTCCACAAAAAAGTTCGAGACCACTGCAGTTGTTACCATGAAAAAGTGGACATATTATTTGACAGCTCTTCTGCTCAAGATAAGATACTTACTGGAGCGAAACGTGGCCGCTAAGGGTTAATTAAGAGAACCTAAACTTGAAACATTATCATTTTCGACGCTCCTTAAAACTTGAATACATATTGTAAATTATGTCCAAATATATATTATATATAAATAAATATATATATATATATATATATATATATATATATATATATATATATATATATATTTTATATATATATATATATATATATATATATATATATATATATATATATATATAAGTAATAATAAATATATGTGGTATAAGTGTACTTTACAACCAGGAATATCTCCACTTTTTTGAAATCGTATGAAAGTATACAAATTAAAAACTACATATCTAGAAAGAAATACTGCAGGTGATGATTATTTATTATAAAAAAAAACAATTTGACAAATTTTGTACCTGACGATTTAGTTTGCGATGGAACAGATTTTAACCATTTTTTCACTTATCACTCACTTATCACACAATTAAAAGAATAATTTGTTATGAATTATTAAGCACTTACGACAAAAATTCATTATCAAAATTGAATATTTTTTTAACCTGACAATACTATATTTTGCTTAAATGGTGCCAATATATAAGAAACAATAAAGTCTATTTATATTATGGCATACATCTTTTTTGGACATTTATTTCAATTTGTAGTTGCCTAAATTTTATATATATTTTAAATCACATACTAATTTTTCATTTTTAAAAAGGTTTAATGTTGACAATATTTATTACAATTTACAATAAATAATCGACAATAAATATCACAATATTTATTGTTGATTATTTAAATTAAGCTCAACCCTGGCTGGGATTTTGCTTATTCTTTCGAAATATTTATAACAACATTTTTTTTGGAAATATGCATTTTTTATGGAAGTTATTTTTTAAACAATTTTTTTAATACATCACCCACGGCCGGAAATTATTTTAGTTACGGTTGGGTTGGGTTGAGATAGGTTAGGTTACTTTGGGTTATGTTAGGTTAGGTTTGGTTAGGTTTGTTAGGTTAGGTTGGGTTGGGTTGTGTTGGGTTAGGTTAGGTTAGGTTAGGTTGGATTAGTTTGGGTTGGGTTAGGTTAGGTTGGGTTAGATTAGGTTACGTTGGGTTAGGTTTCATTAGGTTAGGCTAGGTTATGTTAGGTTATGTTAGGTTAGATTAGGTTAGGTTAGGTTATGTTAAGTTGGGCTAGTTTGGGTTAGCCACGGCCGGAAATTATTTTATATGTTAAAAATTAATTACCATAATTATATTTTTATAGTAATGGTAAATGCAAAATTTGATAGTCATAAATAAAAAAACCATAAATTTAAGATTTACAGATAGTAAAACCTATTAAGTTGGTATAATTGATAATTTTTCTTATTGGACGTTTAATACTGTTATAAATTACATTGTTTTAACGTAATTTTAAAAGTTTATTTTAAGTGATTTAATTTCATTAATTTCTAATTCCTTTGCTGTGTGTCAAATGTGTAATATCTATCGATAAATTCATTTTGAATATAGTGAGAAGTAACGATGTAATGTACAAATTTCGACATATTTATGACGAGTATTTTATTTTTGAAAATGGTTTTTTATAATAAATAATCATCAGCCGTAGAATTTTTTCCACATGATTTCAAAAAATTGTCGAAATGTTCCTGGTTGTAAAGTGCATATATATATATATATATACATACATATATATATATATATATATATATATATATATATATATATATATATATATCAAAGGTGAAACAAGATTTAGGGTATTATTTTACACATCCGTTTTACATCTTATATTAGTTTTTATATAAATAATTCGACTTTGAATATTAAGTGTCAACAAAACAATCTTTGACATTTCTTCCATTCTTACACAGAGTTGCGGGCATAAAGAATATCAAAACTTTTTAATGAAGTGCGCCGGACTTCATTACAGCTCTCTCCCTTATTTAAAGATTTTTTTTTCTTTTTTTTATTCTGTTACTGGGATAAGTTTTGTTATGTTTAAAATATTTGATTGACATTTCTCAGAGTTTTTGACAATTTGACGAAAATTTTATATGGGCTAATTTTTAATACATCTAACTTTTTTTCCATTTAACCGATTATCGTTTTCAATATATACAAAGTCTCTCATTTTTAATTCAAAGTCTTTCCTATTTTTGCCAAATAATTTCAGTTTCATTTTTTCTTTGGTACATTCATGAGCAACCGTTGTCCATGCTTCTTTATTTTTAGTTCTTTATTTTTACATCGTATTTTATTAACTAATGTTTGGTTTAATCTCTCGTTCAATCCATTAGAAAATGGTGCATTTACTGCAATGAAGATAATGGGTATGTTTTCTCTATCTAATTTTTTTTTAATCTTTTTAATATATACCTGGATATTCTTCAGATAGAATCATGGCAATTTTATTTATTTGCGTTACTTTTTGAACTAGTAGCAGGACTTAAATGAGATGATCCAAATTTACATATTAATTTAGATTTCTTTTCAATGCAGATCTCACATTTTTCACAAACTTTTTTCCTGTTACAAGTTAAATTTTGTTGCTGTGTAGAATGATTTAATTTTATTTTTCATTTGTTGTTATCCTATATGGCAGTAATGATAATGAACATTTTTTATTATGTCCTTACTAAATTCTTCAGTCGATTAAATTGTTTCTCTTTTCCAACCTTTTTATAGCATATTTTATCTTTTAATTTTAGACTATTTTTTTTCGTTTTATGTCTTCGTTTCTTTTTTAATCATTTTGACCATCCTCTAGTTTAATTAAATTTACAATTTTCAAACTTTCTCCTTGATTTTCATAGGGTTCTGCCCAAACTCTCTGCTTCTACGTTGTATTTTCCTAGCGAATATATTACTTCAAAATTAAATTGTGACTGATAATGTGTCAGGTTTCCTAGTTCTTCATCCGTACTAGCTTTAATATTCATCTGTTTTGGATGTTCAAAATCAGAAAAAACCGTGTTTTTTTTTCCCTATGAGCCAGTGCTGCTAATGTTTTACTGCTTCCTTTATTGCTAAGCATTCTTAATATATGGCTTTTCTTTTCTTTTGGATGCTATTTAATTTTCTTGAAAACCATGCACAAGGTTTTTCTTCTCCATCCTCTTGTGGTAGCTTTAAGACCGTACCTAGGTCTTATATACGGACATCTGTACAAACATATATGGGTAAATCTGGATCAAAGATTGATAACATTGATTTTAAAAAAAGTAGTTTTCTTATTGTTTCAAAGGATTCTTGCCTATTTTCCGACTAAATAAATGTTTGTCCTCTTCTTAGTAAATAATGTCAAGAATCCAATGTGACTGATATGTTTGGTATATATTTTCCACAAAAATTAATTTTTCTTAAAAACACTGTCGGATATTTTTTGTGTTTTTGAAATACGGAAGTTCTTGATAGCAATTAAATTGTTCTTCAACGGAGTAATTGTATTATTCTTTATAATATGACCTAAATACTTAACAGAGTGTTGTGCAAAATTATATTTTGAAAATTTTAATCTAAAGCCTTCCTTTAAAATTACTTCTAATAACAGTTATAAATGTTCGATGTGTTTTTCCAAAGTTTTAGAAAATATCAAAATATTATCCATAGTATTCACAGTGAAAATCGATAGTTTATATTTTCTTATTGTGATGTTTAATATACTCTGAAAAAAAGATGGAGAAGTTTTTAAACCAAATGGTAAGCAAGTTCATTGAAAATGTCCTTCTTGAATAATAAAAGCTGTTTTTTCTATCCTCAATTTTCAAAAGAATTGATGAGAACACTGAGTTTATATCAAGTGTTGAGAAGTATTTACAGTTTCTTGTATTTACCATTAAATTCTCAATTAATGGGAAAGGCTGCGATTGAAGAACCTCAATCTTATTTATGTTACAAATATCCATACATAATCTTGATCTTCCTCCTTCTTCTTTCTTAAAAACCAATGTTACTGGAGCTGTGAAAGGACAGTAGGTTTCTTTGATTAAATTTCTTTGTAACAATTTTGATATTTGTTGTTATATTTATTTTTATCCTCAAAAGTGCACCTATATGGTCTTTTACTACAATATTTATATATTAATAAATCGGTATGAGCTTCGTAGGCTTTCAGAGTGTCGATATAATATTTATTTTCAACAAAGAGTTTTATATTTATTTATTAATTCATCTATTACTGACTGCTTTTGAAGGTCTAACTGATTTACGGAAATGTTAAATTTTACCATTTCCATGTGTTCGTTAAAGTTTATTTTATATTTGTCATTTGTTTCATTTATAGTTTTATTCTAGGACCTCCATATATGCATCGTTTTTATTTAAATTTTGTGTAATTAGTAATTTTTCATTTTGAACTAGTTGAAATTCTTGCATGCAACCTAATCCAATCAAGAAGACATAACCGAAATTCTCTTCATCTATCACAAAAACATGAACATTCTTTTCAATATCAAAAATCTTTGTTTTTAAAGTTGTTATTTTTATAGTTTTTAAGTTTGTATTATTATTATTATTTACTGGGTTATTTTTTAAAGATAATAATCTTGAATTTACTAAGGTCACATTTGATTCTGAATCATAAATCTCTAAAATTTCGAAGGTGTCGTTTCATAATAACATAATTTTGATTAATGATGGAATTACTAGTTTTTTGGATTTAAACCATTTAATTTCGTTTCTCATTTAGAATTATTCACATTTCTTATTTGTTTTCTATTTGGTCTTTCACTAGTTTTTTTTCCTTTTTGACTAATTATTCATGGTTTAATATTTATGTTTTTTTCTTCAATCTTGTTTTCAAAATCTTTTGTTTTCTTCTTATTTATTAAATGTTCTAAGCCTCTGATACTATTAAATAAATCTTCCGTATCCGTCACATTATTCCTTTCAATATTATTGGCTATAAAATTTGGTAAACCCGTAGCGACTAAATCAATTAGAGTATATTTATCCATTGACTCATTTATTTCCAATAAAAGTCTTTCTTTCCTGAAGGCATATTCTACTAATGGGCCCTGTCTCTATTTGAATAATATTACACACCTGACTGCTGACCATCCTTTGTCTGCATACGTTACAGAAAACGGTCATGTTGACCATTTTGAATTCATTGTATGTTTTATGAGCATGGAACTGTACCGGCCAAGAGCAGAGTTCTCCAAAAACAACCTGAGTCTTTCAATTTTAGTAGTGTCGTCTTTTATGCCAATTCAAGTACATTTTGTTTCAAAAATAGTCATCAACTGGCATTCATTTGTGATTTTTTTTATTTAATTTTTCTATTACAATTTTTTCTGACAAATATCTAATACTATGGGATTTAAATGTATCCTTCTTCATTTCAGTAAAGTTTCGTCAAAGCTTCGTCAAAGCTTCTCCTGAAATTTCTGTAAGAGGTGCCTCTTTTGGTGTTTCTGGTTTTTCTTCTGGCAAATATCTCATAAACTGCATGTTTCCATCTTGGTCTATAAAATATAAGCACTATTTATTTTTGGTGTTACTGAAGTCCATACTTGTCTTTTCTCACGTCTCCTTTGTAATCAATTTTTTTATTTTCTGAAACGTTTGAGTTTTTATAAGTGTATCATGCAATTTTAATGGGTGGTATTTTTCCGGGATTATATAGGTATGTTGATTGACATCAGTTACTGAGGTTATGCAAATTAGATTCGTTTTGGGTCTTCACTCGTCTTTACTATAAACTCAAACTTTAACTTCTCCATCGTAGTATATAACAGCTGTAGAAATGTTGTTTTATAATTTGTTTATTATAAACACCTTATGTAATATCGGAAATGGTGAAATAAAGCGATATTGTGTTGCTCTGAAACGAGTAGAGGTTTTTATTAATCACTATTTGCAAATCACATTATTTTATAAACCTTGTATCTAGAAATCTTACCTGTAAAGAGAAACAACATTTAAGGTATTATTTCACCTTTTACTTCTTATATTAGTTTTTATATAAATTATTTGACTTTGAATGTTAAGCGTTAACGAAACAATCATTGAAATTTCATCTATTTTAACACAGAGTCGCGGGCATAGAAAATATTCAGCGAAATAATTATGTTACTGAAAAATACCTGTACTTGTAGAACATGAACTTGAGTCAAAAATAAGATATCTCTAAGTTAACATCGATATCTAAAACTAAATTACTGAATAAACAACTCGGGATTACGATTTTATTTTTGGTTCTTTATATATGCATAAGTATCATATTCCGCAGCGAAAAACAATGAAACCTATACTGAACACGTGACTTAAACTAAAATCTCGTTGCTCGATTATTAACTTTAACCCAAAATACACGAAAAGACATGTTTGAAGTTAAGTTTAGGTATCAAATAATCTGGAAACTATATGATTTTGTTTAGTGAGGGACAAAAATTACTAAGGTCAATTTAATCAAATCGAGATTAATATTGAAATAAAAACGGTAAGTGCGAGTAAAAGTAAGATATATAGTATTTTTATTAAAGAAATTAGAAATATTAATAAAGCCTCAACATGTATTTTACATGGATTTTGTATTAAACTATTTACAATTAATTATATTATATTTCACCTTGTAAATACATTGCCTATTATACATTTCAGAGTTGTATAAGTATCATAAATTTCTCACAAACTCTAAGATATAGTGTCAACATTCTAATGATCTATGATCGATATTTATTATCAGCAGTGTTCCGTGATAGTTTAACGTTTTGTATTTAAGCTGAGAGTGACAGGAATAAAAATATTATCTGACTGCATTTAGAGGGAGAGAGAGGCTTGGAATCATTGCTAAGGAGATTGCAGATATTATAAATTACATTAAGTACAATGACATCTCGTGAATAAGTTTGTTTAATTTAATTTTTTTACTTACATTTACATGTAAAATTTGAATGAAAGAATTGATTAAAAGCCTGACGCAAGTTAAGAAATATATAAATATTGATACCAACAAAACACACAGGACCAAAGACTACAAACGTCAAATTTTTTTACTTGTTGTTGTGGGCTGTTGGATGCTAAGATAAGCGGTCACTAAGACAAAGATAACCAGTCTAAAATCTGTCGTGACATTTACAGAAATAATTTTGATTTGTTGTACTTCGAACAAAATATTTTAAGCCTCAAAAGTACGTGTAATACTTTAAGGATGCAGTTCAAATATTCGAATATTTAAATAAATGTTTTGAAGAAAGAAATGAAAAAAAATTCCAAGGAGATATTTAATGTGCAACAAATAAAAATGAAACCCAAAATTAGGTCCACCGAACACCTACACAGCGAATTGTTAAGCAATTAAATTAGTGTGTATTGTGATGAATTAGCAAAAGGCATTGGTACAGTGCTTCGCGATCTCAGTACTGATAGGTTATGTTTTGTAGGGATGTTTCTTACAGCAACCCTTATAATTCGTTGGAAGAAACTATAAAAGTAATCCCCGACCATGTCAGCAGTGTGTGTAAAAAAGATATTATAGTAATTATTTCAACAAACCTTCACAATAGCTACTGCTTAACATCAATATACTGCTTGGAACATGTTTAAGATTTGCGCAATGCTAAAGCCATAACTTTATTTATAAATGCAAAACTGTACATTAGTCATGATATATCATGTTCTAACGGACTGAACCAACAAATTTATAAAAATAATTGTAAACTATATGAAATGACAGCGGGTACCACCGACGTAAATTTACTTGGTTTAAATGTAATGAATACATATATGTTCAACAGACATGCACTTCTTAATAACAAAGGCATAGCCCAGTTAGTTATGAATTTATTATTTAATTTAAATACTTGAAAGAATATTAATACATGTAATCTTCGCTATATAACGAATTATACCGAGCTTAATGGTAGTTTAATACCTCACAAAGGAGATTCTGATATGAATTGTATAAAATATGAATTCTCATATAATTAATAATGTACTGTGCTTGACAGAAACATGGATAATAAAAAACATGAAATCATTGTTTATAACAATTGCAAGTATTTTAACATTGTTAGTAGTAACCATCATATGGAAGGATGCTTATTTTAGATAAACGTTATTTAAAATCTAGGAACAGGCCAGATGTTGCAAATATATCGGCAGAAAAGGATTTGGAAGCAAGTAGTAGCGAATTTGATAGTATTAAAGTACTAAATGTTTATAGATAACCATTAGGAAACATGGAAGTGTTTAAGAAAAAACTTCAAGACTGCCTCATTAAATTGATCCAAAATAACAATAAGGGCATCATTTTATGTGAGGATTTTAACGTTAATTTTCCAATTCAATCAACTCTCAAAATAGTTTTCTCTTAAATCGAATTTTTTTTTAATATGCAAGGGTCACGAGTCGGTCTGCAATGTGCATTGATAACAGTTTACGGACATGAGGGTAGGAAATAAAAGTTCGCTTAAATAAACTCTTTTGCAAAAAAACGGACACTTATAGGAATAAACCATATCAGAGTTATTTTATTATTATTTGATGCATGTTATATGGCAATATGATGAGAATATTGTTATTTATTATTGAGGTATCGTTTTTACTTACTTCAGTCACTAAAAATGCGAATAAATAAAAAACGATGTACTCGTAAAGTCCACATACGAGCCTTTTCATACTGGTACATTAAAAACGGCTAAAGTTTATTTTTGAATATTGTTTATAAATTTAACATAAAATTTGAAAATTTATTAACCGGATACGGCCTCCTCTAGCTAAAATCAATGCGCTTAATCTGCTAGGCATGCTTTCGATGATGTTTTTTTATCATTTCCTGAGGAATACGTTCCCATTCAGCGAAATTTTTAAGGGCCTGAAAGTTTTCTGGAGCTTGTTTTACTTCTCTGACGCTTCGTTTGAGATTATCCCATATGTGTTCTATCGGATTGAGGTCGGGACTTCTAGCTAGTCAGTCTAACCAACAAATTTCTGCCTCCTACATGTACGCATCTACGTCTCTAGAGCGGTGGGCGCTAGCGTTGTCGTCCATAAAAATGGACTCGCCTCCAACTTCTTTTAATGCGGGTTGAGCATGAGGAATAAGAACCTCTGTTATGTACCTTTGCGCATTAAGTGTGCCATTTTCAATAAAAACTAACTCGGTACGGTCAACTGAGTTAATACCGGCCCAAAACATTACGGAGCCTCCACCGTAAGGGGTGATTTCGTACAGAATACACTATACCTGCCAGTAACAATATATACAATTAATACAACCTCTTAATAAATAATATTTTGTTAATAATATGACAAAATCAAAACCGCCCGTTTTTTACGCAAAAGAGTAAATTGAGTCTGATCACTATGGACAAGTAATTAAATTACGAACTAGTTCCGACAAGTTAAATAAACGCAGAACGCAAATTATAAGAAATCATGTAACAAAGAGTAATATCGAACATCTTAATGGCGTACTTAGGTAAAATATTTGGAAAGTATAACGTAGTAGATTATAAAGATTCCTTTAAATATATTATTTTACAATTTGATCATTTTATACCGAATAAACTAGAAAAAAATGTTTTACTGACTGGGCTACACCTGCGATTGGAGTATCTCGAAATAAATTATACTTCTTTTACGATGTATTGAAAACATACAACAAACCTCAAAATATAGTAAAATATTTGAGACAGTATCAGCGAAAGCTAAAATAATTTATTTAAATCGAAAAATTATTAAAGTACCTATTAAAATGAAGACTGCTTGGGAAATAATAAAAGCAGAAACTGGCAAATCTTATGATAAACACATTTATGAAAAAAACATGTTTCAGATAACAGAAGAATATAGTACAGGCGATAATAGTGTGATTGCTAACCATTTCAAGTATTTTTCAAATATAATGAAATCATTAACTAAACATCTACCTGCATCTGAAGAAACGGGAGACAGGGCGTCTTGGTTAACACTGTATACTAGCAAAAATTGGAAATAATTTAAAATTGACCCATTTACAAAAGATCAAATAAATGATGTATTTTAAAATATGAAATAGAAATCATCAGTTAACCTATGGCATGTGTCCCCTAAACTAATAGAGGAATTGAGCAAAGTTTTAGTTATGCCTTTAACGTCGGTTTTCAATGCTTGTGTGCGCATTAGTTCGTTCCCGGATCTCATGAAGTTGGCGAAGGTATTCAATATGAGTTCAAAGAGTGGAGTACAAAATTATTGTCTTGTCTCTATTCTGCCGGTATTCAGTAAAGTCTTTGAAAAACTTATAGTTATAAGAGCGATGAATTTTCTGACTACAAACTACATTATCAACTGCAACCAATTTGGTTTCCAGAGAGCAAAGTCCACAACAGATTCAATTGCAGAGGTCATCGCAAGCATAATATTAGCGCTGCATACATCATGGAAAACTATAGGGCTATTTTGTGATATGTCAAAAGCTTTTGATTGTGTGGACCACAGTATACTGCTATGTAAACTGGAATATTATGGTATAAGAGGAAGGGAACATGAACTAATTAAATAATATTCGTCAGAAAGATTCTAAATCTTAAAGAACAACATTCTAAATCTGAACCACACCCAATCAAATACGGTGTGCCTCAAGGATTGCTGATGGGTCTCTTACATTTCCTGGTTTACATAAATTATCTCAGTGTTTGTTCTCTTGAAAAAATGGCATTCTCATTTTGTAGATAATACGACTTTAATTATAAAAGGCTCTAATCATGATAATTTATTACTAAATAAAGACAAGACAAATTTTATTCATTTTGCTTTGGGATCGAGTAATAAATATGGAAACGATTTGATCGAAAAATTGTTGAAAAATGTGTCTTTAAATAAAATTAATAAAGTAAAATTCTTAGTTGTAACTTTAGATGAAAATTCAAATTGGGTCTTTTTATATCTTTGAGCCAGCTCAAAAATTAAGTGCCATATTAGCCGCAAAGAAGGTGGTGGAATTGTGTGGGGTGGATGCCGCAAAGGCGTTTTTTAATTTTGCTTATTTTCACATCATAATGAATTATGGATTGATTTTTTGGGGCGACAGATTAAAATAGAATATTCAATTCAGAAACGAGCAATTATATATTTAGTAAGTTTAAGATCCAGAGACTCGTGTATCGAATCAGACTATGCTTAGCTCTTATATATATGAAAATATTATATATGCCAAAAAAATATTAACAATGTTTTTTTTAATCGTGATGAGAATGAATGTAGTATTAGGTTAAGGGGTAACATTAGAAGCATTAAATATATACTGTCCAGTGTCTCAAAAAGTTTTATATGCAATAGTACCACATTTTATTTCCTGCAACAATTAAATTTTGGAAAGCGTTCATTTCTAGAGCAGAGTGAAGAACATGCTCATAGAAAAAGCCCATTATACAGTGAACGAAGCATTAACTGATAAATAAATATTTCATAATTTCCATTATATTTAATTCCGTTATTATAATTTGTATTTTCATTATTCTTTTTTTTAATTTGACATTTTATATTATTAGTATATTATAATAACGTATTTTTATATGTTGATATTAAATATATATTATAAATATTATTATTATTTATAAAACTGGTAATCATTATTCATTTTGACATTTTGTATTATTATTATTTCATAATCATATACTAATATTTGTTGATATTTAATTTAAAGATTTTATTTTTATTATTATAAGCATTATTTTTTCCGTTTGACTGTCAACATAGTTTACATTTGACGATACTTTTGTGGAAATATTAAATGATAATTGAAAATTACTTTGTATTGAAGTTCATTTTTAGTGAATTATGAATTGGATCTAATATTTATTTTAATTCATCTGGTTTGTTATTGACTCATCCGGTGGTATGATTATTTATTTAGAGTATAATTATTTATTTATGATATTGTGGTTTATTTTTTAATTTTTTCTTATTATTATAACACATTTCTAATATTAAAAAGTTTCCTTTTTTTTATTAAGATACGGAACTCAGAAATAAGTAAATTGTGTAATATATAATTCCTGACATGGACACCTAACTAAGAAATTGTAAAAGGTGACATTTAAGATAAAGTCAACCATTTCAAACGGTTATTGAAAACGAATGGTTGTAACAGACGGATGGACAAGTAAGTGATCTTATAAGGGTTTATTTTTTTTCCTTTTAAGGTAGTAAAGTTATAAAAATTAAGGTCGGTGCTAGCTTTTAGAAGATGTATACAAATATGTGATCAGTACATTTCGTGAAAAAAACGTTACTGAAGCGGAAGGATTTAAACCCACTGATTGTGTATGTAGAAATAAAATATTCCCGTATAAATCAACTTTGTTAGATCATGCCAGTTTTTTGTGCTCTTTTTAGTTTTGTAAGAAACACTTTATGTAGCAAATTTACAGCAAAAATAATAAACAAGCTTCATCACGAGAACTGAGTTCGAATAACTATTACTCAATGCACTTACATCGCTGGACAAATTTTCATGAAAATTTGTAGATATACAGTTCTTTATTCAAACTAAGATATATAAAAAGTACTCTACTTTTTAATTAAAAAAATAGTAGGCTAAAATTTAGTGTTTTGTTCAATTATCTTTCATTTATTCATTGAAACTTCGCGTTCCTAGTTAATAATGTTTAAATACAAAAATATATTTAATGAAATGTCAAAAATATGACGCAATAAAATTTAGATACATTGTCACTCAATACAAATAACTAAATGTACACGTATGGTCGCGATTAGCCAATTTACAAGATACATAACAGACAATTTACAAGGTCTACTATCCAGAATAATTTATGCTCATGCGTTCTGTTTTGTTTACTTAGAGTAAATATTTTTTACACGACAATTTAAAAATGAATATGAGTAATGTTAAATCCATTTGAACTTCTAAAGTATTCATGTTTACCATACAGATAATAAAAAAGCAGGGAAGAAAAATGGGGGTAATCATATTTCTTCTAAATAAGAAACTTAACAAATTTTTTTAAAGTACAAGACAGTACTTACCTTTTTAGGAGCACTATGTAATCAGAATTCCACTTTATTGAGAACCAATTCCACATCTAGAAAACGAATAAACGGTGATGGGATAGGGTCGCGTCCACTCCGCAGAACAAATTTGTTGTCGTGGAAGGTAAATAATCTAAGTAACGTAATTTGTCAATGTAATATCTATGGTTGATAGAAATGGGAACACGATTATAACACACCACGTAACATTTTTCATTTTTTGAGTCAATCTGTTATCCATTTGCTTTACTCCATTCAACTATAGCATTTATATCACGCTGCAAACCTCGATAATCAGCAAGGCATGACACTCCTACAAAGCTTAAGATCATCGGCGAATATAAAAAAGCGCGCCTTTTATAGCGTAGCTCAACCCATTTACCAAGATTGTAAACAATAGTGGCCCGAGATAAGAAAACTAAATTACCCTCCACCATGGTAAGCCATCTTAGTTTATTACGGTCGAGGAACAGAAATTCGTGGCTATTTATAAATTTGACAAGAGGCGGTGGAAGGTGTATATTAAATATATTATTTATGAATGCCGAGAGTCAACTACTTGCATTAAATCTTACTGTTTTATCACAAAAACTGGGCAAAAGGAGTATCCATAAATAAATTCATAAAAATTATGTTCTACCTATAATCACTTCAGTCAAAAGGTTTTAAACATTTTGCCTTAATTATTTTCTTTGATTTTTTTAAATATCAATATATTTTGTCTTAAATTTCATTCCAGAAATATACTTCTCTTCTACCTTTATAGCGCACTCACACAAAGTCAAAAGCTTTACCGATAAACCAAAAAACTGTGCACACTTTTAACATTTTGTTTTATGCGTAAAAGTGGTTTAAAATACAAGATGAAATTAGTCAATTTTATAATGACTCTTCATCAATTAACGAAGTGTTTGAGTAGATCTTTATAAATAAGGTTATATATAGTATGACATATGAAATACATTCACGTTATTATACTACCAAAACATCAAACGAATTAATTTTTTACACTGGTAGACAAAACTCAAAGTAATAAATACAAAATATAGCCTGGGAACGTAAGCATACTCCAGCATAAGAGATGGGAAAAAAATTCGACCATAGGAGTTCAGGAGAGGAAGTTTCATTCTCCGGACAGTTGTGTTTCCTACGATGTCTCGCTTATGTTGCGTTCATTGTAATGAATATTTATAAAATGTGCTATGTTAAACAACTCCGTAATTTTATAATATTGTTTAATATCTAAAAAACTATCCATTTTAGAGATAACAGTCAATAAAAATTGACACTTTAAAAAGTCCATCAATTTCTTTTAAATTAATTTCATTTTTATCTCCTATTAATTTTTAAAATAATGGACCGAATTATGGTTTGAAGAAATCATACAGATTCATAAAAGCGTTAATTGCGATTGTCAATATTAAGTGACTAAAAGTTTCAAATTATGGGCAATTGAAGATCCAATTTTAGATGTGTCTCTTGATGTTTCTTTTCAGAAAATAATAAAGAGACAGACATCGGTCCAAAAAGTCATAAAATTTAGGTAGCACTGCACTTATGAGTATTTCCAAAGGACTTTATAATAAGGTGAGCTGGCTAATTATAAATTGTCTTATAATTTACTGGGGATCATTTGAAATATTATTATGTCATGCTAGTCAAAGGCTTTCGATAACATTAATGTATTTGTTTTCTGATATGGATTCGTAAGACTTAAAGTTTATGTGTTCTGTTCCTCATACCTTGGGAATGATAATAATAGAAACGTTTGAGGCTATTATTCAAAAGTTAATAAAAACAACGTTCAAGTAAGCGACATGCATTCATTTTTATTTTGCATATAATTCAGATTCATTATGTAAATAAAACGAAATATTATCTAAAATGAAATTTAAACAATTAAAAAGTTTTGTAATTATCAAGAACTGCAAGGTGTGACTCTTGAATAATTTTCAGTAAAAGATTGACATGATGTCGATACAAGTGTTCATTAGGAGTAAGAAAAATAAAGAGAAATTTACAAGGGTTTTTTTAATTAGGCAAATTGTGTGAGATTTGAATCTCGTTTGATGTAAAAGAAAGTAAAGTTTGTGAGAAAATAATTGTATAGGCGACTGATTCACTTACATAACGTAAGTAATTTATATGGTACAGGCGATTGGCACAGAGGTGACTGTGATATTTCACGTTGACGATATGGTAGAAATGCCATATAATTGATGTCATATAATATGTGTATTAGTGATGAGTACTCGTATAATACATGGAAAGTTTTGGCATAAATGAGTTGGTGAACTGGCTAACAGAAAACAAACTCGTTCCTCGTTAAAGCACCTTTTTTTCCTAAAAAAATTACCAAGTTAATTATTTTTTCAGCGTAAGGTTTTTTGATAAAAAATTAGTAGATTTAATTTTATAATTCAGGTTTCTGTTATGAAGTCAGTTTCCGTTTTGGTATTTTGAAATATGTGGTTGTTCTACAGACTAAACTGTCAGTTCGCGTTGTTTTATCTTTTTTCAAGGTTTGTCTTTGGTTTGATTTTAAGGCGATTGTTATAATAAAAATAACGTTCTAAGAGGTATATAATAATATTTTTAATATTTTCAAGTATATAGACATTTAGAATAATGAAAAATGGCGGTAAGAGTATTCGGAATATGGAATCTTCCGTAAATCTCTATATTCTGTATGAGTATCGAAATTTCTGTAATTGCATAGGCAAACATGTCGGAATAGAAAACCTTCAAAATCTACCTCTTACTTTTATAACTATAAAAGCACATATACTCATTTTATAATGGTACTTCCGATCATTACTAATGCTAAGTATCAAGTTATAATGGTTGATGTTAGAGCCAATGGGCGTATATCAGATAAGGAAGTTTTTAGAGACGTTATGTCTTGGCAACTATTTTCATTGAATAAATTTCATATGCAAAAGCCATCTTATTTACCAGACACAGATAAAAAGTTTCATTTTATTAGTGGGTAATGAAGCATCCTAACTAACTTTACATATTATGAAGTCCTTTCACAGGTCTGCTTTAAAAACGAAAGACGGATTTTAAATAATGGATTGTTTGAAGCCCAGAAACCCGAATTACCGAAAGTGAGTTCGGGATCCTATCTTAGTAGTTTTAAAAGATTTTAAGAAAACATTCGATTACATCCAAAAAATCCCGAGAAATTATTTTGACTACGTTTTTTAAATAGCTAATAATCCAAAAAAATTAAAGATATTACATTCAATCTGGAGATGTCGATATCAAAAACATTACATTCAAACACGATCAAAGAAGGTTTATGGAAACAAGATCACTAGTAACTATGTATAGAAAGGATAAGAGATAACTCGACAAAACAAGCTATAAAAATAATTTCGGAAAGCAGTTTAATAAAAATGGTTCACTTCAGAAGCAAAATAAGTGTTTAAATTTCCAAATACAGGTAAACTATGAGTGATGCCCGGATGCAGAGCACTAAGTACACCATGATGAACGTCTTCATATCAGATTTAGAACATTTTAACTAAATGTTTCCTTTCATCCCTAGCACGACTACTAATATGTTCGGTAACGTGCCATAAATTGTATCCCTGAATAAAAAATATATCAAGAGTAAAATAAAAATCTCCTCGAAATATCTTCCTTCAACTTTTACACACCTCTTCAAATGGTACGTTCAATCATCGATCGCCACTCGCGCTGTATGAAGAGGTATTAATGCGGCTATCTTCAACAAATCAGCTTCACGAAACCGGTATTCCTATGATACTTAAAGAAGAAATTTTCCTTTGATGATTTTTTGGTTATTTTCAATGGTTTCAATAGATTATCTATCAAATGTCAGCTATTAAATTGTTACATTTGCGTAAGACGCGTATGATTCCTTTTGAGACCTCTTTATGGTTTCAAAAGGGATTATCTAAATAAATTAAGATTTTTATGCGATAGCTTGGGTCAAAATTTTTTTTAATTTATTCCAAAAAATTGTCACATAATTTATGGCATAACTAACTATAATAATATTAATATAGCAAACGTTTATCCAAATTTATATGATTAAATGATTAATGAAAGAAATCTATGGATATAAATGATTTAATATTGATAATACGGGTTAAAAATAAATTTTACTTACCTCCATGCTCTCAGTATCATTTATTTGGCCATATAAATACAATCTTTCGTTGTAACACCAAAGCGCTGGCCAGGAAATATTTTTTTTAGAGGTGCCAGATCATTTTGCCAAATATATTTTTTTTGTTTACTCTTCCCTATGCACCACTTTGTAAATCCATATTGCTTTTCTAATTCTTTGTAACTCAATAGACTGTTTTGCATTCTTTATTTTGATTTTCCATAACATAGAATAAGTCTTTATAACTATACAAAACAGTAACATAAGACCGTGTCGTTATTATATTGGCGCCAGGGACCAAATCTACGTCTATATCGTATTCAGGCACGGTCCGTTTTATGTACTAACGCAACGAGACTAAATTAAATCGATTTTCATTCACTATCAATAAACATCAATACTCGGAAGGCCAATTTTCTTCAATCAAAATGTTAATTTCTCGTTGGTTGCTCTTATCATAATTTACAACCACTTCAATTACCTCCATAAACGGTCAATTGGCCGATAGCATAAACATTGAAAATCCGAATTAACAGTTTCGGGGGTTCTTTAGACACCCATATAATCAATGAAATGTAAATGTATAATTCATTAAAGATTTCTAATACTTTATCTTCGGAAACGTTTGTACCCTATAGTTTGCTGCATGTAGCAATATATTTAATCATCGATATTGCCCAATCTTTCCTTGCCTGGAACAAAGATCGAGGTGTTAATTTATTTTGTTTTGATTGACTTATGACAAAACATGATGTAAAATTTTAATTAATAATTGTGAACTTAAATCATAATGTAAAATAATTGAGTGAGGTTTAAGGTAGCAGGATTACGTAATGTTATTTGATAGGTTTGTTTAATGTGATGTAAGAAGTGATTCATTCATCCTTATTTAAGGTAGCAGGATTACGTAATGTTATTTGATAGGTTTGTTTAATGTGATATAAGAAGTGATTCATTCATCCTTATTTAAGGTAGCAGGATTACGTAATGTTATTTGATAGGTTTCTTTAATGTGATATAAGAAGTGATTCATTCATCCTTATTTAAGGTAGCAGGATTACGTAATGTTATTTGATAGGTTTCTTTAATGTGATATAAGAAGTGATTCATTCATCCTTATTTAAGGTAGCAGGATTACGTAATGTTATTTGATAGGTTTCTTTAATGTGATATAAGAAGTGATTCATTCATCCTTATTTTCACGACTAGCGCTGTTGATATTTATAATACTTCTTCTGGTTAAGGTATTGCTTTTCTTCTCGTTCCTTTTTTATGTTCTTTATTTACTTTACAATGGAATGCTTCGAAGTAATGAAACACATAACTATCACACCTTCCATAATAAATTTTCTACTGAATTTTTCTGTTTTAAATTCTGTAAATTGCTTTGCTTTCTGTTAGTTGAAATTTTGTCAGTAGGTAAAATTACAGAAACAATAATATCTCGTGTATTATGATGTTGTTGTTTGTTGCATTTATAGTTGTTTTATGTACGTAAATTTTTGGACTGTTTCTTTATACTCTTCAGTGTTATTAAAGAAATATTTAAATTCGCATTTAGAAATATATTGGAAAATAGATACATTTTTTTGATATCTTGTAAATGTGGTAAAATATTTTATATGAATTTATTCTATAGCACCAATAAGACACTACTTAAAAATTAGTCAAATATTCGACTGTTATTATCGTATCGCTGCATTTCTTCATTTTAGTAACATGATTTAGCGAACCGCACGTAAGTATCTTTAATGCAATTTTTCTGATTTTTGGTTCATTTTAACACCATAACACAGTTCTGCTACGTGAGCCTCATTTATAAAATGACGAACTTTTCTCCTTTTCACTAAGTCATTACTGTCCACGTATTATTTTTTTGATGTTTGACGACTGAACAAAATGAAAGCGCTAAAACCTGATTATATAATCGGGACTATCAATCGGCCACAATTTCCATAGGCTTAGGCCTTGCATTGTAGTTACATTGCTTATACTTCTGGTTAATCGACATCAACAATATACTGTATTACGTTTACCCTAGGCGCTTTAAAATTTAAGTTGCCAACCAGCTTATGATAAATTCTTTATGTAGCAGGTGTAACACCATTGTATTTGCCATGGTCCATCATAATATCAGCATATTCTCCATTCGTACTCTATCTTTATTACAATAAATAAAATATGTAACAATTCGTTTACCCAATTAACCCAAACAATAACAAAGTTTAAAACAAATACTAACAAAATTAACACCATAATTTATTTGACAAAATGAAAAATGTTTGTGCAATCATAATCACGTTCAGATCTCGACTAAAATAGAAGCCGCGGATTGCACTAATGAAAATGGAGATTAGTTATTACCATGGCAGTAAAAGACGAGCCTTCAGTTTTAGCTGCGCAAAAAAAGAACAAAATGTCTTTATCTGCTCACTTTCTGTGGTTATCTTTGTTCACCATATGGTTACTCCGGACAATAGACTAATTTCGTTGTTATTGTTCGTGTACCTTAGGTTTCTTAGTGAATAAGTATTATTAATTCATGACGAACTCTCGTAAATAGGTTAATTCCAGTATTTTAAATACGCCTGAATTACTTTGTATTCAATTTATCAAAAAAAATATTATTAATTGCTCATTTCTCTGCAATTTAAACAAATAAGAAATGATAACTTATTAGTATATTAAAATTTACCCCCTACTGAAATAAAATATAAATTAAGAATAAACAAATACGTACGTTATACTATATTTAGTTTGAAAATTTTATTAGTAAATGTAGAATGTCATTATGATTTTAATCATTCATATTTACTTAAATAGATAAAACTCTCGTATGCTATACATATATCTATCAATATATTTATCTTATTTATTGTCCGTTTATGACTTCAAGCTGCGTCTCTTCGAAGCGAAGCAGATAGTTGTGGTGTCATAGTGCGTTCAGCATGTCGATAAGACACTCTCATAAACCCATATATCGCGCTCCACATTTTACGACCCACGGTATTGAATTTAGTAATGTTTTCGACTACCGTTACCACAATTGATATTGAATATTTCCATCAATCCACCCCAATAGCATTTATAATTTTATTCTTAAATTTTTCCTTGAAACAAGATTTTTTTTATTTTTTCAAATATTACTTTGGATTTTTGAATGTCTTAGGCATTTTAAGCTATAAAAATTGCCGGAAAGCCTCTTTACCCTTATTGCTCATTTTCCTTTTGAATAGAACTATCGACACCGCGAGAAAGTGTGCACAGAGTTGTATTGTGTGAAGTTGACACCTTACAATTGTTTTTAAAATTATACTAGGTCAGTTTAAAGAACATATTCAAGTGATTTTCATAATTAAACTTATTTTTGGATATTGAATAATAATGGAAATGACATATCCGATAAGATTATTCCCGAAAGAGCTTGCCTGTTCAGTAGCTAGTAATTAAAATGTAGCACCTGCTATTATACGAGCATGGGAATGTGTATGAATGACTAAAAAGTAAGTAGTTTTGTGTATAACGGGAGAGAGTTTTTTATCTTATTTGATGACAGAAACGGATACAACAATTCAAGTCCCTTTGAGTACAATATCGATATTTTTCTAAACCTAGTAAACCCAGTAGTCGAGAATTGCCTACCTGGCCCACTAAAAAATTATATGCCAAAGTAAAAGTTTAGATAATGTAGTCTTTATGAAAAAAATATTTTAATACAATATATAATACAAATATATCTCGAATTACCTGTGGTCGAAGTCGGAAACAAACAGAAAATTTTATAATTAAAAATTATTTTCCGAAATGATATAACATTTTGGTGTTTAACTTTAAGAGCAACAATTAACTTAACGATTATTATTAAAAAAATATTATACCTTTGTACTTCTTTTTCCTTTTATTAGGCGAAGGAAATTTCATTATATTTACTTAAATCACGTTAACATATTTTTAGCTTCACACCACGCTAAAAGAATTTGTAAGCTAAATCAGCAAAGTAAAATCTTGTCAGAGTTAATTGTTGCCTCACACTTCGTAATATACCTTACGTTAAAATTAATGAATCAGAAAATTTCAGAAGATTATTTTGATATAATTGTATGTCTAAAGGGATAATTTTGTAATCCCGAAAAATTAAACAATTTACGGCATAATAAAAAACGGAAGGGTTTTTGTCAAAACATTTTACTCAATTGTGATAAGTTTTTTTTGTGAACTTTCAATTGATATCCAAGTTAATTCAAATTTTTTCCTCACTAATATAGTGTTTTGTGTTATTTTTGAAATTTGTGTCGACCGCAACGTCACTTGATTGCCCAGCTATTTTGTTGACTGGATGATTAAACATCCATTTGACCATCTATTCTTCTCTACCTCTTTTTCAGGTTGCCTTTAAAATTTCTGTGTGGGCGTTAAGCCTATGGCAAAGTGATAGCTAATTTAAAAAGTAATTGATATGGAAAATTAGAAATTAAGAGCTTTCTCATGCATTAAATGTTTATTTTGTTAATGTATATAACTATTAGACCAGTGGAATGAATTGAATACGAATCTTCATGTTTTTTATGCATGAATACATATAGTTTTACGCGCACAAGTGCGAGAATCTTTAAATATTTACCTAAACAAATATATGTATTTCTATTTTATTTCTACTTCATGCACTAATAGTGGAGGATTTTTGATTGTTATAATTAGCTGGAAAATTTACTTTTATTACAATAAAATACTGAAAATAGTTATCAATGTACAAGTATTTATGGTATATATATGAAATATACTCATTAATTTCAAACATATTCAACAGTTGAAAATTTTATTAATGTCAATTAATAAAATCTTCTTTATTCTCAAATAATGTAAAAGTCCTAATCGAAGTCTCAAATATAAAACCCCTTGACTTTTGACAATATCATACAAATACAATTGAGAAAAATGTTATGAAAAAGTTACGTCGGACTTGTTTCTGGTATCAATCCTCATTATTTTGTTTCAATTATATTCCGATTGAAATATCCGATTGAAATATCGACCTGCCAACAACTAAAGTAAATATGTTGTGGCTATGTACTTTAGTGATAAAAATTTTACACTTATCAAATCCATAACCTCTATATTTTTTTAAAACTGGTGTATTTTATGTCTAATATGTTTCATACTTTGACTAGCAACTGAAATAGAATTTACCTCCTTTTAGTATCACACATTCTAAGTCAAGAAATGGAAAAATGTGCACATGAGAGGTTTCACTTCCATAATCTCTGTATGCGTTAGATTTAAAAAGGTAGACAAAAATAAATAGTCTATATAATACTAACATTAACATCACTTGGTGCAAATACTTTTTAAGTTGATTGACAAAAGCAGATTACAAAATTAAACTTTCTTTGCTACTTTGAATTACGTAGCCTTATAGGTGTATTTCTTGAATTGATTGACAATAATAGATTTACCAATGTATTAATGTTAAATATAAGAAGTAATTGTTTTACAATTTTTTTAAATATATAGTCTTCTATTATTTTGATATTTAGGGCGATATAGTGTAGGCATAGATTTTTACTGGGTGAAGTACGGGAGATGAAAAGTGCATGGTTTATGTTAATTTTTAGCGTAAAAAGTGAACTTAGACCAAAATATAATATTGATCAAAAGATAGTTTCGAGTGCATGGTGGGGTATAAATGGAGTTATTCATTAAATTATTATTAGGAACTCTCAAGCTAACTGTACAATTACAGTTAATATTTATTGTAAACAATTGAGCAAACTCACCATTAAACTTTATTAAAATCAAAGGAAAGTTTATTTTTTACGTGACAATGCTCGACCCCACGTAGCAAAACTAACGCGTGAAAAACTACTTTCACTTGGATGGTAAAGCTCCCACCGTACTCTCCAAATATTTCGACATCTAATTACCATCTATTTCACTCTCTGTCTAAGTAAATTAGGCTCTCTGCCTAATTTGCGTGATAGAAAATTTAAAGACGAAAGTAATATCAAAATCGAACTTCACCTGTTTTTCATTCAAAAGCCCGAAGATTTCTACAAGGACGAAACTTTAGCTCTGCCCATACGTTAACGGCAAGTATTAGATTCCGACGGTGCATATAAGATAAACTATTAGAAACAGTATAACAGTCATTTCTATACGATTTCTACATTTTATTTACTAAATTAATCCATTCAAATGCAAAAACAGGGAGCAAGGTACTTTTGCGAAATATTATGATAACAATGAATTTATGCAATTTAATTGCGGTTAAATGATTGGAATCTATTTTACCATAATTCAATTATTTGTTCAAAAAACTCTATCTTGAAATTGTTAAACGTATTAGATAACAACACAATCTTTTATAAAACTAAAAGTGACTAAATAATCCAAATTACGTAGCCTTATTGCTCGAGTACAATAAGGCTAAGTAATTTTGCTTATTGAGTCACTTTAAAAAAAAAGAAAAAATTAAAGAATAATGAAAATCTAAAAATATATTAAATTATCGTTAAGGGTGAAGAACATATTGTTGATCGAAAGCTTGCATGAATTATGCTAAGTTGCTATTTAAAAGAAACTATTTTTTAAATATGTCAGAAATACAATATTGAAAATTCGTATCAAGAAACGAAAAACTTATTTTTTATAAAACTATCTCTTTTCTCAATCGTGCAACTTTTCAAACGATTAAATGTGTTCGAATTTTTCGAGCACAAGTAATGCTTTAAGATGAAATAATGGTCTCATTAGATTTCAATTGTACGGGTACATATTTTTGTCGTGTTCGTTTAGTAGTTAACGCAAAATTGCCATAATTAATTACAAAGTATGTCATAAAAAACAAGTGATGTTTGGCATCAAATGTTAGTTGATATATCGGAAACTATGTTAGAAAATATTTGTGGGTAATAAGAAAACTGTTGGCAATTATCGTATGTTATATAACAAAATTAAACATTGCGTATTCTTTTCCAAAGTTTCTAAATCGTAGAGGTAGTAAGAGGCTGTAAACTAGCGAGAAGTAGACAACACTAAGCGGATAAGTTTCGTTTTTATTTGGAAGAGCCTAATCTTGTGTCCTACTTTTTATGACATTTATAATTTAATTCTAATAAATTATCAAAAATAATATTTGGTTGTGATTTTGCTACAATTTAAAATTTACGCTTTACAAAATATCTTTAGGAACATTATAATCAGTTATCCACTGCTGAATACAGGCCTTCCCATAGATTAACGTGAAAATCAATCGCATGCCGCTTATAACCGACGGCCTAAAGCCGTCTATGCATATAGCGGGTAACCGTCCCACTCAACGTATAAAGATACGCGGTTACCTTTTCATCATTCGAGAAGCTTTTTTACAAACTATATATGTTTTACGGTTATCTATTTCGCGTGCTAATTCACTGCCAATTGCTATTTTAGCCTACAAATTATACAAATTAGGTCGGAAACCTTTTGACTCTTTTTCGAAATTGTGTTTATATGAGAGAAAAGCTTGTCCTAAATGCTCAAATTTATCAGAAATTTCGAGAATAGTATTGCCGAAATATACTGGTATATGTGTGAGGTGGACGTTAGGCATGTTCTTTGCTTGTACGTGTACATTCCAAGAACCATCTGCTAGGAAATGCTACTTAGGTCCCTGAGTATTTTGTCAAGGTTATCTAGCAACTCTATCATAACCATTATATTGTTGGCAAATAAAATATGATTGATCTATTCGCATTTGACATTTCTCCAAATGCATTTCAATTAAAAAGCTTGAAGACATCTTCCAACGCTGTAGTGAAGAGTTTCAGAGAGAGTACGACTTCTTGTTTTATTTTGGAACTATACTCAGACTGACATTGTGATTTTACTGTACAAATACTTCAATACTTCGATACGTTTGTTGTCAATACGGTAAAGGTTTTTGTAGAAGAAACACTTTCTCTTTGTTCATAAACGACTTACATATGGCGACCGATTATACTATTCGGATTCATGTGACATAAAGTATGAACTTGATCTATGTTAATAAAGTATTTCTTCGGGAGATTAGAGATCGTCAAAATTTCATAAATGTCGATTTCACTTGACCCTCGAAAACAACTGATAGACATGGTTTTTGAGTTTACAGTAGGGTATAATCGTCCTTTTTGAAGAGTAGTATCACCATACCCTGGTCCATAATTCTGGCTTAAGGCCTTCAGGTATGATGAATTTTAACAGCTTTTAGAATGATTTTTTTTATTTAATTGTTTGAGAACTATGTAATGGAAAAATATATTCAGCGTCATCAAATATACATTGACAAAATTATTTTCATATTTGTATTGTGAAAGTGTGTAAAACTTAGAGCACTGAAAATTACGTCAATATATATATGTTTTGCGTCATTGAGATAATCGAAGTCGGTAGTCGAAAAATTTAACACGTACAATTACTTCAATTGTGCAGCAAAATTTTATTAATTATGAAGTAATTTTCTAATATGTTTCCATCAAAGTTATTTTTAAAACATAAAGGTACAATGGTATTAAATTTACATCCGAACATTACGACTAAGTCCGTAACTTTACCTGCATAATGGAAGCCTTCAATTACATTAATGTTTATTTAGATTCCGTCGCCCCCAGGCGGATGTTTGCAAAGGCAAGCGTAATGTATTAGAGCGCGGAATAGCCCCCTTTTCACACATTGTTTACGTTGAACGATATAATTGCTTAGAGCGAGGCGCAGAAGGTGAAGTTTCTTTACAATCAAGTCGTAGCTATGGAACTGTAGCCTACTTCAAATGAATTAACGACGCTTGATTCAAGTAAAATATATGCCATACTGGTAATTTGTAAAGTATGCAAAAATTCAAAAACGCCATTGAATAAATAGTTATTTGTTTGAAATTTTACCTATTGTTTTGGGTCGAAAAATTACAAAACTAGCTATAACGTTGTAAACAAAATGACAATTATTTTTTTCGTTTCAAAGAAATAAATTATTTTGTGGTGTTAAAAGTCAACATGAGTTTTCATGAAAAACTTTATTCCTTAATTGTTTACAAAAATTGTGTAACGAAATATTTTTAAACATTGTTTTATAGAATAGAACCACAATCTAATTTTACAAGATTTTTTCTTAAATCTTTTAAATTTATTTACCCGAGACAAAAATATCCTACGGAAAATGAAGCAGAATTGTTTTCACAATAAATATTTTACAGGTTATGGATAACTTGTGAAACTTAATAAGATAAAGCTTGCTTTTGTATCTTACTAATAAGATATTAACTAATAAGATAAAGTTTGCTTTTGTATTTTAAGAATTACTGAGGTTGTGAAACCTTTATCGATTTTTTTTTAATACCTTCAAATTGTCATTTAAAACACTGCTTTTTGAGTGCAATGGATGTATGCAATGTTCATGTAAGTGTAATATAATTTTCTAATTTGAAAAGTGAATACAAAACTATAAACTGTTTCTCTTACAATAGCATAATTGAATATAGCTTTACGTTTTTATTTGGGTTTCATAGTGAAAAAAGCAATGTCTATAATTTCTTCATGTCATCATTTCAATCCAAACGAACGTGCCACATTCATAGCCATTAAATTATTGGACAATGTAAGCGAAATTTTTCAAATGTTTCAAATTTTTCAAAATTGATATCTCAAATAATATGCAGCAAAATTGTTAGAATATTTGTTTTAACATATTGTGTTTATTTTTTATTATGTGTGTACTTCTAGTCATCAGTTACAGCCTAATATTTATAATCATTTTAGATCTACATGCATAACATTTTCCATGGAGATTCTCCATATGATAATCTCAATTAATATATAGCAAATTAAAAAAAAATCATTGTGTTATAAAGGGTTTAATATATTTTTTCCACATTTTAGTGAGTGAGATATAATTAGAAAGGTATTTTAGAATGATAATGACTTCACATTTTTCGTTTTAGAATCCCGTTCGTGAAATATGAAATTGGAAGGAAAAGTCAAATAATATTGGGATGCCTGCAAATGTTTTGGAATTTTAAATAAAAAATTATGTTAATAAATTCACGTAACGATTTCAAAACTACTGCGGAATTATAATTTGCGCGTGTTCCGACACGCATTTGGTCGTGCCGAAACAGATGGTTTTGTAGATTGCTAATACAATTATGAGAATTAATTTCCATTAAAAATACCAGGCCAACATTTCGGATGATTCCAATACTTTCTTCAGTCTTCGGATCTCGAAGCTGAAAAAGATAGTATGCCCAAAACGGAAATTGATTCAACGTGATCAGCTCTTGTCAGTCGGCGGAAATGGAATTTTCAGTACATAAATGCTGTAAGTTGTTAATTGAAATAAATTTATGTTTTAAAAGGACTAGTTAGAAAGATCTCAAAACAAATTTCATAGTTTTAAATATTATATCTTTAGAGATACACTAGAAAATGTGTAAATAAATAGGTCTCAAAGTGTGTGCACCCTATAGTAATAATAATAACCAGGAAAAGTATACGTGATAATGAGTGAAGATGTTGGATTTTTGAATAACTTAAGGTACTTAAAGTAATTCAAAAATCCACTGCTGAATTGGCACTTTTAATTTGCGAAAAAAATTCAGGGTAAAAAATTGATTATTTCTACAAAATAACGTAGTATGAGGTGATCCAAATATTTCGTAGAAGCGCTTTTAATAAAACTTCTTGATGTTTTTTAAATGTTACTATCGCTAAACATTTACGGTAAGTATACAGAATATTATGAGATTCGCCCGTTTAGTAATTAGTTGATGTAACATTGAGATTACGTAACGAGTTGTCAAAAAATTCAATCATAAAAAATTTAATAATGTGCGGTTTTTACACTTTAGGAAAATCACAATAAAGTATCTTACAGAGAACCTAAGAATAATTAAATTTGGTAGTATATTAATACCTCCAAATTTACCGTACCCGTTTTAACGGAGACTTTCGGATTCAAAAAGTATCGAGAGATTTTTACAATGAATGTATTCCATGAATTTTAACTGATTAAAACCAAAACTGATAATTGGAAGTAACATGGGTTGACCATTTTGACCCTGAAACAAAGAACAGCAAATTATTTGTTGGAGAGAGGGCCATCTTTTTCACCCAGGAATGAATTTTTACTTACTACTTTTTATTGACTACACGTTGAATGCAAAACTTAGTCAATATAGGTGATGCTTTGATTAAATTCTGTTCGGAAAATCTTAACTAAACCGTTTAACTTCATGAACCTTATAGTAAAAGACAAACTACATTGGAAAAATCCAAAACCGTTTTAGAAAAGTGAAGACCAGAATATGACCAATTTGTACAAACTTATGTATCTGTAATTTAGTGAAAGATTTGTAGGTTTTTCCGAACAGACTTTAACCAACATGGCACTCACTGATTTTAAACTTCATAATTCAACTCATACACCTTCCTATGTGACGGACGATATCTTAGTTTATTTTAAATAGAAATGCTAAAAGTTTTGTTTGAACTTATAATTATAAAAATAATAATATTTATCGCCATTATTATTAAAATTATTAAAATTCAGGACTATTTAGCACTTAAACTTTACTACATTATGAGATTTTACCTAATATTTGATGTATAAAAATTTAACTACGATTAGAAATTTATACCCGAATTAAAAAAGTGTAACAAAATATGCAAAATTTCTAGTAATAAATAACACAATTTTCAAATATTGCATACATTGATATTACCAAAATAAAAATTATATTTTTAATAAACTTGTTTATTTTAAAATCTTTTAAAGTTGCTCGTTAAACAATCAAAATAATTTTTGGTAATTAGAAGTCGCGATATCTGCTAGTTGTAGGAGACGATAATTGCATGACAATATTGGGGACGTCAGATTGGTGAAACTTATATTCATTAAATTAATCTCATTTTCAAAATTTATTGTAAAGTCGCTAGGTAAATATACGCCAATACATTTGAATACGCGGATGCCAGAAAAACGAAGAACCGAAAGAAGGAAAGAAAGTCGAGATTTTTACAATGAATGTATTTCGTTATCTCCTGAAAAATAAACCGGAAAATAATTAATTATACAGGGTAGTTTTGTATAACTTATTGGTAATCATAAACGAGCCATTAAAAATTACATATTTGTTTAAAGTTAAAAATATTATGTTTATTGTTTCATTTTATGTCCGATCGAAGACATATTAATGTGTTAAATTTTATCTTGCGTAAATTAAACTGCTCACTAATAATCTATGACGTTTACTAATATAGACATCATTCAATACAGTAGCTTAATCTAATACATTTACTAATAAAGATCATCGATTCGATGGGAATTCAGTAGAACCATGCACACGTCCGTCCTGTTCTGAAAATGAAAATTGTCAGTTCACATAATTGCTAAACAGAATACTTTCACTTCTTCCCCAACGAATGAATGAAATTGTTTTTTTTTAATATGAAAGCAAGAGAGTATATCTGCCAGATAATGCAAATTTAATCTGAGATATCTGTCAGTAAGGCATTTAGGTTTTTATAAATATAATGCAGGAGGTCGCCTTGGAAGAGGACTATCGGAGAGATCAAAATCTTTGTCAATTTTTGGAATCAATTTTTAGCTTACGAGAGAACACACCTGCTTCATCCATCATTATGCATGTTACTCCTCTCAATTTATGGTCCAAACGGAATTATCAGGTTAAAGCTGTTTGAGTTGTCTTCGTAAAATTTTCAATTTTTTTTGGTCGGTTTTCATAAAAATTTTGTTTTTGCTGAATTAAGATCGATTGCTCCTTTTATACCTTACAAAAAATTATTGAAATATTCCATTAATTGTACTGAACATGTTGCCATGATGTGATGGTTTTGTCGTTTTCAATAAATATAGACGCAAAGATCACAATCGTCTGCACTTATTTTGCATATATAAGCATTATCTATAAGAACTTGTCTGCATTTATTTTACTACTTTTTACTCCTAAGTTTTTAAAAGGATTTTGATCCTTTTTACTTGAGTTTATTAAGGTCAGATAACTGCGTAGATATGTTGATATTAAAGGTTTATTGGAGCTTTTGTTATTTCTTTTGTTCATAATTATCTTTTTCTTAAATTCTTCAGAGTATTAAGATTTTACCAATAGTTGGTCACATTAAAATTCATAGTTCTTAACTTTTGAAGAAAACAATTTCGGAATTCTATGGAAGGAAAAGCTAATATGCAACTTCTTCTTAATTAGTTATATTTAGCAATAAAATATTACTGGGCCTTAATATTCTTTGAATAGATATTTATCAACTAAACGCCGTTAAGAACCTTCACTCTAGATACGTGATATGAGCTTGGTAACAAGAGGAAATTTTAAATCAATACCCTAATCCCTATTTAGAATTGTGGCTTATGCTACATATATCGTGTTTTGTTCAAGGGTCTATCAATAATTTCAAACTTAACCATAACTGGTTCGAATTCATGCACCATGCTCTAGTTCAATTAAATTATCACTTTTCTGTATTTTTTGGAAAATACCATGGCGGTAAGAACATAAGGATTGGATACACGCCCATCTTTTGCATGTAAGGAATTTGTCAATTTCGGACGCGATTTTTATAAGTGAACGGAAGTAAGTAATTACATTTTAACGTAAGGCGAGCTGAGACAAAACCCTTCTCCTTTGTGAAATATACGACTATTTATTATTGTTGGTAGATCGTTACGAGATTCATTATAAAGCACAAAAATTATATTAGAAAGATGTGTGAATTTGAAAACAATGTCACTTATTATGGTATGTATAATTTTCTTTGATTTCCATATGTAGTATAAATTATTCGTAAATAACCATTTAACCATCACCGTTCAAAATTAACGACAAAACAATAAATGTGAAGTGATGTAACCCATCTTTATCATTTTAAACTTAAATATGTGGCAGAATGAAATGTTCTGAATTTAATTTTTCGATAATATAATATTTTGTTACGTTAATAGTTAAATAATAATTTTATTAGTAAATACAAACATGCCGCAATTACAAATGTTGAGGTTTATTTTATACCATATATTGAATATTCTTATTAATTGTATTATTTGAATTGCAGAAAGCCACTCAGTTCAATTTCAATATGGGTTATATTTGATTAGAATTTTAATTATTATACCCCATTGAACTAAATTTTAAATTAAAATATATTTCCACAAAAATTAGTATTTAATGTCATAATTTATGTTAACCAACAAATTTGACGAAAAATATATAATAAAAATATAGAAAATATTTATCTCGCGTTGTACAATGTTTTATTTTTTATAATTATAAATTTTAAACCTTTTTTTCATAGTTGTACGATTATTGTTGTTACATTTCTTAACGTTTGGAAGACTTATGATTTTTTATTTAAAGATTCCCACAGAGTAATTGAAGAAAATGGATAAATATTTTAAAATGTAATACTAATAAATGGTTTACAATAAGAAAAAGTACCGCATGCTCGCAACATTTCACACTGACTGCAGTGCAGTAGGTGAGTAAGGATGTGAACAATTTTTAAATACGCAGTTCCTTTGCTAAATTTTGCTATGAGTTATATATGAGACAGCTTATATAATAATATGCTATATGTAATAAGCATTTATTATTATTTTCACGGGTCGGTAAATGGATTTTATAAATAAATCTTTGTCTATATTAAACAAGTTGTTTTGTTGACAAAGTAATTAAAGAGTTATTAAATCTATATAATATTTATAAGGTCATTACTTAAGTGTTAAAATTCGACGAATGCCTTTAAAATATATTATATTTTATTAAGCTTACCAAATATTTTATAAGGTGTACGGCGAAACTAAGGTTAAAGTAATGGCTGGTAATATTTTATACTTCCGAAATTTTATCTTCCAAAGCATTTGATCATTATCTTAAAAAAAATGGTTCGAAGAGTTCAATAATAAAAAGAAAAACAAAACTATTGATACTATCAATCGGAAAACATTTGTCTTGACGAACAATGATAATAATAACATTATTTAGCTCATTAATTTAACAGAAGGCGAAGTCTGAGAGACTACTAAATGATTACGTGGTATCTATGTAATTTCCTTAACAAAGGTTACAAAAAATATAATTTTAAACATTAATAAACTCACTTCTCTTTTTATTGAGATATTTAATAAGTTGGTTTAATTTAATGTATCTAAAAGTCTTGTTTTTACACAATAATAAATTTACACGCCTGTTTGAACGAGAATGAGTACCATGAGGAGTTGAGAAACTGAATTACGACGAAATTAACGAATTGAAAAATCAATAATTACGACGCAATCTTATAATAAAAGATTGCGAACACACCCATGAAAATATCACCCTACGAGAAGCGTAGACGAGGACAAATAAACAGTACAACCTAACAAATGAAGAATTCCACTACGACCCGACGAAAGAATATAACAAACACAAACATGCCGTAATCATAAAAATGGATAACATCAGCCAATTTTACAACGCCTGCTTCCAAATAACTTGTTTCTGTATCACTTCGATCAACACTAAAAGAGATGAAATCGATTATGTTTTTTCCATCCAAGGACAAATCTATCACAAAATTATTACTACCACTACCCAACGAAGACTATAAATTTCTGCAAGTATATTTCACCGAAAATGAAGAAATGGTCAATGATGCACAAACGCCAGTAGATTGAGACTGGAAGTAGTCCAAGATGTACAGAGGATTTTACACAAATACAATAAACTTATTCACATATTCAAAAAATCACTAGACTGAATGATTTCTGATGACTATAAAGTTATAATTCGAGCTGACAAGGGACCACCTGGAGAACACGAACGTCGATTTAACGCACCTCAGATCGACGAAGTCGCATTGTAATTGTGGACAATGAAAACACAAGCCGTGACATAATTATAAAATGAAGAAAAGAAAGACTACAACACATTGCAGAGACACACTGTTCATATGATGCCCTCCAATATCCATTAATATTTCTGCACGGAGAGGGCGGATATCATTTTAATATGAAACAAATCTAACCCAAAACAGGCGTAGAAACAAACAAAAAAGTCACTTCCAAAGAATACTATGCTTACCGGTGAATGATAAGAGGCAATAAAACATAAAATCACATTCTCAACACTCGTCGTTTATTCCAACAATTCCTTGTAGATATGTATGCAAAAATAGAAACAGAACGGATGCTTTACATGACACTGAATCAGAAGAAACTACGCACGGAGTAATACATCGGGCTTCGAGACGCGATCATAAATGACGAAAAAATTGGCGACGTTTGAATAATGGTAATCTTACCCTCATCTTTCATAGGAACACATGCACGAATACATTCAAGATGCCCTAACCTACGTAAGAAAACATGGACGACCTGACCTCTTAATAACATTCACATGCAACTCATCGTAGCCAGAAGTCAAAGAACAACTAAGGTACGGACAAGCCCCCATGGATTGACATAATATAGCACCCCGAGTTTTCCGACGAAAAAAAAAGAGATTTATTGAAGTTATCACATAATACCACATCTTTTGAACCATTAGATGCTGGATATACACAATCGAATGGCAAAAACGAGGATTGTCTCACTCACACAATTTCATATGGCTAGATGGCAGAATTCATCCCACGGATATCGATAAAATCATCCAAGCTGAATTTCCCAATTCACAAGAGGATCCGGAGCTGTATGACATAATTGTGAAAAACATAATTCACGGACCATGCGGGCCACTAAAGCCCAATTCGCCATGAATAAGTGATGGAAAATGTACAAAAAATACCTAAAACCATACTTAGTCGACACACAAACCGGAGATGATGGCCATCCCTAATACAGAAGACGATCACCCAAAAAAGGTGGCTTCACAGCAAAAATACAAATACGAGGCAGAGACGAACTGGAAATAAATAATCAATGGGTAGTACCATAACACGTAAACGTAGAGTACTGCAATTCAGTGAAATTCATTAAATATGTCTGTAATTATGTAAACATTATGTGCATGGCAATATTGCAAATAGCGAAAGACAGCGAACAAAAAAAAAACGACGAGATCCTCATGTACCGAATGGGAAGATACATCAACAGTAACGAAACAGCGGCTTTTCGGTTTTCCCATACACGAACACAAACCAACTGTGCAACATCCAGCAGTAAATTTGGAAAATGGACAAAGAGTTTACTTCACAAAAAACAACGCCAGAAAAATTGCAAGCTAACCACTTAAGATCACAAGATTAATAGCTTTTTTCCAACTGTGCCAAACGGATCAATTCGCGAATACATTAGTAAATATCGACGTCCCTACGGGGCGAACTTCTGAAACAAGCTAAGATTATCTTTTGGAACGAATGCAGAACGGCACATAAAAAATTACTTGAAGCCATGAACTTACGAGGAAGTTTTGTGATGAATTCTACTCCTACTCTCAGAAGATTTTCGACGAACACTTCAAGTTATCCCAGAGTCAACATTAGCAGACGAAATCAATGCATGGTAAAAAAAATCACATCTCTGGCCACACATACAAATACTGGGACTAACAAATAAATTGAGAGTTGAGTTATCAAAAGACGAAACAACAGCACCTTTTGCTCAAAAACTTTTACAAATAGACCAGACGACTGGCGGCGAATCATTGTACTCAACACCGATTTCTGTAACGTTGTGTACGTTGAACTACTGAGGACGGACTCATCGAACAAATTTATCGAAACATTGTACACAAATATATTAATCTGGAGGAGCTATTTGCGAGGGTAATTTTGGCAACTAAAAATGATATTGTCGATGATATCAACTTTAATATTCAAAATAAAACTCCCGATGAAGAGAGAATAAACAAATCGATAGATACGATGATAAACGTTGAAGAAAGTGTCAACGTCCCTACTGAATTATTAAACTCTAAATTCTCTAAAAAAATGGATCTCCGATCATACTACTCAGAAATCTCAACTCAACAAAACTATGTAATGGAACAAAGATTATCAAACACCTATCGAATAATATCATCGAAGCCGAACTTATGACTAGAAAGGACAAATGAAACACAGTATTTATCCCCAGAATACCATTGGTCTTTGCTGAACTGCCATTCCAATTTAAAGGACTGCAATTTCCAATCAAATTAGCCTATAGTTTTAAAATTAACAAAGCGCAAGGACAAACTTTAAAACATTGCGGCATAAACAAGTATTGTAAATAGTTAGAATATATTTTCAATAAATATTTTGTTACCTCTTGTATTTTAAAGTTTATCCTTTTATTCCAACTACCACACAATCTCATGTCAACTTCCTGTACGAAGCTGGGTACCCCAGCTAGTAAAGAATAATTTAAGAAGTCTTTTGTACGAAATGCTGGTCGCCTCGAGTATCTAGATATACGTTTAATGCTAATCGTGCGTATTTTCTCTTACATAATGGAATTTTATAATAATTTTTTCATTAATCAGTGCCTCGAAATTCTTAAAAAAATTTTAATCGTATAAGTTGTCAGTTCTAGAAGATTTTGTGTATGAAAAAAAGGTATTTTTATAAAACTTTAGTGTTTGTATTGATATTACAGAGCTATCTTAAAATGTGTGGAGTGCAAATAGGAAGCGCCATTAATATCGAAACTTGGTTAACTCCCGGTTACAGAACAGGAAGACATTCTATTATTAAAGTTTAGCATCACAAGCATCACGCGGATAGAGTTGCAGGAAGAAGCTAACGTATTAATATTGTATTTAAATGCTAAATTTTTTTTGCAATCTCTAAGCACATAGCACTTCTTTTTTTTAAATAAATCAATATTTAATAGATTAAATTTGTATATAAAGAAGAAACTTCATGAAAAATAAAATGATTAACAAAGCTTTAGAAAGAGTGAGCTATAAATATAATAAATTCAGTCTGTAGATTTTGAATATTGAAAATTTTATACTTGTCATTCAATGCGCCGATAAAGGAAGAATGAATATTGATCGGAAATCCGCGAAATAAGCTGCCAATATATTAAATGTTTCTTATATTTTTGGTGGTAACAAAACGTTAGGAAATTAGAAGAATGTATTTCTAGTCGTCTTTACATTTTAAATTATTCTTTATTAGACCAGATAAATTTATATATTACAAATCCATTACCCCGTTTTTAAAAATTAATAAGACTTAAAAAGTTTTCTTCTTTCTTTAATTATTAGATATATTACACTTTGTCCGGTAACATCAATACGAAACCATTTGATCTGATACATGTTAATGTCGATAATAATAACTCAATCAGCCATCCACGGATATGCTTATAGATATTTAGTTTTAAAAATAAACAGATATGAAGAATTTATAGTTTTTTGAACACGAACGGATTAAAATTAGTCATTTTCAATTAGGAAGCACAATTTAACATAGATCTATTTCAAAAGTGCGTGCATTTTCCTTTCTCTGTTACGCGCAAATTTTATGTATCAGACATGTAAATATTTCTGCTTGAGTATACTAAATATCTTTGTAATTACTGAATATCTTTTTTGAATTTAATAATTTGAAACGACCTTTTCAATGCTACTATATATTCATATCAGGCGGGCAACGGCTTCTTTTCCACCTTGTCGGCTCACGTCACTCTTTAACCCTTATCAAACACTATTGTTGCGAATACTGAATATATAGTAAGTTAGTAAACGAACGTCTTTGACTTAAGTTTGTGTTAACTTAATCATATTGCTCTTAATAACTTAAATCACATTAGTTTGAAAACTCCATTGCCTCTCTTTGGGAGGTAAAGGTAAAGCGTTTGTTCTATTTCTGTTCAGATTTTACTCTACGTTTTAAGAACTTATAAAAGTATTTAGGACGTTACTCTTTTTAGTACTGTTTTGTATTTCAGTAAATATATAGTTGTTTATATCTACGGCGACAGAATTGTATATATATATATATATATATATATATTTCAGTTCTAAGTTTATATCGTGGTTCAAATGGGCTGACATACGTATGTGTTCTAACAACTAAGCTCTACATCTATTGCTTTAACTACTTCTAGCTGTGGATTGCGTTCTAAAAACTTTTTCACTTGTCCCATTTCACGATGTCATAATTATTTCTACAAATAATTATTTGCCTCGCATTTTGCAAAATTACGGAAAAACTTGAACTTAAAAAACGAGCCCCATTCCCCTTGAATAGTAAACTGGTCAAGAATTTTAAATTCTAATTACACAAATGTACTACTTTGCTTTCTTTCCTATTTTATTTTTTAGCGACACAATTTCATATTTATTTATAGGTATATGGCATTAATATCATATTTATTTAAGTTTAGACTTTAAATAAGTCAAGTGAATGCATCTATTCCACTCATTATTAACATTCTTATTAATTTTAGGAAATAAGAAAGATACGAGTAATCAGTCAATCATCAATCAATCGTTTGTCTATACTTATATATTAATGCTATTCCCATTTGACATGCCAAATTCCTAAGTAAGGTATATAAAAACGTTATTTGAAATATTCAATCTAGACATATTAATTACAAGCCCCAAAGTAATTGGTGAATAAATTTACTACAGTGGAAGTCATACAAGCTTCTAATAATGTTACTAAGAGAGTATAATTGTCGACTCCGTCAAATTCCTTCTTGAAATCAAAATAAACCACTAATACTTGCTGTCAATCATCTAACCCTGTAACTTAGGACCACTTAAATCTTTGTATTTCCAGACCACAAATTACAGTAGTGACATTCTAATTAATCGCAGTATCTTGTTAATCGACTTCAATAAAAGAGATTTTATCTTTCATTCGCATGTATGCACATATGTGGGTTTATTTTCAACTTTTTCACAAACTTCTGGACGCATTTTGAAGATTTGCATCTACAGAATCTTTATACTCCAGGAGAAGTTTAAGTATGAAATACTAAGTTATCATTCATGCTTTAATAATGATTGGTGAAAGGTGCTCTAAATGATAAAATTGTGGCACGTTTGACGTTTTTGTGTACGACCCATATCACTATACCCATATCACATGAAAAAGTCGTCAACGATTAACAAGAAATAAAGAGCGTAGTAATTATACTTACATTTTTATATTTACCTATTACTAATATGTAAATTATTACTAATTTCGTCTAGAGACTCACATGTTTGCAATTTGTTATAATTATATTTACATAACACCATTTAGACAACATCATTTTTTATACATATTATTGACAAAGGAATAATTTGTACCTATGTTTTAAATAAATAGTACAGGATATATATTTATATGATGTTTAAAAAGTTAATTAAAATTGATATATTATAAATATAAATTGATTGTATTAGAAATTGTCAGCACATAGTGCGCGGTTTCGGTTAGTGTTCAAATTTATTTCCAAGTGCCAATGTATTTTCTTTTCACTTATCTAGAATAAAATGATACAAAAATATATCGTCTGTTTTTAATGTTTCTAAACTAAGGGGGAGTTTTTTGTTTACTCAAGGGACCGCGAATATTTTTCTTATGAAATTTTCGGTTTGTCTTACCTACCAATTTTATATCTAAATACTTAATTACTTTGTGAGTTATATAGCGGAGTTGTGTTTTGTGTCTTACGGCCAATGGATTTTTTGTGTAAAATAATGTACTTTTCTCCATAGGCTATAGGTTCTTCATGAAATTTATTACGTCGTGTTGTAATTGTAGTCTATTTTTTTCTTTAAATTTGAATTTAATGCATAATTTAAAAGATTTTAGTGAAATTATTCCAGTCTCATTAAACTATTGACACTAATGTTGCGAAAGTTAATTTTATGTACTTAGGCAAATGTTTTTATTGGAAAATGTTTAAACTACGTTCCCTGGTCATGAATATAATAAACGCGTTTAAGATACTTATAGCTGTTAAACTTTTCAATAAATATACCTGATTACATGTGCAAAATGTGTCGAAGACTATAAGGAATTTGTGCCTAATGACTTTGAAGTTTGCATATGTAGAATTTAAAACGCTTTTTTGGAAAAGGTACTATCTTTACTAGCTGTTTATTGGGTCCCTTTTGTGTTTATGAATTTGGCATAATAGACAGTTGTTTATATATTCGGACATACTTTAATTATGTCGGTCAAATAACAGCGCCTATCTATTTGTTGCTCGATTTCAAATATGCCACGGAGATGTTTGTTTCATATTCATAGTAAGCTTTGATAATCTTGTGTCATCGTTCTTTGTCGATTACGTTGTCAGATTGTGATTTGCAGAGGGTTAATTTATTTGATAATTTTTTAGATGTATTATATGGTATAGTTACATAGTATGTCAGGAAAATATTTTTCGTAAGGTAGCCAAATGTTGTATTGAATATTTGGTTTTATATATTTTTTAAATAATTAAATTATGCCATCTTTTACGCTATCGAATCTGATTTGCATCATTTATCCTTTTTTGCTTATTGTGTGAGTGAAAAAGATGATGAATTTGAAGTAGGACAATAAACAAATTAAAGGATTTTTGGAAATAAGCATTTCTATTATTGAGTTTTCCACCTTTATATGAATAGTTCCGTTTTTTATTTATTCTCGATTATCTAAAAGATCACCTAGGTTAGTCAATCGCGGAATTTAGTTTGCGTTCGCTATATGTTTCATCGCCTATTACTTCATCAGAAGACTGAACTGAAGAGTTTAGGTCAAAAAATGAAGATAAATCATAATTAATTATTTCTATTCCAGAAAGTGCATCAGCATTAATATTGTGTTTCCCTTTTTTGTTAATGATTTTATATTCGAACTCCTCTAGTTTAAGTCTCTAGCGTATTTGGTTTCTTAATCGACTTAAGCCCTTGTATCTGTTTACGATCAGTTATAATATTAAAGGCTCTACCAAAAAGATAAGTTCTAAAATATTTAGTATCCAAATTAAAGCTAGTAACTCCTTTTTGGCAGTACTATAATTTTCTTTGCTGTCGTTAAGGATTCGTGAGGTTTAAGCAATCAGTTTATTCGATTTAATGGTCCCTTGTGAAATACCTATATATACATACCTATATATATATATATATATATATATATATATATACCGGCCGCAAAGTGCGAGGCATTTGTTGGCAAATTAAATTCATTTTCTAAACCTTGATATCGAAATAAAGACTCGTTAGTTAAAATTACTTACCAAAGTTTAAAATAATTTGTATATTTAGGGGTAAATTCATTCTTAGCACCTTTTTTCAAACGCGACATAATGTAAACATGATATGATGATTAAGTCCTGGGTAGGCTTGATAAAACTGGGGGTAATAACATGCTCGAGGTATGCAGTTTCTTGTTTCAGAAAGTCCGATTTATTTAAGTAAATTTTGAAATTAGATTCCCATAAACTTTCAAATACCTTACTTTCCTAACGTTAATAATTCGTTCCTGAAGGGACATTGAACATTTTACCATCTCATGCAAATACACTACACAAATAAACATTTGGAATCCTCTAAGGATGTTATCTTACTTACTGGCATGTTAATGGATCATTTGTAAGATCGAAATGCACTTAAAAATACTCATAACTTTTAGATGTGTAGTAGGGACCCTAAATTTTGAAAGTGATTATAAATAAGGTCGTGTGTTTCTAGATGGCAAAGTCTTTTCAGGAGCACACAAAATGCCACTGAGCGGTTTCGGTTTAACCACGTTTGAGTAGTTTGTTTTTTTGCGAATATATCTTTATTTTTATTAAATGACCAGTATTTTGTGTACTGAGGAGTTTTGTTTGAAGAAGGAGTTATTATTAGGTTTCCCAAAATTGAAAATAGGTTAGGTCAACGGGGTTGGGTTATTATGTTTTTGCATACAGATAACATTTCCTTCGTCTTTTATTTATTACAAATCATCGGTGATATCAAAAGGCCGCATTGCTCTAATAGTTGAAACTAAAAAATCCTTTAGGTCCCGCTAAAAATGTTTTCATTGTTTGTGTTGTAAAAAAGCTGTGTTTGCATTTTACTAAATTTTTATCGACTTCATGTAACTCTATATAGTTAACAATTGTGTGATGTGGTGTATGCATCTCTCACAAAAATATTGTGGATTCACTGAATCCTTTTGTTATAAATTGTATAAATGGCGGTTAAAAAAGCTCTGATACCTTTGAACCACGAAATTATCAATTACAATTTTTTAATATGAACGCACCTTCTAATGCAATTTATTTTTATTATTTCCTCCGTTTCGTCTTCTTATTTTCTAATTAATCCATTTATAACTATTTTATTGCCCAAATATTCAAATAAAATAACTTTGTTGTTCAAAGTTGTTAAAATAAGTTGTTAAAATAACTTTGTTGATTGCATGTTCTCAAAAATCTATACAACTTATTCGGGTTGCTATTAAATTTCAGTATAATTTTAAGAGCTACATTATACATATTAAAGCTATCCATTTTATTTATAAAAATATATAAAGTGTGTGTTTAAAAAATAATGAGCGAACTAAAATAGTGTATGTAATAAGTGAACTCAAGGTGGAATCAGAGTTCGTGATTTATATAATTTTAATATTTTTTACGTTGAAATTCAGATGAAATTCAACACCAATTTATTAAAAAATATAAGTAAGGTACAGGGGATGCAAGAAATTGTGAAATACTAAAATCGTACTTACAGTGGCTGTCTGTGCATGTACTCGAACCTTCCCTCCTTATTTTGTAATTATTTAGTAAGTCAACATATGTTGTCACAGCTTCTCACAATTTTGGCAAAATTTATAAAAGAGTGGGTTGAATCTTCGGTAAATATGTGAATCGGATAATTAATAACAGTTTTTTTGTTCTCGTGTTATCTGCGCCAAATCTAACTCGATGAAGTTTAGAATGTAATATAGAAACGACAATTTTTAACATGTTTATATAAGTATAGAGAGAAGCTTAATAAAGTTTTATCTACCGATAGACTTGAGCTTAATGAGAACGGGTTTTGTATCCTGCGATGTGCTCAAGCGGAATGTAGAATACTTGAGTTTGATGAAAGGAGCGCTTTGTAATCAGGATGTGCTGCGTGGGCGGCCTTTAAATTTTTCCTGGATATTCGAACACTCGAGCTTGCAATAGGACTCCCTTGAACTTAATTAAAGGACACCTTTTAACCATGTGCTGTGTGGGCGAGCAGAAAATATTTTTTTTATATTAAGACATCTAACACCTTCGAGAGGATGGAATATGGTTTGGTCATAACACCCATATTATCGGTTAGAGAACAAATTTCGTGTTGTTCTTCCATCTCATCATTACGCGTAGAGCAAATATGCACGGATTCGAGATGATATCTCTTGTGCTCATCAGCCTCATTATTTCTGTTAAATTGCATGTGTGTTTCATGTTTTGTATTATACTAAACCAATTAAAGAAAAAACCCTAAAATAAAAAAAAAATTGGGTAGAACTGATATTTTCGGGGAAAAATTTAACTGACTTCAAAAAAGTTACAAAGCGGTTAAAAATGATGCTACTCACCGATCGCAAAGTAACACAATATTACATACAAATATATAAGTACACACACACATATATATATACACATACATAAACATATAAAGTGTAGTTTGACGTTTTTATTCTATTTGTACAACGGATAGTAGTAGAGGTGACATGAAAAATGTTATATTATATTGTGTTATAATAAATAAATGTTGTATTATATTATGTTAATATTATGGTAATTTCATTTACCGCAACCGAAATTTTTACTCTTTTGATATAAATACATATTATAATTTTCTTAGACATGCTAATTAACCCCCTTCATGAATAACTTAATCGGAAAATGTCGATGAAATGGAATTTATTATTTTTGTACTACGTCTTTTTACTAGCCAGCTAGCTTTGTACAGTATATTATTAGCAGTTCTATTAGCTTAAAGTAGTTATTATATTGGTATATGACTAGATCGTGCAGTCGGTTGCCATAAATAATCTGCCCTTATGCAGCAATTGCCATAAAATTAGTTTCTATTTGAAAACAAAATTGAATCGCGTTTTTTTACATTATTAATTATTTGGTATATTTAAAATGATAATTTTGGTTACACAATATTTATTAGGAATAATAGCGGTAAATTCTTCAATGTAAATGTACTATCGCCACACGGATAAAATAAAAACGTGCCAAAAAAAGTTAGATGAATTCTTCGCTCATTATAATATTTACCAGAGCTTCACAATTTCTTTTCAAATATTCACATTTGAATATTATTTCTAAAGAAAGCCATTTCAATTTTGCTCTTGAAAATTTCTCTAGCTTTGAATTTATTAGAAACACATAAGATGTTAAACAATCTTTTGTTAATTAATTTATTTCATGTTTGTAATTAGATTTACTAAAGCCTTGGAGGCTAAAATTAGGTTATTAAACTTAAAAATGTTTATTTTATTATAAAAGTTCTATACTTAAACATTTTACTCTTTAAAAAGACTCTCTTTAAAATGTTTGTTAAGATTTAAACTAAAAAGTATATAGAGTTTACAGAATGGATGCACCGATATATAATATGAATATGAAATAAAATTCATTATATTTTAAGGCGGAGACAAAGGTGACAAAAGAGTGAAAAAATCGATTTTTCAATTTTTTTTGTACATGCTTTCAATAATGCGTATATATTTTTATAACACGTAAAGCTAGCTGGCTAGTTTCGAATGACCGCATACCGACTCACAACTTGTTTTTACGCGAATTCCAGACGTGTTAAAATTTGATGGCAGCTACGTATAAATGGATATACAGAAAAAGTATTCAGTAAATCGTTATGAAGGAAAAAGTAAAAAGTAAAAATATTATTATAAATATTATGAATTCCAACTGTACCATATTTTACTTTATTTTCTTTTTTAATGAAGATATCCCTAAATATCTTGATGAACACATTAAATAAGTATTAAACGTGATGTTTTTTTTGAGTATGTACCACACATACAACAGTTACTGGCAATCGTTTATATAATTCATAAAAACATGTTTCCAAAAACATTTTGCAAATGATTTCTATCGTAATCACTATTTATTACAATATATTAATATAATTAGATAATAATTATTATATATTTATTACAATATTGATATTTTTGGTTAAAAATATTTTTAACGTAATTTTATTAAAGCCCATAATTCGACGCAATTATTTTCCATGAAAACTGTTTTCATTTAGACAATTACAACACTACCATCGAATTCACTCAGAATTATTACCAACAAGGAATATTTAATTAGAAACAGTTAATTTTCATTATTTTTATACTATTTTGCTTATCAATCAAAAATAGCCTCTTAACCTTTGATAAAACATTTTGTTGGTATCAAAAATCAGTATTGTATGTATTAGGTCATTCAAGTATGAAGTGGCCAAAAGTCTCAAATACCTTATTTGATTCTCGATTTGTCAGATATTTCACTTTGATAGTACCAGCGCTCAACTATCAAACAGACGACATTACCTTTTATGGTGAATATTCGGGCTCAGAGTGAGTTTTGACTGTATCTTTATGAAGCTATTATGCTGAATGCTTTATTATGTTAAAAATTATCTATTTTTTAACACACATCGCAATCCCTTGAGAAATTATTCGCCTTTAAGTTGGAGCAGCAAAGAAAGTTAGTTTCGAAAAAATAAAATTTGTTTCACTATTCGCTCTCCGGACTTCTCCGTACCCGGCATCAATAAGCTATCATTAAGATGGTAAAACTCCTTCAAGCATTTCGGCAAATAGTTTTATTAATTGTATGATAGTTTCTTGAGCTATAATAAACCAAATTTCCAGTTTGAAATCGGTCATTTCATACTGAATGAGCTAATAATATTCTATACCGTTTTGTTCTACATGAATACATTGAAAACTGTACTTAAAAGCTACTTGTTTTATTTTCTATAAATAATACTCACAGGAATATCGTTTTCCATTTTTATTGTTTTGACAAAAAACGTTTTTGAAATATAATGACGTTCATACTATTTTGATTATCTCAACGATAGGTCAGCCTGTTTTATTTTACTACTGCTCATAAGTTTCTCCAGTAGCGTTTATTACAATATGGAGTCATTATCCATAAATGGTACGCTGAGGAGGCGGGTTTGCGTTTGCAGTACGTCATTTCTTACCTAATAGCGCTGTTGTCCATTAGTCTGTGACATTTAGCTATATGACTAAAAACACCTCTTCAACTACATCCAAGAAGTGGACAGGAATCAAATCCGAACCTCCACGGTGCCCCCGCACCGCCAAAGACCCAAATCCATGTGAAAAATGCAACACACCATAGCGCTGACTAAAAACTATATATGATAAATAAATAATTTATCAAATAATAAACAAAACTAAATATGCTATATGCCAAAAATATAAGAAAAGCCAAGCATATTTTGCATCCTCATGGTCAGCTGATATCATAATATTTCTTGAGGCTAATTTCAGTAAAGTTATCTCACCTGGACTCTTCGCTATTGTATTTATATTTACAATTATCCCAGGCTTGCCTAAACAATTTTCCAAGCTGTACTTTGTATTGATTATGTTCTTTATCACGATTCAGTAATTATTTTCTTCTCGTATCTAATCATCTGTTATATTTAATTTTCCTTACTTTCTCGGCAGTATCGATTACCAACCGTTTCGTTTTTGTCTTTCTTGTAAATGACATTAGTGTAGGGCATTATCTGGAGGCTTCTGCTATCAAATATATAAAACACGAAATCAAGGGTACGTCAAAAGTTTATCTATTTCATAGGCTACTCCAAATTTACCTTGTAGCCTGCGGTTTTATTAACTTTTGAGACGTGAGCATAATATAAAAGTGTAAATTAAGCTAATATTGACCTTAAGACTTCTTGTGTAGTAAAGGTTCTTTTTGCAGCATCGGTATTAATGATCAATTTTCAGATTTCACTTTTTGTACTGGCGTTTATACTTATATATACCTATAAAATGCCAGCAATACTAAATAAATCCTGAATCACTTTAAGGATCTAAAGTTCAAGCATTTCAAGCTGAGTGAGAAGGACGAATCTTTCAATAACTTAGAACTAAACTGTGAATAAAAACGTATCAACTACAATGTATATTTGTGACGAAAGAAAACCGCGCACATCCTCAAGCAAGATTATTTCACTATTTAATTATTTTACAACAAATATTTTTCTAGACTCTTAGGAATTTACAAGTTCATACATATATATATATATATATATATATATATATATATATATATATATATATACATATATATTGCTCATGCTACGTCGGCAAACTTGCTACTAATTCCATAAAAGAATTAAATAAAATTGTGGAAAATTATTTTTCGAACAGTTACTCATTGAAAAATTTTTACTTATTTTTCATTCTGCTTCACTTTGTGTAAACGTTTTAGCATCAAAATGCCTGGTACTTAATTTTTTATTATTTTCCAAGCTTTCTTTTTATTTGGAACTTTCACTATCTATTCAGCTATTTTGTTTAATTAACTTCTCAAGCAATTAAAAAGTAAAACGAAATTTCAATCTGCATACAAATTTTTTTTCTTAACAAGTTTAAGTTAAAATTTTGCGATAAATGAGGTTGCATTAAAACTTATACCAAATTATATTATTCTAGTATTAATTTTTTTTTATATTTTTAAATATAAGCTACTTTATCACAAAAGTAAGTAGCTTTTTTGTTTTCAACATTTTGTTTATTTTAAAATTCTATTTTAAAACTAAAAAATTTAAAAAAAAATAACGGTTCTATTTAGATATTAGAAACATGGTAATTTGATTAAATATATTAACCCGTATTACAACAGTTAAAACTCAAGAATAACAATTTCAGAATGGTAAATTAAACAATTACAATATATAATATCATAGATTTACATATATTATTGAAATTCACATATTACAAATTAGGCAGGAAAAACTAAATTTTTTATTCAATTATACTTAAATCAGTTTTAGAGGCGATATTTGACTTTAGCAATATCGCGTTGCACACTTTTTTCTTAAATAATTCCATTATAATATGAAGGTATTATTAAAATATAACTACCCTATCTATTAACATGGGTGAGGCAACGGAAGTAATAAAAAATGGCGGTCAACAGTATCTTTTTGCGTATTTACAACATGTTATTGCAGTCATTATAGCGCCTGCCAAGCACAGTGATTAAAACAAATTATCCGTTAGGATAAGCACAAATATACAACGACTCTTGGTAGCTCCGCCAGTCCCGCCTTCGATAGTGGGTATGTTAACGATGGAACTGAAGGTGCTAATGATGTCCGGAAATAATTGAGCTATCCATAACGACAACTAAACATGCTGGATATACAATACATCCACACCGAAGACTGACGAGAAGATCGTGGACCTAGAAGAGAAATTGAGTAAATTACGATGGGGCGTTGTAGAATTATCAGTAGTAAATAAAATTTGTTTACTTAAATAAGCAAGTTTTATTTAAGTCAGTAATAACAGCATTGGCAGACATATTTTAATGTGACCGGAACACAGTATCTGTCACGCATGTACTATTTACTTGCTGTAATTTGTTTCCAATAACAGCATTGACAGACATATTTTAATGTGAACGGAACACAGTATCTGTCACGCATGTACTATTTACTTGCTGTAATTTGTTTCCAATAACACAACTGACAGACATATTTTAATGTGACCGGAACACAGTATCTGTCACGCATGTACTATTTACTTGCTGTAATTTGTTTCCAAGGTCCTAACCTAATAAATGAGTAAACATATACGGTTTGAAAAAAATATATCATAATGAAATGAAACTATGTGTTGTAGAATTATTTCTACTTTATTTAAATTACTTACACGAGCTAAGTTTCGTTGTATTACAATATCTTCAGATGGGCTATTAGCAAAGATTAGAAGGCTAATTGCTTGCCTGAAGATGTAATGCAACAAAATCTAGGTCGCGGTAAAGAATTTAAATAAAATAGAAATAATACTGCATCAAGTAGTTTCATTGAATTGTGAATAAAGAATTTCTACAAAATTAACATTAAATATATTCAATATTTAAAAATATATCAGTGAATTAAAAACAATAACCTATGTCGTTAGAGAAAAATTGTTTCATTGCATGGAATATTTTTTTCCACTTCTATACATATGAAAATTCTGCCAACCAAGTGGTTATTTTGTATGTAGTATTGTTATTTTTAACACCAGCAAGCCAATATTATTGTATTTGACGTAAAATTACTCTTCTTAACATCTGTTATGCTAATTACATTGCTTGGATACTATGAAAAATGCGAGTTGCGCGTGATATTTTATTTGATTGAGAAACTTTATTAACCCAGACTCCGGTGAGAATATTGAATTTTTCTGTATATTGAATAGCATTTTTCAACGAGAATTACCCTGTAGATTTTGATAGGTGAGTCAGCTCATGAATCTTCGAGACAGGAAACTTTCAAAGATCATATTTCTAAAATGAGTAAAAAGAAAAGCCGAAAAATTTTAGAGGGCTATTTCAGTATAAAAATAAATAAACTTTGTATAGAAAATTGTGTAAAAAGTATTATTTAAAATCGTTAAACTGTGTAAAAGATATGACTTAAAATCATTCTAAAAAAGATATTCAAAGTAAATAAGTAATTCATAAACATACACACCTAAGCCAATTTATATGCATATTTAAAATTAAAAATGAAAAGATTAGACTGTTTATTCCGTGATTAAAATCAATTTAATTATAAAGTTAAGAAAAAAAATATAAATTTTTGCATCTAGTTAGGGCCTTCGGGCATTCGGGTAAGGATCTTTTTCAACTTCTTTTAGCTCTCATGGTCTATTGCCAGGGTCGTCCAGGTCTTTTTCCATGTATGGTCTACTTTGTCTTCTTTTGCTTATTGGTCCCTTCCATAGTATTTCTCGTTACTATTTTCGTCCATTTGCCTTCGTGGATTATATCAATATGACATGCCCATTGCCATTACTATTTCATGGATTATTCTAGTCCACGTTCTAGCCAATCACCTCCTTTTTAGATTCAGTATATATATTTATATTTTTTTTATAAATTTAATCAGTGAGAGTGGGTCGCCTTTTCTGACTCCTCTCTGACTATATTGATATATATATATATATATATATATATATATATATATATATATATATATATATAAAGTTTTCAGTAATCTCTCTACTTATTCAACTGGAATAGATAGTTTTTATTTATTAATTTTATATGCTTTTGGTCAATCTGTGCTGCTGTTAGAGCTTTCCATACCGATTCATGTTTTATAGTATCAAATTGTTTATGGTAGTCAACCAATTCCATATAAAGAGATTTTTTGATACTCTGGATGTGATTAGTCGTAAAAAAGCTCTAAAATCCCACTTACTCTACGTAATGAAAATCTATTGTCGACGTGATACTTTTTTATATTCCAAACGCAAAACAATTTACATGTGCTTGGGATAAGACTTATCAGGCTATATTCATACTATAAGTAAGTTTTCATTTCTTGCATAAAATTACACTACCTAACTTCAATAATTTCCTTGAAATTGACTGTCTAAATTTTTTTTTCAAGAGTTGAGTAATTGGCGTTAGCGCATTTTCTGACACCATTAGCATGTCATTAGTTATTCTATCTGATCCCAGGCTTTTTCGCTATTTCAGCTTTTTCATGAGCTGAAGGACCTCTCGTTCACCGAAGCCATTTATGTTGCCCTCCACGATATCCTCCTTGTTACCTATAGTTATTTCTGTAGTCATGTTATTATTTTTAGTTTTGAATAAGTTTTTGTAGAAAGATGTTATCCAATTTTGAAATACATTATTTGGAAGTAGTAATTTTCTTATATGTCCTCTTCAACTACCCGATGAATCTAAATGTTTCTCTAACACTTGTGTTCTGTAATTTCCGTAGTCTGTTTTTATCATTTTATCGACTTTTTTATATAGTACACTCAAGAAAAACCAGCACAGTTTTTCTTGACAAAGAACGTTATTTTTGTTTTTTAGTTGATATCTTTGTTTGATATAGTATAGTACAAAGAGGCGCGGTTTTGCACGTATGGAATATTTTACTACGAAAAGTGGGCTTAAATGTAGTTACCCCTAAAGGTCTAGGCCAGCTTTCATGAATTCAACACATGTTGAGTCCATGCTTCGAATTAATATGTAGGTTATTTTTTAAACTTTTTGCCAATAAATAGCATAACTAATTTAGATAATAGACTTAAACTCTGTGTTTTCATTCAACAACTGGAAATTCGTATTACAGTATATGGTTAAGGAAAGCAAACTTATCACTCACGTTTTCTGAAAATTCGAAACCTACATGTCTTCACTGATTGTAGTAAAACTTTTAACATTATTTATAAAGAGTTGTTAGATTAGGAACAAATCTTGGCATCTTATCAAAAATTCAAGAATCAAAGCGATGGATAAAATCCAGTATATAGGTATACATTTTCCATCTGATATAAAATTGGTATAAATAATAAATAAAGTCGCTAAATAAACAAATATATTTATAGCATTTAGTAACAAGGATTGAAGAAATACTTAATGGTATTTTTATTTTACCGATATGTATGTCGAAGGTGAGTTTCTCTTATGATTTCTTATTATAAATGTCGTATTATACCTTCAAGGCAGTTTAAATCAAAGATTTTCTTAAATTATTAATTATGGCAAAAATTATTGATAAATGATTTTAAACATGTTATACAAAATATATAGAACAAAGTAGGGTTTGTTATACCATTGATAACTTAAGAACGGCTGGACCTATTTTCATGATCAATGAATTGTTGGATCTGCCTCCGCCTTGAATAACAGAATAATCGTTAAAACATCGGAAAAAATTTATGAAAAAAATTTATTTTCCCATACATTTTGTATGCAACGGCTCTTTTGATGATATATCGAGAACGGATTGACAGATATTCTTTTAATTGAATATTTATATGATGATTATTCAATATTTTTTTTTCATCTTGGCTTCGAGAAGTTTCCTCGGGCAAAAATTATAATTGATTTTACACGGGCAAAAATTATAATTGATTTTCAAAAATTTTTATTCATTTTTCGACCGTTCCACATTTGAATTCGATTGAATTAATTCTCTGTAAACGATTTTTTTTCAAATTCACAAGTGAAAAGTGATTTCAAAGAGTTGAGTAAAGTTTGAGGAAGTACACATTGTGAAGCGTGGAACATATGCACTTTAGAACCAAGAACGTTTCGACAATTTTTTTGAAGTCATATGAAAAAAAAAATATATATATATGTATATATATATATATATATATATATGTATATATATGTATATTAAAAACTACCTGGAAAAAAATTGTGCGGCTGATGATTATTTATTTAAAAAAAATACTCACCAGAAATATGTCGAAATTTGTATATTACATGGTTATTTCTCACTGTATTCACAATTAATTTATCGTTAGATATTACATATTTGACACGCACACAAAGGAATTAAAAAAATAATGAAATTAAATTACTTAAAATAAGCTTTCAAAAATACGTTAAAAATTTAATTTTATATAGTTTCAACCGTCGAATAAGAAAAATCAACAATTATAACAAAATAATATATTTATCTTTAAATCTTTAATGTATGGTTCTTTTTTTAATTTATGACTGTCTATTTTGGATTAGCTTACACTTTAAATTATTTGTATGGTAATTTTATAGAGCGCTAATAAAACACACAAAGTATTTTTTTTTTCTTTATATTTTACTTGGGATATCATTTTGTGTGAGATATCACTTCACAACTAAATAAAACTACGTGATGTGTTATTTCTACTTTATTTAAATTCTTTACCACGACCTAGGTTTCATTGTGTGACAAAATCTTCAGGTGGTCAATTAGCAAAGATTGTTTTTGCTAATTACCCACCTGAAGAAAAAATCTAGGTCGTGGTAATGAATTTATATAAAGTAAAAATAATACTACATCACGTAGTTTCTTTAGCTGTGAATAATGAATTTCTACAAAATTAATTCCAAATATATTCAATAAGAGATATCACTTGTAAAGGATAGTTATAAGGAGCTCCAAGACATTAAATTTAAGTGGCTTTCCCTCAGAGACATGTATCTAAATATGAATGAAAGGCAGTTGTACGTTTTACGTTTTTGTTACGATGCAATACAATCGACATAAGTTAAAGAAATCTGGCATGTTTCCTGATTTGTGCAATTAATGGATAAAATTGAGAGCGGGGTGTTATTGTAACACCATTTCAAAGTTTAATATTTCTCAAACAAGTTCTGAAAATGCATAACTGTAAACGAGAACTCCCCTCAATTTCACTTTAAATGAACTATCGAATAACAACTTAAAAAAATTATTCGTTCCCAATTTACATGTATGGGGATACACGTTAAAAGGTGTTTTTTCAACATTTTACTAAATATTATTTGAGATATTCACTTGAAGAATATACACAAAAATTCATTCACATATTCTTAAGATTGTACAAATTATGAAGTTTGACATAGCGATAAACGAACATTTTGAAATTAAAAGGGGATTTTTCAGTACGGATCACTAAAAGTTCCTGCGCAAGTAACTGTTATTACTGCACCGGTGGACAATTTATATGACCTTATTTTTAATCTTTAGTTCTAAATTCAAGTTGAAGTTAAAAGAATCGAAGTTATATTATCTTACATGCAAAAGTAATATAAAGATTTTCAAAATAAATACAAATATTATCATGAAAGTTACTTCCAACGAATAAGTAAATTTCCGTGATTTTTCTCTATCATTATAAAAATAATATTCAAAAAGGTTTACGTTTCTATATTAGGTTGCAAGATGGTGAAAAACTTTCGTGGATTGAAAACTCACGTGATCCAAAATTCAAATAGATTTTTAGAATGTTGCGTAATAAAATTGCGGCCTCTTCAAAATATTTCACAATTTTAAGGTCCAAAAATTTAATTCTCTCTCGAACCATAAAGAATGTTATTACACAGGAATGAGTTTATAATCATCAGGTGAGTTATAATCATCAAGTTTCAAGCATGATCCTGATACTAATGGAAGCGATAATTTCTATAGCTCGAAAAATTCTTACTAATTTTGCATTTTCTTTTTCTTTGGATGATTTTGCCTCTTCAGAAGTTAGTTATATTGGTTATTAAGTATTTTTTTTGCTTTATATTTTGATTGGGATATCATTTTATGTGAGATATCACTTCACAACTAAATAAAACCACGTGATGTGTTATTTCCACTTTATTTAAATTCCTTACCACGACCTAGGTTTCATTGTATGACAAAATCTTCAGGTGGTCAATTAACAAAGATTGATCTTGCTCATATCTAGTATCTCACACAAAATGATATCCCAAGTAAAATATAAAGAAAAAAAAATACTTTGTGTGTTTCATTAGCGCTCTATAAAATTACCATACAAATAATTTAAAGTGTAAGCTAATCCAAAATATACAGCTTAATATGATGGATAATTACGCCAAAATTTTAAGTTTTATCAGCAAATAATCTCTGAAAAAATCGTATGTGTCAAACGAGTTAGAGAAATTCTCGTAGTGTGAGTTTTACTCGTCTCTGAGAGGTTGTTTTTTTCGTAACACAAATTTTATTTCCAAAACTTGGGATGAGGTTCATCGAACAGACATTACTCATCTTATACCACAGTAGACTTTGTAATTTTATTGTTTAATTTTTATTGTCATTTTAGGATGCAGAAATTTATAAGAAAATCTGTCAAGCACTTTTAGAACTCGCACTACGAGAGTTTCATACCAAGAGTCGTTTCTACAAAGGTGCTATAAGAAAAAGTGTCAGTTTTTTCTATTTCTTCTCTATAAAATGTTACTCTGTTTGCCTAATCTTTACACTTACAGATATTTAAGGGAACATAGTAATTCTATTGAACTACTTACAAATAATAATTTTGTACAACATAAATATATTGTCCGCCATATCTTTCACAGGTTTAAAGAAGGTGCACATTTCAAAAATTATAAGATCTGTTATAATTGCTATAGTTGCCATATAATATCGTAGTAAGATTTTATGGAAGCTGTTTCCTTTACGATTTTGATTCAGTAGTTTTGAAAATAATTAAATAATGCTGTATTTCTGCATATTGTTGGAATATTTTTTACCCTTTGAAGTAATATCCTCCACAATACAAAAAGTGAAAAAATAAGGTGTTTATCCCCTCTTAAAATCATACATGAATATGTTTAGAAGATTAGTTGGCGTGAAATTTGTGGATTAATAATATGTATTACTGTGCCAAATTTCAAGTTTCCACGTTACACAGTTTTGAGAAAAAACTGAAATTATTGTATGTTTGAAAACTTATACTTCGAGAAGCATGGCTAATATTTTCCAATAACCTTTGCGTGAGCTTCTATAAGCCCACATTTTAATCATAATTAGAGTAGTTTCGCAAATAGGGAGGATGAGGATACATAGTATTTTTTTTCAATATTTGTCTGGTGATATGGTTAATACTCATATATCTTAAAAAAATAAGTATCTTCTTCTAACTTTATCTGTTAAGGCGTTGCGAGCGAAATATATCTTATTAGAGTGCCCACTTTCTGGCCTCAAGGAGTTTTAGAGTAAAACGGCTGTAATGTTTCCGTTTTTCCTTTTGAGGTACGGAAATCTAAAAACGGCAAGGGTTCCTGCTTCTGGTCAACACCTGAGCGATGTTGTAAAACTTGAAATGGAAGAACTTCAAAGCGTTACCGCTACTATCTGAGAAATGTAGCAGATGCTTTGTACAGGTATACGTAAGGCGGTAAACCATCGATGGACTATACCAGTCTTTTTGGTAGAGATCTTTAGTTTATCAGAAAATTTAGCGAAATTATTTACTACTAACTTAAATAATGATCCTGTAAAAGAATAGCAAACGCTTAGCTTTTTTATAAAACACTAGCTTATTATACATAACAAATGTGTATTCTAAACTTTGAAATAGTACCAATATTTATTTGAAAAAATGAAAATTATACGAAAACTTTATTTGTTATGCAGTACCAAAATTCTCTTCCGTTTATTCCTTCAATTTCATTTAAGCATCATTATAGAAATACAATTGAATATCTTTTATGTCTAATTGAAGCCAATTAATTCCAACGTATTAGAAAGCAAATTGTACCGAAAAGTAATTTGTACCGAATAGCGTGTATATATTCTGACGTGTATGAAATTTGTACCGATTTTGTACGCGTCAGTATATTGAACATTTTTTTCCTAAACATTTTACACCTCTAAATTTTATGTGATAGATATCAAGTATTATCTTTTTTCCACTCTAAAGTTTACAATTCAAAATAGTAAAATAATGGTGTAATATTGATATTCATAACATTTAGTATGTCAAAGCCCTAATTTGATTTACAGATTACTAATTGATTTATTTAAAATGAAATTTATTTTGTTTTCATAATTAAAGCCTATAAGCATATAACAGTAATAATTAAATAATGATATTTCGTATAGTTTTATTTATGTATCCATTTTGAGTCCCAGTCTCAGTTATCGATCAGTTTTAATACATTAGTATAAAACAACACCTATACCTCTGAGAATGCTTCTTTCATAAAGATAATCTTTAAAATTCTGCGAATGAAAAATTTCTGTCCAGTTAAGTTCTAGCAAAAGGAAAAAAAAGTTATGTTTATAAAAGTAAATTTATATTTAGGAAATATTTTGCCACACTTTTAAGGCATTACGACATGATGCGCTATTGTTTTAATATTATATTCCCTTTGAGTGTTGGACAGCATGGTCTTGAAGCGAAGACTAGTAGCTCATTTTGGACAATATTCGAATATTCAATATTTATTGCATATGCCATTCTATAGGTTAAAAATTTGTATTAAATAAACTCACGTTTCAAACGTGAGTGAAACTAAACAAGCACGAGTTAACACTGTGAGTTAACAAAAATAGTCTTAGTTTTGCACTCTTTTTTTAATTATATAAAAACATATAACTTAAGGTTCAAATAGTAGGTCCTTTTTAAGTTTTCGTAGCTAAACTAGATACTCTTGTGTCTCGCTACGTCCGTCTTTCCGTCTGTCTGCATGTCAAACGATTTTCTCGTAAAGTTGCAATTAAGCATGCTTTTACTTTTTTATGATGCCTACAAAGCAGTAAAATAAAATCTTTTATGAAAAGTGTTATAGATTACCTTACCTACGTGTGTTCTTTTTTTGCGCATATCTCAATATATACTATACCGTTAAACAGATCTTTCAAAAATATTGAGGATATGTTACGAGGATATGACGAAACCCTGTATTGAATAAGTGATTCAATACAGGGTTTCGTTTACGAATTATTCAATTTTACCGTCGTCATTTTTGTTAAAGCTATGTGACCCTAACTTTTACCAGGTTAACTTCCATTTTTGAAGGTCTAGAAAATATTCTAAATAGAAGTATGCATAAAAAAATTAAATAGAATTATTACAGCTAAATAGGCTTTACTAGTTTAGAAGTAAGAGCCGACCGACTTATGACATGTGTTTGGGCCGGTAAAAACTCATAAAAACTCCGTACAAGTGACTTAAATCAACCTAAATGGATCCTTTTTAAACTTCTGCACACTTACCATTCAGGTGTTATCCATATCATGTATGGTTAATTGAATGAAATAGAATTCGTTGGTTATTTTTTATTTCTGTCGGTTATTTTTAGGAATAACTGAAAGTCAACTCAACTGAGTAACATTTTAAAAGATACAAAAAATATTTATTGAATAATCTGCGGTTTCGCAATCTATACACTGTTTGTACATTAGCCCGAACAGTTTATTCGATTTGTATCACAAACAAAAAGCAAAAAGTATGCAAAAGTAATGAAATTTTTAAATTTTGCAGTACAGACACTTGTCTTTTATATTTCAAATAGCTAAGTAGAACTACCCAAGAATGTTCAATTGATGGAGACATAGTGAAAAATTATAACAGCTTCTATAGAAGATAATCAATTTTAATAACGAATTATTCTATGAAGAATTTTACATAGCATGTCAATTAATGCACGATATATTATACTCATATAAATCCACATAGTACATATGGATGTATACGCAGACCTATAATTAAAAATAACTAGGACTACAAAATGGAAACACTATATGAGTGGAGAATTGAAGGAAAATCGGCTGAAAATATATAACAATAGTCGCCCGCGCTGATTTGGTACAGGTACTATTAAGTTGAATATTGTATTTCAAGATCTGCAATAAAATATATTTCCAAGAATTTATAATCATTAGGTTAAAGGGAAACCAGGCTACCACCTGAATTATATACCTAAATTTTTAGTTTTACTATTATCGTGATACCGCCTTCAATTTTTTGCCTACTCAGAAAAGTTACATTTTCTAGTGTATTATTGTGTAGATGTATATGCTTCATGAATTTAATATTTTTTTAATACTTGTAAATATCAATGTGATGGTTTATGAGGAATTCATATAAATTAATTTTTATTTATAAACAGCGAAAATCTTTTGATTCATCTTTCGAATTTAAGCTAGAACAATATAAAAAGATATGACACGCTGAACTGCACTGAAGAAACAGTTCTATTATTTTGTAATTTATTGACAGATTCTAACTCACTGCAGAACATGTTTTATTTGGCCATAGGGAGGAGATATTAGTTCTTAGATATTAGTTTGCAAACAAACAAAATTAAGAACAGAAAAGTAAATATATTTATTCGCATGCTCTATAAAAAATGAACATAGAAGCGAAATAGGTTAATTAATAATATTGCCGTCATCATTAATGGAGGGGCTCGGATATCTACACGAAAAAAACGCTGTCATCATAGTCACGTGGTGGAGCCTATCGTCATCACGTTGTGTTGAGTTTGTCACAGGCTTCCGGCCTTTGACATCGTAGCGCATCCGGGTTCGGGGTCGATTCAAGGCAACTTCATCGAATGGGGTCTAATATTTGGATTGGCCGTAAGATACTGCTACCTAATTAGTAAGTTTACTATACGTATCAATTATATATATTAAAACCTCTAAATAATAAATGGTAACAAAACATATGTTGCTATGGTGCATATGAGGAATCAGGGCAAACCGGATGTTTTTATTTCTTTCACGTCTCATTATAACTATATTAATATCAAAAATAGTCTTTACTCCAAAACAATATCCAAGATGTGTATGATAGTTTTTTAATTAAACAATTCAAAAATCAGTATTCCTCGTAAACAAGACATAAATATTTCTTCGCTGATCCGTGCACACTGTCGAATTACAGAAACATTGACTACCACAGATACATCGTCTACTGTGGTTGCAAAATAAAATCCGGTCAGATCAATATACACGGCAGCTTTAGCAGAACTACGCAAAAAAAAATAACGATCCAATACTTCATCAAATATATAGTTTTTATTTAAGAATATTACTTCACGTGATCGAATTCCTCAATTCTTTTATTTAGTTAAAAACTGAGGAAGATACTACTTACGGAATCAATTAAGCACCATACAAATCCATGGGTTTACTGGAAGATGGTTTTCACTGGAAAATTATTTTTTGAATATTTATCGAATATTTATATCTATAGGTATATTATACCAAAAATGGAAAGAATTAAGATTAGGAGACTTGGATCATGGCTCAAACCTATTTGGTGACGCGGTGATTGAGATAAATAAAATTACAGAATTTTACAAATCCATCAACAATTCAAATCTTACTTCGCCTATTAAATTGAAACTCAACAATGATAAAATTTTAGAGGAGACATGAAATCATCGATCTCAATTCTCACACAAAAAACAAAATCTAAACTTCACTCAGGGAAACCTTTATGACGTCATACTTTTATACACAAGAATTACAAGAGACAACATATTTTTTTCCTCGTGCTCCTGGAGAGACTGTCAAAGTGTATTTAATTATTTTATTGCTCAATAAAGTTCGTCCTGGCAGTAATATTGAATTTGATGTTGCATCATCACGAGTTAGCAGCCTCTCTTTAAGAAGCGGGAAGGACGGTACAGTAGATGTGACATTAAAATTTCCATTGAACGTTTGGAATGGTAGCATAAATATATGCCACATTTCATAATTAAGTAATATTTCTAAACTAATACAGAGTTGTTCATATTAGCTTGGGATTAAGCAAAAATGTCGAAGAAAATGCATAATTTACGCAATATAAATATACCTATGGGTGACCGCACGGCATTATTCTACATGGATTTTGTAAAAATATTGCGTAACGAGAGAGATGAGAGCTGATCAAGTAAACGCTTTTTAAATAAACCTTACTTTTAGCTTAATAATAAATTTGGCCTTTAAATCTAATATGAGAATACTTTAGCTTTCAGATGAACATAGTATTTTTGCTGACATACTACTATAAATTAACAACAGAAAGCTATGGACGAAGGGAATAAATATGTCTCTCACCCGTACGTTACATGTTTTAATCATCAAAACCTGATTGATAAAGCATGCCCTAAAATTCATTACTTTAAATAAACGCTACAATGGTCCAAAGAAAGAGCGATAAAGAACAATTATTGACAAATTAGAAAAGTTAATAACGTTGTACTCTTAAAATTTAAAACAGAAACTCTAGTAAACTATCAGTAGATGAAATACTCAATAGTGGAAAAACAATTTAGTTTCCTGCAGAATTTCTGACTTTACATGTTTCTAGTATGCCACCGCACAAACTGACTTCAAAGGTCCCTTTGAATTGTGGTGAAATTTAAACGCCCCCAATTCGTCCACCGAAACGCGATTAAAAACAATGAGTTTGAAAACTTGTGTCATTAAAGGTAATAGTTTAGTTGGCTCCGGTATTAGACAGGCGGCTTTAAAACCTAACATACAGATAATTCCATTGAATTGACTTTTAAATTTAAATGGGTTCAGTTACTCTTAAGATTATATTTTGATATGATCATAAATAATGCACAGAATGAAACTCTCAGTATGGCTGAAATTTACGACTATATCACGTAGAAAAAATCTTTTGTGTATAATGAAGAGAAATTGTGGTTATGACGAGAGCCATGGCTGTTCATTACAACCATTTTCCACGTCTTTTATAGCTCTTCAGATTCTGAGCTATCATTCTTAGGATTTGCTCACAGTGGAAACATCAACATTTGCCTGACCTCTTTTAAAAATATCGGTGTTTTTATGTTAGCCTCAAGCTGGTTACCAGGGTATCTGAACTCAACAGAAGTTTTTTATCACATCAAGGTTAATTCCCTTGAAAACTTACTTAGAATTTCGATTCTATCTCGATTCTATTTGAATTCTATCGATATAACCGGAAATGCTTATTTCGAGATTCTGTTACTTCTTCTAGGATTACACGGGTATATAAAGATTTTACATATCCTGAAAACTGTAACTTGCGCATTGCAACGCTTTGGTTTAGGCGGTGAAACCAGCACCTTAGGCGGTGAAATAGGAAGCCTGAAGCCTGCGCATACCAACGTCGCGGTTCTAGCGGCGGAACGACATCTAGCACCCAATATGTCAACATCAACCTGTCTTTTTGCAAAAAAGTTTTCCTCGCATCAATATCCTTTAATGAGTTTGTGCATTTTCCGTGCAATGAATTCCTCCATTTGTAATGTCAGCAGTCTCTTCCACAAATTTAAATCTTATAGGACGAAAGAATCACGGCAAAAATAGAGTCAGGTTTTACCAGAGTATTATGCTTTCATTCGAGTATAACAAGTTTCTGTCACTCGATGTGATTCATTGAGTACCCATGCAAGCAGTGTTTTTAACTATTTGTAGCCCCTGTAACTCGAAAGTTTTTCCATAGTACTTCTAATTTCTTAATATTGATGCTTCAAAAGATTAGCTTCAACAAACATTGATAGCGATTTTAATGGAGTTAGTTTTATTGTACCACTTTCTAAAAACGCGAAATATATTTACTTGTATTTTGTAGTTCACTAGGGGACATTATTGTTTCTTTTATTTAATCGGAGGCATCTCTGTTACCAAAAGTGTGCAGTGTTGTCTAAATAGCATGTACCGACATGTCTTTATTTACTTCACTTAGAAGTTCCTATTTTCTCCGTCTTTTATTTCTCTAACTCGTGTTAGAAAACGGCTTTTGTGGTCGACCCTATTAGTTTTTTATTGCTTAACTTTAAGTATTTCGAACGTTCCTTGTAATAAATTAGTATTGTATTTTGTAACAACTTTTTATTTTTTTTTTGTTTTTTTATTTTTTTTTATATTTTTATCAATTTAAATTCTGAAAACTTTTGCTTTATGGTCTACGTTTATGGTGTACGTCAAAGGACGACAATATTTGCTGTTGCGTTTTATAAAACAAAGCTCTGAAGATTCCAACTGTTTGAACTACCTTGTGATTCTGAAATGAAATATTAACAGTAAAATTATTTAAAAAAAATTCAATATTTACAATTACGTCATATAAAGACAAGATTAAATGCTATCTATTATTCTCGAAATTACAAAATAATGATAATTAAATTATTATTTAATAAAATAAGAACAACTCTAGAAAACCATGGCGCCCAGTAGGAAGGCTTGGAACAGTTTGCTATGTTTTTAAAAGGCTTTTATTAGGTCGAATCTTATGAAGTCTACAAAATAAAATTTCATGCACTTCTAATTGTTGTATCATCATGAAACTTGGCAGTTGGTTGTAGTTCTGATAACAATACAATTAAAAGAAAATTTAAACTTAAAAAAAGAAACTAAAAAATGACGGAATTTTTATTAAATTTTCACTTACTTCCAGATGTTCAACTTATATGAAATTTTCCACACATATCAAGAACTGATGACAGTGCAATAATTTTATAAGAACTAAAGAAACACACTTTAAAAATACTACATTAAAAAGCAAAAAAATATTTTCCTATCCTCTTTTCTCTGTTTGTCAGTAAGGACATTAGTGTACCGTGATTATTACTGAATATAATATTTGGGTTTAAAAGAATGGAGCAATTTTTCTCAAAAATAAATTATTTTATTTCTCCAATTAATATTAAATGAATGACAATGTTTAACATTTTAGTTAGATTTCAAAACAAAGGTTGGTTCCTTTACACATTTGTTTAAGCCCCTTTAAGCAGTCTTTTCCAGTACTTTTTATGCATTTCCATGCTTAATAATGATGTATTACAAGGGTTATAGAGCTCATGCAGTGTTTTTTGTGTTAGTCAGGCACATCTACACATATTACGTAATAAATTTGCTCGGAGTGCAAAATTTAAATGTGCTAAAAGATGAACATGGGATAGCCAAAGTTTGAAAAATGATGAGAAGATGAAAAAGATGAACATGAGATAGCCAAGGTTTTACATCATTGCTTGTTCTCGTGAATCTTTCTTTTAGTTAAAAAAGCTACTAAGTTTTACTTTTTCTATTTTAATTTAAAACGTGTCATATGAGGTTGTGCCTATCAGTTTTTGATTTTTGACTAGCCGTTGGGAAGTTGGCGATTTTTCGCATGTAGTATCGCACTAAGCTTTAAAATTAAATCCAGACCTATTTACGTGCTGATTTAGGGAAACACAACTTGCGTATATTTGAACTGGTATACCAGATGTTAATAAATGATTACCGAAGAATAATAGTTTTTAATAGGTTATCCGTATTTTATAACGATTGACATCATTAAAAACATCATCAAGAAATGAATACAATTTTCTTCTCTCAGTTAATTATGGTTTAGAGCTAAATACATGAATGCAGTGAATCATTCTTCTCCTTTATGCACGTACCATGAAGAATTAGCGAAGGTACTACTTACATCTCAGGAATAAATATAAATATTGTTTACATTAGTTTAATTAGACAAGTATGACATTTTTTGCACAATACCATACTTGTCTAATTAAACTAATTAGACAAGTATGGTATTATAATCAATTGAAGTGTTCAAAATTTATTTTTTGAACACTTTCTCATTTACCACGTTGCGAGATTTATTTGTATGATTTAAAAATTTTAATTTTCTTGTAATTTTTAAAACCTATGAATAAAATATAAAATATTATAAAACCTGAGTATATGGGACGCATTAAAGAGAATGTCAACAATACATTCCTCTTTGAGAAAACATCTCATTGATAATGAGAGCATTGAAACGCCTTTTATACTGGAACATGTAGTCAGAGGGACAAATTTTCTAAAGGAGAATCAGAAATATAAACTAATTGGTTAATGCTTTGTAAAACGTTCTGTTTTTTTAAAACCGTACGTCTCTTGATTTCTTACATAATTTGGTCACCTTTATAAAGTAATCAAAAACTACAAGTACAAAATACATTTTGTACTTTAACTTTCGTTATAGTACAAAATGTATTTTGTAATATCTTTGAAAGTTTATTTTGGATTGAATCAAAGTAATTATCGCACTGAATTAAAATAATTAATGTCAATAAAATAATGACGTCTTACTCAAAATATATCTGTAAAAATATGGCATGTTTTGAGTAATTTAATTTTTTTCATTGTAAAAAAAATATTTTAGGGGTTGACTCTTTCTGGATGCAAGAGATGCTTTGTCTCTATAACAAGAAATTCATAAAGTTTGTGTTTGCGACTCCAGTATCTCAAAGTGATCATGTTTTTTGCGAATTTTTTTCCACATTTATAAGACAACCAGTCTCAGTTTTTTCCACATCATCTGCAATCTTTAAATTAGCCATTCCTCACATTATAGTTGCCAGATATTTAGCGTCTTGTTTAAGATGTTATTGATCTGTTTCGCTAGTTCTGTAGCTGTATACCATCTGATGGTCGGTTTGTTCTCGACAAGGCGTCTGCGGTTTCTTAAACCCACTGAGATTCAGAGTGCGTCCGAACTGAGACTACGAGACAGCCGCCAGAAGACATTTCATTTATTGAATAAAAATTCAAACTATCTTTCTATAAAGACTTAAAAGTGTACATAGTTTTTTTGTATAGAGTAAAAAATTAAAATGATACAAGGCAACTTTATATTTCATTTTAGTGTTTGCGTTTTATAAATATTCATTATTGTTTTATGAGAGTTTAGAAAGTTGAGTTTTTTGTTTTGGCACAAAATGTCGTCTTTGTACATCGTAAAGTTATTTGTCACCCGGATTATTCCTACTTTATGGTTTCCATTTTACATTTAACCTCTATTAAAACAACAAATAATAGGAAATTATTTGAATAATGGTTAATGCCAGATTTTGACAGTTGAAGTTTTCGACCGCAAAACTTTTGTTACGCCTATTTATATCCTCTTGGGAATTTGACGGCTGTTTCGTAGACTGCAGCCAAAAGTCACGATAAGCAGTAAAGACACAAGATTCGATTCATTACCAAAACACTGTTGTCCAAAACAGGTACTATCGAAAATAGGTGAAGTGGTAACAGGCCTAAACCGGAAAATAACAGGCCTAAAACGTAAAATTGCTGTGACATAGAAGAGTTACTGCCAATCCCTGTTCAAACACTCACAGTTGAAGAAAATTGAGCCAGCTTTCATAGAGCCAGGGGAAGAAAAATTGGAACCGAACATTATTAATTCGGAAGTTAGAGCCACAATTAAACGTTTGATAAATAGAAAATCCGTTGGTAAAGATGCGATTTCTATAGAACCCATAAAGGATATGGGAGAGCAAGGAATTGATATCTTCTACACCATATGCAACAGAATATGGCAGACAGGAATGTAGCAAAATAAATAGATTCATACAGTATTTGTGTACTTACATAAAAAGGGCTTAACCAAGAAGTGCAACAACTACCGACTTATTGTCCTTGTCTCACACGCAAGAAAAATCATGTTGCATGTCTTCGATGAACGGCTGAAGACTTACTTGTTCACGGAATTAGGTACAGAACTGGTTTCCTCAGAGGAAAGGTATTCGTAAACAGATTCTAATCATCGAGAAGACTGGAGAGTTCAATAATCCAATCTTTATCTGTTTTGTTGACTTCTTGAAGGCTTTTTATTCAGTGAAATGGTCTAAATTATGGAGTAAACTACTTAAAGTAAGAACGCCAAAAAATCTCGTATATCTTCTGAAACAACTTTATAAAGAAGGAATAGCATCAGTACGGCTAGATGAAATCTTAACAGATAATTTTTGTTCTAGTGCTGGCGTTCGTCAAGGGTGTATAATATCTCCACTACTGTTCAACCTTTACACGGAGCTCATAGTGAAAATTACTCTCTAGAGCTGGTAGGATAGCGATTGCCGGATCGGACTACGTTGGCATTATAGATGGTCGGATACAAAATATCGAACTTACGCTATTTACATGACACCACCTTATTTGCTTCTGAAGCAAGCCACATGTCGGACTTACTTCTCAAGATGAAGCGCGTAAGCCTCGAGTTTGATTTAAAGAAAGCAGCAAAATAAAAATTATGATTATTGACCCTGTCAACAACAATTCGCCTGAAGTCACTCAAATAGTGAACTGCAAAGTAGTTCAGTCATATGTACACCTTGGAGCGTTGATGTCTAACAATGGTGGATGTGTGGATGAGGTGAGGAAACGTATGGCGATGACAAGATGCGCCATGGACAAATAGAAAAAAAACGGAGGGACCGAAACATAAGCGACGCCATTATGACCCAGTTCGTTTGAACTACAGTGTTCATTATATTTCTCTACGCCACTGAGACTTGTGAGCTACGAATACTCGAGACGAAGAAAATAGACGCTTTGGAAATGTGGCGCTGGAAAAAAATGCTTGGAGTATCGTCTTTATACTTCAAGATATCGGCATCAAGCAACTTCTATTAACACTTTTTCAGATTTGGATTCTAAATTGTTTGGTCATGTCATGCCTGAAAATAGTAGTAGTTCCATAGAGCACATTATTATTCAGGAAAGAGTAGAAGGCCCTAGACCATGTGGGAGGTCGTCGATGCGGTGGACAGATCAGATCAAGTCCGCTGTAGGTGGCGTCCTGTATGAGTGTAACAAGGCGACGACAAAAAGAGAGAGATTGAGAGGTATAGAGAGGCGAGTACCAACGGTAACAATACTACATGCTGACCACGACCGCTCTGTCAAAAGCGAAACGACGGAGAAGAAGACAAGTTACATGAAGGCATGCTGTGCTTGAGATTTAAGCGCGATGAAATAACAATCTCCCTAAGTGAAATAGAATAGAAATGTTTAGGAAAAAAAGAAATAGAAAACATAATAGATAATGTAAAAAAAATTATAAATGACAAGTCATCAACATTATAGCCTAATGTTATAATCATTTGACACGAAACAAACTGAATGCTGGTTTAAATAAGTTTCATGCAAACAAATCTGTGTTATGTAATTTAATTTATTTCATTGCATTACAAAAATTAATACATACTATAAATTCTATCAAACTGGAGTCGGTGTAAATTTAAAGTACCTCAATTGGTGACCTTTTTATCTTTTTAAGACGTGTATCAAACACGCCTTAAAAATTGTTGGTCCCAACGATGGAAGTGTGCAAAAAGTTATATGGTATTTCCATCCAGGTGCATATGCTGACGAAGTCAGAATTTTCAAGTGTTATCATGTGATGGCCTATAATTATGAGTCGTGTATGATATTTGTACAAAATTGCAGTTTTACGAAGTTAGTATTTAATCCCGTAACATTCATATGATTGCTGTTAAACATTTATTCAAACTAGTTAATGACTGATATTCGCTTTAATTTGGAAATATTCACTATCATCCAATAAAAATCGGCATTATTATTTACCCTGACTACTGATTCTTTCTAACCTTACCGAATGATTTTGTGAAGAATGGTTTAATTGGATATCTAATGTTAATTATTAGGTTATTTATTTAACATTTAAAATATTCACAGCTGGTATCAGTAGCAGTATGATCGGTCGGTCTCTTTTCATGATAATATTCATTGCAGCAGATGCAATTAAAACACTTTATTTAAGTTTATATGTTTTGTTTGATTCTTACAAGAGCAAATTAAATATTTAACAGAGTTATTGTATTTTTTGTAGTTATGATTTGCTCTATCATGTTTGTAAGATATTAAAATTAAAAAAAAAATCAAAAACACGATAGCGCTGATGACAAACATAAAATCTTAAATTTGTTTTTATTCAGAGATGATTTAAATAATAATGCACCTTTACCAATTGAGTTTTTATGGTCAGCTAGAATATTAAAGGCTCTACATATCTCAAGAAAATGTCGATTATGTGTATCCTCGCACCGATCTTTATATATATATATATATATATATATATATATATATATATATATACATACATACGCATATATATATATATATATATATATATATATATAAATTTGTAAATTATAATCAATTAGCGTAGGTGTAAATGTTAACATATATTCTCATATGGTGGCTCCAATATTTTTCATTTCTTTTCGCTATACGGGTCACCATGTAAAAGAACATATTGGAGTTTTTACATATCTATTAGTGATGTAACGGATGGGAATTTTGACATATCCGCAAATAGGAATTCGAATGCGAATATTCGGCATCAATATTCATGAATACGAATGCAAATACCATAAGCTTGAATACAAATGCTTATATCAAATTTTACTCCATCTTTCTAGTATTAAAAATTGACAATATCATGAATGAAAGAAATGGAAATATGAAAAGCGCCAATGAAATAGAAGAAAGAAACGTTTTGCTCTCATCTTCAGGACAGTGTCATTAAAGTGGCTTCAATGCGTGTGTCCTTGAATATTTCGAAAAAGTTAACAGTGTGAAAACAATAATATAAAGTATCTAGATCTCTTGGATTTATGAACTTTGGAAAACATCTTGCTCCGTAATTTAAAACTTCGTAGTATTTTACTTGATTTGCTAGTAAGAAGTCACAATGCAAAATAAAAAATAAATTCTCGTGCTGATACAGACCTTTAAAGAAATATCGTTTACTGAAGATATCTAGTTCGATTGTTTTTTGGAGTTTCAACACCCAATTTAACTGGTCATAAAATTACCAACTGTAAAAGTTAAGTGTTAAAAGAAGAGATAATAAATGATAATAGATCTACTGGGTAAAAGGTCACTAAACATTCAGAACATTTTGTCACCATGGTAAATACCTAAAAAAACTGTAACAGATTGTCAGGAAGGCACGAATATAACAAAGGTATTTCATTACTGCATGTTCATGACATTGACCCTGCTTCTCACAAAATTCAACTGGTTGTCGAAAGGTAGTTAAGATATAAACCATTTTTCCAGTGAAAACGAAATAAAAAATGTAGCACCAAATTTTCATCATTCAAGTACAGCTCAATTATCTGATCAAAACTTTGGAGATACCATTATCGTTTTTAGAAGAAAACCTATTTGCCTATTGGGTTGAAAAATCAAATATTGTTTGCCACAGCTACTTTTAAAAATCCACTATGTAAAAGTGAACCTTTTTTAAATTTTTAAAACGAAGAATATATCACAGAACATATTTTGGATTTATTGGCGATAATGAAACAGACCTAATTTAATTTTGATCAGGTGATCCTAAGTGTGTCAGAATGGTTAATGATACCGACTATTTTGGATCCTGTGCCTTTCAATAAATTGAACGCATTTATCGGTAGAGAAAATGAAAACTCGTTCAATGAAGGAGCTAGGAAATTTCCTGTACAGTCTCTAATTTAAAATATTTTTGCAGAAAATTCAGCGAAAAAGTATGTGTATGAGGATGTGATGGTTTTGATTTGGTAAAAAGTGAACAAAAAGTATGAGCTTCTTTTTCCTGTAACTAAATAATATTCGTGCACGAGTAATATACACGTTGTTGTGTTGTAATAACCGAATAAATATGGCGAAACTAACACAACTTATCGAAACAAAGAGAGGGCATCGATGCTTTATTTTTTAAATGAAAGCTTTCTTTACTCCAATTTTTTTATTAGCTGATAAACATTATAGTTATAACTACCTGGTTGAAGTTGGAAAATAGAGAAGTTTATTTTTATTTTAACTAGTATGAGAAGCAAAAAATGTGGTTTAGGCATTGTACATATTTTTTTGGTTTAAAAGTTTGCTTAGTAAAACTCAGTTCCTTTTTTTACATAAAATAAGGTGACTTTGCAATAAATAATTTGTAAAACTGAAGTCATCGTGTTTTCTAGATGTGTTTTAATCTCAATGAATTTATGACGAAAATTTCATAGCAAAAAATTTGCAGAATATTCGCATTATTTTTGAAAATACTAATGCGAATATTAAAAGGACATGTGAATATTTGCGAATTCGAATACAAATTTTAGTTGTACATTCATCTCTTTATATAACTATCAAAGTCTTTTAACCGTATACCGTGTAGATTATTTATATCACCATGTATAATGTTTCGTGCCTATCTGCGGTCACTATGTGTTAATGAAAGTTAAGTCCATATTTACAATAAATCATTGACCTTCAATTTTATCGACTTGTTTTTGGACTAAAATTTAATTCGCAATTATATACTCAAAATAAGTAGCTAGTTAACTTTGTTGCTTGTCTAAGAATTTTAGCCACCTGGGAAATTTAAGGAAGTTTTCAAGATATTCTTTGAATAGAATATAAAGAATATATAATGTTGTGGGAATCACAGAACAGGGGGATTTCACGGCATGAAAAGGTCTAATCTAATAACCATGAAAAGCGGAAAACATCAATAAAGGACGAAGATATCTAAATCATCTAGCGTATGCGTAGAGGTTAGTAGGTGCAATTTCATCTGGTCTCTGCAATATTAAGAAATTAACCATGAAAACTTGCGACCATAATGTGCAAGTTGAATTCTCAGCGGATTTCCAGTGCTGTGGCCGTATAGAAATTTTCCCCGACGAGATAGATAAAATTTTTATTTGGCTATATGAAATATTTTAGATTGCCTTACGTCAAAAGGAAAATAAAAGGAACCCTTACAAAATGACTCATCTGTCTGTCCACCTCTCCTTCTGTCTGTTTGACTTAGTCGTTTTTTTCGCAGAAACAATTTGTTATAGAAACTTGGCACTGTGACAAAGCATAATAACCTGAATATTATCAACTTTATCAAATATTCACCTTGGAATCTTAGGAAAGAATATTCATGTGAGTATTTCACATGGAAAATTTTTGAATAAATTACTCCAAAATATTTTTTCCTCTTCATTTCATGTATCGAGCAGAACATGAATTGAAAAAGAAAACATTATAAAGATTCCAAAATTATCAGAATTTTATTTAAGATGATTCCAGAGATATTCTTGAAAATGTCTACAATAAATATATTATCTACTCCTTTTATCTCCAAAGCAGCTAAATCCAAACTACGAAAATAATATTACTAGAATTTACCTAAAATTTACCAGAAAACTATAGAAACAAGTCAACATTTCATAGTTTTTGAGATATTCGCCATATTTTACATATATAAAAGATATAGTAGGCAACACACTTGTTTATCTCTATCTTTAAATGTTTACACGTGGCTTATCATCAACGGAACCCTCGTAGTGCAAGTCTACTCGTATTTGGCAGGTTTATTTTTTTATAATAAAGAAGATTTGAATTAATTTCACCTTTATCAATATAAAGCTGAATTTTATTTAAAATTTCGAAGCGCAAACTGATAATTCAAATGTAATCCAAGCTCACTAATCAGTTATAGTGTTGCTTAATTGTTATAAGAACTAGGGACATATTTTGATACAACTCATGCTCAACAAAATGTGTTAATTGTTAGAAGTAGCTTGCCTAGTAGCTTGCATATGTGCTACTGTGGAAATTATCCTTAGTGTTAATAAGATGATGTCATCTACACACATTAGACCTAAAACTGCAAAATTGTTCTTTCCTATACAATTTCCATGCACAGCTAATTTGTACTTTTTTACAGCAATTGGTCCATAGAATAAACTTCAGTAGAGTAGGGCATACAATTTTACTAAAATGTAATAATCGGTTCGAATGTCCACACCAATATCAATTACAATCTGTATAAACTTGATACAGAAATTCTGAAGTACTTCACAAACAATACATCAGAATTGTTTCCACACCCTGAAAATATAATTAAAACGACCTTTAAAAATGGCTGATAGCATCTTTAGCCTAAAGTACTTATCGTTTACCTTGTGTTTAGCCACTTACTGGGACATGACGGTCAGGCTAGTTAATTGTTGGCATGTCAGTGACACGTATTTACTTACGAGAGTACGTATTTACTTACTTAAAAATATAATTTTAACAAAGATTATTAGCTAAATTTATAGTGAATTTGGTATTAATTCTCATAGCTAATTTATTAAGTTGACTAATAAAGCTTTTGACATCGGTTTCGGGACATTTCGGGAAGATTATGGAAAACTGCTAAATATGTTATTATAAATTATACATAAGCCGAAATAAACTCTATTATTGTCAGTTAGTGTCAAACCTAGAAGAGCAATACGTCAAAGAAAATGGATTAAGGGCTTATTTACATTTCTTAAAAAAAACTATTTTTTCCAGTTTACTATGAATTCTGGTAAAATTTAGTATAATTTGGTTATTCACTTTTAGAACATCAGAAATTGACTATGAATATTTAGTTCATAATATTAAACAATCAATATGAAATTTCGAATAAAGTATAACATGGTTTAGTTATGCCTCTTTCATTTATTATCATCTTTGTAAAATTTCTATTCGAGCAAAATGACTTTTCATAGTCAAATAATTGCTTGCTAAAACAAGGGGGAGATTTTGAATCAAATTAAATAAATTACTTTTATTATTATTTTTCAGTAGCATTTATGCAAAAACAAAAGAAGTTTATTGGTAGGTACGTAAGATATAATAAGCGATGTATTACGTGAGGAGTTTTTTAGCCACATACTCATACTGGCAGCTATCTTAGTCAATTAGGACGAATGGCTTGAATTTTTTGTTTATTTGAAGTATTTCACGGCCATGCACGGTGTACATCCTATAATAGTAGCAAGTTTAATCTAATGTTTTGAATGCGAAACCGATGAGTTTTTACTTCAAATTTTATGCCACAAAAGAAAATGTTTAATCCCAACTAATCCAAAATTAGTCCTTAGTTTCAATATTATATGTAATTACTTGATTTGTCTTAAGTTAACGTATGGAAATAAATACGAAATAAGTAGTACCTTTCATCGTAGAACAAAATTAGTTTTTTGGCAATTAAAAAATTACTCGTTAGGAATAAGACCGCGAGTAAAAATACGCACATATATTTATACCGTAAGAAAATCATCATTTTTTCCTTTTTCCATGCGAGTAAAGTTTAGGTCATAGCTAGTTTGTCATAAACAAATGAAACAGCAATAAGACCAATAAATATGTCTAGTATTACAACAAAAATTGAAAGAAATAAAGTATATAAGTTATTTTTCATTACACGGCGTATAATTTATTTCAAGATGAAATTAACAATTTATTATAATTCTAATTTCCTAGTTGAGAAAAGCAAAACTGGCCACTTCCAATCATGTTTTTCTTTCGCCCTCGCGCGCATTATTTGTTATATTATTAGACCTAACTCGCAAAGAAAACCTGGAGCTTTAGTTAATATGTATATACTGAATATCCGGTGTGTTGTCCAATTTCCGCCTTTTTATGAACGTTTTTATCATATTTGTTATATATATATATATATATATATATATATATATATATATATATATTGTCTGCTCAGCAGTCCAATAAAGCGATGATGGCTAGACTGTATTGAAATAAACTTTATTTTTCAATTTATGGACGATTAGTAAATACGTGCAAACTTTTAAAATTTAAATGGAACTTTTATAGTAAGATAATATTGAACCTCTCTCATCTGTTTTAAATGCATATCATTTGAATTATTCAAACATGCTATTCAGATAAGATCACCGAATAACGTTTGGAAAAATTCAAATATTTTTTCCTATCGTAGCAAAGGAGAGTAATAACGCAAATCACATCTCGTTTTTTCACTATGCTGATTCTGTTAAATAATTGTAAACTGTTATTGTAACGTAGTATCACATCTCTTGTTTTTATTTTGACATTTAAATAACTTGACCAAAAGAATACTTTAACCATACAACATTCTAAAAAAGGTCGGCCGATAAAGAAAGCTTCGATGTAAATGTGACTTAAATTAACAATGAAAAATTACAATTTCATTTATCCTGAGTTTTGCGCATAATAAAAAGGAAAAGTTCGACAAAATAAATGTGTAAACAAAATTACGTTGTAATGAAAGTATTTTAACTTGTCTTTACATTTATTCGTGACACATTAACAGATGCGCTTCTTTGACTTGAGTGTGTAGATAAAAATAAATAAAAAAGGAATAAAATTTACAATAAAATCTTTATGTTCCTCGGTGTTGTAAATAGGTGTTATTAAATCGGTCGATTAATAAATAAATAACAATTACTGAAATAGAGCTATAAACAAAGCGTATATGTTTTATTAATACAAAATAAATGTGATGTTTAGTTCCATTTAATAACAGTTAATGAAATTATTTATTTTGTAATATATAAAACTTCGATTGAATAAGGCTATAATTTAAATTCTATAAGCAAAGAAAAAAGTTACTTTTTGCTGACCCTGTTATAACTTCAGTGCGAGATTATATTCACTCAAAAAAACACGGTGGGCTAATTAGAGGTTTATATTTTTCTGATAACATGGTATATTCACGACGTTTTCATACAAAGTAAATTTAGTACGTGATCGGCAATATAGTTGGAAATATATTGCCACTGAAGTATATTCACATTCACATATTTCGGTGAAATAAAATTGCAATTTGATGTGTGCAAATCGAATAACTGGAGTACATTTTTGTTCTGAAAACACACGCTTTCTCTTTCACAAAAATATGGGGCTAAGTACATAAAAGGAGACAGAACATAATTTGTAACCATATACAGACATACAATAAAGGAGAAAGAACATAGCAGACGGCCAATGCGGGATTCATTTCTAGCCGCCTTGCGTATCCATAAATATACACTCGCCGAACCTGCTCGCACTTGTTCCGCAATTCCTCGCTTGCACGCTTCGAATTTGATGGCGGCGTATCGTTTAAACTGGCCGCTCGGAAGCAGAAGTCGCACAGCGCGGGTCGGAATTCGATTGTAACTAATATTTGGTTATCGGGTATACAATATGAAATTATACTTTTTTTTCAGTATAATTTCATATTGTTTAATTATTTTCCTATGTAGGTAAGTATGTGTAGCTATTTTATTGTTTAAATATTGGCTAGTTCCATAATGTAATTAAGCTGGTATATCGAATTATTGAAATAATATCTCTATCACTTAAAAGTAGTAGGTACAAAATAGTGAATATAAAATTACTTCTGTGCTAGATTTCCGTTTACTAGAGAAGTAATGTTACATACTTATATTTAAACAGTTACTAATAAGTTGATATATAAGTACAATTTTATTGAAAGCTCTGCACTTCATTGGCTGCTATTTAGTACAATATCTGTTTATATATTAAAAATAAGATGAGGTCGTTCAATTATTTTGGACATTTTCTACACAACTGTGCAGAGATGATTGTGACGCGTTAAGAATTATGTATGTAACTATATAAGTTTCTTTATCCACTTCAAGCAACGAAACCACTTAATCGATTTAAGTAAATGAAGTTAAAATCGGCATATAATCTTGATTCGAATTGGCGTTAAATCTGATTGGCAATTACTATTTTCAATTAGATTTAATGTTAATGTTTGAGATTTATTTTATAACACATCGTCAAAATCTTGTTTATGGTTTCCCGAAAATATATATAAATGTATGTATATATTGCAGGAAAGGAAGGAGAAAAAAATAAATATTCAATAAATTAATATTAAGTAACCTGTTGAGAACTTCCTGTGCGCATTTATCATGCGCACGTGGAAGTTATTGTAAAAAAAATTGAGTTGAGAATCTTAACGTGCGCATGAGATTGTAAAACGATTTAGAGAGTGAATAATCTGAAGGACGGATGTTTTTGTGAGCGGACGTCTTTAAGCGCTCCTTTTATTTCAAAATGGTGAATGCAAATCTTAATTTTAGGAAATATTACAATCATTTTAGCGTTACGTTAATAAGATTTTCGTTCCGATTTCGTGAATTTGGATCTGAACTATTTAGGTGCCTATGGTAAAAAAGTTGGTCTGGCTATTTGAAAGAAAATTAAATATGAGTCCCATAATAAAAAAAAACTACTCGAGAAATTAGACTGCCTCATAAATCTAAAGATTTATATTATATATTTACTTCCATTTCCTTGACACAGTTCAAGTTTTGTCTTACTTTCTAGGTGTCTACTAAAGAGGAAAGCCATAAAAATTAAATGATAAGAATTGTAGGTCACCACGAAAAGGATATATATTTTTAAAAAAAGTATTAAAAATAAAATACCGGATTGCGAGGAAAAAAATTGATTACTACATATTGATAATTGAAAATATTTACTAGAGGAAAATGCGATAACAAAAACAATATTACTTATTGTAATTTCAATGTTAATAAATTTCATATACTTATTCTGTGATGAAATTATAAAAAAGGAAGGTAAGTGTATAATATTTTAGTTAGATGACTAATTACATCCCTTTGTCGGACGTTTTCTGAACAAGCAATGTGCAGAGTAAGTATGCCGTGGTGTACTTAGTCATTATTATATATGCGATGTGGGCAGAATATTTTAAAATAAGTGAAGTGCAATTGTTTCTTTTAATTTAATTCTTCTTTCTCATAGTTCAAAATTCTGAGATTAAGTACTGAGTTGATGATTATTATGAATTGATTCAGCTCTAATAAACATGTAAATAATAGTCTAATAATTATGAGTGGAAGAGATCTTTTACAAAGTTACAAAATGGTCTATCGGAAATATATACCATTAAGGATCTCATATTATTAAATTCTCGTATCTTTTTCTTATCAACTCGACATACGTATAATATGATAATGTTCTTACATTATATGATTACGTAAGATTTAAGACCAAATTTGACCACAATCATTTAAAATATATGTTCCTTTTGTATTCATTATTAAGGAAAATAGTGACTTCAGAAATTAAAAAAAAGTAAATAAATAAACTTAATATTTAACACAATTACCATGCCTATATGAACTGTTATTGGTTTATATCTTTTTCTTGTCTGCTTTGGCATGCAAAATTAAATTTGCCAAATAATTTGACGTAACTATGTTTTCGTTTCCCTTTTTAAATGATTCTATAGATATTCGATCCAATATTTTTATTTATGTTTATAACTTAAAAAATAATATTGTTATATTATTATTTATAATATTAGAAAAAAAAACATGTTTTCGTTATTTGGATAAACTTAATAATCGTGGCTGCTTTAGTAATTTCTCATATCCATTTCGCCTTTCATTCTTGAATATTTTTAGAAAAAATCGAATACTTCATATTTTAGAATACATATTTCGTGTTTCATAATACGTATTTCAATATGCATAAAAAATCTAACAGACTTGCTACAATTAAGATGATCAAACTAACTAAAGAAGAAATTTTTCTTCGAAGTATACCATACCGAGAAGATGCAGTTTCCTACCTGTGACCATATAACTCGCTATGTAGAAAAAAGAAAGTCCTGTTTGAGTAAGGAACAAAGGATCTTCTATAGGAGTTGAAAACATATAATAATATAATTTACTCAAAGATTTTTTCTGAAGAAAAAGAAAAAATGTTGATTGAGTGTTTACTTGATATTTCTGCGGGTTATTAACAGCATAACGATAAGGGAAATAAAGAAAGCTGGCATATGAATTGCAAGAAAAAACAATCTTTGGAAATTCAATCATTGCGCTATTAGGGATTAATTTGTATCTGAGGAACGGAAGTTTGAAATGTGCAAGTGATTGAGAATACATTATTTAATATATTATTTGTATATTTTATTTACTTGAAATGTTGTTTATATAAAAATTATAATTGTTTTCTTTTGTAAATTAGTTATCTCACTCAATTTTTCTCTTTTTGTTTTTGTTTGTTTTTTTCCTTAACCTCATTTTTAAATTTAAAAAAACTTTAGTTCTAAGCATTTTTTTAACTTAATAATTTTTCCTTACATACGACTTTCTGTGTTACGTTTGTTATTAAAAGTTAGTTTGCTTACTCTTTCAAGCAAGTTAACATGGGTAGAACGAAAAATGTCGGTTTTTTTAAAAAGTGTCGATTATTGCAAACCGATTCAGAATGAAAACTTTGAATCAACAAAAACGCAACGCGTAATTCAATTTCTTTCCGAAGGTATTCCTGAATATCCTGAATCTTGTTTATCGAAAACGAAAGCCATGATCGTTTTTACTTATGTAACAAATTTATTGAGAAAACTGGACATCGACCTAGCCTTATATTTCAGAGCTTAATTAATCAGTCTAATAAGAAGCGGCAGTATTCTTACAGTATAATTCGTCAACGACTAAGTAATGAGTCCTTTGAAGAGCGACAACATAATTTTCGCATAATTTATAGCGTGAAAAGATAGGTTTAGTTAACACACCGATGTGCAAAATACGCCAAGAACAATCGCGCGCAATTAAACGAGTTTTTTCACACATATGAGCAATCAAACGAGTTTCTTCACACATATGAGTTTATTTCTCACCATTGGCTCCCACTTGTAATCGAATGACTTGTTAGCAAATTCAAATGAGCTCAAAGTCGCTGACCCTACCTTTACTATTACTGAGTAGCCAGTTCTATTAATAAATCCTGCCCACAGCTTGTGATTAAAGTACTCATCAAGGCAATTTATATGAACCACAATTAGGCAAACACAATGAATATTCTCCAAACTATTGAGGAGGTCCGATCAATACTATTCGGCTCCAGCATTAAACCTTTGCCACCAATTGTGATTAAATAAATAATAAAGATAACTGAAAGCAGGACAAACTCGAAAAAACTAATGCTTTTTATCGAGGAATGCTGTTTTCAATCACGGAGGAAAACAGTTTTCACCAACTTTCAAGGTCTGATAATGTAACCCACATTATCAGACCTTGACCATTACATGTAATCAAACGACTCATCAAAAAAGTTAAACGAATGCAGACATGATGAATTTACTTCTCACCATTGAAAAAATTCTATAACCATCTTCCCGAGTTCCATAATCACATCTTCTCCACTGTTTGTAGCCAAGCGACTATTTAGGAGTACTTCCAAAATCTTCCAACTTCACCTTCAGACCTACAGCTATTACCTGTGATCAAAAGACTCGTCACGAAAAGTCAAATGAACGCCAACATGATGAATCTACTCCTAGCCATTGTTGAGTTCCTGTCGCCGACTTCTTGCTACCACACATGATTGGTTACACAATTCCTTAAACTACAAAAAATAAGTTGCTTTTTACGAATAAAAACAGATAAATGCGTATATAAGTTTTTTAAGTGTTATTTAAAAGTAATTTAGAAAATAATTTTTGAATGAAACATTCAATTATGGATTTGTATACGGTAGAGGATTAATTGTATCTGTACGATCGCTTCGTTAGTCTTCGTACGGATCGTTTTAGATCCGGGGGAAAACAACGCTTAACGTACTCTAGAAAGAAATATTTCGAACTCTATCTTTGTATAGCTTTCAATTTATTCAAAGGAAGCTGAGGCGGATTCTTATTCACCTACAACTTTCATAAGCAAATGAAAAACATCGAAACAAAACCAAAAATCTTTAACCTTTTTGCTGGCTAACATAATTTTGGTATTGAATTAAATTTTTAAACCATTTTAAAATATTTGTTTTTTGATGAGTTCATTTCGTAATCGAAGTGTCATGACCAAATCGTGTGCCATTATTCAATGTTAATAAAACACAATTCACTAAAATCTATTTCAGAATACGCCATTAAAAGAGAACTGTTTGTTTTTCTTACGGATAGTTTTATATGGATTACTTCGAATATTTGTTTTGATACTTGTTTGAAAATACTGCTCTAATTATTGTCTCAAAATGAAACATTACAATCAAAATGTTGCTGTATGTATGTTATTTTAATTATTAATATTATCCACGTTAATAAAATTAACTCAAATGAAACAACTGCTGAAATTTGGTGTTAATATAATGTTTTACAGAATTTAATTAACCGTAAAAGGATGATTCATTACGAACAATACGGTCTACATCAGTCCCTCTAATTAAATTTTGTATTGTGTAGCTGGCGTATTTGATTACGGTCAAAAAATATAGTCGATATGTACAGAGCCGTCCGCTCCTCTCAATCCATACCAGTACGATTGAGTATCACGTTGTCAACGAAACGTCTATCGGCTAGGTCCAAATTCATTAAATTTCGTTGAACGCAGATTTATTGATCCACTTCATTTTCATTGTTAACGGTACAGATAATGACAGATGAATGACGTACAGTAAGCATTTTTATTCATTTTTTCACTAATTAAGAATAGAATTTTAATATTTCGACATACATTTTTTCAAGTGAATATATATACAATAAATTTTGTACAAAATATATTTTGTAGTTGATATATATATATATATATATATATATATATATATATATATATATATATATATATATATATATATATATATATATATCAAAGGAAATGTTAATATGCGTAATAACACAAGTTTAATTATTATTTCGCTGATTTACAATTTTTATAAGTTTTTTTTCAGGAATTGTACTACATCTGGAAGATTTATTGCTACGAGAGCAACCTCTTACAGTCAACGAGAACACCAATTCAGCACCGGCGAGCATCGAACCCGGTTCCCAACGTTGAGCCACGCCACCAAAACCCGTTCGCCTTATGATCGACCCAACAGACTACGGTTTTATGGTTATATTAAAACGAAAATTATGAGATTATTTGAATGAGAACGAACCAAAATGAAATTTTCACCAATTATCCATAAAACAAATTAATAATAATTTTCAATTTTGCACTTAACAGCAGGCGGTGTTGAATCTGAAAATTTTGAAATGTATTAACTAGTTGCATAAACATTTTTTCTTGACGCAGAAGAGGGTGAACAGAACATTCAGTAAAAAGTTATAACAAATTTTTTTTTTCTATATAATTTAAAAAAATATTTAAGTGCATTGATCGCTGTCTATAGAAAAGATTCGAAAGTAGATAGCGAAACTTCAATATATTTACTTATTTTCAATTGACACATTCATAAAGAAAGCTCTCACCTTTTGGAGAATCATATAGCCGGCTTACGGCGTTATATATTTGTAATTTTAATTTTCTCGTCATTCATACAGAAGGGAATTTGGATTATTCTTATTGATTATGATATTACCGGCCTTTTCTATAAATTTCAAATAATAATACTCTCGACGTTTTAAAGTTTTGTAATATATTTTTAATAATTTGAAACTTCAGATTTCAAATTAATTATGAATTTAATATTTTGTTTAATAATTTTTAATAAGTACTTTATTTTTTTTATTCAAAGTAAACTAGTTTATAAAACTAACTTCTCTATCAATGTCAGAAAGGTCACATTTTGACAAAAGTTCACCAATACTAATTCCACACATATTTTATGCGCGAAGTAACTTGTAAAGTGTGGAGCCAATCAGAGCTAGAATTGCTATATTTTAGTATTATTGATCAATCGTTTTACGGTTGGCTTCTCTGGAAATTATTTATTTATACTGAAGGTCCATAATTTTAATTTCCGGGAGGTTAGGACAATTTTTTGGGAGAAATTTGAATAAAAAAAATACCTTAAAGTATATTTTAAATACATGGATACATAATTATGCATGGGTGATACATAATTTATACGCATTCATCATTCATAATGATACATATATAATTATGCATGGGTAATACATGATTCATTTTTATTAATCAATTAGGATAAAATTAAAATTTATTTGCAATATAACTTTTTATCATTTTAATGATAAATGGTGAAAACAATTTTATTCTCTCTGATCAACTCTGAAATATTGCCCTAAACTTAATTGTGAAGTTAAACGACAGTTATCAAGTCGGTACTGACCATAACATCACTGATCGAATGACTATCTGTTTATAATTACATTCATTGAAACGCAGCAAAATTTTGTCACTGTTTTCAATAAAATCCTAAAAGATAAAGCAATAAATATCAGTACTTTCGACTTGTACAGGAAAACGCGGTGGTATAATGATAAATTTTGCATAATTATACAAACAATGGCGTTCTTTCTATGGACCAACGCTTTCAATAATACTTTTGATGAGTACCGATGAATTATCAAAATGTTTTTATATTCAAATTAAGTAAAGTTTAATTGCAAAGTTGCAATTAAATAACTATATTGTTTTCCATTTTTATTTCTTTCCCTTTGAACCCAGAAAGCGAAGCTTTTCTTAAGATATTATAACTTAAAGCCATTAATTCATCAACAATTATGACTCACAATCTCAACTATGATTACAGCCTATCCTTAGGTTACGATGTGTTATGATTTCAAAGGATGGGAAGGACGAAGGTTTTCAAACGAATAATTCACATCACATTACCTAATTCAATATTAATGAAAACGAAAAGAACTAAGTTTTTTTTTCATTTAGTTTAATTATAGCATTTTCCTTTATTAAGAGTTAAATAATCTATAAAGTTTTTAATGTGCTAACGTTTTATTTTATTACACAATTCGATTATTTTGGAAAGTGAAGATTATATTAAGATATAAGCGATTGATAAATTCTACACACTCTTAATAGAAATAAAAAATCGAACTTTCAGTGCTTGTTTCATTATGGGTACGAATAGAGTACTATTTACTTGATTACTCTTAATTTTATATCGAAAACATTAAAAGTTTCTTGTGTAATTACCCACATTGCCCGTCAACATGTTTATAAAAATTTCCACGTATTTTAAAAATGCCATGCGGGAGAAAGTTAATTTTATCGATATCTAACTTTTGTTCGAATTGCTTAGTTCATACTAAAGGAATTAAATTGTACTTAACCACCGTAGGAAATTTCACGTTACTTAAATATATGAAGCGGAAAGTATATTTACATAAACACAATTTTTCCGTATTTGTAGTAAGCAAGATCGTTTGAAGAAGTAATATTTTATGTATTATGCATGTGTAATAACTATGCATAAAACACAAAATATTATTTAATTTTAATATTTAACCTATAACTGAAGAGTGGGACACAACGTAGATAAAAGTAATATCTCAATATTATACAGAACTAAAATATTATCGATTAACCTAAGAACTATAGATTGTGGTACTCTAATACCTTAAACCCTGACTTCATCAGTAACTGCAGCTGGATCAGAAAGACTCTACCGATTTTTTTAGTTTTATACTTTCATTGGTATTATCGAATCGAACTGTTATACCCCTCCTCTGCTAATACTAATGACCACCTTACCTACTTGCCTGTCATCAACCAAGTTCACCTTATCCACTTGCCCTATCAGCATCTAAGAGGCAATGAACAACAGACGCACACTAGGAGTATCAATGCTACCCGGGCATCATAACTAGATGATCGAGATTGCCTAACGGTTAACTAATATTTTATGATTGAATTTAATTAATGAAGATTAAATATATAATGATGTCAATTAAATAAATATTTTTTTAAAGACCCAAGTTTCACGTCTTGTATAATAAATTGTGACAATGGAATAGGGATAGAAAAATTCCCGGTTTGTCTTCGGTACCACCAATGGTTATAAAAAGTACGAATTTTAAAAACTATCCGTAGCCAAAGTATACATATTACGCCAGCTGTATCACTACAGACTCTCGACGTCACTACATCCTGTAATACTTCAAGAAAACTATACTACCCTGTGTTTTCGGTTTAAAGATACAGTATCATCATCGCCCATTCTTCATAATACCCTAAATACGGGCGTAGCAACAAGAATCAGCAGCCCGTCTTCACAATGCCCTAGGCTCAGGCATCATCTACTCGCCGCGTCGTGAAGTGACATCAGCATAGCATCGCACTACCTCATCCAGGCGAGACCACATCCAGCACCTGTACATATTACTGTGAGTCTTATGCATATATATATATATATATATATATATATATATATATATATATATATATATATATATATATATATATATATATATATATATATATATATATATATATATGCGAAGCCGTGAAAAATTAAATCGCTTCATTAGCAACTGTAGGAACACAGTTAACTTAGCTATTATTTTTAAATATATATTAAGTCGTTTAGAGGGCCGGGTGGAAACAGCTTGCTCTTTTAAAGAATTTGACGGTTGGCCTATTCTAGAAGATTTTTTAAAAAAACAGTTCAGGGAAAGGAAACACCTCATTCACCTCCTTTCCGACTTATAAAAATGCAAACAATTACAACGAAACAGTCAATCAATTGTCGTTGATGATAGAAACTTGAGTAACTAAAGTTTTGACGAAAATTTTTCTCCTGGACCTTATTTCTTACTACAGGAAATTTAACCCACAATTTTTAAAAATATCTAAACCTTTAATCAATCTTTTTGAAAAAAGATACCCGATTTAAATGGAAAAACCAACAACAACTAGCCTTTGATACTTTGAAATATAAACTTACTTCAGGGCCTATACTTTGCTATTCCAATTTTACTAAACTATTTATCCCCACCTGTGACGCATCTAACTATGCCATTGGCACCATATTATCACAAGGTACAATCGGAAGAGACAAACCTGTAGCCTATGTATAAAGCACATTAAATAAAGGAGAATGCAGCCTCAGCGCAATAGAGAAAGAGATGGTAGCAATCCTAATCGGATGTAAAACCCGCTCTCCCTATTTATTTGGACGCAAATGCCAAGTCGTTACTGACTATCAACCCCTTAGATAGATTTTCAATCACAAAGATCCCAGCTCCAAACTGCAACGTTGTCGTCTTAAATTAAAGAAATATTACTACGAACTCGTGTACCGAAAAGGAAAGTTCAATGCCGTTGCAAACACTCTTTCCCGGTATCCAGTAAATCCGGTACTTCCTGAAAACCAAAATCCCGATGAAGAGGTAATAGATCTTGATCCCATAGACTTCCATCCACACTAAAGATCTAAACCTAGATATTGATACATTAGATATTCCATTCTCTCCTGAAATCCCTGAAAATAATAACCCATTTATTATCCAATCCTCACTCGACACGAATGTGAATCCTCCACCCTCACCCAGAAGCGACCAGATCAAAAATAACGACGATTATTCCAAATTCCTGAAATTTCATCGTGATAAAAATTGAGTAATAAACACATAAGTCAACGAATATAATGAAAATGTTATGAAAAATCACTGCAAATTTATTATTCTCCTAATTTAAATTAATGTCGATGATTCTATCCCGTATGTAGCCGAAGTTTTAAACAACGTTGAAGACCGAGATGAACTAATTGAAGGTGAAAAGCAATTAGATTCATTTAAATAACTTGGTATAGAAAACGAAACTATTTTCCTATCTTTCATCAAAGTCCATCACTTGAACCAATCCTCATAACCAGAAATATTTGAATCGATTAGGAAAGAACTATGTAAGATTAAAAATATAAATGAGATATCCATTTCAGATTTTAAAATCCTTTTGAAAGGCTCTCATTCATAAAATTATATAACACGATCACCTTCCTTTTCCACGAAACCAATATAACCGTGAGTATATATCACAATAATATAATGTACTCATCGTTAAAAGAAATAAAGAAAATAATGCACGAAAAATATGACATGCCTATTGCTGGGCACCTCGTCTCAGTAAGAATGCTTAACAAAATCCACAAAACATATTGGCGGAAGAGCATGCACAGTGATATTGAAAATTATGTCAAGAAAAGAAAGCCTTGTGAAAAATAAACAGAGATGCAGATAACAAATACATCCATAATTCCCTTGCAGCGCATTTCACTTGATATTGTTGGTAGTTCAGTTTGGCTGTACCAGAGTCCGGTACAGCCAAACTGAAATACATACTGATGATACAAGACGATTTCACAAAATGTTCCACCACCTATTCGATGCACGGTGTTTCTTCAGAAGAGACAAGTTTAGGTCTCATTCATTTTATTTCCTTATTCGGCATACCTCGAGCTATTCTCGTCGACTAAGGAACCAATTTTACCGCGGATCTATTCAAAAGGACATGAGAATTCCTTAAGATCAAACAACCGTGGTCTTCACGATATCACCCTCAAGATCAGGGTGTACTCGAGCGCAGCCACTCAGATCACAGAATATGTTAAGTCATTCGTTAACCAGGGCCAACATAATTGGCTCCGCTATGCGTAGACAGGTATGATAGCATATAATACTAGTGTCCACTGTACAAAACACTCCACGCTCTCTGAACTTCAATTCGGTCAAAGGCCATACATTCCTGATTCATTATCCACTTCCCGATGCAACATATCCTGAATATACGCTACCATCACTTTAACCAATCCTCATATCCAGAAAACCCAAGAGACAAGGCCGTTGAGAATATTAACAAATAAAAAGAAAACTTTAAGACTTATTACGACACGCGAAGTTACTCTGTTAGTTATAAGGTAGGACTGTGTACAAAATATCGTCGCCGTGGTGTGTTGGGTTGATCACAAGACCCGGGTTCGATCCACGGTCGCTTGCCGAGCGAGGCTGGACTGGTGCTATGTTTGGCTGTAAGAGATTGCTCTCATAGCAATAAGTCCGCGGTATGTAAAAATTAGAGACATTAAAGTAGATAAATAAATAATCGCAAAATCACTTACGGCTGAGAAAAGCCTTATAGTCCGTTGGGAAAGGGCCTTATAAAATAATTAAAGTAACAACAATACACTAATAATTAAAGACGACACGTCACGAATCTTAAAAATGTATTAAAATTTCCAGAAATTCAATCATATAAAATATATTTTAGTTTAAAATTGTAATATTATAGTATATTAGTTTAAAATTTTAATATATACTCTTTATTAATTATAACACTAATAGCTAATATTTTCCTTTAAATTTCATTATAAATAAAGATAGCAATAAAGTAAAATATATGCGATTAATTAATTATCATATTCTTACATTAACTATTAAATTTAGGAATTAGGATTTTTACTTCAAACCTTTTGCAAGTAATATACTTGAAAAAATTGAGTTAGTAACCTATATTACGTGGAGATAACTCGTAAAATATATAGTTTTATAATCTTTGTACTCCCCTGTTTCAAGTGATATCTCATACGACATTAGAAACCGAGAGCAGTAAATTTCGTTTACTTTATTTTTTCCTCGGAAATTGCCATAGCAATATTTTTTGAGTATTAACAAACAGATTTACATACTTAATTACTATGCAAAATTGAAAGTTTCTTCGTCAAAAGATTTCTGAGAAAAACGGCTGTAACAGACGGACAGAATTACACGTGATTTGTCTTGTAAGTTTTTCATTTTGTCCCTTGATGTGCGGAAGCTTATTAAATACGAAAATATTCAGAAAAAAATTTTTAGACATGTAACGTGGCCTCGACTATTTTTTTGCTGCGGCTAATCATCACGCATTACATTAAATATAATTAAATGGTCTTCCGACATATCGTTTTAATACAAATAATTCTCTGGTTCAATTTTCATCACATCTTTAAAAAGAAGAGATACTTTATGTGTCTTTGAATGTACAATCACGTGTATCTTTAAATATCCAATCCAGCAGTATTTGAGACTACATCATGTAAATTACAAGGCTATCGAAACCGTCCTTTTACTCTGCCTTGCTTCACCAATATATAGTACGAGAACGACTGTGAAATTCCAAAAGGAGAACTTTTAAAAAAATAAACTATCTAAGAAATTCCAAAAGGAGAACTTTAAAAAAAATGCGTAATCGTAAATCATGCAAGAATATTTCAACATGGATTAGGTTCTCTGTGGACATAGTGCCGAAGAGGAGTAGTGGTAATGTTTAAGAACGTGTGTGTGTTAAATGATAATTATTGAATAACTCTTAAAGAAATTTTTATTTTCAACAACACGATAACGTAATTGGGTATTTTTGTGAATTCCCTTTTCGTGGAGTTTTTTGTTTATGGTGCTGAAACCATGAAAAGTAATTACAATATAAAAAATGTTGAAAATCAATGCTATCATTTAAAAATACAATGTTTCTCAGTAACAAAGCTTCCTCCGTAAAAAAAAATACTCTTGTATTAAGAATTAGTCATCTGCTTATGGGTAAAGAATTTGTTCGTCAGATTTTGTTTTTGTGTAAAGAATTCCATCATAAGATATAATTCCGAAGTAAATAAATCTTCAATTTTTTATAGCCAAAGATCGCTGAGTTTGTACAAACAGTAATTTTGCATAACAACAAAAAAATAAATGTTGATAATATTTCAATAATGAGAATTCCTCGGACTTCCAATTTCTAAAATATTCAAGTAAAAGATCAAGTCAATCAAGTTTAAGTTAAGTCAATTCGAATCGCCAATTGTTGAATGAAGAGGTATTAAAGTAAGATTGTCATATATCTATGTCCGCGACAATTATTCTTAAAAGGTGGAAGATTCTCTGGAAAATGTATATTAATTCGATAATACCGTTAGTGTCAAATGCAGATCACATAGTTTGTTTTATCATTTTATTGTAAGTAATCAAAATCTTGATGACAAAATAGTTCATTGCACTGAAGAATGACTATTTTCGCATAATCATGAAATTTTTCAGTTTTCATGGCAGCTTACGTCGGTACGTACATAGTTTTTAATTTGACATATTTTTCTAATTAATCTTGTAGTGATACATCATACCATTAATAAACACTTATTGAAGTCACTTCTCGACGAAATAATTACGTGTTGGAGCGAAACTTCTATTGTAGTGATGAATAAAACCTTAAAGGGGTCATATATCACGCCATGTTAATATCATCTATAATTCGGTATAAGTAGGTGTTTCTATAATGCATTTTGTGATAACTTTATACTTAGAAGCGATATGATGAAATGTCTCTATTGTTGCAAACCAATAATACTTTAATTGCAAAGTTTGGATGCAGGTTACCTAATAACACTACAACCAAGCAACGAAACTTAGTGTGCGTGTATTTCGTTTAGCTGAGAAATACATAGTTTATATATTTTTCGTAGCTTCACACGGAAGATATATTAATAACCACGAAAAATACGCGCGATATTTGCCAGAATATATTTTTATCAACGATAGATGAAGTTTGTTATAAAATGCTAATATCATATGAACAATGCTGCGCTAAACAGTTAGTTTTTCCTTTGAACTATTTTTCAAACGACATAAAAAATCTCTTTAGTTTAATCAAACTACAACCCATTGATATTTAATAATATTATACTTCCCTATTTTACTCTTTTCTACTGCCAGGATAATTATATTTCGTATTCCATAGATAATGTGTACAACAATGCATGTTTAATTTTTAAATATTTTTGTAATTTTGTGCTCAAATAGAGAAAAAATGAAAGCGTTATGCCATATCTGCATATTCAAGGAAATATTGGAAAATCATGCATGATCACATAAAAATTATTACTCTCTTGTACGCTTTTAACAAAATTTTTTCAGCGTGTAAACAAAATTTCATTTTTTCTTCCTTTCGAAAAACTTAGGAAGTTTTAACCGTGCTTGGTTTCTGCACTTGCTACCTATGAGTTTTCATTTTATTTTGTATACTAATTTTATATCTCCTGACAAGTTTAATTTTATCAAGGCATTCATGACCTGATGAGTTTTCATTTTACTTTGTATACTAATTTTACATCTTCTGACAAGTCGACTTATTAATTATACTATTATATACCGAAAGTTACTTACACAAGTTGTTCTTGCGTAAGTAGCCCAAATGAAGGTTATGGGTAGACAACCTTATAAGCAATTAGTCTAAAACAAAATTGGGTTGTATAAAAGCGACTAGTTTAGTAGTTATTAATTTTTTTTAAATATATAGATTTTTCACAACTTGACGCATATTAATCGATCCAACGTCGAGATTATACAACGAAAAGCCATTCAATTTGGATTTTTGTTAGTGCAGCAAAAAATATAATATTGTTTTATACCAAAAAATAAGAAAACATTTTTAAACTTTCATCATCTATTTTAGAACATGTAATTCTAAAAGAATGTGTTCAAATTTCTAAGACTATGTATAAAAATTCTATGCATAAACATTTGAAAAAATATATGAAGAAATACATGCAAATTTATGCAAAACTGGCAAAAAACCTATGCATGGAAAATTTTCAGAAAGATACACCTAATAATTTATTTTATGCATGTTATATATTTCGAAACGCGTAAATTTTAATTCAAAACTACAAGTTACATTTTCCAGAAAGGCTGGGCCTTTTATATCATTTCTTTCCTTTGTAGTATGTGATGAATAATAGAATATGATACTTCTTTTAGTTTTACATTTACTTAATTTTGGATCATTTTCAATTTCACTTAGTGTTTGTTCCTCTTGTTCATCAAGGTTCTCCACTCAGTTCATGCTATGAAACGTATCAGAAATACAATCTCAGTTATTCTGACTCCCAAATATACTGGGCTGCTCCTTTTCTTTGATTGGCGCAGTTATTGTAAAGTTTAGCAGCTTCTAGATTATTATCCTTTGCAATATCACATTAATAGTAAAATGAAAACAATTATGTCTATCACCACCTCCAGTAAGTGTTTCTCTCTCTAACATTAAGAAGTTAAAACTTTTGTTAATACCATGTTTCTGTTTGTTACTATCATCACTTTTACCTTATATCGTATTTGTTAATTATTAATATTGTTTTTTTTATTATTACCACCTCATATACATAGTTTTATGGTTATTACCGTCTTTTGTAACGATTCCAGGAGCACAACCCGAATTACCATGAAATTACGTGTAAATGTAAAGTAGATAATAATTGGTTTGTAATTTAATTTCTCTAATATAAAATGTATGAATTATAATTGTTTTTAAATTTTCGATGATTATTTTTTCTTTTTATCATTGAAGATTTTAATCAACTAATTTCCGAAATATTACTAATATTTTAATAAAGAACCGCTTTTTCTTTTTTTGCTGAAACGCAGGCGAACCGCAATCAGATCGGAAATACTGTTCGTAGGAAAGTGGATTATATTAATATTGTTTCAATGTAGTAACTGAGTGGACTGATGTATTAAAGTCGAAAAAGACCTTCTGAAAAAGCAGTTAGTTCCATATAATAAACAGCCAGTTATTGTGAAAATGAGGGAGAAAATAATTTTAATAGAAAATAATTTTAATGGAAAAAATAGTTTTCATAAGTATTTTCTCAATCCCACGCGTAATAATTTTTATAAGAATTTTTAAAATTATAAAATACCTAAATTTGTTTAATCATTCATCACTGTTAAGGTTATTTTAGGTGCTCAATAACAAACATTATGCAGCTCTGTTGGAACGGCCGAGAATCAAACCCGAGGCCGGTGCCGCTAAAAGTTCATAAGGTTTGTGAAAAACCCCACATGCCACTACGGCGACTTATGTGGATATATATTATTATATTGCATTTTAAATTTAAAAAATCTATGGTATCATATATTTCGATATAAATGAATTATACACAACATTGTTTTTTTATTCATGTTGTCAACCAGGAATCCACGGAAAAATAAATTCTATTTTCATTATCTTGTAGAACTACGATTTCCATGAAACTTATCCAAAAAAACAATTTCCACAAAGTAAAAATTACAAAGCAATCATTAATTTCGTTTGGCTCCGGGGCATATTCACTATACTGTTTTACCCTTTGGAATGCGTATACTGGAACGTTACATCTGTGGCCATATAAGACAAACAAAAGTTATATACATTTTAATTGGCATTATCCATTATTTTTCTTTCTTCGAATACATTGTTATTAGACTCGTGTACGAAAATGTTTAGAAGACAATGGATTCATGTATCTCTGAGACCCTACGGGCATGCCGTCTAAATCTTTTTTTTTCTTATGTGTATTTTTGAAACACAGTAAATTTTCTGGTCGCGTTGCTATTATCAATAATATTAACGTAATTAATTTTTCGTTAGTATTCTTCTCATTCGCAACTTTGGCTTTTTTTATTGCTATTAATTTTGTTAGTGCCATTTTTCAAAAATAATACGGCTTTGTAATTCTTTGCACATACTACCATTTTTATCAGTCATCTTACAGTTAATTGAAGATTTACTTAATGAGATATAAATAGATTTTAATTATTCTAGAGTCACGTCATTTGTAATGCTTTTATGTAATTACATCCGACAATTTATGTTTTTAACTAAAATAGTTAACTTATTTTATATTAATACTCTATATTTTTAAGTTAAATTTTGTCATCATTATTGGTAGTTAAAATTTATTTCAGAGTGCGATTTTTTTAGAAATCTCCCTTACTTTGGTACAGAGTTTTGTTCATAATTTTAACGGTTTCTAGTATAATTGTTTGAACAAGGGAAAGTTGCTTTAGCTGTTTTCAGGGAAAGTTGCTGAAAAAAACAACGATGAACGGAATGAGCGTGTGTTTTAAGTAAATTTAAGTGCGTGTGTTTATAGCAACACATATCTAGACCTTTTTTAGCGTTGTTCTTTATATAGTTTTATTTAAATGTTGACTATAATTGCAGAGATATTGTACGTTCTCTCATGCATCGTATTATTGGATTAGGTGACATGCAATCACAATAATAGAAAGTTAGATTGATTCATAAATTGGTATCATTCAATTTGTTTGTGAATTTCTTCGTATATAATACAAAAAGGGAAATCTTCAAAAATGAAAAATATTTATTTACTGAATATTCACCATCCCTACTTATGGTCGTGTTAACGCCATTTTATCCAATTGTATACATATGCCGTATTCCCTTCTATTAAAATTAATATTTCCGTTTATTTTTCATAATTTTTTTCAATTATAATTGATCTGAGGCACGATTATCTCTAAGCGTAAGTATGTGGGCGGTACCAACTGCTAGTATTTATTGGTAGTACAAATCTAGATAGCTTTGATAAATTCTATCAAATATGGATTTCAAATTTTATTATGCTTTAGAAAGATAGAATAACAAAAACATTACCAAAAAAAATAAAAACTGGAAATGCTTGTAAATATGGTAATATTATAAAACTGTAACTTTTGTACATAAAGACAAGATTTTTACGAAATAAACTTATTTAGGCCGACATATTCAAATTGAGCACAATTTTCTCCTTATTTTTGTCTATTTTTCTGTTTGTGTGTGTGTTTATTTGTTTATGCATAACGCAAGAATCATTAGAAGGTTTGGAATGCGGTTTTAATAGTTGCATTCTGTAGAATCTAAGGTAACATATAAATTTGTTTCAGTGCAGTCAACTTGCTAAAAGAGGAGATTTGGTAATTTAAAAAGTTAATATAAAGCGTACTTCCTAGAAAAAAATTATTTTGAAATATTTTAGATCGCGTTATGTGTATTTTGACCTTAGTGTTTATTTTAATCTCACGTGAACTAAGTCATGGGCATAAATATTACTATAATAATTTTTTTTTATTATTTTTTAAAAAATTTAGTACAATAACAAAAGACTGGAAAGGTACTTTGGCATTTTCTCTAAACTGAATTCAGCATTACTTAGAATGTCTGTTGCGATTTATCTAAAGTTATACAAAGTGAATAACATATTCAAAATATTGCTGAGAGAAATATCCACATATCCGGTGGTGAAATATCCACATATTTCTAGAACTTTGTTTTAGTCTATCTTCGTTATATAGTTTTTATGTAGAATTGCTTGCAAAGAATTGGAAATTAAGGGCATCGCAATGCAATTACTTACACACTCACACGAATATACACACACCCATACAGACACACATACACACTCAAACATACACACACACACAAACACACATACGTACGCGCGCACGTATATAGACAAAAACGCACGCACGCACACACACACACACACACACACACAAATACACGCACGCACGCACACACACACACACACACACACACAAATACACACACGCTCACACACGCACGCACACGCACACACACGCGTACACACAAACATACGTACACACACACGTACACATATTTTAATGGAAGATCTTTCGAAATTTGATAATATTTTACAATTTAATCAAAATATATATTGACTATTTTTCAGATGGACATGCAGAGATGGTAAATTAGTGTATTCAATTAAACTAGATGAGATGATGATTCCAACTGGTGTCAAAGTTAATGAGTCTAACCTTATCGATGTGAAAAACTTAAGAAACTTTTTAGAGCAAACTGGGAAGATATAAATTTATTGACTTATTATAAAAATGTTTTCGTAAACCAAGAATCAATGATCATGGAATCACAATGAAGAAGATGATGTATTTTGAATTAAGCTTTAAGTTTTTAATTCTATAGTCTAGAAGTTAAGCCTTTCGAACAAATTAGATAAATAAAGTACATTTTTCCAGTGCGCGAATTTTGTTATTTTTATTATATTTAAACAATTACAATTAATAAATCTCTTTTCGTTACTTGTCTCTCCAGTCTATACTCCGCCTTTTTTATGACATGTCCCTACAGCTATAGCTTTTTCATAACTGGCTGGCTAGCTATATCAAAACTTGTCTAATTTGATAATATTTTTTTCTTTCTACGTTGTTCCAATATAGAAGGATTTTTAATTTTCTCACAGTACATTCTAAATATTTTTTCAATTCCTTAAATTAAGTATGTCAACATCCTTCAATGTAGTAAGAATGTATTAAAAAAACCGTAATTTTGAAGCTGTATACCTCAAATGTATGTATATGGCTGTCGCGTCTCCTGGTTGGTAAAGCGATCTAAACTACGACAATCGCCTTTTAAGACAAAACTGATCAATTTACTTACCTTGCCCACGAAATATACGTATGGAGGTCATAGCGGAGTAGTGGACTTTTCTTTACGTTTTAATTGTTAATAATTTTTAATATATCATTATACACTCAGCTAATATATATCATTAATATATCATTATACACTTTTTTTTATATATCATTATACACTTTTATATTTTAGGCTAGTATTAAATAAAACACTTTTGAACATTCCTTTTTCCACTATACTAAATGAATTTATAGTTACTATCGCCACTTTTAGATTTAAAGTAGTTGTGTGATTTATGTTACTCAGGCAGGCACGAATAATAGTTTAATATTATTATTATACAATTATGCCTAACCAATTTTTTTCTTTAATAATATATATATATATATATATATATATATATATATATATATATATATATATATATATATAAATAAATCAAGGTACGTGCAAAACATTTACTAATACCCTAGAATAAATAATTTAATAAACTATGAACGATATTTCAATTTACGTTTAGTACACTTAATAGTAAATTATAAGAAAAATTGTTCTTCATATTAATTAAAAAAGAAAATTAAATAATATTTTTTTAAGGAAAGAAAAGAATTTAACAGATGTTGCTTCTTCAGTTTGCCTTTTTATTAGATTTTAAAAATTTTATTTTGAGTAAACTAAACAACACGAAACAAATTATGACATAACCAAAAATTAAAGAATTTTTTTTTTAGAAAGCAATGGTCAGCGAACGCAAAATTTAATTAATTTCATGTCATGAGAGCTGAAATTTATTTATATCTAGAGAATAACTTTCCGGCGTTTTTAATTTTCTATTGAGCCTTTTACTGTTAAGTTGTTATGATTTTGCTTACAAGATTTTAATGAAAAAAGTCCATATGGAACAATGTAATTGAGTGAAAGAATCACTTTATGTTTTAAATCTAGATGTATAATTGATAGAATTAAATTTTAATTAAATTTGTTAAACATTTGAAATTCAAAAGTAACTAAGTAGACGGTGTTTTGAATTTGTCGATGATCATTACACTGTATTTATACCCACATCGAGACGTTGGGCGGGGTTATTTGAATATGAATACCAGGTAAAGTAGTAAATAAACATGTTCAGTTGTTTGCAAACAGAAAAGGAAGAATTCCGGAGAATAATACGCTTCTGGCAGACAGACAGTGCAGTGACTGTAGTGGAGTGCCATCAAATAAACATCGGTGGGCTGGTCAATGACATTTTTAATTCATGCCAATGTCGAACATATATACTCAAGTCTTCATACATAAGCGATAAAGTACATTATAATTCCTAAGTCGTATATGTATTTCTCCAAAAGTTTACCCTTGAAAAGTACAGTCGTAGGAAGAATAAAGTATACAAATTGCATTAAGAGATTGAATTTTTGTCGTGAAATTTTTAAAGCAGTTTCAAGGGTCGATAAAAACGTATCCTCCGGTAGGGCACATTTTCATCTAGATGACCACTCTAATATAGGAAATGACTATTGTTGGAACGAAAAAAACTCAAAACTCAAGAATCACTGTTTTACATTCTCCAAAATTTGTACTTTAGTATGGATCATCATTTTAAATTCAGAATTCAATTACGTATTCAATTTAAGTTTGCCATTTCGTAATTTTATATTTGGTAACATTTTAAAGTTCCCTTTACTTGATTGACGAAGTTTATAAGGTTTTGTAGCTTATACATACAGTCAAATATAATATTTGATAATTTTGCATCGCTCAACGATATGTTAAATGTTATACTTTCTATGTGTGAAATGCTAAGTACTTTAATAAAAACGTTTATGTACGTTCGGTGTATTTCACAGTCTCCAACTTCAGAAATCTTTGCTAAGCATCCCGAGTATTTTTTGTTTTTTTTAATTACTTCACATAATATATTTTTCTTGGCGTCTAACTTTAGAAAATATACACTGGCACAAGTGATAGAAATTAGAAATAAAATGAAAGTTAAAAAAGTATTAAAATTCTAAGCGAATCTATACTATATATAATAATTCTAAGTGAACCAATCATCGAGGAATTCCGCCTAAATTATTAAATTTCCATTAGAATTAAGTTTGTTACTGAAACTTTATTTGATTATGAATATTTAAAGAGATACAAGTCTATAAGGTAAAGAAAGTTACTTGGTCAGTGAGGGCGGAAGGGCAACATTCTTTTAGGCTCACTACCTTAATCTTGTTTATTCTAATAGCGTGTTCTCGTTTTTATTTTTAAGGGTTTGGAAATGATTATTATTTCTTTAATAAAGGAAAATGTCTTTTTGCGACGAACGCACGCTGAATAATTCGTGTTTACGAAATTCATAACTTTAATTGGCCCGTTTTTATTTGGTCCGTTCAACTTTGTTTGATGGGACAGAGTTCTAAACATATTGCCAAAAAGATCACATTTTTTTCTTAGCTCCATTCTCACGTAGAAATTTAAAACATAACGATAAAGCATGTTAACCTGTATAAATTGTAATAGTTAATACTCAGAAATATTGGTGCGGTGATTTTTGACAGAACATTAATTTCATGCATTCAGAGGGAAAACAATTAAAAGAGCTAGTTATAAGGATTTTCAAAACTATTTTCTCAGTATTTTATATAAATTGGTCACATATTATTGTTGAAAGTATCCACAAAAAATAGGTAATATTTCATATTCCTAATCAGAGTATTTTAAAAATAATTTTTAGGAAATTCCAGAAGTTTTCATCAAATATAAAAAATTAAACTATCACGAGTTAAGTAACCATAATCCATCAGCAAAATAATAACATCCGATTGATAACGGCGAACTACTAATAACCAACTCAACATAAACATAAAATAAATTAAGTTACAAGAATGCTAAGCTAACTCACAACATCCGATGGATAGGAGTAAAATACTAGGAAGCCACTCAGCATAAATGTCTAATAAATTAATCTTCAATAACGCTGCGAAGCCAACAACATCCGATGAACATTATATTACTGAGAAGCAAGTCTGCTGACTTTGCTTCAAAAACATTAAATAAAACCAAGCTTCTCAGAACGCAAGCGTCAGCAGAGGAAACCTATAAAATAGAAGTCCGAGCAACTGACAGAGAGTCTACCGACCAACGTCTTAGAGTTAACGTTGTTCAAATTTGTTAATAATTATTATTGTAAATTATAATTAAATAAAGTATATTTATAATCAGTAATAGTTAAATATATATTTTTGAGTATCCGCGGAACGCGATACGTAACTGGCGCATTCGGTAGGATCTCGCAACGCGGTGATCCAAGTCTGATATTAAGCAGCGAAGCAGCCTGGACATCGTGGTGGACTTCTATCCTTCGAGCGACATATCTTCAACCTGAACAACAGCGACCTTGGACGACCTGTAGATTCATCGGAAGTGGGATGCAAGTTCTCGGGTAAGCAATAAAATTTTGTTCTTCCGAGATGATTTTGCCTTATCCTACTTCCATTGCGTTGACTTCCGCCTAGGCTAAAATTGCTTTTGGTTTTGCTATATCGTGTTAGTTCTCGAAATCGTACAAACTCTGTTCAGTAGGATGGCTCAACCCAATGCCAGACACATTTAAATGAAATTAATTACAGAGTTGTAATGGATTTATTACCCCATTATGATGGCAACTCTAAAACACTTAATTATTTTATTAGACAAACAGAAAATGTAATCTCAATGGTAGAATGCAACCCGCAAACGTTAGCTTGCTTTATAAACAATAAACTAGTTGGTAATGCGTTAGACGCAATCGCTTATGAAAAACAGTTAGATACGTGGGAGGATATTAAATCAGCATTAAAAAGAAGACTAGGAGAACTTAGGAATGAGATACAAGTAACACAAGAATTGATCCGGACCACTAAACATAAATCAGAAAATGTAGATAAATACGGCCGTAGGATTAGGGATCTGTTAGACGTAATTCTTTCAATAGGCACACATAGTGATACTCGCTATTATGAAAAGATGGCAATAGAACAATTCGTTAACAATATAGAATCGCAGATATCAATAGGTGTTAGGATTAATAGACCTGAAACCTTAGAAGAAGTGATAGTGCTCGCGCGACAGGAGGAAGCGAGAGTAGAATACATGCAAAATACAAACATAAATATTCATAAACATACTCGTATTAATAATAATAACATAACACCATCGATACCCACAACAAATATACGCGACAGTATACAAATAGATCAAAATTACCACAGCGACAATTTCAACAAAAAAATTATAATAAACATGGCTCAAATGTGCAGCGGCCGAACGTTCCAAAATATTCGGGCGTATCCATGCGCACGGCCAATAGACCGCCGAGGCCTAATTGGGCTTCGGAAGAGTTATTTTATACACAGCAAAAGCCAGACATAGGTATACAAACACACGATAAAACAGACATCAACAATCAAGAGTGTAATCAGAGCGATCACTTTCAATATGACTATGAAGATTACAATGACACATTATAGAACAATACACCCTCGGATGACATACAGCAGAATTTTCACGACATTCAAAATACATACCCAAACACAAGTGAAAATTAACAACCACCACAGTAAAGTCCATCTACTTTATATAATACTTCCAGAATTCGGTGGAAAATTCCTCACAGATACCGGAGCATCAAGCTCAATGGTTTCCCCTAACGTAATTAATAACACCATATTCGAAAAACTTATAGAACATGAACCATTTGAAATACGAACCGCCCACGCGACTTCACGCCACAATAACGTGGCCGTTCTACCACTTCCACTTGCTTTCAATTCAGAAATTATGCACAAATTCCTTATTTTTGATTTTGACCCTAAATATAGAGGTTTAATTGGCTTAGATTTATTAAGAAAATTATCTAGCAAAATAGACTTAAAGAACAAAACCTTACATACAAACACTGCTGAAATTCCAATCCATTTCGACTACCCAAATCAAACAATTCAAATACATCCTAGATGCGAGCAGATAGTAACACTAAAAACAAATTACTTAGATGGAAATTATATTCTAGATGCAAGTTTATGGAAAAAGGGTCTATACTTACCAGCCGGGATAGTGAATGTAAAAAACGGGAAAATGATAACATCGGTCATTAACAAATCAGACGAACCCAAAATTATTAAAAACACAACACCGATCAAACTAGAACCATTTCAGGAAGACTTAATAAAAATAAATCAACACGAACTATTTTAAACACAGCAAAAGCCAGACATAGGTATACAAACACACGATAAAACAGACATCAACAATCAAGAGTGTAATCAGAGCGATCACTTTCAATATGACTATGAAGATTACAATGACACATTATAGAACAATACACCCTCGGATGACATACAGCAGAATTTTCACGACATTCAAAATACATACCCAAACACAAGTGAAAATTAACAACCACCACAGTAAAGTCCATCTACTTTATATAATACTTCCAGAATTCGGTGGAAAATTCCTCACAGATACCGGAGCATCAAGCTCAATGGTTTCCCCTAACGTAATTAATAACACCATATTCGAAAAACTTATAGAACATGAACCATTTGAAATACGAACCGCCCACGCGACTTCACGCCACAATAACGTGGCCGTTCTACCACTTCCACTTGCTTTCAATTCAGAAATTATGCACAAATTCCTTATTTTTGATTTTGACCCTAAATATAGAGGTTTAATTGGCTTAGATTTATTAAGAAAATTATCTAGCAAAATAGACTTAAAGAACAAAACTTTACATACAAACACTGCTGAAATTCCAATCCATTTCGACTACCCAAATCAAACAATTCAAATACATCCTAGATGCGAGCAGATAGTAACACTAAAAACAAATTACTTAGATGGAAATTATATTCTAGATGCAAGTTTATGGAAAAAGGGTCTATACTTACCAGCCGGGATAGTGAATGTAAAAAACGGGAAAATGATAACATCGGTCATTAACAAATCAGACGAACCCAAAATTATTAAAAACACAACACCGATCAAACTAGAACCATTTCAGGAAGACTTAATAAAAATAAATCAACACGAAATTAATCATTACACATGCCCCACCGCTATAGATAATGAATTAAAAGAAAACTTGACAAGACTCAGGACAAATCACATGACTGACGTAGAAAAAAGGGAAATCAATAGGATATGTTTCAGATATAGAGATATTTTCCATTCGGAAAATCTTCCACTCACTTTGACACATGTTGTTAAACACAAGCTTTATGTTACCGACGATACCCCCATTTTTGTTAGAAATTATAGACGAGCCCCTTGTTTAAACCGAGAGATCCAAAACCAAGTAGATGACCTATTAAATAAAGGTGTAATTAGAGACAGCATTTCACCCTGGTCATGCGCAGTTCACATTGTGCCCAAGAAGGCAGATATTTCAGGCAAACGTAAATGGCGCCTAGTAATAGATTTCAGACGTTTAAATGAACGTATCATAGAAGATAAATATCCATTACCGAACATCTCTGAAATTTTAGATAAGTTAGGACGAGCCCAATATTTCACGACCCTTGATTTGGCTTCCGGTTACCATCAAGTGGAGATGGACCGATCTGATATAGAGAAAACCGCATTTTCCACAAACAGAGGACATTACGAGTTCCTTAGAATGCCATTCGGCCTTAAGAACGCCCCCAGCACGTTTCAACGACTAATGGACACGATCTTAAGAGGTCTGCAAGATAATACATGTCTTGTGTACCTTGATGACATAATAGTTTACTCAACATCACTACAAGAACACATAACAAAACTGGAACGCGTATTTGATAGACTCAGACAATGTAACTTCAAAATACAATAAGACAAATCGGAATTTCTTCATAAGGAAGTAGACTTCCTCGGACATACATTAACAGATAACGGTTTATGCCTTAATCAAGATAAGATAAAAGCTGTTATTAATTTCCCTATTCCAAAAACTCGAAAACAGATTAAATCATTTTTAGGCTTAGTAGGATATTATAGAAAATTTCTAAAAGACTTTGCCAAATTAATTAAACCGATGACTAGTTGTTTAAAAAAGAACGCTAAAATTATCCACACTCCCTATTTCATAGACTCCTTTGAAAAATGTAAACAACTCTTAACGAACGCACCCCTATTCCTGAACGCTATCCGACACAGAAGTGAAGCTTTCAGTAATATAAAAGGAACTACTCGCAATCGTATGGGCTACGAAACACTTTAGACCGTATTTGTATGGTCGAAAATTCACTATTTACACCGACCACAGACCACTAACATGGCTTATGACATTAAAAGATCCAAATTCAAAATTACAGCGTTGGAGGCTTAGATTAGCAGAATATAATTATGACATAATATACAAAAAGGGTAAACAAAACACAAATGCAGACGCTTTATCTAGAATTAAACTTTTTCACAATAGCATAGATTCATTACACGTAAACACAGACGACGAGCAAATCACAGGTGAAATTTTAAAATTAGAAAACCAGACAATAACTCAACCGGATAATAATGGAACAGATACTCAGAATCAAAACCAGAATCGTGACCAAATTTTAAACGAATCAACAGACTTAGTGGAAACCACGCATACACAGCCCGACAACGAGACGATAGGTATACCAATAACGACAGACGCTATAGATAGGCAACGAAAACAATTTCACATTAGAAAAACTCCAGGAACAAATTACAGAGTAGAAGATAGATCGACTAATTCACAAACGATGATAAAGGACGTCTTCATACCGGTAAACGATACAGAAAAACAAACAATTCAGTTTTTGATAGAGCATACAATTGCCGATATAATTTTCTATTGCTATTTTTATGACGAAGATCTATATCACATATTCTCTAAAGTTTATACCACAATATTTAATAATCGTAGGCCAAAATTAATAAAATGTGCATCGAGTATTATAGTAGTCGAAGCTAGAGCCGAACAGAATGAGCTTATAAAACAATATCACGAAGGAAAAACAATGCACCGTGGAATTCAAGAAACATATAAACACTTAAGTAGAAACTACCATTGGAACAATATGCTTCTTACCATACAACGGTACATCAATCAATGTCAAACATGCCTTAAATCCAAATATGAAAGGAACCCGCTGAAAATCCCATTGTCATTAACTGAAACACCAACCAAACCATTAGAACATATGTTTATGGACCTCTATACGTCTGGTGGCGTGACATTCCTCACAATAATAGATAACTTTACGAAATACGCACAAGCGGTACCCCTACAGGCTACAAGTAGCATTCATGTTGCAGAAGCACTAATTAATTTTTTTTCAGTACTAGGACTTCCAAATAAAATAACTACGGATTCGGATACCAAGTTCGAAAATGAAGTTATAAAAGAAATATGTAGACTGCACAATATTCAGATCCATTTCACCACGCCATACAACCCTAATTAAAATTCACCGATTGAACAGTTTCATTCCACTATTGGCGAAATAATAAAGATTCAAAGGATAACTAATAAAGACAAGATAATGTATCTAATGCGATATGCACTTATCGCATACAATAATACTATACATTCGACTACAGGATACACACCACATGAATTATTATTAGGACACACAAATTCTCGAAACCCGCTAGAATTATATTACCCGCAAGAATTTTATCAAGATTATGTACTTAAACATAAAGCCCTATCTGAACATATACAGCAGCTAATAGCCCTTAAGGTAAGCGAAAATAAAGAAAAAAATATTACAAAACGCAATATTGACACAGAAAATCCGGACTTCAAAATAGGAGAGTTAGTTTACAAGCAGGTAGCTAAATCAACAAGAGACAAAAGGGTAATCAAGTATTTAAAGGACCCTATACTATAATACGTTTACATCCGAATAACATAGCAGAAATAATAGGTAAACAGCCAAACGCAAAATCGATAAGAGTTCATTACAAACTGTTACGCCGACAACCCAGCGTTACAAGTACTTCACATACGGAGCATTCATGCTCCTCGCAATAGCCCTAACCCCGATCGAGCCCCAAAGGACGCAATTTCAGCTGTCACAAATTTTACATTTAAAACAGGATTAATATAACGATTAGAGAGTACGACAAACGTACTCAACATTTCAGAGGAAAATAGAAATATGGTATCAAAAAAAAAAGAAAGGTTCTAAATGTATATACAAATAAACAAAAATTGATAGATTATATTTAATAGTGAAGTTAGAGAATTCAATAACATTCGCGCAAGTATGCATTCTACACTTGATTATAATTACATCGAAAAAAAAAATTACTCAAGGAAATTTAAAAAAAAAAAAAATAATAAGAAGTATAAAATCCGATGATACAGAACAAACCGATGATACAGAACATACATAGTATGGATAAATCTTTGAATAACAAAGCCTATAGCACTTATACTTCCATAATCTTTATCCTTGAAATCCCTCTCATTAATTTCTTTAAATATTTATACCCCATACCTGACAAACAAAACCTCGCTACACTACCCAAATTCATATACTGTCTACTCGGAAGGACTGAGTTTTTATACCGAGAAAGCGCTTGCAGAGAAATCACCTACGATATCAACTCTTTCAAAACGTGAAGATGGAGGAACCGTCCCTAACTGAAGACTGCATCATTCAACTAATTCCAGATAAAGAAAAGGAAAACAGTACCTATGTCATGCTCAAGTTACGTCAAGAGGGAAATGCAAATGCTTTACGAATCTGAACAACCACGATAAATGAACGTAGGAGTGAGGACACTCCAGGAATCGAGATGGCTCGATCCCATCTAAGGGATAGAGGAGTTAAGTAACCATAATCCATCAGCAAAATAATAACATCCGATTTATAACGGCGAACTACTAATAACCAACTCAACATAAACATAAAATAAATTAAGTTACAAGAATGCTAAGCTAACTCACAACATCCGATGGATAGGAGTAAAATACTAGGAAGCCACTCAGCATAAATGTCTAATAAATTAATCTTCAATAATGCTGCGAAGCCAACAGCATCCGATGAACGTTATATTACTGAGAAGCAAGTCTGCTGACTTTGCTTTAAAAACATTAAATAAAACCAAGCTTCTCAGAACGCAAGCGTCAGCAGAGGAAACCTATAAAATAGAAGTCCGAGCAACTGACAGAGAGTCTACCGACCAACGTCTTAGAGTTAACGTTGTTCAAAATTGTTAATAATTATTATTGTAAATTATAATTAAATAAAGTATATTTATAATCAGTAATAGTTAAATATATATTTTTGAGTATCCGCGGAACGCGATACGTAACTCACGTCATTTATTTTTAATATAAATATTTTGCGAATATTATTTATCTTGTTATTTCCATAATGGATCTTTTCCATGTGATTTTAATTTTGTTGTAAGGCAATTTCATTTTATTACTTATGTATAAAGATTTTGCTTGTAAATGTACGTGTTTAAATATCTTTGTATATCTTTTAATATAATTATGGAAGGTGTTGTTATTAGTAAATTTATCACAGAGATCATAAAAAAGTCTCTACTTATTTGTATTTCCCTCATCCTCAGACACTAAAGCATAAATTATTTTGTAAAGTAATCTTTTCTTTGTATATATTCTATACAATTTACTACTCAATATTAAAAAAAAGTGTCGTGCATGTTACTTGGATCTCGTGAATCAACATTGAAGTTTCTTAATTTAGTTTCAACGTTGGAATGAAATTTATTCAACCCGTATTTAGTTAAAAGTTTGCTAACAGAGGTCCACATTAATTGTTAGTTCCTTTATAGGATAGAATACTTAGAAGATATTTACGGTCAGACCTAACACCACAAATCAATTTTTTACTTATAATTTTACAATTTGCCATTATATTGTCTATAGAGTTTACAAATATAGGAGTAACTTTGGTTGGTTGTAATTGTTGTTGGATTGTTGGCTGTAATTGTTGTTGGTGTTTCTATTAATTTAGATTAAATATATTACTTCAATTAAATGACAAAACAAATTAATCGATCTTTCTTTCTCAACAAAATCTTATAAAATAACCATATTAATATCACAATACACTATATCAGGTTTATTACTTGTTAGTTTACTTAAGGCATCTTCTAATACAGATAAAAATTACATAACGTACATAAAATTATAGATAGGCGACCATATATCAATACCATAATTAAAAATGATTAAGAAAATTATTGATATAAAAAAAATAAATTTATGACTATAAAGACGAGTCAAATACATAATGATATTAAGAGTGTGAATGTTATTATTTTGTTTTTCCGGAAAAGAAAGGAAATAAGGAGAGCATAATGAATTATATTAATAACCAGGTGAGAAAAGTGGCAAATCTATTAATTGTATCTATTTATCTTACTGATAAACTATTACCCATCAACAAAACCAGATTAATATTTCAATTTAATTAGGAACTGGCTACATTTTGTATTATTTGCCTATAAGTTGCTCCAGGCAAAGCTTGTAACCAAGCTATGTGGCAGGTTGCAATTTACCTAGGACTAAGAGCCCTTTTCTCTTCCTTCCGAGTAAATAAAAGTGTTTATTTTGTTAATTGGAACTGTCACACAAGTCCACATTCATGATATTGACACATATGATTATTAAAGATTTAAAGCTGCGTGAGCGATGAATGGTGTACGTCACTTAATTACCCGTTACTTTTTATTTGATTGACACAAATAAGCCTTAGATCGTGAGCGATATTTTTATTCAATTCACTTGTGTTTCAGTATTTTCAATACGAATTTTTTTGAGTTATTCTTGCACTAATTAACTTTATTGAATCGATGTAAACAATTTAGGGCACTTATTACTTATTACATTAATTTACGTATTTCAAGCACCTTTTTAATTGCCGCTTACCGCATCGAAAAATTAATACTTTTATAAAAATTTGTTAATTAGTAATAACTTGAACAAATGAGAAATTAATATCTGCTTCTGGCGATGTCATTAATATTTTTACAACATATCAAAGAAATATTAATTAAAAAAAACACACACGTATACCTCTAATATAACTCAATTAAATGCTCGACTCTTTTAAATGTAAAAAAAAGACAAAAATTCGTAAATATAATATGATTTAAAATTTTAACTTGTTTAAAGAATAAATTATTTTATTTATTACTAGCTGTGCTCGCAACTTTGCTCGCGTGGAATTGAGTTACAAAAATTGTTAATGGATTTTTTTTCTCCTTTCTGTCAGAACTCGATGAGCATAAAGTTTACTAAAAATACTAATAGATGTCGTTGGCATCCGAATCGGTTCCGATGGTTCTGATATTAGGATGCACGAAGACTGTGAATTACAGACATTGAGGTAACTTTTTTATTTGCGATTTAAATGAAACCAAAAGCCTAAATGTTAGTCCAAGGTAATCCAAATAAATCATTGAAAACCGCATACAAATCGGTTTAATCGTTGCTGAGATTAGTTTGCACAATGAAGTTGCGCAAAGACAAACAAAGAAATAGGAAAAATTCCAAATGTGTTGTTTTGAGCTTAGTAGCGTCTTTTTAGTAGGCAGCACTTAGTTTTCTTTTAAAATATTGAATTAACAGACTCAGTTTTTTACATTTTTATTATATGTATAAATTTATATGAAAATATTATTTTTTCTACAATATTTTTTATTAGCACATTACTTATGAAATAATCTGCGGGATTCTTTATTACCTCGCTACTGATACACTAAATATATGTATATACATACATATATATATATATATATATATATATATATATATATATATATATATATACTTAGAATATAGAGTAATCCAGAAGGCGCAAACGCACAAATCACTTCGCGGTCGCGGTGAAGCCAAAAATCGGGGGAGAGGGAGCCGCGCTCCGCCTACTAGCGCCCTCCCCCAACGTGTTACCAACAGAATAAATTTACCCACGGACTTCAGGAAATCGACGCATATAAATATATTTGCTTGCAGCAGTAGGATTCAGATTTGCATCAATTTATATGGTCATGGCTTGGCTTATATGAAGTATCATTAAGGCTGCCGTGTTAAATTTCTAAAATGTTTATTCTGACCACAACCAATAGCCAAAGTATTTAGATTAAAATTATTTGAAAATTTTGTCACATTTTACCATTTTATTCATCACTTAAAACTTTTAATACAAAAAGAAAACAATTATCTTAGTGTCTTAAAGTAAAAAGAAATGTGAAAAAGCCCATAATAAAAGTTTGAAAATATTCGATCTCATACTAAAGAAATTCAAAATAGGACGAAACAATTATTTATATTAATTAGCATTCAATGTCGTGATAAAATTTCTTCATATTTTAAACAATATCGGTTCGCATTTTGAATAAATTAAAGAAGACGGCAGAAATTAATGAATGTAACATGTGTTTCTTGTCGTAATCCTACATATAGTGATTATATACGCAATACGTAAAATATTCTAAAATATAATACGATAACGGGAATTCAACCGTTACACTAAATTCTCCAACGAAATTTTCCATATCTCAATTTTTTTGCAAATAAAATTTTACATTTTTCAGTATCGAGCAATTAAGATATTTTAATTTGGGTAAACAATTTTGTAAGAGGTGACAACACCAATAAAAATGGCGCGCTTCTGTTGATAACAATCCACTTCGATATTTTAAAATTGCATAGTTAATTGAAAATGAAATTAAGTAATAGTTTTTACGAATGAAAAGTAATCCCCATTTGTTTCTTTTTCAGTGTAGTGATATTTTTGCAGGTGGGAATAGCACAAGCCGGCATTTTAAGCTATATTGTCATGTCGAAAGCACCATAACCTTTCATAGCTGTCTTAAATTGTACCGACAGCCGTGTTTTGAATATACGCATTTTATGCGTAGTTTTTTGGACACACTTTTACGCGTGTTCTCGCCTTCTGGAGTACTCTTTATTCTATGTATATATATATATATATATATATATATATACATATATATATATATATATATATATACTATATATATATATATATATATATATATATATATATATATATATATATATATTCACTATTATAAATATATATGCTGGAATCAATTTGTTCTTGCAATGTTTATAATTTTTATAAAACATACGCACGGTAATTTTTATACTGATATCAGGTAGGTAAAAAGTATTTGAATAAAAATTAGTTACTGTTGATCGATCCAGCATAGGTTTTAGGATGCCAAAAATATTATGTTGGTCCCAATGTTTCTGTAAATCGTGGGTTACATTCCATGCTAATAAAAAATGGAATTCATAGATGTTAAACAATTTTAGTGACTAATAAGTTACTAACTATCTATAATTTATCCAATATTGCTTAGACAAATCGGTACTAGTAGATCTTCAAAATATTGTATTCACTACATTTTGCCTTAAGAAATATAATCGACTTTCTGATTGCAAACTGAATTGATATATCAACTTTTATCAAAGAAATGACGAATCAGCTAAGAATTCATTTTAAAAAGTCTTTCATTTAAAAAAAAAATTATTCAGATTGTGCAATCTCATAATGAAGATAATTTCAAAATATTGCAAAGATACGAATAAATTATTTCAAATGTATGCTGCAGATGGAGATATCAATTTGTACGTAACAAAATTTTGTAAAAAAAAATACGTTCCCTTAGGTGTAAAACGCGTCCTATAAATAAAAAATACAATAAAATTTTACACAAAGATTCAGATAATGAATAACATGGCTAGAATAATATGATATTAAACAAAAAAGCACATATGAAAAGGGTATCTTTAATTACGAAATTTCTTAAATTTATTATACTGTTCTAAGGCAAATCGAATTGGCCCATTTTCCGTTGAATTTATGGTGTCCACCATTACTTTTAACTAATCTCGTCTCATTTCTGATAGTATGCACCTTAAATATAATTATATCAACTTACGAATGAAATGTTGTTCCTAGGTATTACTGGCAATTACCGTGCAACAAAATATTTTTATATCAATTAACGCACCTTTATCATAACGCAGGAAGGTTTTTTGATACGTATTTCTATAAATTAAGCCATTGATCAATGACAACCACATTCTATGAGTCGAAATTCCTGCTAATAAGAGCTTAATCAAATTATGACAGATTACATAAAATTTTGACGACTACTAATGGCTAATGGCGTTATATAACATGAATTCATTAAAAATAAATACATCTTTTGAATTTTCAGTTAACAGTAAGCCCTTACCCCAGCTCGATCAGGTTTTTGGGATAACTTCTTCGTTTTTCAAGTAATATATTAAAACAAATACCATTATAGGAATTGATGTGATTAAGAATTGATGTGAATACTATAATATGTGGATATCGACATGGGACAGTTCAATAATATTAATGCATGATTGAAAGGAAATGATTAAATGTGCGGGTTAAATGTTAATATATTCGATAATATTAAGAACCTACTAACTGTAACCGAATTTCATACCCGTGTTTGGCTGAAGATTTAGTAAGAAAGATAAGAAAAAGTTGCTTATGAAATGAAACAGAAGCACAAAATAAAAACCTGTCAAGCGAGAGTGGAACTCGCACTATGAGGGTTCCATACACATTAGGCATTTATAAAAATTTCATGGTACTCAATATACTTGTTAAACTACTACGAAATATTAATTTTTAGAAAAAATTATATTACTTAGTATTTATTTCATACTTAGTATTTTTGCGACTTTTTCTAAAGTTGTGCGGTGAGAGCTTGTTTCTTACCAAATTTCATGATTCTAGTTCAACGAGAAGTACCCTATATCTTTTTAATTATCTGCGCGTGTCATGTATATCATATGGGGTATGAAAGGCCTTATTTTTAGGGTTCTTCTTGATTTTTTACATCTCCAAGGGACCGTATACCTAAGTATTTGATATTCATTTCAACTTAATACCTCCACGAGTTCCAGGGAAAAATGCGGTCTTGAGACCGACAGACGAGCAATGAAGTGATCCTAAAAGGATTCCTTCTTTCCTTTTGTGGTATGGAAACCTAAAAGTCGGATATTTCCTTTCAAAAATTGTGTAAGTTTGATGAATGTGCACGGTTATTGATAATTTATTGTTCTGGCTTGCCGAAACAGCGAATTATTTTTGTAACCACGGTATTAAAATGAAGGATATGTCTGCAAAACTTATATGTTCATGAACATTCGACGTAATAAAATGAAAGCAATCTTATTATATGCAAGCCAAACATACCAAACAAACTTATTTATTTCACGTAAAATTACCTTAAAAATCTAAAGTAAATAAATTTAAGACATTTTTTTACCTATCCTAAAATAGTGTAATCTAAAAATGAGTCGCGTTCTTAACTAAACTCAATCAACGCGAGATGGTGGGATACATAAGGGATCGCACCCTCCATTTTAATTAAATTTTGAAATGAGTTAGAGATAACATTTTACGTTAATATATGAGATACAAGCTGTACTTTAACTGAATAAACAAGAATATTTTTTGCAAATTCCTCTTGAAAATATTAGTCGAAATTAAAATAATATTTTTCCTGGTTTGTACTTTATTGTCGGGACAAATATTTGTTTACTACAAAAAATTATTCGATTCCAACATTTTCTTGTTCAAATTTTAAATTTTAAAATTTTCATTGTCGTAAATAGAGTTTTCAAGAATGGTAAACCTAAAAACACCAAACTTAAAAATATGTACAGTAACTAAATGACTTAAAGCATACCATAGTAAATACTTAAATTTATAGTTTCCTCTATCGACCCTAGCTTTGGTAGATGGCTAGGTTAAGGCCTATATCTATATCCGTTGCTCCTGCTCACGTTTGGCATCAGTCGATGTTTACATGCGTCCAAGCAGTTGCGCCATAGTTTAAAGTTTGCTGTATTCCTTCCTGGAAACGTTTCCTCTAGAAATCCCGACACGGCTGCAATTGCTGATTTCAAATCTTTCTTGAACCACAACCAGTCACATACTACTGTCCAAACTTGTTCTCTATAAAGACGGACTTGAACCGAACTGTAGCCAAATTCCAGCGCCTACGGTAATCGAGCACACGCGTAATCTGCTCTAACTGTAACTTGTTCTATTACTGTCGGGTGTAGCCTATCTCCTTCTTATGGATATTTATGAGGTGGTCTCGTTCTCTGCCACCATTGTAGGCACAGTTAAATCAAATAGTGGTGTTCGATACTGTCTTACGCCGCTTGAACCTGCCGCACCCGTATATGGCTGTGCTTAGCTCGATCTAACACTTTCCCTTTGGAGACGAACACGTTTTTGCCGGGGTCAAAGCGGGTTGTCGAGAGTCGGAATCTCTCTCTCTCTCTTGCTATCCGAGCTCTTGCACACCAGTTTTGTACGTTGTTACGTACCACACGCGTTGGCGCCATAGTAGAACAGAGGTCAAATTTCTACAAAAATAAACATTTTTGAAGTAAAACTTCTTTACGCACGCTTGACTTGGGGAGTAAGTGGTGAATACGTGACGAGAGCATTACGAAAAGTGTGATGGGGCAAGGCGAACGGAAGTTTAGAGGGAGATATTAGTTAGTGAAGACATAAACAGGGAGAGTTACTTTTCGTATATTACTGTAGGGACAAGAGAGAGAGGTGCGAGCACACATTTTCTTTCTCTCTTTCTCTCATAGCCAGTTATGTTTCGTATATCTAAGATACAGTGCAAGCCTATTGTCTGTATCACACTGTAGGAGCAAGAGAGAGAGCAGTGCGCGCGCATACGACGAAAGGCGTCGCATTGAAACACCCAAATAAATTAATGATATGAATAAATGCTTGCGAAAAAAAGCGATGAAAATTGTTTTGTTTTCAGTTTGTCACTTCTACATTCATAGATTTATTTCTTTGAACATTTCCTGCATCTTTCTTATAGAATAAATTTTAAAAAGCGGCAGGTTAGGCCAGACGTCGACAAAAAATGTTAGTTGATAAGAAATTCTACGTTTAAAATCAGCTTATGTCTAGATTCAGCTTAATTTAAGATAAACCACCATGTTGCGGAAGACGAACAGTCGAAATTAAAGGCTTGAACACAGATTTAATTGACTGTTTTTCCACAATTTTGTAAGCTTATCTTCGGGATACAATGTCAATGTAGAATCATTTAGTAAATTCAGTTTGGAGATCGCGGGACTTTTGGTGAAAAAATATCCATGGTATAATCTCCCGGTAAATCCATTCACAAAGTATTAAAAAGGACTCATAAATTGTAAACCATATATTAATGTCTATTGGGAAATTATCTGGAGAGGCTGCCCAAGATAATAACAAAAAATTGAAGGCGCGACGGGACTACACTCGAAAAATGCCCCGAGAACTTACTAGTTATCTGATGAATAGACTCATGTTAGAGTCAGACCCCTTCGTTACCAGCTTATGGATTTTTCCCCAAAAGATAAAGTGTTTTTTGAATAGTCAGGTATTATGCTTGTTAGTAATTTATAGGATCTTGTAATTATTTTCGGAAGAATATCTGAGTGTAGTATGTATTATTTTGCTTAAAAAATTAGAGCTTTTTCGTTACTTTCAAAGTCATATTTTTATTAATTATTTACGTTTTTTAACTTAATTTTCACTTGAGGATACTAGACATTACTGTCAGTTTACTTAAGGTCGAATCTTGCAATTAATTGTACTATGTATTAATTAACATAGATATTGAAATATACCGTTCTTTACATTTACTTCGATTTTTTTGTTACCATTTGTAATCAAATTATTAACAAATATTTTATATAATGCAATAGATTATGCTCTTTAACAATCATTTCAATATATATACAATGCTTTATTTCTAAATTATCTATTTTTGACTGCCCGCCTTAAAACCGTTTACTACCGTGCATTGTGCTGGTACCACATTCTCTGGCCGGCATCTAGCGATACATCTTTTAGTAAGTATGTTAATTCTCTGAAATTGTCGTTCTATATTTAAACTTGAGTACACTTCGACGGGTTCTGTTCTAAATTCCAGTCCATAAATTCATTTATGTTAGAAAGTGGATTATCGTTTGCAGTAGGTATTTACGATATACTAATTATTTTCATTATACATGTAAAAACTTATAAAACTCGTAAACCTAGACTCATAATTCCCCATTGTATCATGAAAAAAGTTTGGATCTTCCATACGTGTTCTCAACATCTCTCTATATATTTTTCCTGTGCGTGTACGTAAACATGTGCGTGTGCGTGTGCGTGCGAGGCGCGCCCGCCCGCCTTTGTGTTATATTATATTTTGATAAATGATTCTTTTTTTATTGATAACTTCAGTATCATACCATTAAATCTGGTTAGAATTTAATACCGGAAATTAATGTAAACTGTAGAATTAATCGAACAATGAACATCACAAGTGTCGTGACCATATTTGAGGAATAAATTCCTCAAATTTTGGCTGGTTTAATCTCTCTGGACGTAAGCAAGAAAATAACAAAGTGAAAAGGTAGATAAGTGTGCACATACAATAGTTTTATGCAGCTATGGTACTAGTGACTAGATACATAAGTATGTATATGATTAAACAAATGCATGGGGTAACTAAAACATTAGGAAATAGATAAGCAAGATTAATAAATATTTATAGTTATATAAAAAATATAATGTATAATACATATATATATATATATATATATATATATATATATATATATATATATATATATATAAATAAATAAATATATATATACATATATATATATATATACATATATATATATATATATATATATATATATATATATATACTAAGGCAGGAAATAATTAGGATATAAGTAGGCAGGTAGGTAGTCACAGACATCCCTATTATATTTTAGGGATACGTAGCTAAAAAGGAAGAAATATAATCCTTATAAAATAACTAATATACCAGTCTAGAAATCAGAATTTTCAGAAATGCTTGAAGTGAAAATTTTAAATTGGCTTGATGATAAACTATATTAACCCGAAAATAGAAAAAAAGTTAACATTCAGAAACATTAATAAAAACACTTCAGAAAGCAAAGTAAGTAGTAGTTTTTTTAATGTTGATGCATACTGTGTCATGTCAATTTTAACGGCCAGTTATAAAGAATTAATTATTTTTTTAAGTTTCATGTAAAATCCTCTGAAATCTAAAAGCCTAAACTTCCAAATTTAAAGCTTTGAACTTAGAAAAAAATAGTGAATTATCTGAAGTAAATTTAAAGTCCAACTGTGTTCGACGAGAACATAACTCGTCACAATATCGTTTCCTCGGATCTTATCGAATATATGGACACAAACCTAACACATAATTACATTTAAACAATAGTGAGCATGAAACGCCAGATAACACAAACAACTTACCAGTATCTGTTTATCGGCTACATCTTTAATTTGTCAAAATAAATAAGTACTTCTTGATATAGCATTAGTTAAAATCCACGATAAATTATATTACAAATCTTAACATGTCCAGGCTTTACTTGATGCGGGAAGTCAGTCATCCTTTATGAGTAAAAATTTTAAACACAAATTGGCCTTTATTCCACTTTTTACGAAACGAGTTTGTGTTTCAGACATTAATGACTTTAAACTTACATTTCAGAAAGCATTTACATTAATATATGTTCTTTGATTAATGTATACGATTTTAGTGTCAAATGTGTAGTAGCCCCAAAATAATTAGGTCACTTGTCAAATTCTTTAGTAGAAACTTTATCACTACCAATTATAAATTTGATTTAACTAGCGGCTCCTGAATTCTTTAAGCAGTCTGGTATTACCATTCTGTTAGGAGCGAATGTATTTGACGAACTCCTAAGTCCTGAAAAAAACTATTAGAATTTACCAACCTAATAAATTCTAAAACTAGCTTGGCTAGTTATTAGATCAGTAGGCGACAGTGGTACAATTAGTACCAAAAAAATTTTTTTTTATGCTTATAGTTCAGTTAATAAATAAGTAAAATTATTCCTATTATGTCTACATATGAAACACGTGAAAACTATTTCATTCATTATATAAAAGTAATCGCTTTAATAATGGCAGAGTTTCGGTTCATTAAGTGGGTCATCCAAAACATTATATGAGTCGTAATGTAATTATAAATTTACATTTCTGAATTTGGCAAAAAAATTTAGTAAACCCACAAACATGAAACATCAGTATGAATATTTAAAGAAAAAAAAGGAAAAATTAACAATTTATTAAACTTAAATAATCGTGATAATAATATAATCTTTAATAGAGAAAAACCCATGGGAGTACATATAAATTAATTAAAGTCAGTTTTTAGGTAAATATTAATTAATTATTAATTGTAAATGTAAATAATTTTAGACTAAAGGGTTCTCCGTCACTTAATGCCATACTGAATTAGAAATTATTAAAACAGTTCAACGACATATCTTTTCAAATGAATTATAGTTGCTCAAATGTTTAAATTAAATTTAAATTTATAAAATTAAACTTGAAATAATTAATAATTATAACCAAATTTAGCTTTCTTAAATTATCAAAATGTTACTTAAAGTTTAATTACGTTTTTAATGAAGGCGCTACATTTGGAGTGGTCAGTGATCTCACTTTAGATATACTTTTAACGTGTATGCCTAAATTTATACCACATTGAACTAAACCTCATACTATTGTCTGCGATAATAGGTGTAATTTCGTTGTGAAAAAGTCATAGAACTTCATAGAATACTCAAGTCCTCTAGTTCAGCAATAGATATTTTCGCCATAGAAGAAGGCAATAATTTTTTCTTCATTCTCCCGTATTCTCCTACGACAGGTGGTTTATGAAAGGTGGATGTAACGTCAACAAAATATTAACTAAGACATATTATGAGCAATCTAAATTTAACCTATTAGGAGTTAAAAATATTATTTGTGCAGGTAGAGGTTATCCTTAATTCCAGTCAACTTACTCCTTTAACAATTAATCCTAACGACCTGTCTCTATTAACTTCGGGGTTCTTCTTAATTTATTGACTTCTCATCTTACTTCTGTCGGCACCAACCCCCAAGAATCCAACCAAGTACGAGAAATTAAGACTACATTTGGGGCTCAGGTGGAGTAGCAAGTACTTGGCTAAATTGCAGCATTGCAGTAAGTGGCGTCATCGGCAGCCTTCTTCAGGGGTCGGCGATCTGGTTGTTCTAAAGGGGATAACACGCATCTACTTAAGTGGAATATGGAACGGACGGTCAAGCTGTTTCCAGGTCAGGATGGTTTTTGCGGAGTAATCGATTTCAAGACTTGCAGCGGCATCGAACGAAGAGCCCTCAATTGATTTGTCCCTTCTTCATTCTGCGCTACTGGGACCGGAGGATGTTCTCTTCACCGTGAGCTAGGCTCACCACATAGCCGCGGACTGTGTTTTTAGTCCAGCCAATCATAGCGTCTTTGCATTGAATTTATTTTACCCATGATTTCACTTTCAGCTCTTAGTCGGGCAATAGCTTCTTGGCGAGTGCACTTCAGCGCCTTCATACTTTGTACTTACAAAATGATACTTATTTCATAAAATATACATTACCTACATGGCAAAACCATTGAGTTTGTTTATGTTACACTCCTACATTATTAGCGCAAACAGCTATTTTTTTTGCAAAAATGGTTTTTCCTCAATATGTTTCGTCTGTGTTTTCATGTGCTGTGTTTAAAATATTTTGGAAAACAATTCCTTATACCCAGTACTAATACATCAAACCATAAAAACATACGGCGCAACTAACTTGTTTTAAAAATCGAATAAAGCTTATAAAAATCTGATTTTTCTAAAATATATTTTTACGACAAACAGTTCATAATAATCACCTCTCTTATTATTTTACAAAAAAATATCATTTTTGTAAGAACCCACATTTTTTGGTTTAACATGAGTTGGGGGAATTGGTCCGTTACAATGGAAATTAGCTTTACAATACCCTTCAAATAAAAATGACCGTACTAGCTTTGTGGACATCAATCAGTTACCATACGTGATTTCATATTGTGAGAATAACATTCTCTTAGCATTCTAATCTTTTCTTAACAAAGTATGATGGACCTAGTTCTCTCGAAGAACAGTGTATATAAGAAGTGTGAATGATACTTCTTTTTCGTAATCAAATGGCTAAAATAAAACCCTTCCCATGTCCATATATCACAGCATCATAGTTCTTTCAGATTAAAACCAATTGTGATGAATATAGACAGGCACACATTATGAAGTTATGTGACCACTCAGGAATAGAGAATTTTTTAAAACTTGAAATATTCCAATTAATTTTACTTCCTTTAGGGAACATGATAGCAAATACGGAACACATTGCTACACAAGTTTTCAAAAACAGCGATGCGCAAAAGTTTGATATCAAATTTTAATATAAGCGGGAGAAAGTAGTGAAGGAAATTGAAGGAAGGAGAAGCTAAGCAAGAAGAATAAAGCATAAAGAGTGAAAGGGAGTAATATGTTATATATAGAGAAAATGTGGTAGTGGAAGACAGGGACGTGTGGATAGGAGAGGAGAGTAAGGGCAGAATAAGGGACTGGAGAACGATTTAGACGGAGAAGAACAGAACGTGGCTGGGACTGACAGGGTGTATGTGGGCAAGAGTGAATGTAGAGAGAAAAGGAAATAGAGAAGGCGGAAAATGGGCAAAGAGAACGAGACCGACTAAGGTTACATTCACTATAAACCATAAAAAAATAATATCAACAAGTCCCATTTCTAAAGAATGCTGCGACAACATATGCTTTTTATGTTGACGCGGCCATAACAGAGAAAATTTAATTTTTTTTATAATACGTTCAGCACATTACAGTTCCACTTTTGAAGAAATGATGAGCCTAACTTTTTTCCCAAAATCTCTTTTCCAGTTAACATATATCAAATTCCACATATTTTTTATGTTTACACACGTTGAGCATATTACAGCATAAATATTGTTTTAAAATATTGAATATTTTTGTTTATGGTAATGTCATTCCTTTCTGCATAATCCATGTAGTCTATGGTAGAGGATATCAAGCAGCAATTCCGTCATTTCACTTCCTCTTTTTTCTGTACGATGTTATTAATAATAGTGGTGACTATTTTTTCCAGATTCCTCATCCAGGAAAACGTGGATGTTTGTCGTAAAAATTTGTCTTCAACACGAAGGGTTGTGGAATTTAGTGAAAGAGTTACTTTAAAAGATGATTTAGAGGCGAGATCGAAACTAATTTTGTTCATATTCAAAAGGCTCAGACTTTAAAAGAGATCTGGAACAATCTAGCATGTAGCTAAGGTAATACAGATCTATCACGCAAAGTTAGACTATTCAGAGATCTGTACGCGATAACTCTTATGGGGTATAAAATATGAAGGACTATATTAACCGAATAATGACCGTGGCACACGAACTTCGAAATGTTCAATTTTCTTTCGATGCGCAATGACACTGCTACTCTCAGGTTTACCAGAATCGTATAGATCAATGATTATCACAATACAGAGCTCGAGCATGATAATTATTCGGATTCGGTCAAAGTAAAAATTCTACAAGATTTCAGAATAAATGAAAAGGTTAGCGAAGCATTTTCAATAAATAAAAATTTTAAAGAGATGAGGTATAAGGTACACAAATAATCCTCATGAACGATTTTGGTACTTCAAGTGCAATAAATTCGGTTACAGAAGACCCGAATGTACATCCGAGAAAAGAACAAGGTACTAAAAATGAGAACACGAGCCACATCACTGCTTTAACCGCTACGATCAACGATACCGAGGCATGGTACATTGATTTGGATACATTCATGTACATGACAAAGCAGGATTATCTTTTCCATGGGGGCACGAATATTCATCACAATTCAGCAACAGGACGGCATCGCCTGATACGACGATGAAAGTGGCGGACGTCCAGTCACTTTCAGTGAAGGGTACCGATCAGATTAGCCTTGACTTCTGTGACGATAAAGATGAGTACAATAAAATTATATCATATATCATATGTACCTATTGTAGCAACAAATCTAGAGTCAGTAAATTCATTAAATATGGTAGTCAAGTAAAATTCTACAGTAAGTACTGCTTCACAATAAATAAAAACAATGAAACTGTAGCTACTGCTAGTCTCATAAATAATATGTACATATTGAATGCATGATTGAATTGAAAGCACGCACATCGGATTGTTCATAAATCTGACGTTTTTCTGTGGTGCCAGAATCTGGGTCGTACAAAGTGCCAAATCATAGGAAAATCAGTAGAAAAAATAGAAGGCCCAAGATGGATAACTAATTTGCATGTATAGACTACCGCAACAGCCTCTTGGATATTAAGGTTCTAAATTTAAAAAATTGCTAGACTTGATGCAATCGGATATTTGTGGTCCAATAGAAATCACATCGCTCTGTGGAGTGAGATACTTGTTGATATTTACAGGTGGCTGTATGAAGGAATTCGGAATTATTAGAAAAATAGAATTTAAAAATCAAGTCAAAAATCAATTTAATAGTAAAATGTAATGTCTCGGTACAAACAATATCTTCAAATATATAAATAGAGACCTTCAGAGTTCAAGAAAAGAGTTCAAATTATACATCAGACAAACAGACCATAAATACCTGAACGAAATGGAATAGCCAAAAAAATAAACCGAATACTCATCCAAAAGTTAAAGCGTCTACCGATCAATGCCAATCTCCCAAAAGAGTATTGCATTGAAGTAGTGAATACGGCTGCCCACCTCACTAAAAGAAATAACAACTAGAAGGTAAGAAACGTTCACTTTTAGATAATAATAAAGAGTAGAGATGCAGAGTTGCTGGAATTCACTGCGAAAATAAATTATGTTTCAGTAAATCTTAGAGAAAAAAGCCGAGCACATCCCATACTTTAGAGGACTCCCGAAGCACGTCAGTGGTGACAAAGATAGCTACAGACCGCGAGTCCGGTGGATAGGATACGCCTTATCAAGTCGCTCTGACTTGTATCTGCCAAACATAAGAACTAAGAATTCGATAACTTTCAACATGACATTGACACCAAGAAATAAACCAACACAATCTATAATAGTTACAGAAAACAGTTACTTGTGTTGTGATGAGGGTTTGGTTGACCGCACCTTTGACCCAGTCAGCGACAACAGCCTGTGACCCTATCTACCACAGAAGCTTCGTGAGTTGCATAATTTTAGTGAGTTGAATCAAAATACTGTGCGATCAAAAATAGATAATAAAAGTGCGATAAGTGCAAAAAACGGTGAGTTTCCCAAAAAATGGAAACATGTAAACATTAAATACAAATTTGTCTATTATCCAAATCATCTAAAATGCATATTACGTAGCTATTTATTTTAAATTATATATTTATTGCCAACAAAGCGTTGAATAAAAAATTAATTCAAATATTAATGATCACACTGTACTCATGTAGATGTGAAATAAGCGGTATCTCTAACTCTATTTTTTATGTAAAATAAATGTAAAATAAATAATGTTAAATGCAAAATCAAAAATGTATCCATGTAAGAATAGAGTAAGAATTGTAAAATATGAAGTATAAAATGTAAAATGCAGAAACTTTAACATAGAATGTAAAATGTAAAATGAAAAATTTTAAAATTTATACGTAGAGCTGAAGCTTATTTAAATTAAAAGGTTAAATGTATAACGTAAAATTTAAATGTATAACTTATATGTTAAACTCAAATCTTAGGCAAATTTGGTTGCATATCCTTGCGTATAATTGCAAATTCAAATTGTTAAATACATGTAATCTTAAACTTGGCATCAAGCTTAAACTCGGTAAAGTCAGTTGCATATCCTTTTGTGTTAATGCAATGCAATTATGTTAACGTTTTTCAGTGACATGTAAAACACTTGAAGTGTGAAATACCAGTTAAAGAAAATTAGAATTCATATTGACATACTTAGAACAAGGATCACAATGTAACTAGTATAGACATTTTCCATGTGTCAAGAAGGTTCTAAATTATGAGGTGTGTTGTATGTTTTTGTTTATCGTAATGTCGTCCCTTTCTGCATAATCCGTATAGTTTATATTAGATCCACCAACACAAAATAATTCATAAACAATGAGTGAAATAAATTATTTCCATAAATTTATTTTAGGTTATAAAATTAAAATGTTTCTTTGAAAATAGTCAAAAAATTTTCAAAATTTTAAACACCCAATTTATACTTACTTGCTATTATAGTCATTATTTAACTGTTGTGCACTGTTTGTTTTTTTTGTTTAATTAATTGTATTACTAAGTTGTATTTTCTTAAATATTCGAACGCTGAATATTTTCTTCCTTTTGGTTTTGTAATCATTCCAGTACTCTGGTAGTGCTCCTAAAAAGTTATTTAGTTTTTGAACATACATGTGAAAAATTGTTATAAAGACCTTAGTAAGTAGATAAATTTAGCTATTAATGTTTCTCTCACTGAAAAATATTTTATGGTTGATAAAATGTGCCCGGTTCCAACTTATAAACTTCATTAGCTATGAAACTCTAACCCGGTCTTAATGTTTCTTATATAATTTACTGTATTTAACCAATAAATATAAAAAGGAACTAAATGAAAAATATTAAAAAGTTTGTGTGATAAAACCAACACATTTTAAGAAAATCCCGATTTATTCACGGTTGCGGAGGATCTACAGTCCGCGTAGAAAATCGGACAGTCCGCGGTCGTAAAGTCATATAAGGAAAATATCATATAAGGGCTGTTATATAAGGAAAATTAACAATACTTGCAAATAAACAATAAAATATGCTTTCATTAATTTTTTATAACGTCAGCCTAAACTTATATTGAAATAAATCTTATATTCAAATAATTTCTTTCTTCATATTATTTAAAACTGTACCTTCATTTTCATCCTTTATTGGTCAGTTAATCATAATTTGTAATATTAAGTTATAATTACTTAAATTGTATATACATATTAAGATTTGTTCAATAATTATTATAAAACAGGTTTATTACAACTATTTATATAAGATTATTAAAACCGTTTATATAGAGGTTTATTAAGACTATTTGTATTAGAACTAGAATTATAGATAAGGTAAATTAGAATGTTTATATCAATTTTTTTTGTGAATTATTGCTCCAATCTTATGTATCCCATCTTTTTCTGGGTGGTAGGAGGCCAAAAAGACCGAGTAAAGCTAAAACATAGCTAGTTTTTTATTAAAACGAATGGCTGTAGAGATTGTTGATGTTAGAATGGCTGTAGAAAAAAAACGTAATTGTATCTGATTATTAACTTAACTATTTGCGAAGTTTTGCTGTGCTATAATTGGAAGTCCCCGTTTACTGGGCATGTAATTTTTTTTCAATTGGAAAAGGATTGTAGACTAAGGAATGAGGGAAATTGTTTTCAAATTAGTAAGACGAAGATAGGGAATATTATCGACCGCATGACATTGTCACCTTACACGTTGAGCGCAAACTTCGAGTTTTTTAAAAAATAATGTTTGATTACAATTTACTTCTTATCAAATGATGAATAGTAATTAATAAACCTACATCTAGCGAATGGCCAAATGAAGTGTAAACATCGCATAGATCTTGAGTGAAGATAGCGTCAGCATTATGTTATTCACATACCCACTGACATAAATGGGGCCACTAGTAGGTAATTCCCTTTTACAAAATTGTCAGCAAGACAGTCTAAATTCTTGCGTTTGGACAAAGCAATTTTAAGTGAAACGTTGATGCGTACCAGTTGTTTTTGAAGTATTAATTGATTAATATTGTGCTGGCAATTAATAAACCCGCCATCTCTGTACTCAAACTTTTCAACTTTTGATATGTTGCCAATTGTTAATCAATCGTTAATTATATAAGCACCGTCGGTGTCTAATACTTGTTGCCAAGGTGTAAGCAGAGCTAAAGTTCCATTTTGTAGAAATCTTTGGGGTTTTGACTGAAAAATAGGTGAAGCTTGATTTTGAGACGATTTTCGTCCTTAAATTTTCTGTCACGTAAATTATTAGACAGAGAGCAAAACACATGGTAATTAGATGGTGAAAGATCTTGAGAGTACGGTGGGTGAAGTAGAATACTCCATTCAAGTGAAAGTAGTTTTTCGCGCGTACTTTTATTACGTGGGGTCAAGTATTGTCATGTAAAAAGTAAACTTTGCTTTGATTTGAAATAAGTTTAGCGGTGACTATTTATATATATATATATATATATATATATATATATATATATATATGTATATACATATATATATATATATATACATATATATCTATATACATATATATATATTAACCCACTTGTTCTCAATAAATCTTAGTTGTAATTGTGCTGCTTGAAAGCTTGAAAGAGTTCCCAAAGAATAATCCAATGAATAACTTCATTTATACCCACCATGCAACCTAAAGGATCTTTTGTTCAATATTTTAGTTTGGTCTAGCTACGCTTTTTTCTCCAGCTCCTAGGCACTGACAGTTACGCTAAAAATTAACATATGCGATCAATTTTTCATCTCCTGGAATCATATACTTTAGCCTCTTGTTAGTATGATGGGAATTCAGTAGCTCCAAGTACATATCAGCTCTCCTCTGAAGTTGAAAGTGTATTTAGTCATATGATAGCCAAACGGAATATTTCCACTTCTTTCACAAAGCATGAAGTTGTTTTTTCATTGCATTATAAGAGCATGAAAATAGCTCTGCCAAACAAGGCGAACTTAATCTAGGGTCTGTTTCAACAAGGTTTTTAAATATTTCTAAATCGATTGTAGGAGGTCGCTTTGGATTAGGTTTATCGGTCAGGTCAAAATTCCCTTTGAATCTTTGGAACAAGTGCTTGGCTGTGTAGTAAGAGGACATAGTTTCATCCATCGTTATGTATATATTCCGTGATGTTTCGCTACTTTATCGCCCTTAACGACATTCATGAAGAAAGAGTCCCCTAACTTCACTTCGAAATACTTACATTTTTCATTTATCCTTTACTCGCCAATTACTCAATCGCTAACTGAATATAAGTGAGCAGTGCCTTATAAGTAATTACCCGTAGCTCACCCTAAATAATGAACATATATACATAACATATTTACGAAAATTTGAACATATTAAAATTGCACTATTCGAGTGGAAGCCACACTTCGATATGTTATTTATAGTTCGCACACACAAAGCGGACGTTTTCGGTTGCTGGGATTTTAGATAAAACTTACAAACTTCACTCCCATGTTGTATGAAATTACAAAAAACTTTCGTATTAGAAATATTCCATACGAAATTAAAATTGACTATTTTGCTTCAAAACGTTAGTTCATAGTCTCAAGTCACGCAGAATCTTGTTTCATTATCGGCTATATTCAGACTGAAATAATGCCGTAATTATGGCATTTGCATATAAACAATGAATCATTGTGTTGTTATAACGAACTCGCTGTCAGTTTATTGTCATCTTTCAAAAATAATTTTATAATTTTAATAATTGCCCGGTTTTTAAATATACGTATTCTATTTTGTCAGTGAAGTTTTCTTTGTGCATTAAATTAATATTTTATTAGTTTTTTTTGACGTGCATTTTTGCCGTAAACCTAAACAAGGGTGATTGTAAAATGTTGCTATTTGTTACCTGATTAAGGTAGGATTTTTTAATTTTTCTTTTAGAGAAAAAATAGTATAATGGATATATCGAAGTCAATTTTGAAATTATACGTTCGTAATAAATCTAGTATACGGAATTTTCATAGTAATTTTTATAATTATTGTTGGTGGAATAAGTTCAGCTTAGCAAAAATGTAAATGCAAAAATGTAAACTTATAATTTTGGTAATTAAGTTAATAGTAATATTTTCATTGATACTATATATGTGTATAACTAATAAGTTTCTTATGTAAACCTGGCGTCCATAATGAGTAAGTTGAAACCTCGGTGGCCCTCAAGTGCTTTAGTCTCGTAGGAATTTCCGCGCTACGACTTTTGGAAAGTTTACCTCAAACTGTAAACTACTTTGCTTCCTTTCATATATATGAAAACAAATTAAACTTTGGTAGCGTTACGAGCCCAAAAGTGAAATTTTGCAAAAATTTGTATACAGGTGTATATTTTAACGCTTTTGGGTTTGATTAATTATATATTTTTATTTAATGATAATTTGTTAATTAATTTTCCCGATTATGAATCTGTGTATAAATTCCATTTAGCATAAAACTAAATTCACTCTGAAAATACAGGTAATAAAGCCACTTTATAAAAATACTCGAATTTTTTCTTCATCAGCCAACAATAGGCATAGGGTATGAGTTATAACGTCGTTACATTTAGTCTTTTATACAAATTTTAAAATTATATTGAAAAAAGAAATTAAATCCTATCTACTATTTTAAGAAGTAAAAAACTACCATCATAAAATGCAGCATATATTGAGGAAATTCACCGTTTCGCGTCGCATTTATATTTAGAGCAATATCCGATAAAAATAAAACCTATGAAGCTATAAGGAAAAAGCGAGAATGTAAAAGAATTTGTTATTATGAAAATTAAGATAGAAATCTTAAAATAGTTTTCTTGGATAAAGAAAAACTTACTGCGCACATATTCATATATTTACAGGCGGATGGGAAAATAAAGCATACTCGTATTTTTTTTTGGATGAATCTTTGTTTATTTCTTCGATTAAAAAAATACGTTTCAAAATAAGAACTTCTTTTGGCTCACCTTATCCGAAATTGTTTCATGGAAAAAGATTTGCGATTACAAGTCATGCCAAGAGCGTGAGGGGCTTCGCGTATATTCGGCGTAAGGCCGAGTGCAGCCGAGCGGTTCGACCTTCTTCTATAGTCAGTGCTAGGCCGAGTACGACCGATGGGACGAGTAGGTGAATAAATTTTTATTTTGCCGCTTTAGCCATTGAATCGATGAGAGGTAAAGCATTGGATTACATACTAAACCTGACGGAAGTCTGATCTTAAATATTGATGAACATGTTTCTTCTTCTTTGATTTTATTTTAGGATGTGTCATTTCTCCATTGAATTTAGATGGAGAATACTTTGTTCTCATACTTTCGTTTAAAAAGATACAATTTACTTAATTTTACGCTGATTTAATTTTATATATTTTAAGTGCGTATATGTATCGATATGGTTCAATGCAAGAAAAAATATATTTTCGGCGGTTTTTGTTCGAAATCTCCGAGTTTTCGAATCCGAAATAAAAAAGGAATTAGGCTTTTTTATTTTATTTTTTGTAAAAATATTATTTATTAATAGTATTCAAATAGAACTCTTTCTCTCTTGTGCCCGGGGTATACTCAATGTATTGAGTCTTTTTATAATGAAGAAGTATATTTTCTCAATAATATAAAATACATTTATTTATTACGTAGTATAATTGATATTGCATATTTATTATAATATTATTTGGTATCAAAGTGGGTAAAACACAACCAGTTGAATATTCACTACAAAGTTTTGGTTTGTTCCGTAAATGTGTAGATATCATATGACTATTAATATTAATATTTTTTTGTTAATTTTCATGTTCAAAATTTCCAACATACACAGTACGATTATATAGGTTTTTTTACAAATATAACTGTACCGAGTTTAATTTCTATTTCTAAATAAAACGACATGGATATAAATTTGATTTCAACTTTAATTGTTTTTATTGTTAACTTAACAATTTGAAGAATATTTCTATGGTCGGTGTTTTATTTCTTCACATTATAGAGACATTTTTATCGGAAGGTCAAGTTTGTAGCACATTATCACAAAATTTCACTTACTTTTCGATACTGGTATTGATAAAAAAATCATTTCTTAAAATATGTCGCCCTTCGGCATATATTTATCGATTACGATTCTTTATTCGACGTCTTTTTAAGTCACTTCTAGTTGTTTTACTCCTAGTAATGTGTGATTGGTTTCCCTATAAATGTGGAATAAATGCCAAAATGGAACTTTTATAGAATCACTTCATTGCTCGTCCGTTCGTCTCTCACAGGCGATTTTTTTCGGAATCTGCTGGACGAAAAAAAATAATTTAGCACAGAGACAGATTATGATGCAATCATAAGCAAGAAGTGTGAAAATGTAATTCTAGATTTGAGGAATCTGGATTGAAGGGTTCTGGATTTATATTAGGTAAATTGAGAAATAAAAATGTCCAAAGGATCGTGTAGGGTGTCAAAGGAAAATTTATTGAAGCATGAATACAGCAACATGGACGATATATTTTTTTATGAGTTTTGTATAAATATTTTTGGGAAAAATGCTTAAAAATTACTAAACGTAAAATTGGAAAATGATGATACGATAGTAGCAAATACAAAAAAAAAAAAGATTAATCTGTTTCATCTGTTTTTACCTATCACTCACTATTTCTTTTATGTGTCACAAGCGTTGCAGTTTGTCACTTTCATCATCCATGTGCCAAATAGAGTGTGGATATTCTTCAAAGGGTATATTCACCTTTTTTATTTCCTCTTCCCTTTTTTCTGTAATTTTGAGATGCTCATTACTTTCTGAGCGTATCTATAAACTCAAGTATGCTCAACTCAAGCCTTAGATCCGGTAAATTATTACGGTAAACGTAGGATAAATTTTGACAAAAGGAAATCATTTCATCAAAAAATTTGTTAATTGAGGCATCAAGTCTTTTATGTTTGTCATTACATCGCTTTCGCTTTCATATCGAGTGTACAATTGCGTTTTTACAATGATATGAGAATTTCTAATTGGTACCAAATGTGGCCTCATGAAAAAAATTCAACATAATTGTGTAATTTTATTTCTAAATTTGCACATTGAAGAGAAACATTTATTTAACAAAACACATTCGAGACTAGACAATTTCTTTATGGTTATTTGCTCTTATAAACTTTTCATTATCAGGTTTATACCACTCCACATAACTTTAATATTATTCAGTAGGGTGTGTTGGTAGCCTACATTCTTTGGCAAATAATGTATCTTTTTTTCTCCTTAAAACCTAATGATTCCTAATTGTCAATCGTTACATAAATCGTATTTGCTGTTTTGTACCCGAAAATGCGAAGGTTTTCCATATGTCATTTGTTCAACATTTCTTTCGTCAATATGTTGAATTTCGGACATTAAACCCCACAATAAAATTATACTTGAAACTAAAGACTGAATGTATTTTAGTTGAATTTGTCGGTGTACTAGGTATTTCACTTAAAATTCGCATTTGAATTCATTACTCCGAAACTACTGGTAACTATTATGAAAGAAGTAACGTTTTAAAATATTTTTTCGTTTTAAAATTATACACAATCAACCAGTCCATAATGATTTTTTATATACTGCGGAAAATTTGTGATCATTTAACCACGGTAATTACTCCTCGTTATTTCCTATGTCTATGTATTATTACGGATTAACTCAAACCAGTTCTTTAAATATTTTTTTTAAACTCCCAATCTTTGGTTTTCTAATTCTGTTTGCCGTTTAAAATATAATTTTTTTGCTGCATCGTGAAATTAATGTTACTTCAGATAATGTACTACATATTATTTTTCATTGATAGTTTTATGGTGTCTCCGAGTTGCATTCAAAGATTGGGGAATTGCATTATATTTTAACTGAAATTATTTTAACAGTATTGCTTTATTACGTTAAATGACAATAAGCAATTCCTTTGTGCGCACTATGTCTGGCCGGTAACGATTGTAGGTCAGGCGAATTATCATGTCCCGTAGCTGTACTGAGCGTCATCGAAGATGAAACGAAAAGTTACGAATTTAATTTTGGTCAGTTTTGTTAACTTTTTAGGTAAAAACGAAATTTTACATGAAACTGGTCACAATCGAAACTACGGTCGAATCTTTGAGCGGACATTCTCAGTTACGTTACGGTAGCATCAAATCTCTTTTAGATTACAAATCTCCATAGTTTTAACATCACTATTATTTTTTATTTACATTATCTCAAATTTTAAATTACTTTGTTTCCCTTATAAAGCAACCCGGCGTATAACGCTGAGAGTAATTTTCAAATGTACATACTGGGATATAGATATTAAAATGTTTTTGTCCAGTTCCATGAGTAACACTTTTCAAATAAAGGATTCACTTTTAGCTGTAAGAAGCAGAGATAAATAGAGTAAAAAATAACAAAGTGATAGGACTCACATATTTACATTAAATACGACCATGTTTAGGTTATGGTGTGTAATTATAACCTGTTTATATTTTTTTAATAACAGTAGAACATTTAACATGCTGATTTTTTGTATGTTGTATCATACTGAAGAAAGTTCGGGCCGAACATTTTTTTTTTCATTTAATTGAAGCTATTTGTTATTGGTTGGAATTTATTAAATCTAGGATAAGGATGAAAGTAATATTGGCCATTTTGCACTTAATATAATTAGACCACATATACTGGATATCTTGAGTACGCATATTTTAATGAGATAAAAGTTTTTAAAATCTATTCTACGGTTCAATGGAGGATTCGATATAAATGAATTCCAGAGTGACGTATGTTACTGTATTAAATTCTTTTCATTTTAATAAATTTATGTTATGAAATTTTATACTTAATATTTATTGGTTCAGATAACATAACGAAGGCATACTCGCTGCAGTAAAGATTTAATTAGTAGTACAATGTATTAATAACGCTTACCTACGACTCAAGCACGTGAATTTGAACCGAGTGTTCCAAGTATAAATTTGTAATATTGTTTTCAAAATAATTCGTAAATATTATGTAACATTTTATCTATTTTATTAACGTAAAATTTATTCTACAATATCACTTACAGTTTCTTCAAAAATATATATTATCACATATCGAAATAACATAGGTTTGTGTAAGAAACCGAATTTTAGTTTCTATATTGATATTTTTAATCTCTAAATTCCATAAAAGTACACAGAATAATTCAGTTTGGTAGCTTGCAATAATCCAGTAATAGATTTTTTCAGCTAATTCTATTAATGAACTGTGTGTATAGTGCACCCGTAGAAAAACCCGTCTACAATATATCTGAGTCCAAATACGATTTCATCATACCAGCGCTTTTATATACTGTAATTATTTTAGTTTCTACATAACTATAGTTGCAACAATGAACGTAGCAAAAATTTGAATTATGGAGATAAAAAAAAGTTTTGTTAATTATATTTCAGGACATTAAAAAAAAACTTCTAACAAATAGTGCAAACACAAACAATTTATTTATATTTCTTAAAGAAAATTTAATTTTGAAAACTTAATTTTCTGTGCGTACGGTGGCCAGTCAGTTTACTTTTAATACGAACAGAGTTCACTTAATTTACTCGATAAATCTCAGCCAACCCATCACAACATATAAAAAGTCTTTTAAAGACATTTGTGTTATATACTGATTATCTGAATATCTTATTTGTTCCAGTGCTGTAAGAACTGTTCTAGTGCTGTAAGAATCGTTCCAGTGCTGTAAGAACTGCTTTTTATACTTTGAATGGAACATTTCTTTGTTTTGTGTAGGATTTTACATCAAAGTTAGGGAGCATTATGGAGTTTACATATAAGTAAGGTTACCTTCATTTGATACCCATCTTTGTTTTTTTATATAGGTGTGAAAACAACTAGATAAAAGATCGTTTAAAAAAAAAATACGTTAAAAGATTTTCATTATATGTAGGTTTTTATTTTCTTTGTGACATTTACAGAGAAAATTCAAATAAATGTAGAATTATTTGCCTCTAAAGGGTATACAAAGGTTTGCGGAAAAGAGAAGCATCAAGTACACAACTTGTATTTGCGGACGTATCGTACGGTTTTACATTAGATATTAAATGAATTCCCTGGAGATTAATCTAAACCCGCGAGTTTGTGCCAATTTTTGAACTGTCTAATTTAATAAATTCATCGAAATCAGGAATAAATTATTATTATATTATATAACTTACATTGTCCGATTTGAAGACTATGTAAGTGATACTAACGTTATGTAAAATGACGTGATACACATTGTTTATGTACTTGTAATTTCGAAACATGATATATAGACAATAAAAGTTGATAAATGCACTCGACCAGGAGTGCTCACTCGGCAAGCTAATCTCTGCTAGTCAGCAGCTATTATGTTGTTTATAGTTATTCAGTCCTTTATAGCGTGCTGGATCGATGCCAACTTCTCATCGCGAACATATGTAATAGCTTCACTCTCTATATATAAGACTGTGAAAGAATTTTCAAACGATTTTAATCATTTCTCGAAGTCCGTGACACTTTCAGGGCAGATTTTAAAACTATACGTAATTGAATCATGAATCGAAAATTATATTACAAAGTTTAAAATTATATCGGGGTTAATTTACTTCGAACAAACTGTACTGATAAATGAGACACGTAAAGAAATATGTCTACAAGAGAATTATTACTGTTATCAGTGAATATTTAAATGAAAAAAAATCCCGTTATCAGTATCTTTCCTCTTCTTTAAGTTTAGTTCTCATTTGTAGATTATAGGAGATCCTAAGTTTCGAGAAACTAATGTAAGATTACATTGCCGAACAAAAGTTTTAATCTTGAAAACAAACGTTCGATACTGGTATTTGCCAATAACCATACCGGTTGTTCTTTTAATTGAATCTCGTCGCTTTGTTTAATATGTGAATTATGTAGACTTGAATTTAAGTGTAACAATTATTGGTTGTGTTTTTCATTGGCCTATGTAAAAACAGTGTCAAAAACGGTTTCCATTAGTTTTTTTACTTTGCGCATTGATTTACTGCAATAAATAACAATTTTAAGTAGATTTTTGTTAGACAATGAAATAAATATTTATTGATTTATCTGACAAATTAATATTCAGTAAGAGTTATGAGGATTATGTTGCTTATTTTATTATATGTAATCTAAAAGTGTAATGAGTGGTAATGATTTCCACAGCTTTTTTTCATAAATGATGTGTGAGAGTAGATCGTGGATGGAGTCTGGGATATATAATTTTTGACAGAAAAGAGTTTAAGGTAGACATGAAGAACGAAGCTGATAAAATATACATGAGATATCGCACGGTGACGTCACGCTCACTGGAACTGTAGTGTGAATCCGACCACTGAGTGGGAAGACAAAAGCTATGGGTAGGAACTGAATGGGTTGGGATGGCGATGGGGATGGGGATCGCATCTTAGCATTTTGTAATGTACTAAAATTTAGAAGAGATATTACACAGCGATATTTCCCTCGGCGAGACGATACCGCAACTCCGACCTTTCAGCGATAAAACAAATACAAAACGATGTTAGGGTCTCGTGATCGCGGGGACACTAACGTTGTCTTAAATGGAAATAGAGGACGCATAGAGAGCGTAGCTCATGCATGAAACGCTTACCTGAATGAGACCTGCAATAGCGATATTCATCTTTGTTTTACAAATTATGAAACAAAAATGAATATCTAGCGCCTCACATGCTATTTCAGCAGATATGTGTTTTATGAATACAAACATATTCCATTGAAAGCTGCTGTTTGGAGTTCAGTAGTAAGGGAGCTAAATCAAAGTAGTAAAACATTCCTCAGTGTTAAACATTCTTCACTTACTTTCGTTATTTATGTGACTGTTACTAAAGTGCATGAACAACTTTTCTCGAACCTCAAAAGTTGTTTTATTAGGATCCTTCACAAAACTTAATATCCTCACTGTCCACAATTAAATAAAACTACGTGATGTAGTAATATTTCTACTTTTTTTAAGTTTTTTACCACGACCTATGTTTCGTTGTATTACAATATCTTCAGGTGGTCTATTAGCTAAGTAACTTGGCTAATAGCACACTTGAAGATGACAACGAAACCTAGGTCGTGGTAAAGAACTAGAAAGAATACTACTAAAGAAAGTAGAAATAATACTACATCACGTAGTTTCATTTAATTGTGAATAATAAATTTCTATAAAACTAACTCCAAATATATTCAATATAATCACTGTCATTACGATCGTCAGCATTTTAAAAAGAAAAAGTGCTACGATAGTACGACCATTTTTTTTCCTGGTTGCGCAGATTACTTAAAATAAATCTTCCAAGTAAAAAGGGTTCAATTACATTAGAACCCGCAAATTATTACAAGTATCAAAATGAAAACTGGTACAAAATTCACCATCGTGATTTACATACACTTTTTCATTTAAAATTTCTGTTGACAATATTAATTTACAGCATATTAGAAGAGTCCCATCCATTTCAAAATGTATATATATATATATATATATACATATATATATATATATATATATATATATATATATATATATATATATATATATATATATATATATATATATATATATATATATATATATATATATATATATATATATAAGATACTCTACACAATATATTTGGAAATAATTTAACAGCAATATTATGGCCCTTAAATATTTATACCTGACTAAGTTTATACGGACGGAATGGACCCAGGCCTGAGTTATTATGTAGCGTAGGTACGATTACTTACAGCATACTTACTAGGACCGTCGAGCCGACCGTACAGATACATGATTGTTAAGAGTTAGTTATAGGCAAAACACTGATGACGTAATGAAGCGTTTCAAAAATAAAGGATTGTTTTTAATATTTTTTCTTTACATTTTTACTCTAAAAATCCACAAGTTTATGAAGACGTATACAATACTTTTTCCATTTCTTTAATTAAAACTTTATAAACATAGATATTTGTGAAAAGTTTCAAAATTCTAAGGGCCTATAAATCCTAGAATTTACATAATAAATCAACTTTACAATTGTGAAAAGTTGATTTATTATGTGTCTTCCTTAATTTTATATGAATTTTCAGTATTTTCCCAAAATATATGGACGAAATAATGTAAAATATGTGCTGAAGTTTGTTGGCAACTATTCAACCAAAAGCGGTCAAGCAAGACGTTGGTTTCGGATCCACTGATCTCAGTTGATGGCACACGGCAGATGGATCGGAACGGTGGCAAGGCATCCTCGTAATGTGCATGTTACATAAGGTCGATGAGCGAGCAGCGTAGCATTAGCGCAACGCCAGTTCGTTTTTGAATCGAAAATTTATTTTTAGTTGAAAAATTTTAACTAATTTAAGTGGGCTAAATCATAAACCTTTTAAACCCTATGAGGTTCTTCGTCCCTATATTTATTTTTAAAAAAGTGAGACGGCAACGTGGCACTAGCAGGACGGACCAGAGCAATGAAGAAGGGTAATTTAAATCTAAAATTTATTTTTACTTCTACACGTCAATTAATTCACCCTTGAAGAACATTTTGCTTTTGGTGATATTAACAAAAAAGTGAAAACGAAAATAAGTGCATGACGTGAACCAAAAAATATAACCATAATTCAGAAAACTTGAATCCCATGAAGATAAATGTTACGCCTATTTTAAAATGTCATAAGTAGGCTTAAAATTTATCTTCTATTATATTTAAGGTGCACTCATGTAGGAGATATTCATAGCTTCCTTGACTTGATATGTGTATCTCCTTGCTACCCTCTCATATGGTTCGGTACTATCTACTTTACCCTGTGCTACTAGGCGTTCAATACTATATACGCTGCATCGCGAAACATATTCAATAAATCATGATTCGAGTTTGTATATTATTGGATAAACGCTGCTTGATTCTGAGTTTTTAGAGTATGAATGCATTAGTATGGAATGAAATCCATGATTCTCTAAGCATTTTTCTCCACCGCTACATTTCCAGGTATATTTATTTATTTCCTCTCGCTTTCAGGTAGTTTTCAGGTTTCTGCGGTAAAAATAGGGAAAGAGGTTCATACGAGTTATGTTGTTTTACTGATGTTTTGATTGCTCGATATCTTTTTTAGTTGGTCTGTAGTAACCGTGATATATTATTAGTAATTAATTGCCCAGATAGACGCGCAATTAAACCACCTTTTTACTGTGAATAAAGTCTGCCCTCTACTGCAAGCGGTGCGTGGTCCTTACTGACTCTGCTTGACTGGAAAAAGTGACCTGCATAGTAAGGCTTCTACCAACAAAGAGTCGAGCGTAACGGGCTAAGTGGATAAAAATAGGTAAGAATGCGTTCATTGTGGCATGTACCGCTGACAAGTTTGTAACGAACATTCGTATCGTATTCATTGAAGCTTTACGACAATACCCGTATCCGTGAGACATATTAAGTAATTATTTAAAAAAATTCCGAAAAGACGGATGTGGCTTGGCGGAATATGGTTGAATTGAAATTTTCCGAAATAAAAGAGAGTTAATACTATTATCATTTAATTTTGAATGAAGTCAAATAAAAGAACTTTGGAAATGAAATCTCCTTGGAATATTAAAAAAAACTACAGTACATATTACCTATATCGACTGGTGTTGTCGACTGGTCGAACACACTGACGACTATCATTTTCTCCATTTATTATAAACGACTTAGACAATGTAGATAACCTCAAATCTAAATAGTTACGCAATATATTGGTTGGTTTTCTTATGTGGTTAAATATTTTGAGACTGCACTTAAGTGAGAAACGATAGACATGGCATATAATGGACAATATACGAAATACATTTCTTCATCGTTACGTGTAATAGGGCATTAGTTAAAAATCATTTTGCTCTATCATCTGCACTAACTGTGTTTGGATATGGCTTAAGTAAATGATTGCGTAAAGTAAATGCCTTATCTCCTATAAGGTAACCTTATTTACTATTTTCATCTGAAGGTTGATCCACCGATTAATTTAATTATTATTTTTTTACGAAAAATATATTTCCGTTACTTTAACGCTCAATCGATCCAACATAAATTATTATAAATCTTTATGAGCATCAAAACCAGCAATAATACAATGGAACAATTTTGTATAGTTTAAAAATGAAATTCCTGAATGTAAGGGGCATCTAATCGCTACGCACTTGCCGTCGATCGATACAAGATAGTTTTTAAACTGCCACAATTAGTCAAAATCATCTCTTGTATTTTTCCAATCATCCTTGATGGTGTTTTTAAATAGTAGGTTGAAAGTTTTCCCAAATTGTAATGCACGTCTATTATACTATTCTTCAAAAACTAACCTCACTAATTTAAAAATTGTTGTCTATTTTTCTTAATGAGTCCGCCTGTGTTTAAAAACCTAGAACGGAAAAATATCAATAATTTACAATCTGCTCTATTATCATAAGCCTATTGAAGTTCACTACTGAACAAACATTTAACTAACTTATCTATACATGAAATCTCATATTAATATATTTAAATTAATTTTTATTTATATTATTACTGTAAAAGAAGTGAAAGCAGAATGACTAAAATAACTAAGAGACAACCACAGAGAGAGTGTAAGAAGTTTTAAATTTAAGATTTAAAGTTAAGTAGCCAACAACACGAATACTTGGAAGTATATGGAGTTGATGGAATTTTTTCCACCAGTATATGACAAATTGTAAAAGGTCTGGTGAGTTAAATTTAGTGAGGCACGATCACCACAAAATCCTGATCTGCAAAAGGTGAAAATACTATTATCTTGAATATATCTATAATGTCTATTAATAGGTATATATCTACACCTACAAACGAAACGATAAACGATAATATAATGAATAGGGTAGAAGAAATATTGATAGAACTGAAACGAGGAAAGGGAAAATAAACAGTGATTGATGTGACCAAAGTTACCAAAAATATCAAGAAGAGAGGGATGAAAATGAGAACCAAGATATATATGTCAAGAAAAAAATTCAATGTACTTACTTTTGAAACTATGGAAATAACCATAAAAACGATGCAATCATGAATCAAACTCTGCAATTTGGATAATTCCAGTGTTTCTGTAATACCAAGCTACGAACAAAACATGTCATCCAATACAACCCATTATGAAGCATATAATGTATCTGGAGTATAACGATCGTTCACGATTTTTACAGCCCGCACAATCCTCCACTAATTATGAAGCACCAAATTACAATACTCTTAAAAATTATACATCATTTTTGACTAAACAGAATCAGGAAGAATATTTATAAGAATATATACAATCTTTCATATTATTGTAAAGATTAAAATAAATAATGTTTTATTTCTTACCTTAAGCAAACGACCGATTTTCTGGAGCTAAAATAGCTTTCCTAAAGTTGATATTTTGTTTTAAAATATCGGCCTCTATAAATGTCAGAAGGTCTTGAAATTGTTCTATGCTAACTCTAAAATAATTTTTAAATACTTCGCCAAGTAAATAATAGAACAGTCTAAATTACTCTGATATGATTAAATAATGAAAACCTTGATTTGGCGTGATTCTTATTGCATGCATATAATATTAAACATGTCTTTTTTTGTATATACATAGTCAGAATCGTCTTTATTTGAGTAATGACTCAAATAATTTCAAGTATTGACTTGAGATTACGAAATATACGAACTTTTCCTTCCAAATACAAAGTCTGACTAAATTCGCTTACTGTGAAAATGGCCTAGTTCTCATTTTCCGCTTAGCTTGACTCCGCTCATTTCTCCCTTTCATTTCCTTTTCGCAGTTGGTACGGAAATGTTCAACAACTGACAATACTCTTTGTTAATGGAAGGCAAAGTCAATTTCAAGTAGTTCGACTCCTTTCAGCTCAACTATTTCTTGCTCACTACTATTTTACAGTGAAAGACGGACTTAATTGTTACTATCATTTATCAACAAAGAAACATTTTGCCAAACTTACAATTTATGCAACATTTCTGAATACTTGCAAAGGCGTATATATATTAGTCTTGTAGTGACAGAAGATATTTACGGTGGCTAAATAACAGCTACTTACTTTTTTAGGATGGCGTACTTCAAAAGGAAAAACGGTAATCCTATAAGATCACTTACGTATCCGTCTCCTTGTCACAGTCGATTTCCCAGAATCTGACGTAAAATTTTGTAACTTTGCATAGTATTATTCATATTAGTTACCATTTTAAAATATTTGATATGTATTTTAGAGAAGGTAAATAAGCATTAATTTTTTTTCAACTCAAAAACATTTTTTTTCATTACATTAAGTGAATTCCAAGCGAACGAAATGGCGTCGTTACAGCTAGTTAATAAACGGAAAAAGAAAGGTACAAAAGTTCATCAAGACAATAAACGAAATGTAAAGTATTTTACTAAAAATACTTCATTTTGCCAGGAAAATATTTATTGAAGCTGTTAAATTTATGCTACTTAATATAGCGCTATTTAAAAATACCTGACATTTGAAATATCATAATTTATCATTACCGATATATATAAATAAATAAGAATGAATCTAAAAGTTTCTGTTTATATTTATATTTTTTGTCATTTTTAAAAATTAATTGAAATAAGTTTATTCTGTAAAAAAGAATTTTCGTGCGATAAATCCAAATTTATGTTAATATCTCTTCACACCATGAATTTATGTAGACGCAAAAATTCGATCACCTCACTTAGTTTATCAATTGTAATATTCTATTAATCAGATATCTAAATTTTCATGTTTTAAATATTACACGATGCGACTTGATGGTAACATGGCATTTGATTTTATAATACCTTTCCAAATATTTAATATATAACCGTATATAACAATTTCCTTATACTCATTATTATCGTTATCTGTCCATAAAAATATTACATTTTCAGTATTCTGAAAAATACTGATAAAATTAACTATAGTATATTATAGTCTGTATCACAGCGGTATCAAAATAAAATTAGTACTATCTATTACTTTCCAATATCCTATACACAATTAGAATATTTGTATTGTATTTAAAATGTTCAAAGAAGTACGAGCAATCCGAAGTAGTCTTTTGATGGAAAAACGAATTAGTGTCATTTTCTTAGATATTCGTGTCTTATTTAACATGTTTAAAGACATCAGTAATTTTAGAATATTTTTATAGCTTTAGTAATAAATATATAACTATCAAAATTTTATATTAGACAGAACATACATACATTATACATACATTATTATTAGCCATTTTTTTAGATTATTCATACACTGTACGACGGGCTAAATCATTTTTAAAAGCTCGAGAGCAAAACGCAAATGCACGAAGCTGAAAATGCATCCTTTCTTATGTACTAACTTATTACTATTTACAATTCGATTTTAGGTGATTGTTAGATGCATGTATTGAATCTTTTTATAAACTTATTAGAGATAAGGCAATTATCTTTTCTGCGACTCAACTTTTTCTCATCTAAATTAGCCAAACAGTAGATTATAAATCGATTCTATCTGCCACGGATACAAATTTTGTTGTAATACACGACGATATGTTATTTCGTTTGTAAGAGCTGCCTTCAATGGAGAGATGTATTTCATTACAAATTTGTTTTAGTTATCGTCGGACGTTTGAAAATTAATTGAACATCTTTTCCTGTAGGATGCTTACGAATTATAAAAAGGTTACTATTCAAAGCAGAAATATGGAATCGTATGGTGTAGGCGTTGAAACAAGTACGTATTATTAATCTTATTATTTTTTACGCTAAATTATAAAGGACGATTAAAATCATCAAAAAATGTTTCTCAAATTTAAAATACCTTGTTTGATGCCCGATGTTTCTAACCTTTTGACTCCATTTTGATTATCTTGATTAATCGCTTCTTCTTCATTTCACAATATTTACTGTTACATCAATTTCAGAATCATGAGGTCTTGAAAACATGCCATTTCTATGTAAAGTCGCATACGAGACGGGTCGATTAGTTTGTCGTCCGCGGGTCATGAATTTTATACTTATTTATTTTTTGTTAATTAATACCGGTCGGTACCTTATTTATATACATAGATGCAAAATTTTAATTAATTGTTTTATACTTAAACTTTTATTTTTAATACACTGTAGTTTTTATATATTTTATTGTAGGTCATACAATATTACTACATATGTTATTGTCAATGTCCGAAAACAGATTTCTTTGTACAATGACTAGTAAAAAAATTAAAAACGCTAAACCTCAAAATTAACCAACGGCTTCCATCAAAACCGAAAAGAGATTTTGGTTTCGATCTTTACTGACGTGTTTTTAATTAAATTTAGGAACAAATAAACTAGTTGCTTAAAAATCGCAATTAAAGCGCTCCGCAATGACATAAAATTAGATCAATAAACACGAAACCTATACTAAAGGCAGGGAATTTTAAAATGCGTCGGTGGTGGGGTCCGTTTTGTCGATTCGGCGGTGCAGGACGCGGGGCCTCCAAGGTATGAGCTGTCTCGCTCCGTGATTGAACATCTCTGTCCCAGTGCTCTGTGTCGGTTTTAGTGTGTCGCCCTCTGTCTCTTTGTCTCGCATTGGTTTTGCATAAGTACATGTCGCAGAACCGAATTCATTCAGTATTCACTATGTTAACCTCCGTTATAATTCATCACATTCTACACCTGACAAGTACTTGCTTTAGCACTCGCATCTAAATTAAAGAAAAATTGTTTGTTCTAATTCAAAATGACGACTGAAACATTACATTTTGTGCAAAAAAGACCTATAATATATATAGAATTATATATATATATATATATATTTATATATATATATATATATATATATATATATATATATATATATATATATATATATAATAGGCCAAGTTTGGAATCAAATTTATTGGAATATTATGATGAATCTATAAGTATTTGTCTTATATAAAAGTATTGAAACATAAACAAATTATAGACATAATATCAGTGCCAAATCAATGCTTCTTTACTCTCTTAAGTACATTTATCCACAAATATAGAGTCTTACATTTCCCTTAGCACCGACTCCAAAAATCTTTCTATATTTCCTTCCTTATTTTTGTGCTTACGTTAACACAAGTAAAACAAATATATACTCGATATACTCCTTAACAGTGAAAAGTTCCTGTCAACACTTCCTGGCTCCATAATTGTAATCTGATTTTGCATAAGGGAAGAATCTAAAGTTTTGACACGATTAAGCGAAGAACCGCGCTAAAAAGTTTAGAAACTTTATTACTAAATTATCATTAGACTTAAATCACACAATCTCGATTAAGGCACAAGTGCACTATATTTTTAAGAAATTCTGTGGCATATTTTTAATTTTCATAGTGTAAGTGAAACTTTTTTCTATGGTATACCTTTATTTTTTGATGATCTATTCAATTTTTTATAATATTATACTAGGGTAATTCAAATAAAAAATAATCATCCAAGTCTCTTGATTGATGCCAGACATATGAGTTAACATACAAAAACTTGACTTATCACTGCAGCATCAAGCTTAGGAATTAAAATCTGGAGTTCAATGACAGTCTTTCCTTGAGACCTAAAACATTAATTTAAAAGCTGTAGGTTCAAAAATCCCGAGCGGACAGCACACCAACATGAGAATGCTTGAGAATCAAATTAACAATTTGAAATTTGCTTTAATTTAAAATTTATTTACAGTAGATCCTGAAGTCTCACGGTTTAGGTAGACAGTACTCATGCACCTTACCATTGAAGAATTGCAATTCGGAGTTCAATAAAAGAATTGCTACTTAAGATCCACCATACTAATTTAAACTGACACTCAACCCTCACTATTTAAGCAGATAGTACATCCACAGTATCTAGACTTAGGATTTGGAATTTAGAGTTCAGTGGTAATATCTATTGAGAACCACAAATACTATTTTAAAAACAGCCGATCCTTAAGTCTTGCGATTTAAACAGGTAATATATCCATAGAGAGACTTAGGAGTTGGAACCACAAGTATTTTTGCAGAGTTTTTGTTGGAGGCACATAATATCAATTAAAAAGAACAGTCTTCAAGTCTCATGGTTTAGGCAGGTAGTGCTCTTGCAGCATCAGGTCTGAGTAATTGGAATACACAGTTCCAAGACAAAGTTTCTTCTTGAGACCTAAATTCCTATTTTAAAAAAGACTGTTGTATTTTTTCCTTCTCAAGTCCTTAAGTTTCACAGTTTCAACTGGCACTAGGGATAGTGCCACTTGAAACTGTGAAACTGTAGCGTCAGGACTAAGTAGTTAGAACCATAAGTTTTATTACAGAGTCTCTGCTTAAGACCCAAAATGCTAAGTTAAAAACAGCAGTTCCTCAAATCTCACGAGATCCTCGAGTCTCATGGACTAAAGAGGCAGACTCCTGTGGCATTAAGACTGAGGAGTTGGAACCCGAAGTTTAATGGCCTCTGCCATTAAACTTCAGGTTCTTCTTTCTTCGGGTACTTCTTTCCTTGAGACTCACGACACTATTTTAAAAACAACAGGTCCCCAAGTCTCACAGTTTAGACGGACAGTACCCTACAGCGTACTGAGGAGTTAGCACCCGAACTCCAATAATAGTGTTTTTCTGATATTCGCAATTATGATTCAAAAACCGCTTATCGTCAAGTCTCACAAGGGCAAGCAGTACGTCAGCATCGTCAGAATTTGTAGATCAAAGGTGGAAATTATAATGTATGTATCCGTATATACTAATCTACATTATTATTTTTTTGCTAATTCAAACGATGGACTCGTTAAGTAACTCGATAAGTTTACTCTTCTTCATTGAAGAGTCCCTATCACTACCTTCCGGCACCATCATTGCATCCTGATTCTGCTAAAAAGCAAATTTGTATCGCCCTTAATTGTGTTCTATTAAGTTAGTATTACACCTGCATTATCAAAACTCGATCACAGCACCGATACTGTTCAATATTAAAGAAATATATATATTCAATTTCCAGATTCTATTCAAATTTGGTCAGATTCTATTCAAATTTTCGTGGAACCATATTGGGACTATACACTTCGAAAGAAAAAAATATCATTCAAATTGGTTCGACCTACACGATCAAAATCGATCAGTGTACTTGTGCTGTTCAATATTGAGGGTTTCTATGGTATATCTTTAACTTACATATTCAGATTCTAATCATGAAACTATATCGAAATGAAAACTTGTCATACAAAAAAAATAATCGTCCAAATTGGTTGGACCCTAAATCGGCCAAATTCGGTAGTGGCGCCTATGATGTTCACTTTTGGGTAGCTCCATGGTATATCTTCTATTTCAATAGTCAGATATTAATAAAATTTCCATAAAACTATGATGGGTGCATATAATCCGATTCCGAATAAGAAAAATTCATCTAATTTGTTTGAGATACGCCTCAAATATATATAACGTACATAAAAAATGGACGAAATAAGAACCTCTTCCTTTTTTGAAGTTAGTTAAAAAGCGGTCTTCCCGAAATGTTAAACATAAAGTTGTTTAAATATAACTCATTTTTAATATTTCAATGTAACCCAAAGTTCGTCTAAAAAGGTGCATGTACTTGCATATGAATCATGGTAATTATTGGCACTGGTCAAATGGTAATATTTGAATATTAGCTGGCAATATTTAGTTCAAAAATTATCAAAAAGAAATTTGAAAATTATTTGCAAGTAATAACTGAATGGCTAAATCTATTTCAATTAAATTAATATATGTTATATGAATAACTCACACGCATTTATGGAAGAATTAGCAAAGATATTGGATGATAAAAATATTAAAAGGAAAAGCAAAACAATATTCAATATTTTTTAATTTCCTTATTGACTCGGCACAATTATGAAATTAATTTTGTAATTGTATCAAGCTTATCTTTGTAATAAATCAATCCATTAACAATTTATATAATATGTAATATATGGTAAATATGTCTAAAACGTGTATTAAAACACTTCGTGTTAATAATAACGTATGTTTGTATTGAAATATTTTAAAATGTAATCTGGTAAGCACTCGCAATATGATGGTTCGGCACAATTATGAAATTAATTTATCTATAATAAGTAATTTTTTTTAGAAATATTTAGTACTTTTATTAAATTATTTATAAAGATTAATCCTATTTATTCTCCATTTCCATATGATTAAAAATATTACGAATATATCCATAATTATACAGTTCAGAATCATTGCTTTCTCGCAGTAAACTTTAGATTAATTTTTAGAAATAATTTATAATAAAATAATTAAATTCTGAATATATATATATTTATATATATATATATATATATATATATATATATATATGTATATATATATATATATATATATATATATATATATATATATATATAATGAAATAACTAGTTCTGGGAAATACTTTCACGTAATATACCACACATTAAAAAAGTAAAAAAATTGAGCAGGTACTTATTTGCCCACTATAACAATTCCTTCAATTTTATAGGGGTGAATAATTTTTTTGAGTGTACGGATACATTTCATAGGGGGTGTATAATATTATTGATATACATGCGAGTTAGTATGCTTGTCACTATATCAAATTTTATGTTGCTATCTGAAACGGCTTTTTGTAATTGCACCAAGCCAGCCTAAGTTTCTTTTGGCTTTAATTGTTTACTTCATAATACTTAGCAAAATTTATTAATATTGTGCCTCTTCCATTTTAAAACTAGGTCTGGTGAAAATAAATTGGATTCGTACCTGAAACATTTCAGAATGTCTCTTCATTTTTGACTTAAATTGATAAAGCAGTATCGATGTTGATGCTAGAAAATATTTGTTTAATACACAGGAAACATAAATACGAAATATTTTGTTTAATTACTGACAAGTCGCGTGCGTGCAGTAGAAATATGGATGACCCGTTATTCATTGCTACTGTTTCGTTGAAATTTTGTTGGTATTATTATATTTTATTATAAAAATAATAGTGAAGGTGACTTGAAAGGTCGCATAATAATAGCGCGTGATGTTTTAATATAACACAGTAAATAAATTTCACAAATATGTTGATATAATTATGGTGATAAAAATGCGTATCTAATTTTTGTGGCAATATTAGATACCGTATAAGAAGCAGTCTCATATCGACCGCTCTATTCTTAATTCTTTGTCCTTAGATTCTGTCTCAATGATATGGGCTCTTATATTACAATGAGTAGCAAGGCATTTAAATAACCTATGCTAAAAGTAGACGATTTATCTTAAGAAATAATATCCGATTTGAAAAAATAACCAAATATCTAAACTAAGCTAGAAAAATATCAGTCGACCTCTAAACACTAAATAAATAATATCCTTCTCGAAACAACCGAACATCTAACTTGAGCTAGAAAATTTATCCCGATCCAAGCAATAAGCAAATATCATTGTAGCTTTCTGGAGCTTAAATCATCACTATCAGTAAATTATTGAGATTGGGCGCTGTCGGTTAGACCGTACTTCACATATTCAGAAATTTCTTGTAGAATCCAATGTTGTCTGCTTTTACTTTTCCAATGTATTTTTTAATAAAGACTAGGTCCAAATTATATGACTTGCTTTTATTGTATTCAATATGAATGAAATACAATATTTATAATTCTGCTTTCAATGTATTCAATTATATCAGCGAGATCCAAAATTCTTACACATTATTTTCATTGAATTGAATACCTCATAAGCGAATAATTTAAATAATATTACAATAGCAAAGATCTAACACAATAAGTTGCCATGTCAGAATCTAATATATGAATGAATGAAATGTAATATTTAAATTTTGTACTATAAACTTCCATCTGATCGTAAAAATATTTCCAGTGTTTCTTTGTAAAATACTTCTAAATGAATGAATAAATAAAGTAACAAAGTGAAGAAGATAAATTTATATTTAAAAAAATATAGAATGATCGTTGATTTTTATTGGAAAATCGACCAGCACTAATTAGTCATCATAATGTCTGAATCTGAATGAAAATTATCAAAAATACATAAATAGATGGCGTATTATTTAATGAAAATATTTTACTGTAATAATTAATATAAAGATATTTAAAATAATCGTTATCGATAAAATAATAAAAAATATAATAAATTATCAAGTGCCTAAATAAGGAGTACATTTGCTAATTTGTAAATTTGTAAAGTAGTGTACATTTGAATGTTCATATATTCTTGAGTTTTTACGGATCTCTCGTGAAACTCGTAGCCCAAGTTCTACTCGTATTTGACAGATTTATTATTTGTATTTAAATAACTAAAACCTTTAGTTATTCTATATTATAACTTTGCAATAAAGGAATATCATTTTTTAATACATACATACATACGAGATATAATCGCCCGCATCAATAGCAATGACTAAAATGGTAAATGTGCAGTTTCGTCGATAACGCTTTCTTATAGTATACAAACTTATACCTTATCTTGTGTTGACGTAGAGAAAATAAATATTATATGCATATTTTTATGCATTTAGGTATACTTTGACGTGAGTATAGAGATGTTATTAACATTGGCTGAAGGATTAATAAGAAACTGATTACTGAAGGATGACTGAAGTATTAAGAAATTGATTTGTAATGTGTCTATATACTTTCTTATTTATAAACAATACAATATGCGTAATTGTTCATATGATTTTTCGGCGTCTAAGTTTTTGAGACAAAATCAACAACGGAAGTCAACTTTTGATGTTTTATTTTTGTTCACAATTCACATTCAGAGTTATGAATAAAATAACATAAAATAAACCTGTATGATGATTAATTTTGACTTTGAGAAATAAAAAACTGAAGTCTACTTCAGAAAGTTTATGATCTTGCGATAAATATATCGAATCAATTCGAATTAAAGTACAATTTTGTTACCCGTCTTTTGTCTGTACCTAAATCATCTACTTGTTTATTAAGTCTTTTACATTCTAAATCACGTAATTTTCTGCCGGTGGATAATTTCATTTAATGAACCTAGACCGGTTCCCTTCCCATAGTGAACCCAGTGTAGGACTGACCGCTAAATATATAGGTCGACCATAGGGGCGTATCGCTCTTTCGACTGCCGAGATAATTATCTCAATAAGACTTTCTGTTCGTCGTAATTTGAGATAATCAAGTCGTCACCATTATATTCAAAATATAGAAACATAATAAAAGTCAATGAAACGTAATACCAAGAGGTATTACGTTTCATTGACTTTTATTATGTTTCTATATTTTGAATATAATTAAGTTATCATTAATAAAGACACATAACGTCATTACGATACCTTATGGAATGAACATATTTATATTATTAGTTCATTATAAGGAAAATGAATATAAAGTTAATAACAATTTTACAGTCTGGAATATTTGAATGCCATAAATATTTGTGATAAGTAAGACAAAGCCTACATATCTAACTGTATTCTTAGAAATAATAATCATCCTAAGTATATGACAACTTAAAATATTTAAAAAAACCATACCCGGGTAGGACGGCTAAAAGAGCAGCACATAAATTATAATATTTTAAGCTCTGTAATTGGCTATAATTTAAAAACGATTTTCCCCGAATACAATACAGTCTGGTTAAAATGTATATTGCCAACGTTTAGAAAGTTAAAAATAAAGTTAATTTGTATCTGCTGAACAGTTAAACTTTGAAATCAGTTTAACTATTCAGCAGATGTAAATTAATTTTAATTTTTTTTATTTTTAACATTCTAAACGTTGGTAATATAAATTTTAGCAAGATTATGTTGTATTATAAATGGATTAAATACATCAACCAAAAACACATCTTCGGAAAAATTAACAAAGATATTCTAAATTTTTAACAGATTTATCGGTTTGGTGCAATTACAAAAAGCCGTTTCAGTTAGCAACATAAAATTTTATATAGTGACAAGCGTACTAACTCGCATATATATATATATGTTCATTCCATAAAATTTGATCTCATATATATATATATATATTTATATATATATATATATATATATATATATATCATAAAATAATATTCCTTTATCACAAAGTTATAATATAGAATAACTAAAGATTTTAGTTATTTAAATACAAATAATAAATCTGTTAAATACGAGTAGAACTTGGGCTATGAGTTTCACGAGGTATCCGTACAAACCCAAGAATATATGAACATTTAAATTTACACAATTTCTCTATTAAGCGATTTGCAAATACTAATAATATTATGAATATTTCTTATTTAGGCACTTGATAATTTATTATATGTTTTTATTATTTTATCGATAACGATTATTTTAAATATCTTTATATTAATTATTACAGTAAAATATTTTTATTAAATAATACGCCATCTATGTATGTCTTTTTGACAATTTTCATTCAGATTCAGACATTATGATGACTAATTAATGCTGGTCGATTTTCCCATAAAAATCAACGATCATTTTATATTTTTTAAATATCAATTTATCTTCTTCACTTTATAACTTTATTTATTCATTTATTTAGAAGTATTTTACAAAGAAACACTGGAAATATTTTTATCGATCAGATGGAATTTTATAGTAAACAATTTAAATATTACATTTCATTCATTCATATATTAGATTCTGACATGGCAACTTATTGTGTTAGATCTTTGCTATTGTAATAATATTTAAATTATTCGCTTATGAGGTATTCAATTCAATGAAAATAAGGTGTAACAATTTTGAATCTTGCTGATATAACTGAATACATTGAAAGCAGAATTATAAATATTATATTTCATTCATATTTTTGACTTCACCCCAGTAAGATATATTAATTGTGAATCTTGTGGTTATAAGTTGAATACAATAAAAGAAAGTCATATAATTTGGACCTAGTCTTTAATAAAAAAGACATTGGAAAAGTAAAACAGACAACATTGGTTTCTGTAAGAAATTCCTGAAAATGTGAAATACGGTCTAACCGACAGCGCCCAATCTCAATAATTTACTGATAGTGACGATGTAGGCTCCAGAAAGCTACGATGATATTTACTTATTGCTTGGATCGGGTTAAATATTTTTCTAGCTTAAGTTAAATATTCGGTTGTTTCGAGACGGATATTATTTTTTTAGTGTTTAGAGCTCGATAGATATTTTTCCAGCTTAATTTAGATATTTGGTTATTGTTCAACCGGATATTATTTCTTAAGATGAATGGTCTACTTTTAGCATAGGTTATTTAAATGCCTTGCTACTCATTGTAATATAAGAGCCCATTTCATTGAGACAGAATCTAAGGACAAAGAATTAAGAATAGAGCGGTCGATATGAGACTGCTTCTTATACGGTATCTAATATTGCCACAAAAATTAGATACGCATTTTTATCACCATAATTATATGAACGTATTTATGAAATTTATTTACTGTGTTATATTAAAACATCACGCGCTATTATTATGCGACCTTTCAAGTCACCTTCACTATTATTATATTATAATAATACCAACAAAATTTTAAAGAAACAGTAGCAACGAATAACGGGTCATCCATATTCCTACTGCACGCACGCGACTTGTCAGAAATAAACAAAATATTTTGTATTTATGTTTATTGTGTATTATACAAATATTTTCTAGCAACAACATCGATATTTTTAATTTTAGTTAAAAACGAAGAGACATTTTAAAATATTTCTGGTACAAATTCAGTTTATAAAAATAAATTGAAAAAAACCAGACCTAGTTTCAAAATGGAAGAGGCACAAAATGAATAAATTTCGCTAAGTATTATGAAGTAAAAAATTAAAGCCAAATAAAACTTACTTTAAATTTAAAAGACCTTTAAAGCGTATTTACTTATATACATATGAACGGACATACATACTTACATACTTTCTCTCGGATTGTGCAACATTTTTCTCACCTTGTCGATTATATAGTTATTTTACAAAGTAGACACGTACAAAATATCTTGATTCACGGATGATTTACCACCATCTGATAAGGAATTCAATTATTCATCTCCAGAATTCATCATTAGAACCTGGTCGATTGTGACGCTATTTTCCGAAGTAACAAACATCTTTAATCACGGTTGATTTACAACCATCCGTTAAGGAGTTTCATTGTTCATATCCAAAATTCATCATCCGATCTTAACCTGGTCTGTGGTGAAGTTATTTTGTACAGTAACAAAATAAGCATCAAATATCTTGAGTCACGGTTGTTTTATTACCATCCAATAAGAAGTTCCATTTTTCATTTCAATTAAAGTATTAAGAATGACTTGAAACAATGAAGGTACTGTTTTAAATTATTCAAGAGCTATTTGATCGTAGGTGAGATACAATGGTTTCTACGACTATTGACTTACGACATGGTCTCTTTCTCTGGCAAGGTTAAGCGATTATTATTGCTGAGAATTTGAAAGAGTTTTGTTTAATTTTGCAGCAGCGACGTAAATTGTATGTCATGATTCACAATTAAATGAAACTACGTGATGTAGTATTACTTCTAGTTTCTTTAATTTCTTTACCACGACCTAGGTTTCGTTGTATTACAACATTTTCAGGTGGGCTATTAGCAAAGATTCTTGATTGATTGAATCTTTGCTAATAGCCCACCTGAAGATGTTGTAATATAACGAACCTAGGTCGTGGTAAAGAAATTAAAGAAAGTAGAAATAATACTACATCACGTAGTTTTATTTAATTGTGAATAATGAATTTCTACAAAATTAACGCCAAATATATTAAGTCATGATATTTATAAATAATTTAATTGTTTATTTTCGTGTAACTGCTGAACTTTGAATTTTATAGAAAAAGCTTTACAAAGCAAAATATTTCTCATGATACAAAGAAAAAAATTTATACCCAACATACATGACATAAAGAACAGTTTTTAAAATGTTTAATTAGACGTAAAAACGTTTGCGTGTGGGCAGTTTGGCTCTGCGCGTACTCGATATAATACAGCATTGGTGCGGACGGAGGCAGATGGGCCCCACACGATCGGAGTGTATTATTGTTATATTTAATTGGGAGCAATTTATTGTTTAGAAAACTGAGTGTTTGGGTCAACCTATGAGTAATTATGAAGAAAAAAGAAAATCAATGCCACAAGTATATTTATTGATGAAATTATTACATCTACGAAAAGTACCGTTTCATGTATATCGAATTATACGTGATAACTAATAATAATAATAAAATATTATATGTGATAATTTCACAATTAACAAAATATTCTAATTTATAATCACAATTATATTGACTTTGAGATGTTTGCATAAGGTGCTAAGGAAGAGACCGTATTTTCAGTTTTATCCTTTTAAGTATATTCGATATAACTGCAAGATGAAATGATGTACATGGCTAGTACCATGAAAGGAGGAGCAATAAGACGCATTTCATATTGATTACTGTACATGATAAATTCTCAAGTTGAGGCGAAAAATTTAAGCTTATAGATTCAGTCAATCAAATTTTATTAATATTTATTTACTATATTTCACTTTTAGAATGACGAAGTTATATAACTTTATTTTAGAAGTCGAAATCCGGTCATACGTAACATGGACTTAATATAAATTCAGAGGGACTTAAATTTAAGACGAATTAAATTATTTTCAAAAAAATTGGATCTTAAGGATGAATATGTGAAAATTTATAACATTAAAAAATATCTGGTGAATAAAAAAGATCGCTTATTATCGCAGAAGGAGGATGTGGAGAACTAATTATCGTCATTTGCTGATCATGTGAAATTAAAATATGGGATAGTTTCATGGTATGCTGGCATTTTCTTTTCCCAATTTTAATTTGAATTGCAAACATTACTTACTCAAATGGAAACATGACGATAGAAGTAAGATAAGTTTACATACATAATTAGGCCCAGGCCGTAATTAAGTGAAATTGAATCTAGGAACGAGTCGACGTTTAGTGAAGTTTTGTCACTTCACCCTAATACTACTCTTTTTCCCATATAATCAAAATAAGCAAACCTATAAATCGATATATATATATATATATATATATATATATATATATATATATATATTTCTTACAAAAATATTTCAATAATTGGGGAAAAAAATTATATGGTAACTTGGTTTATGGTATGACAAACTTTTAAGAATTAAAAATTATCAGAAGTCTTTAAAATGAGTACGAAAAAAATCTTAGGTACGAAGATATGTAGGAATAACATCATCAAACTATACACAAATGTATGAAAGTAGATTAGTTTTGTTTATATTATATAAAACTATTAAATTTATTAAAAACAGTCTAGTGGTATTAGTGGTACATGCGCCGAGATGCAAGCTGCATCTCTGCGCATATAATCATTTTATTACATGTATAGATTGCATCTGAATATAAGGAACTTTTCACTCGAGCAAGAATTATTTCTTTAAAAATAAATGATATGACATCGGGAGAACATCGCTCGACTTAACAGACATAGTCGTACATGATCTATATATGCGCCCGCCGATACAGTTTACTATTAAATATTAGCTGTCACACCCACGCCTCAACTTTCAGCCGCATAGCTAGCATCATCATTCGCCTGGTAACGCGCCAAGTGTGATGCTGCAACAGTTGGCTCCCCGCCAAATATGTTTGGCTTCCATCCGCTTCTACACTCGGCCGATGCACTGGACGGATTCCACTTTTGTATTACTATAATAGTTGTTTTTTTGCATAGACCTTACCACTTTCATCTATTCGTGTCTGTAGCCGGTTTTTTCATTCAATCAGATCGTATCTCCGAGAAAGTGCTTTTCTATCGATTTTTCGGTCTTTATCTATCGCTTTTACTTTCACGTTATATCAATCTAGTTGCTTTGTTAGTTCACTTACCGCTTTCTAGTTTACCCAGGGTTTGAACCATTTTTTCTTCGATGTTCGAGCTCTAAACAATTACATCGTTGTTATTTATTCTATTCCTTATTTCATTTTTAGTACAATATAAAATAGTTTAGTTTAAAATGCACTTTTATATCCTTCGATGGTATATAACCACATATTTCTTCTTAATAATCATATTTGCTAAGTTGCGAGTGAGAGAAATATTACCTTGTTGAGTTTTCATTCATTGCTGTATTCTCTTGTCCATTTACGATGACGTAATAAAAATATTCTGAATATGTTTCCACGCTGTCGTTGTTCTTATTTTGATTTATAGTTCTGCCGTTATATGAAACTGATTAGTCTAGATACATCAATTATTTTTCGAATACTGTGATTTATTCAACCGCAACAGTTATAATGCGATTAAAACGTTTGCTGCTTAAAATCGTAGCGTATATATATATATATATATATATATATATAATGTGTGTGTGTGTGTTTGTGTGTGTGTGTGTGCGTGTGCGTGTGCATGTCCGTGTGTGTGTGTGTGTGTGTGTGTGTGTGCGTGCGTGTGTGCGTGTGTGCGTGTGTGGGTGCGTGCGTGTGCGCGCGCGTGGGTGTGTGTGTGTGTGTGTGTGTTATAGATATGCTGTAATTTCGAATTATGTTCTAGGGTTTACTATTATTACATAAATTTTATTTTAATTGATAGTTGTGTATATTTTACATAAAACCCAAATATCAGTTAGATATTTTTGATCAAGGTGAACGTAGCTTGTTTTAGTCGTCACGGGTGAACAATCGTTCACCCGTTGAAATAGATATAAATTATCTAAAATAATAATTGTTAAAGGAACGCCCTAAACCTGTATACCGATATTGCGCATTTTCATGATACTTAGGTAGTTTAAATAAATAAAGGTGTCATTTGTTGAGACAAGCTAAGGTAACATTAGGCAGTTTTTGTAACAGCAATTTTGGTTAATATGATGGCAATCAATATAATTACAATCTTAATTTATGACCAATTTTATAAAAATAAATTTTATCTGTTATATTTTTAAAATGTTTTTTTTATATTTCGTTTTGTATTTTTTATACTTTCAATGTAATGTAAATAACCACGTGTGACCGTAGAATCACATGCTGTCAATATTGACATCATTTGACTGATACTGCTATTGTGATCTTTTCGCATTCATCGGCAATGTAATCAAAAAAAGTGTGCATCGGTCAGTGGTTGAGTCACGATAGCTTCATTACCCATCGATGTAAGGAATTCATTTTCAAAGAACGAAAAACTGTCTTTCGTGTATGTTACGATCATTTAAGTCGAAAGGATGGGATGCTCTCGACTTACAATTTCGTAATTACTCTAGCGATAAAAACAATACTAGGGTATATCAGGCATCGCACATTTTTTACATTGAAGTTATTTTTTTCGTCATCGGAGATATGTTTTTACTCTCGACCAAAATCTTTATATTTAAAGATTATTTTTTATTTTCTAATTCATATTGCTGCAAAAGCAATATTCCTTTAATTTTGTTAAATTATACTTGCATTTTCTTTCTTAAAACATCATTTAAATATTTAAATGTTTTGTTTTAAGATTAAAAAAAACGTTTTTTTACGTTTATGTTTAATACAATTTTATAATTCTTTTATTATTGTATTTTTATCAATTCTTAATACGTGTAAATGTTAAATATTAAATGTAAAATTACAGTTAAATTGAATTTTTACAGATAAAGTTAAATGTAAAAATGTAAATGTTAAATAATTTTGACACCTGGAAGTAAATAGACATTTAATTGATAAAATCTATTGCATTGTTACATCAGTGAAATTATTAAAAGCTTGTTAAAAAAGAAAGAGATATTAAAACTTAAATTATCTTTGAAGGTTGACCCGCACACTACCAACCTATCTTTAAATAGGTCAATCACGGTCGCACCCTTCCGCAAAGTGATAATTAAGGTCAGCTAAGATAATATAAGTAATGATTGCAAGATCAATTTTGAATAATATGATAGTAATAAATATATTTAAAAAGTTACTTTAGAATAAATTTAGAGGTATAGTCCTAATAGATCTTTAATTATTTTTAGAGAAAATTTTCGAATAATTACAATATTATATAATTCATAATATTATGATATTTATATAGATCAAAGAGAGAGGTTCATTTAAATATCTTCTTAATATATTCAATGTGTTACGAGGATGTTAAGCAGCGAACGTATTAAAAATACCCTTATTTAGCAGGCGTACTTAGCAGGATCGTATTAAAAATACACTTATTTATTGCCATTGCCATTACATTAAATAAAATTGTATGCTAAACCTTAGCTCAAATCTTAGACAGAAAAATCGAGTGCCTTAAAATTCATTAAATTCATATTATTGACATGATATATTACTTAATAATGTAATCAATTAATTATTTTAACAAAGGAAAATATAGGGTATCCACCTTTATAACTTGGATAGGGTGCATTGAGTTATTATATAATAATAGGAAATTTAAACAAACCTGTAAGTTTTTATTACTATTAATATGATGACATAAAATAAATAGTAAATAAAACTTGCAAATACAAAAAGAAACTTAATTATGCAAAATACATAGTTTATTCCAAGGATTGTGATTCGTTTGTTATGTGTTGACCTGTTTTACATTTGTTTTTACCTAACCCGGATATATTCAAGATTTCCCATGAATATAACATTTTTATTACATTCAAAACTGGCTAAGTTTTAAATTGAGTACTATTAATATATTAATTGAGACTAATAATGTTTTTAATAAATGTATTTAGAGAGTCAATTCTAAATGCTGCTTATATTATATATACGCAATAGACAATACATTTGTTATACTGAATCAAGAGTAAAATTTTATTCAACATCCTATTAGAATGAATGTTAACATTTTTGACTTCACTACAACTAATTCATACACTGAAAAATATCTGGAAAAAAATAAGTTCTGAACAAACTTCGTTATGAATATTCGATTAGTGTATCTTAAACCGAACTTAGGGATGACTGAAACAACTAGTCATGGGTTAAAACAGAAATAAATGATATCAGCGTTTGACTTGTCTAATCTAATTGTAGGTACGTACAGTTCTTGTACTTGAATGTAACAATATTTTGTCGAGTTTTTAAAGTCTATCGTAATTTAAATCTTTAAAATCAATAAAATTATAATTAACCACGTTATTTTTATAAATTATAAATATGTTCAATTTAAAGTAAGCAATAATTTGAAGTAATGGATAAAAATTATAGTTTGATTTTAAATTAAAATACCAATTAGAAGTATTAAACAAAGTAAATTATGTAACGATATTTGACGTAAGTAGTTATATTTGTTTAGACAAGAAGCTACATTCTCTACATGCTTTGGAATATACACAATGTTGAATCTATGCGTTAACACAATTTGGAAACGCATTATCCAAACAATAACATAGAAATACCCTTTATTTCTAAATTGAAAGTATTTAGTAATGATTTCTTCTGTTGATAATGTCATGTCAGAAATTTGAAAAAATATGAATGTGCAAATAAGTATAATATATGCATAAATACATGAAAAAATAAACCAATTACAGGGTGTGCAAAGAAATAAAATTTCAGTTGGGATACTCATATTTTCTGTATGCAATTGGTTACTACATAACTTCAATATGCAATTGGTTTAGCGTTAAAAGCATTTCATTAATCCCTACTTCGTTCCAACCATCATCATTTTTTCCATTATAATGAACGACACATTTTAAACTTTTCGATGCTCACAACCCCTATTGATGCTTAAAGGTGCTGTCATTACATTCACTGTCAAGAATTGTTCATAAGTTGTATTTTTCTTTCATAAATCACTTTGCATCACTTAAGCTTAAATTTATTTAAAGCTGATGGATATTTAATTTCTTGTAGGTTCAATTTTTCGCGACACACAGTAAAAACTGTCAAGAAATTGAATAGTAGATCCCGAGACTATCCCAAACTAAAAAGTAAACAATTGCTTTATAATATTAATTTAGTTTACTTACAAAACACGACTTAAAAAGTAATTTGTTGTTTGTCATCATGAAATGAAATGTGTAATTTTTTGGCATTTGAGAAAACATAAGATCTTCACTCCGACGACTGGCTCAATTATCATCGATTCAAGTAAACAAAATTTCCTGGACGTCTTATTCGGTTGGTATATTTAGGAGAGACGCTGTTTACTATGTACAAGATATAATTCCGGCAACATAATTTTCAAGTGCTCTATAATATGACTTACCAGTAATTCTCGATCGTTGTCTTATTGAAATGTTGAAAAGAATACAGAAAATGTTGAAAAGTACGATTACCACTTCCTGTTCAGTCTCAGTGCGCTGTAAAAATAAAAACTTAATTAAATATCTAAATAGTTTACAATGTATTTTTAGTTACTTTCAGGACATATTTGCATGTCTATTAGGTCAAATGTCCGTGTACATAAAACTCTAAATATTGTTGACTTCTTTTTTATGATGAATTTAGTATAAATCTAGTTTCTAAAATTTTGTTGTGTGATCCCCGACGCCATGGCCACATACACGATAGTCACTACTAATAGAATTAAAGAAGTCGTCATACATAAAACATCGTTGAAGTTTTTTGTTGTCAGGTAGCGGTTTTATAAGTTATATTTTCATCCCCAAAATACACTACCTCGTAATGTTTTAAAACGCCAGTATTGTAAAGAAGGTTCCTCCTTGGCATCTTTTGCAGACACTGTGCTAAAGATAATATTTTCGTATTTATATTTATGTACATTATGATAAGAACATATTCAAAATTTAATTTTGTCCAGAACTTTGAATTAAAAGCTTTTTATATACATTTTCTGGGACTGCGTGTTACGAGAACTACACGCGAAATGTGGTGAATTTGTACGCTTGCAAAGAATTTACCCTTAGACATTTTGAAACGTTTAATCAAGTATGATGCTAATCAAGGTTTGATCATTGAATATGGCACTGCTACATTTCAGTTAAAACTAAGGTCGAAATATATTATTTTACTTTGACGTTTGACTGCTAAATTTGATCTTACCTAGATCTCATTAAAAACACGCCACTCAAAGATTTTAATGCAAAATAGTTTTGCGCTTTAATTACGACGTTTTATTCAACTTGAGTATTTGAATGAAAGGTTTTTGTATTGTTAACAGTGCCATCGGCTCCATCAAATAACCATTTTAAACAATAGAAACATTAACTGTTTATTAACTGTTTATTTCGTAAGGTATTACCTTATAAAAATTAAGCTTATTAAATTTTTAAGACCAGATATCAGTTTTGTTTTGACGTTTACAGCATAAAAAACTGTAAATGTTCTTATGATTATATCCCAATACAAATGGTAAAAAAATGAATTTCATGCAGACAAAAGACCAAAAATGCAACCTTTGCGAAAACAAGGATAATTACAAATAAATGTTATCAAAACTATTAAATAATCCAGACATGTCGTATAAAAATTACTTAAACAATTCGCTGAGACTAGTTCTCATCAAAAGATATGAGTGAAAAAGATTGATCATAGGAGACGAGAATAATAGCTAAGAAATAAAAGAGAACTACTTGCAAAGTTGCTACTGGACTCTCAGAAAAAAATAAAAAGCGGCTAGAAAATGACTTGCCAAAGAAGATCTTAAAGGATTTAAAGCGAGGATGAAGTTTTGGCTCTCACAAGAACAAAAACTCGCTTACCATGGTCGAATATGCTTAGACTCGAATATCCTTAGGTCGAATGTTCTTAAAGTCACTGAATAAAGCTCACTTGGAATTTGCATGAATGAAACTTCCAAATGAGCTTGATTCAGTCAATTTTTATAAAGAAAACAATCTGAATACTTTGAATGAAAATTTATTCAAAGAATTTGAGGAGTCGTCTGAGTAAAGAGTATCTTCTAGATTGTGTGATGTACGCTATGAAGTATTGCATAATTATTTGGAGCTGCAAGACAACGGGGAAGAGATCATTTGCAAAGGACGTTTGAATAGTTCAAAATTTATTAACGTATTAGAAAGCACCATGCAACCGTAAAGTAAGCGTTAGCTGTACATACAATTAGCTTTGGATAAGTTAAAGGTATGTCCATGGACGTCATTATCTTTAAGCCATCAATTCAAATTATTATTTTTACGCAGGGTTCAAAAAGCACTTTAATATGAAAATTATTCACACACTAAATTTATTTGCGATCATCCTCTCATAATAATCGTACAAATTTTTAGGGGATAAAGCTAAAAGATACTATAGCAATCACTTTGCAATATAAGGGCGATGAATTATTAATCATTCACCTTTATATGCTGGAAATTTGAGGTTAACATTGAGGTTTTCTCTGTATAGCATATAGCAAAGTTTTATGTCAATGTTATTTTTATTCGCTAAATGTATTTTGTTGTATTTTTTACATGTGCATGAAGAATAAAAACTTCTGTTTATTTTTGTAACGGTTTGTCCATGAATGCTTCTGATAAATGGCATTAAACATATAACTAAATAACTAATTTGGAGATAATATAATCTCAGTTATATTCAAACAAAAATATTCCATATTTTGCTATTATTAAATTAATGTTTAGCTTTTCATATTCCATTGTCAAATAATATTTTTCTTGCATAACCTCCATTTCATTCAATTGAAGCGCGTCCGCATGTTTATCAAGATTTCGGGAAGAACGGGAAATTAATATTAAGGTATCGGCTGCTGTTTTAATTACATTACCATTTTATGTAAGGGAGCTGAGAAAGGGGGGCAAAAGCGTTCTTGTAGGGAGCGGAATATTAATTGGCATATTCGTTTTAACACTGCGTTTAATTTCTTCGTTAAAAGGATAAACATTTATAAATCATATTGATGTTTTTAAATTTGGTTTTAATATTATTACCATTTATTTGAAAAAAGAAACCGAATAATTAATATATGTTTAATACAACTGAAAAGTAATATTAGAAAATAGTTTTTCCACTAAAAAGTTTAAATTTAAAACAATGTAGAATTTTCTTCATATTCGAACTCGAAAATAGGATTCGTAATAAAGATATTGAATGAAAATATCTATTAAGGCTGAAAAATATGTAATTAAATATTTGCTTGTCTAAACTCCGGTGATGGCAGATATATATATATATATATATATATATATATATATATATATATATAGGGGATATATATATAGGTTTGGGCCGGACTGGGCCAAGCTAGGCCGGGCTTAGCATTTTATATGTAAAAATAAAATTAAAATTATTTTATTCATGTTTGGATAACCTAGCTATTTCATTCAAGCGTCACCATTACATGGCTCTCTTCCTCTCTAAACTACAAGCAATCAAGTTCTTCTTTTTGGAGACCATCGAGTGACTAATTATATGAACCTATTTGACAGCAAAGAGACGTGATCCTAAATAAATAACTGCATAATCTACAGGGCAAGCTTGCATTTTGTGTTCTGTAGATACTCAACTCAGGACTAATGACAACATGCGTATTCAACAGTATCGTAGCTGTATTTCATTAAAAACTGTACCCTTATCGGTTTAATCATATGTACATAATCCGAATGTATGTATCGTACAATTCATCGTGTGGAAGAGTGGCTAAATAATTTTAGAAACAATACTCATATTGTCTTTTAATAAGCCTTTTGCCATGTCAATATTTTTTTCCTCGTCAATCTTCATTTTATTTGTGTTGTAGTTCCATTCGTTATAGTTATTTCCACAAGTAATGGAAAATTAAATGGTCAACCTTGCCAGAAGTCCGATAGCCGGGTAAGGTTATTATAAAACGGAGTGTGCCCTTTTTCTTGAGGCAACCACGCACAAGGATATGCAAGTAACTTTCCTTTCGTTTAAACTATTGCATGGATCTACATTTTACATTTTGCATTTAATGTAAAATGTAGATCCAATTTATTTTGTTCTCAATACTGTTTTATAAGCCTGTTTGCATATTGGTTAAATATACTTACATATTTCAATTGCATATTGTTTTCATGTAGTTTCTAAGTAACGAATATTTTGTACTTAATGTTTCACCTTTTGTGAAACTTACTGTTTTTTATCACACTTACGGCACTTTTTAAAGATATTTAACCGCACAGTCATTTAAGTGATTTCAATAATGTCATACAATCACTGCTTTAATCAATATTGCTTTTACGGAGGCTGTACAGGTGCTACGAACTCCGCTTATGTGGCAGACCAGGCCACAGCTTCCTATCTCTGACTGGACCAGGCGTGTAGTCAGCCAACCTTCAACATAACACAAGTACTGTTTTATGATTGTATTGGTTTGTTAATTAGTCTTAACATTATGTTGAACATCGTTGGACCCTTAGTTCTTGTGTTTGGTATATCCTCCTACTTGACGAAGATTCCTCCTGAGGCGTGTCCTCTCAACCACTCTCGGGGTCTGTAACTGTCTCTGTCTACTATACTGTGTTTCACTAGTTCTTAAAAATAAAAAAGGAACAAATAAGGTTTAGTACGAGTAACATATTGACAATTTTTTTTTATGTCATGTAAAAGAATATACATTAAAAAGGTTACATTTAAAAAAAAGATGACGTAATTTTTAAATGATTATCTACTTTTTATGACTTAACAATTACATGAATATTTCGAAATTTTCAAAGTTATTTTCTAATATGACATTTTCATAACCCATTTTATTGTGTGTTGTAATCCTTATATATATTAGGATTTGCATAATTTATGGAATGGAAAATGGAAAATCATGGATAGAAATTAAACTTCTTGAATATGTGTAACCGATGCATGTTATGTCATAAGAAAGTATATTTTGACCCATCGTCGTTTAGATACTTCATGTTGATTGATAATTTCTCTCCGTAAATGAAATTCACGTAGCAACAGCGCTTGAAGTTCCCTTTATGAAAATTTCATAGTTTTTCCTTCCTAAAACTGAGTTATTAACTGAACAAAAGACCGAACGATGTGCTCGCCGCTTAACTCTTTTACGACTACTTAGCTCGATCAAAACCTTTCACAGAAATATCATATAAAAACTGTTATGAAAAATAACCTGAACTTTGAAAAATATAATTTAACATTTATCTGACAATTTAAATAAAACTAAAATATTTTCCATTTTCTTTTTTAATATAATTTTTATTCGTGTAACACCTAAGCTCAACGTGCATAGAATTTTGCTATATGGCAAACGTGGGGCTTAGATGTTACAAGTATAAAAATGGCACTAAAAACACGCGTTTTTACAAATATGTTTTTAAATATATTTTAAAAATTGTCATTCCTTGTTTAAAACTGTTTCAAAATTAATATTTTAATTATCTACCTAAATAATTATCCATTGAAAAAATAAACAATTTTTACTTTGAATGTTTTTGACTTTAGTAACAATTTTGTTATCAAGAAAATTTACTTGATTTTTTGTTATTATGGAGGCTAATTTCAATTCGCTATTGAAATACTATTATCAACACTTTGCAAATCCTATAGCCGTTCATAACAATTATAAAAATTTAGACGCCAATTGAATTTTTCCAGAATACTAATAGATATCGTCTGTCAATAAATTGATAATTATCGAGCATAAAATATAAAATGGGATATTTTAACTCTTCTTTATTGTTTCCACAATAAAGGTTAGACATTAGAAATTTATAAACGTTCAACTTAAATAGCATGACTTTTAGTTATGTTTTAAATATGCACTCAGTTTAATTGAAATTTCTCGTATATTATTAAATATCCTCCAAAAATTTAGTTAATTAGAGCCAAAATTTGATCTGCAAACATATATGATATATTTTTTTTATTGAGATAATAAGGAATATTTAAGAAACCGTAATGGCTCTGGGTGACATTTCAGAGCAAACTTTAGAGTTCTAATTTTCTGAAGCGTTTTTAAATTTTGTGGTCTTCTTGAACCTTCCCTTGAAAAACCTAATTATTACAGTTAAGTTACATTCTTTTAATTTACATCAAATAAAAATTAAATATGGATTCATCAGTTATACAAAATTAATCAGTCAATTCGTCGAAATACATTTCAAATGCTCGAATTGTTTCACTAATTCGAATATGATACTTAACGCATTTTATTTATTTCATACTTTACGAGTATTTCCTGCGCTTCCTATTTCCTAGATGCCTGAGCACATTACATACTTGTAGAATGCGTGTGCCAGAATGCAAGCATTTGCAATAGAATTTGTTGTTAATAAATAAGAGCGAACTTTTAGGCTTTTTCCATATACCGTTAACCATGTTCATTATATGCACAACACGTCATAATCTAGTCATAATTAAATTAAAGGTTAGTAAACAAAAATCATGCAATAAGAAAGAAAACAAAATATTTTCATGAAAATAATGGGAAACAATGCGGTAATAATTACATTTTAAAAATATGACTTCTACTATGCTCGTTTTGTAAAATGATTCGAATTGTATTTACAATTGACAAAAAGATAGAATAGCAATATAAATGCTTAAAAACTATAAACAAATTTATTATATATTGTAAAAGAATTACAAGGAGGGCAAAAATAATATATTGTTAATTAATATGCTTTAAAATAATAATTATCTCCGTATTTTTGTTATTATTTCACAATAGGAATCTTAGGAAAACTAGAAACTTGCAATTTATTTATAAAATCGTAGTGAGGCTGTATTTAAAAAATAAATGGTTTTGGAAAGTTATCTATATATTAAAATTTCTAGTCTTTTTACCTATTTGTCTGCGGAACCACTTTTTTGCATTAACCTCACATAAAACCAATTGAATATTCGTTTACCATTAGGATAACGTATAAGAAAGTTTTGCTGCAGAAAAAATATTTCAGAAGGCAAAAACGTATTGATATATTGTATTAACATATTACAATATATTTATTTATTTATCTACTTTAATTTATCTAATTGATACATATGGCGGACTTATTGCTACAAGAGCAATCTCTTACAGCCAACCACAACACTAGTCCAGCCCCGTTCGACGAATGGGGCTGATAACAATATAGGCACATATTACATGAGAATTAATCGTAAAATTGAAAAAATAACAATTTTATTTAGTTTATTGTACGTTATATACTAGAGTTTTTTAAATATATATTTTAAATATAAAATACTTCTAACTTGAAAATAGCTTAATTTCAATGATGCAGGGTAATTATTAAAAATTACCGAATGGAATTGATGTAGTAATCGTTTTTAAATAAATTCATTTTTTATTATTGTTATATATTACAGATTATTTTATAAATTCAAATAAATTATGAATATTTATTGACACATTCCAAAGTATTGTTTACTTTGGAACGTGTCGATATAGCCTTCGTAAGTAAGTTAAGAAACTTTTCCACTTCGCAAGTAGTTTTCCAGCCGGTGTTGAAAAAGGTTCCTCGCATCTAATATTTTATTATATTTTGAAATCAATGCACGCAAAATTACATTCAAAATTTTGTTCTATTTAAATATATATTCACACACACACATATATATATATATATATATATATATATATACTCTTCGAAAAATATGTCTCTTTTGTTTTTGCTTTCGTAAAAACATTTACGAGTTACATTTCATTATAAATAAATTTATTATATTATTAACCTATTTGTTAATGCTTATTTCATATCAGTCATACACCTTTGAAATACATTTACTGACAACTGTAATAAGTACGTTTAATAAATAACAACTGAACGTTACTAGTATGTTTTAATATTATATTAATTTAACTCTTTAATTCCAACTATTTATCTTATTTTAAATTACTTTATATCATTTTTTATTTTAATAGTTAATCACGTTATTGATGTTTCTCTTAAATAATTACAATTAATTTCTGTATCACACGGTAATCAGTTTTTGTATCACACGGTTTAGATTTTTGTTATGGACCGTTTGGTACCATAAGTCACATATAATTCAATAGTCAAATTTTAAGAGCAGCAAATAAAGGATATGGTTTTTAGGGTTCTGTACCCCAAAAGGAAAAACGAATCCCTTATGAGGTCATTTCGATGTCGGTGTGTCGGACTGTCAAGATCCTTTTTCACGGGAATGCGTGGAAGTATCGAGTTTAAATTATTATCAAATACTTAGGTCTACGGTCCGTTAGAGCTGTAAGAAATCAAGCTTCAAAGTAAACGCAATCAAGAAGAACCCTAAAAATTAGAGCATTCACATATTTTGACACTCGCAAATACATCAAAACCTGTAAAGTACTTATAAAACAAATAAAGTAAAAATCCAAAAATCGTTAATTTGTCATTATATCATATAAAAAAGTATTTTATTTAAACTTGCGCCTGTGAAAGACAAAGTAGGCAAAATATTCTCGTTTCAAAAAATTAAATCTTTTTATATAATTTAAAAGGAATAGTATGCATCATTAAATGTTTATAAATGCCTAAATGTGCACGGAACCATCGTAGTGCGAGTTCTAGTCCTGCTTGACAGATTTTTCTTAATTTTATTTGTTGTGTGGAATATAAATTAAAAAATGAATTCACACTTACGTACTGCATTTTTCGGAAATAAGTGGATGTATTATGTTAAACTACCATATCAGCTATCACTGAAGAACTGGAATGACAGGTTTATTATATAGAAACTTTAATCCACAAATTATGTCAATATGAATAATACATTTTATTGATTTGTCTTAGGTTTTTATTTACTGTTGAGCTTGATGAGTGTTTTACGTGACTGACGTTAGCCATAAAACTATATTTTATTAACTCAGCGTTCGCCAATCTCCCGAGAAAGCTTTCTGCAATCACCATTTTTTTTTACTTTGTTTATTTTAAAATCTTTTGTACACATAAAGGTTATTTAAAAAAATATATTTAAAACTTTATTTTTATTTATAACAAAATTACCGTATCTCCGAGGGCACGTCATCGATATTTCCTACTAATCACTAGAGGTAAAAATCTATGCGATATTGACCATGAATAAACTAAGTCACTTTACGGATTCAAGGCGGGAGAAGATACGAGATGGGAATAGTTTTCATATTCAGTTTTTCTGCACAACGCAATAACTAATTCTAACTAAAGATGTAACTTTTTTTAAATTAAAAGCTTTAATCTTTAGCTGATTGATGAATTTATTTTATTGTTATAAAATTTTTGCATGAACCATTCTGTAAAAAACTTTATTCGCTTTTGCACATTTCTAAATATAATTACAACATCAGCACGCTATAAATTAAACCGAAAATATATAGTTATGCTGAGATTTTTTTTATATTGATTATTGAATATATTTGGCGTTAACTTTGTAGAAATTCATTATTCACAATTAAATGAAACTACGTGATGTAGTATTATTTCTACTTTTTTTAAGTTCTTTATCATGACCTAGGTTTCGTTGTATTACAACATCTTCAGGTGGGCTATTATCTTTGCTAACAGCCCACCTGAAGATGTAATACAACGAAACCTAGGTCGTAGTAAAGAACTTAAAGAAAGTAGAAATAATACTAGATCACGTAGTTTCATTAAATTTTTTATATTGATTATTATTATAAATGTCTCATATTTTCGACAAAACTAAAGGGAGACATGCAAAAGTCTGTATAATATTGGGCCTAGGTTTTACAAGAATGAAAGTAAGTAACCCTCAAACAAAGAAAATAGAAATAAACCCTATGTATGTTTTATTAAATCATTTATTAGACAAACGTAAAATCTTGTAATTTCATGAAAAGATAGGATCTTTCAGAATAATTGATAAATGATATTTCTACAAAATTATTTAAATCGGGAAGATGACACAGTATACGGATAATATTATTTTGTTCATAACCATATGAAACTTATAACCCGAGAAACTTGCAAGTCCAACAGAATCATTAAAAATAGCCACATAAAACTCAAAGAGGCATTAATTTTGAAAACACAAAAGGAATTTCAGTATCAGCTAACAATTTCATTTTAATTAATTTAGGCAAAAGCTACACATAAAAAACCGATCGATATTCATTATTGAGCCGAGATTTTTGCGCGACAACGTCTCCTCGGTCTTTTAATTAAATACCAGTTTATTTGACATGCTAAATTTATTTTCTGTATTATTTATTTCTGCACGATAACCCGATGAGTATAAGAATTAAGAGTTCGTTGCGTTGTAGAATCATTACATTGGCGTTCACTACAAGCCCTTTTGCAGACTTTATAGCTGACTGTGGCGTATCGGTTCTCACCGCTGCCGCTTTCCTATGCTGCGTTTATGACTTGTTCACTTATCGCTCTGCAATTACGACTCGTTCACGTGTGCTGTAATGGGTACAGCCGTTGAAGCCGTTGATTCACCTCCCATAAATTCGCGCCGTCTCGTCTGTTCATCGTGTTGCCCGCTAGTATATCGTATTGTCTAGTCGTATCCGACAGGTTGCACTGTTTTGTGGACGTACTTCCTATTCGTATCCGATGACAATGATGTGCCAATAGATTGGTCTCCACGATCTCATCGTTAGTAGTAGTGCGATGCAAAATATCGTTATTTTATATTCACGATTCTGTTTTATAATCGTGTTATAAAATTATTTAAAAAATACAGTATTTGAATTTTTTTTAGTCATTTTATAAAATGCAGAAAAATATAATCGTAAATGTAAGAAAACGAATTCATACCTAATATCTCTAACTGATGTTTATTTAGATTATCTAACCTTAACCCTTTACCTATCAGATGGTACAGTACCATACACAACTCTGTAATGTGATTTCGGTATTTATTTTGTTCCATCTCACTTACTTAGATCGTTAGTGAACGAGGTGAATGACATAAACAACGAAATTACATTAATCAAAAAAGTCAATGTAATATGTGTCAATATACATTAAAAATTTATATATATATATATACATATATGTGTATATATATATATATATATATATATAAATATATATATATATATATATATATATATATAAAGGTTGCACGTTTTTGTCCACATACAATACACTGAACATAATTGTAAGTTATCGCGAAACATCGATTATCACCTAGTAAACAATATTATTAAAATTAAAAATTCTCAATAAAAATTGCAGAACTTTTGTCATTGCCATAAATAATATTAATGGCATACTATTAATATCATTATGATATGGACGGTCGGGACGGTACGGACGGTAAGGACGGTCTTAATAAAAAAAGAACTTTCTGAAAAGTGAACATGTATAAACTTTTCCGATTTTTATAGGCGATTTTAGAATAATATTTCCTCATGTTAACAAAAATTTATTAAAAATTGTAGACTGTAATTTTTTTCCTTATTTAATTTCATATACTACGCTCATGTTAGGAGTTCTAATTTTAACCAAAATAGAATGGAATATATAAAGAACTTTCGTTTCATTGAATCGCCTAGGGTCTGGCGTAATAAATAATAAAAGAAGTGAACATATTTGCCGTCAAAAATAAAACTTGAAGTTTGATAAAAAAATTGTATTTCTTTCTTAATTATCATTCATTTACAATAGAAATTAAAAATATTTAAAATCTAATTTGTATTTATTAATTTTTTCCAGAAGTTTATTCCGGTCTCTAATGGATTGAGGAAAAAACGAATTATATTAAAATATATACTCGTCTATTCGTATATAGACTATTCGGCACATATGGCACAGATTGCGCTCGCGTGGATCTTATCTTATGCTATACCATGATATATCTAGAATTTTTATATATCTAGATATAATTATGATATATCTACATATATAATTTATGATATATCTAGAACCAAATTATATGCAATTTATCTCAACCATCTGAACCTTTTTGCCCCAGAATGTGATGTGTTTATTATGAATGAGAATAAACTTCTTGAAGTGTGTCTTCGTTAGGCGTTGTGATGTTATTAAATTTATTTAATTACTATAGGCGAATAAGTAAATAATAATTTATAACTACCTTGATTTCATTCCAATAAAGTAAAAATAAAAATTACTCATGCTGAAAAGGCTAAAACTAAGTAAATAAACGTCTGTGACTTTGATTAGTTATATTAAAAAAAATACGTTATAATAAAAAAATAGTTAAGTAAATTTGTCGACATAAATAATATTTATGTTCGTTCTTTGATCGAGCGTACTTTAGTATTAAAGCCAACTCCGAACGAACAACAAGATATGATAATGAAAATGAAGCAAATTTCGATATCACATGACACGATCTTTTTATTTATGACGGACTGATACTCTACACAACCTCTTTTTTAATTCCTAAAGTAATTGTCTTTTAAATCTAATAACGTACTTTTGTATGTAAGTAAAACATAATGTATTATAGACAAGTAAATATTAATTTTTTTGGTAGACCAAAACCACCCGTGTTCGAAAAATTCTTAAGGGAATTCTATTAAAATGAAATACTATTATTAACGAGCATACGAGTATTTCTTAAATTAAAAAAAAAATTAATAGCTTATATATATATATAAATATATATATATATATATATATATATATATATATATATATGTATATATATATATATATATATATACATATATAATAACTGTTGATACTAATCCACAGTTATCATTCTGTAGTACGATATCTGGTTCATAATCTACTTGAAGAGCACATAATATAATAATGATGTATGAATGAGAAGTATAAGACAATTTGAAAGTGAAAAATAAATTAAAATTGGGTAGTCTATATGAATATTGCCTTACCATTTTGTAGCATTAACCTTATTATAAATAGTAAAGTTCTGAATTAATAGTCAACTAATTAGCAAGTATGTAGAACAAGCCCGACCTGATACTTTTTCTATTCTATTAGTTTTTTTAAAATTTTTTTCTATCATTTCACATAATTTTTATTTGTTAAATCCGCCATATTCAAAGATTTTATTGCAGTCATTTTATGAAATTTTGCTCAAAAATTGAATTAGTAAGGCGTTAACAACTGATTAAAAAAGAGTGAACATAATTGTGTAATATTATGGTCAATAATAGAGAATAACCAATACAGATCATTCATATAAGTGATCGGTATTATTGAATGCCGAAAATTACCTAAAAATATAACTTATCAACTGCTTCTGTGAATAAATGCATCACAATCATTCACTTTTTTCGGAATGTACATAATAAATTACGAATGACTTTTAAGTCAAGAGTTTATTTGTCTATTCATCGAAAATTTACGAGTGATGTACCATGTAAGCAAAATATTCTTTATAATTTTTTATTCGGGCACCAAGCGCAAAGAAATCTTTATTTTTAATTAATCAACGAAATAGATTACTCATGTTTCCATTTACATTTTTCATTTCACATTTTAATATTTTCAAGGTGAAAATAGAAACTGTATCTACATTTTCAAGAAAATATAACACACATTAACGATACCTGGCAATATAAACACGTGGGGATCGGTTTAGAGTGGAAGTTTTGTATTTTTCACACGGCCAGTAGTAGGTTGGGTTCTTATGTACTTAAGATCTGAACAGTTTTATTAATTAGACAAAGAAGACAGTAAGCATGTTTTGTAAACTGAAATTTCTTTTTTTTTCAATTATCAGAGTTTGTTATTTGGGAAAGAGAATATCTTACGCCCGAGTACAAAATCACATGAAACCGATTTTGTTTACCAATTCTGAGCAAAAAAAATATTTTTTCAGATTGTATCTAGATGGGGTTTTTGTTAGGTTTTACAATCGAAAAAATGAGTGATCTTCTATAAAGCAAGAAAGAAATTTTTCAACACAACATTTAGTAACGTTTTGTGCTTAGAGGTAAAGTATTTTCTGTTTTTGCCTAAAAAGTAGTTTTCATTAGATCATGTGATTCAAATCCTTAATTATTGTTATAAAATAACAGTATTTTAGTAATAACTGGCAAATAATAATTCAGTTTTTGGCCTTTGAATAATTTTTTGATTTTGACTAAATATGACCGTTATAATCATAAATCAATACGAATAGTCTGCAATTTGCCCAATACCAATCCAATTAGATTTTATTTAGTTTTTGTAGGATATCAGTTTAATCTTTTTGACAGTAAAACTTAAGAACTGAAACGAATTACGAGCTTGGAAACTTATCGTTTTATTTGTTCCACCGAACCACAATCAAATAAAAATCGGATGCTCCCTTTAAAATTTCTAAGCCTTCCAAACCGCACCTAAGCATGCAAAGCAAAGTTCACGTAGATACAAGCACATATACTCCGATGTTATTTCTGCTATCCACTAACGTTTCCTTTGGTAACAGCCTTCTATGCTTAATCTCATTGACCTGAATTACTTTGGTCGCTTAAGCAATACTGTATTCATTTTAATTTTAAATAGAAACAAAGGAAGTTTGTGTTACAGAGTCAATATTTGTTTCACAGACCGAAATCATTAATTTCAGAATCAGTAAATATTAAGGTTTTAATAGGTTGTTCATCTATAAAAAATAAAGCATCACATAATGTATTAAGAAGCGACAATGTTACAAGTTATTTAATGGAAAAATTATTGTTTGTTACCTTAAAAATATGATAATATGCAATTATGATCGGTTTTAAGGAACAAAAATTACGAAGATTACTTATTAAAGATAATATATTAAAAACAATCGTAATTAGTTTTAATTATAATTTGTTATTAGCAAGAGATGTATTATATTTTCGTAAGATTTTCTCTATTATAGATAGTATAAGACTTTCAATAATAGAGTCATCCAATTTCAGTTCAAAACAGTTATATTTTCATTCATACAAATAATCAAAATTATGAATCATTGTAAGTTTTAATCACAACACTTCGTAAAATATATCTTATGAGTAGAGATATCTCAATATTTGAGAGAAAATTGGAAAATATTTACAAATATATTTTCGTTTTCTATTAACAACAGTCAAAGTTTTCTTGCAATGGCTTCTCACATACTATTAAAAAGAAAACGAAACAATTACGCTTCCAAATGTATAATATTAATAAGAAACTTCTTATTGATAAACTTTGCAATGAAAAAATAGATAGATATCGCAGTTCAGCACCTTATGACCAAGTGAAAGATTTATATCATATAAACTTAGAAGTCAACGGGATCCAATCAAAATATTTTTGCAGTTCATTGTATTTCAGTGGGGAAATATTAAATTTCGGGGTATTTCTCGATGGTTTCTGCTACTCAATGGAACGTTTCAATATTTTTTGTCTTCGATCCACTAATTCAAAGTTGGTTCTATTCATTTCATGGCGGACTTCTCAGAACTTTAGTGATCTCAGACGGCACAAAACTTTTAATTTTTTATGCAAATTTAAATCGCTGAATTATTAACTCGTTTACATAGTCCAAAAAAAATAAGCCACTATTTGTTTTTCACCACGTAACGTATTAAGGATTTTCACTTTTTTCGGGATTTTATTGGCCGATGTAATTTTGAATTTTTGCACATATTTTTCCAAATTTAACGTTTGACAATTTAACATGAAATAAATTAAACATGAAACTATGCAACATAAAAAATATCGAAAAAATCAAAATCCTCTGAAGAAAAATCGCTGCGTAGTATTGATAGTTGTGGTTTGCTTGAGGCGGAGGAAGTGTGCTTGTGATGGTGGCCTCCAAGGTCATCGGTTTTGCCATGATTACTATCAAAATAAAAGTACACTGGGAGTGACTTTTTTATGCCGCGAATATTATTTTTCTACCCACCAATGAGTAAGAAATGTAAAAAATTAATAATTTTCACTTAGTCATTTCAAGAAAAATTTGTATGAAATGGAAACTTAGCTGAGTTTGTTCAAACACCGTTACTTAAATTAGGATGGATGCTAGGCTTCCTAAGGATCCCTGTAACAACTGCTTGAAAACATGAAATTGACAATGCTAGCTTAAAATAACAGTGGAATTGTATTTACAATAAAACTACTTACTTAACGAAATTTATCCTGAGCTGTGACATGTAAAGTATAGCTCAGAATGGAATTACTTATGGAAATTTTTGGAACGTGAATGCCTCGTTTCTTTCGCAAACTTAACAAACATCTGCGTTCGCAAAATGCGTTCTTGAAAGAATGGAGATGCTAAATGATTCAATGAGGAGGGATAGACTACTGTTAGGTAGAAGCCCTGAGACTGCAGACACAGGACACTATTAGGGGACTTTCGAAGTATTCGGCTTTCCCCACTAGGCTAAAAACTAATAGAGTCTTAAACATAGGATAAAATACCCAGTAGTCAGCTGTGCACCAGTGTTTAGCCTTTTTTAAAATTCAAGGTTTAGGAATAGCTCTCTAATTTAATGAGGCCAATAGTGTTGCGTGTATACTGACATTTGACTTTCTACTGGTCCATAAAACATAAGCGAGGTATTGTAAGTAAATGAATAAGAAAGAAATATTAATTTAGTTCAGCGCAGTTTATCACTTTTTTTTGCAACGCGCGTGATTACAAAACAGGTAATTATTTCGTTATTACACTATTTTGAAGTATATTTTTTTTTGTGTACTGTATTTATTTATTTTATTGAAATAATTATCAAGTCATTATCAATTAGTTTTGACCATAATATGAGGGGTACACTACTGGTGTTATATTTTTAAACTTTTCACTAATGCTCATCCTCCCCTAGCTGACCACTGGATTTTATTGTGAATTTTATTTTCAAGCGAAATTGGTGTCACGTAAAGATAATTTACGTTCTTTAAGTTTAGGTTTGCACATTGTATAATATTTTGATTAAATACAACTAGTCAGCCGTCCTAATGTGAAAGTTATTACAAAAGGCTGGTAATTGGCATATATTCTATACTCTGATAACAGAGTTAATTAATATTTATTACGAAATTTCACTGCCAAATTTTATTTTAAATTGTTTACTCAATATTAGTTTATCCTTTCGAGACAAGCACTCCAGTACCCAGAAGAAAAAATAGCATAAGCTATGGATGCAACTCACAATGGTATGGCAATTAGAAAAGCAAGCAGAATTCAGAGTATTCTTCCAGGCACATTACAAGATAGAATTCTTATATGCGTGCCTGACGGTACCCAAAAATCGGTTTCGCCAAATGTGGATTTCCGTTGATGTCTAACAATCTCTTGAATACAGTGCAGAGCATTATACTGGAAGATAGCAGAAATTATCCTTATGTAAACGGAAGACTTGTTAAGAAATTATTGCAATCATTTTTTATAGGAAATCCTCACTTCCCTTCCTCCTTAATCCTCCTTCTTTCACTCTCCGTGCGAACTCCATGAGCAATTTCAAAAAGATGGTTTATAATATTAAGGAATATTGAACTTCAATTCAGGCTTAGATGTACTAAATTATTTAAAGTGAGTACTGAATGGGTATAAGACTAGCATTGTTACTTGCTCAAAAAATGGAAATGTGATTGCGCCACGTGTATACAAAAATATTTAATAAAATATTAAAGATACATGAGCTATTACTGTTTTTGCTATCTTAATAGAAAAAGGGAGATTGTTTTTTCATGTGTTGTTTTTTTCCATAAATAAGACCTCAGACCTAAGACAGAGATGTTTTAAATAGCATGCTTGACAATTCGTATCTAGATAAATTTGATACTGTCATTCCGTCACCATTCAAAAAATCTTCGACGCCTAGAACTATGAAGAGAATTAGAGCAATTTTCTCACAAGAATGGAAAGAATTTGAATGAAGAAAAAAAAATAAAAAAGACGTCACCAAAAGAAGAATGCTAGAGCGACAAAGAATTAAGGAAATCCAAATAAGAAATAACGACGAAGTAAAAAATAAAGGCAAAACTTGACAATTACGAGGAGCTTAGAGTGAGTAGTTAAAGATTAACAAACGACAAGGAAGTTAAAATTATAGAGGACAGGAATGTTTCTAAGGTACACAATAAAGCCGTTACGTCTCCTAACAAAATTCATATTCTTTCTATTACTTCTTTAATTGAGTGGCAGAAAAAGAAAAAATGGGACCAAAAATTCGATAACTTTACCATTAACCCTAAAGAATTTGACTTATTTTTAAATAAGCCATTACTGATATTGAATATATTTGGCGTTAATTTTGTAGAAATTCATTATTCACAATTAAATGAAACTACGTGATGTAGTATTATTTCTACTTTCTTTAAGTTCTTTACCGCGACCTAGGTTTCGTTGTATTACAACATCTTCAGGTGGGCTATTAGCAAAGATAATCTTTGCTAGATATTGTAATACAACGAATCCTAGGTCGTAGTAAAGAACTTAAAGAAAGTAGAAATAATGTTACATTACGTAGTTTCATTTAATTGTGAATAAGCTATTACAGAAAACAAACTTTACAAAATGGATGACCACAAAATTTTCTCAATCAAGATTCTAATTAATAATTTTTAAAGTCAAAAGGCAATTAAATTATTATGAATATTACTTTTGATATATATTACATAATTAATATAGGTGAGTCACCAGAAATATTCGATATCTAGTTAGTAACTAAGGGAAAAATTGATTTTTAGTATTTTATTTTTGGATAATTGTAGTTTTAAAATATCAGAGAAGTCAATTTACTTGTTGAATAAAACAGGTTTTTTGAATTTGCTATTAATTTTTTTGAATATAATATTTTAATATATGGCGGTTAGTTTTATAAGAAAGTTAGATAAACGGCTGATTAATTAATAGCATTTGCTTTGTTCTTGTCTTTTCATTGCAAAACCAACATTAATGTGTATTCGCGATTTTCGTTAAAAGCTGATTACTGGTGCGGTTATCCTATAGTAATAAATCTAACAAATATGCGTACATGTAATGTATATGAGGATTAAACAGAATATCAAAAATTTCCGTACCAGTATTATGCTAGGAACTGCATGATTTTCATTTAATTATATTCAGCAGATAGTTTCTCTTCCTTTTAAGTATGCTAAACAAATACAAAATATCTTTTGAATTAATATTTTCTAATATTATTTTAGTATTTTCTTACCCCTTAATAGAAAAATTTTAAGTATAATATACAAAATAATAGTATTTTTTTCTGTTTAACATAAATTTGCAGTATAATTTCCTTAATAAGTACAATTTCTTCCATTCCACTACATTAATAGTAAAATTGCATAATAATAATAATTGAACACAATTCAATATTAATAATTTAACACAATTATTAGTATTTAACACAATTATTTAATGTTATTTATAAGAGAAGAAATGATTTGGGCATCAAATTATTCTCATACATGACTAAAAATAATCCATTTATAATTACGTTATCATTTGTAGTAGCACAGCTGTGAACATAAACGTTAAAAAAATTATTCCCGTAAACGAAAACATTTAATATGTTCTATTCGACGTGCTAAATTCATGGGTTAAATATTTCATGTCATTTTAGTCCACATTACCATAGCATAAAATGCGTGCTGCGCCGATCAGCTTCACAGAGTAACTATAGTTACTCTAACTGACCTTATTTAAATCTACATCTATTCCTTCAAAAATAAGTTTTTCATATTTTTCTAATACACGGGGGAAAACCCGTAGTAAAAAGATGGTTACCTATATATCATTTGACGTCACAAAAGGAAATACACTCTTGAAAATAGTAAAAACACCGAATTGTCGAGCGTCTTTAATTTTTTATTTGTTAATGGAGTTATTTTCTAACTGATTTGGTATATGTACCGGTAAATTTGAAACAAATTAATGAAATTACTTATTACTCGATATTACATTACCTCGTGTAGTACAATTAGACATAAAGAAAAAAAAATTAAATTTTCATGGTAGTCAAATGATTTTTAATCGATTGCTTAAAGGAGGGATTGTGAATTGGATTGTATTTTTATACGTATAATTTATTTTATACCTTCCGATTTTGTAACCTAATTCGGATTATCCTTTTTTTAATTGGATTATCCACTGAAGAGACCAGACGCAATTACCGGATTTGAATGATACGTTTAGGTCTAATGACAATCTAATAAGAATGACAATCTAAAGGCTATTTTCATTTTTTTAATTTTTTTAGTTCGCTTATAATTCAGTGGATTGCTGAAGTCAGTTCAATAAACCACTGTAATTCTGAAATACTAGCTATACTTAACACATAATTACAATTCTGCCATTCCTGAGAAAATATGACCTGTACCAATAAATATGATCTGTAATTTTTAAAATTATCTGTGTTGTATAAACAATAATAAAAAGCTATAAAAACAATTACTTGTATTTCATCTGCTCTATACAACATCATTTCACGTTTCTAAAAATCTGCTTTTTGATAATTTTTATTAATATGGGGGTATCTAATAAAGATTAAATACTCTTTGTCTTCTTTGTTAATATTTCAGCCATATTTTACCGTATGTAATTCTTCGGGTCGTTAAAATTTTTCAATCACCCCATAGATTTTCATAACATAAAAATCTTTATACTCTACTCTTATACTACAAAATTTAACTTAGCAAGAACTACACCCATTCTTTATCTTCATTATGACTTCTACTTACACTCATAAACATGAAATATAAACTTGTATAAAAGTAGCTTTTTGCATGGTCGTTAATTGCATACAAGTCGGATATATTTACCATGTGTACTGTGCTGTAAATATCGCTGCAACCGTGTCACATCAAAGAAAGGTTTTACTACGCCGTAAATTTGATCAGTCTATCTGTTTGATTACATTCATATCTTTCACTTACAACTTTCGTATAGTTTACAATACAGTCACGATTATATCTGCACATGTATTATCTTCAGACAGCGTTTCCTCTTTATCAAACGCTTATTAATAACAAATCTGTTTTTGAATCCACTTTGCATTTACCTTTTCGAAGAACTTGTATACTTGTGTTGTGTTATATAATAAAAAAAAATTCGTAAAAAATAAACCGATAGAAATAATAAATGACGTGTTAGGGCAAATTAATTTACAGAATATGGTTTTATCATCGTCGCTTTCTTCACTGAGTTCATTAGTTTTCTCTATATTGATTACAACAAATTATGTCACTTTCGGACGTACAATAATTATAACTGGTGTAACATGCAAAAAGTAGTCAAAAGTTTGAGTAGTATTTGGACAATCAATGGTGACGAATACTTGGAATATCTTTTTTGTAAGGCATATCATATAAATGAATAACGATATATGCTATTTTACTCCTTATATGTCATTATTTTACCCACAGTTTAATTTTCTTCGGCGTTTTTCGATAATTGTGTTTTAAAATTACGCTGTTATCCAGGAAATCTGGTAAATAAGATCAAATTTTGTAACAGTCGATAGGAACTGGTGAAAAGAATGTTTAAGATTGATTCAATTTATTATAGAAAATATCTAAATTTAGATGTTACTAACTGAGGAATGCAGACTTTCTACGATTTCAATTCTTTATTATAATTTTTTCACTCAAAATATTTGTGACATTAATTCGGTTTTCTATATACTCTATGATGGCATTATCATTGTTGAATCATTCATCAGAATTATCATTTGCCGTATTAGGTATTTAACAATTTACAAACTAACCTCCATTTTGAAAGCTCTTTTGGTGTTCCTGAATTTTTATGGTATAAATTATTCTGCCAATTTATCTCATTTTAACCATTATTTTCGATTCGTTCTATTAAGGGGAGTTGAAAATTGATTTAAAGAAAAATATAAGCACAAGTAACCGATCATCGATTTTACTTTCGGAATTTTCTGACAACTTGTATTATTTTCTTAGCCATTTTAAGCTGAGGAAGATTTATGACTCAATATTATAGTGCATCTAATAACAAAAATGGGCTTTGCAGTGAAATTTTTGTCGATAAGCGATTCTTAATACTGCTCGACTATTTATTCGGTCCGAACGGATTTTTGGAGTTCACTCTTTAAGAATCGATTTTCATGTATAGTGCCCGGTATGAAGTTTCATGAGGAGTAAAAACAGAAGATCATATTCAGAGCGTGCGAAGTTCAGAGCGTTAAAAAATTACACGGTTACCCGTTAACACAGTTATGCGTTAGGTGGCCTCTCCGCATAACATTTCTCTGTATCTTATTTCAAAGTATTTATTTGGCATTTTCTTATTACGTAATCGCAATGACGAGTGCGACACGTATATTGACATTTTCTTATGGCATAATCGCATTGACGGAGTGTGACACACATAGTTTATATCGTTCGCTTATAATAAGATAAATGTACTTATGTGTAAAATATTTAGTGTCTTCTATCCTAGAAAATTAATAAAGTCTCTTTTAATTTTAACTTCTTAATCTGACCTCACTAAATGATTTAATTTAGTTGTATAAATTTGAAATTGTTCATTTGTGCTTTACTTGAAAATAATTATTAAAGAATTTTCCATTTATATTTAATGATGGAAAGGAGTAAACTCCAGACGCGGAGCTGATACGCACAATTTTTCCCCTAACTTTATTAAAGTCTAAACATTGAATACTTAAACCTCTTAAAATAATTCGTATCTAAGGTACATTTTTTTATACATGGAACCGCAAAAATTATATCTTTAATTTAATAGCGAAAGACTGTACAGTAATTTTGTAAACTTTGCATGATTGAATGTATTTTTTGCAAATATTTTATAGTATTTTATCCATATAAAAATACCGGTTTTCATCAAGGTATTAAATACTAAGTCTATTATAGTCAGCATTATGACACTATTTGGTTTTATTATCTTAGCCTTCATTTCGATTTTGATTTGCAGAGTCAGAAACTTGTTATTGCAATGTATCAATTTCTTATTTCAAGTTCGAATATTTATTATTCTGTTTAAAGTTACCTAATATAAATTGTAGCTTAAACATCAATAGTATTACTCCAATCGAATGAAACTATTTTTTAAAAATTACATTGCCTATAATTTCTTCTAAAAAACACTTCATAAAATAATCTTTAAAGGATATAGTATATAGAAGGTTATAGTCCTATTTGTAATAAAATTAATTATTATTTTCCTCTTCAACGTAAGATAATAATGTTTTCTAGCTTTTGATAAAAAGCGGTATAATAAGATATCATGCGTTAATTAATTATTAAACATGAATTAAACTAAAAAGGTGAAAAACATATTTTTTTAAATTTTAGTTACTCTAGTTTAGTGTTATTTTTTGTGTAAATTAATGACAAAGAAAAAGATGTATATGTACAAATCAAGGAAGCATGCAAAAAACAATTGTTATAATGCAATTAATAATAACATAATTAAAAATAATAATATAAGCCGACCCTGAAATACTGTATAATGAGACCCAAAAATAAGAATTTAATTTTTTTTTTCTAGCTAGCTATTTTACGAATTTACCAGGTAAATATGGCATATGTTATAAGCATAGGTTAAAAACAAAGTAATATCTCTTATATTTTTTCACCGTTATTATAATCACGATAAATAATTTTTGTTCATTGAATCTACTGACATCATAAAATGAACTTGCAGCATACGTTAAAAAAACATATTTTTTCTACGTTGTAATTTATTGTGACATTTTTATTTTCTTAGCAATTTATCTTCCTCATAACAGGTGGAGTTTTACTAATATATAATATCTGCCGATTTCATGAAAGCTGACATTCTTTCAATTGGATTATAGTTTCAAAAGAGCTAGTTGCGAATCTAGAAATGCCAAATTCATAGAAGGAAATTGAAAATCGTATAGAATATTTATCAGCATTTTAAGTACAGGCTGAGAAAAAATCTAGCCCCTGCTTATGCTGTATGCGACAGGATGGTTATTAATAAATCATAATTGATTCTAATAAAATACGAGGGTACAAAAGAGGTTCAAGGTCATTAAAATTATTTTCTAACCAAATAATTCAAATATTATTACTTTTGGAGATTACTTTCTATTGGATGCCACTACAAAAACCATTAATTTTGATTTCCAACGAATCTAAAGAAAAGATAGAAATCAATTTAAATACATATGACATATAATACTAAATGCCATTTTAAGTACTTTTAAGTGTAAATTGTAATAATAAAATGCAATTATGCGTTAGGTTATATGACTATGTTTATAATTTACTTGTTTATCAAATTAATTGCATTTTATTTTGCTATAAGTTTCTATAATCGATGATTTATGTAAAATGTGAACGGGACTATTTAATATGAAACGATGATTTTTGAGTTTGCAAAAAGAGAGAAGGTTAAGGTGCAATATATTGGTTTCTCTTGCCGTTAGCTAGTAACTGATTTATTAGTTTACCCTTAATAATTTTTGTGTACTTCTGATTTGTTTCAACAGTTCCTATTTAGACACATAAACAAAAGAAAAGAAAAATATTTTCACGTTGTTCAACTTTTGTCTAGAAAAATTAAATTAAAAATATTGTAATATTTAAAAAAGAATCGCATATCTAATATTAGAAACAATTATATCAATATGAAAACAATTAACTGAAAATATCATACAATCTTGTTTACTGGATAAAACGATAATTTAAAATGTAGTTTTTTTATTATTTTACGAGTATTTAATGAAGTCGATCATTATAATGAAAAATCAAGAGGGAGGGGGGGGGAGGTCTTCTAAATTAAATTCCCATATTGATAACGAATTATAAGCGTCGAATGATGAAGCATGATGGAACGCTTTTGATACATAATAATAACTATTTATTTATAAAACGTAGTAATTTACTTTAATTTAATTTACTATAAAATATATTCTGTTGAAAACAGTGTTGAAATTGATTTATTGAAGAATCATGTAAAAAAGACGATATGCAATTACCTACCTATACTGGAGTAATTGGTATTTTTTGAATTACATAATATTTTAAAAAGAATAGTCAATGTAAATTTAATTCGTTTTGAAGGTATCAGAGAAACTGAGATAAATTTTTGAGACTATTTAAATTGATTATTCAATATGGTAGAAGAAAAATATAAATCAAACAGGCAGACATTAGCCACACGAATGTAATGTGCGAAGTCACCAAAATAGGAGGATATTTATGAGAATATCTTCGAAGTACGAAAAAAAATATGCCAAGTAGAAACGAGGTATATTATTAGTCTTCTAATACCTAAGTAAAATTCAGTGTGATCGCATAAATAATTTTTAAGCGCATTTTTTGATTTCCTAATTTGTAATTTTTGTATTCACGTTTTCTTAAGATCGTCTTTTATTTCGAATTTCTCAACTGTGGAACCATGAATGTTAGCTGAACGAGCACTATGCTGATATCCTCCTTAAACGTATTGTAAACAAACATTTTTCTAGCTACTTGTATTTAAAGTAAAACTCGAAAATAATGCAATAACTTTTGTTTCAATATTTCATTCTAAAATTATTTACATCTCTTTCAAATTAAGCGAATATATTCTCCTTCAAGAATTGTATGAATTTGGTTCGTGACGACAACTTTTAAATACAAAAATTAAAATTGGATGGAGTTACTATTGATACTCGTTTTATGCAGGCAAATAAAATATAAACGGAATGTAGACGCTCACAAAATCGTTTTGAATTTACCTGGACCAAAAAGAGAAGCAAAAATGCTGCAGCTAGCCGAACACTGAAAAGGACGGATGGTCGAGCTAGAAATCTACCGGAACGGACAATCGCATACGTGTAATATGTACCGAAACATGATATAAACAAATTTGCGCGGGTTTTATTGGACCATATAATATCTCCTGATAGTTGCAGCGGAGAGTTAGTATACGTATGAAGAGATAGATAATTTACTAGGAAATATTTTCTTCTCTTCGCTACTTACTTATCAAACACCTAAATAAGTGATTAGAATGATACCAAAATAGTTCAAACAACAATTTTATTATGTTTAATATAAAAGAAAGAAATGATAATTAATTCATGTAGCTACCTACGCTTACCATATTATCAGTAATATTTTACACAAATTTCGCACCGTAAAGTGAAAAGTTGGAGAGTTATTTTTATTAGCTGAATTTATTTCAAACATGCACGTTTACTAATCCTTCTAATAGATAATAATGAAATGTATATTGTTTTCAAACTGTGAACATTATTTTACCGAAGTAAGAAATAATTTAGGCACTAATCATTGACAATACAATTTTTAAGAATTTCGCAAGTAAAGTCAAATGCTTTTTGATGTAGTAAATTACATTCAAATATAGCGTGGAAAATTTTTTTTTATTTATTTGACCTCTGTATTTGAATCATCATACATGTATTATTTTACGTTTGTTACTTTCAAAATAATAAAATATTGTTTCACAAATCATATCATTATTCGCACCACTCATATAGAGATTAAAATAATTTGCTCGATTACATCTAAATAGCTCTGAGATCCAACCTAATTGAAAAATAAAAGCGTCATACGTACAATCAAAATTTATAAAATAATTCAAAACTTATAACGTTTATTTAATCGAAATAATAACGTGTCAAAAATAATAACATCGTTTAATAATGTATAGTGAGGTCTACATTCCGGTTTATATTTTATTCGCCTGCATAAAACGAGTATCAATAGTAACTCCATCCAATTTTAATTTTTGTATTTAAAAGTTGTCGTCACGAACCAAATTCATACAATTCTTGAAGGAGAATATATTCGCTTAATTTGAAAGAGATGTAAATAATTTTAGAATGAAATATTGAAACAAAAGTTATTGCATTATTTTCGAGTTTTACTTTAAATACAAGTAGCTAGAAAAATGTTTGTTTACAATACGTTTAAGGAGGATATCAGCATAGTGCTCGTTCAGCTAACATTCATGGTTCCACAGTTGAGAAATTCGAAATAAAAGACGATCTTAAGAAAACGTGAATACAAAAATTACAAATTAGGAAATCAAAAAATGCGCTTAAAAATTATTTATGCGATCACACTGAATTTTACTTAGGTATTAGAAGACTAATAATATACCTCGTTTCTACTTGGCATATTTTTTTTCGTACTTCGAAGATATTCTCATAAATATCCTCCTATTTTGGTGACTTCGCACATTACATTCGTGTGGCTAATATCTGCCTGTTTGATTTATATTTTTCTTCTACCATATTGAATAATCAATTTAAATAGTCTCAAAAATTTATCTCAGTTTCTCTGATACCTTCAAAACGAATTAAATTTACATTGACTATTCTTTTTAAAATATTATGTAATTCAAAAAATACCAATTACTCCAGTATAGGTAGGTAATTGCATATCGTCTTTTTCACATGATTCTTCAATAAATCAATTTCAACACTATTTTCAACAGAATATATTTTATAGTAAATTAAATTAAAGTAAATTACTACGTTTTATAAATAAATAGTTATTATTATGTATCAAAAGCGTTCCATCATGCTTCATCATTCGACGCTTATAATTCGTTATCAATATGGGAATTTAATTTAGAAGACCTCCCCCCCCCCTCCCTCTTGATTTTTCATTATAATGATCGACTTCATTAAATACTCGTAAAATTATAAAAAAACTACATTTTAAATTATCCTTTTATCCAGTAAACAAAATTGTATGGTATTTTCAGTTAATTGTTTTCATATTGATATAATTGTTTCTAATATTAGATATGCGATTCTTTTTTAAATATTACAATATTTTTAATTTAATTTTTCTAGACAAAAGTTGAACAACGTGAAAATATTTTTCTTTTCTTTTGTTTATGTGTCTAAATAGGAACTGTTGAAACAAATCAGAAGTACACAAAAATTATTAAGGGTAAACTAATAAATCAGTTACTAGCTAACGGTAAGAGAAACCAATATATTGCACCTTAACCTTCTCTCTTTTTGCAAACTCAAAAATCATCGTTTCATATTAAATAGTCCCGTTCACATTTTACATAAATCATCGATTATAGAAACTTATAGCAAAATGAAATGCAATTAATTTGATAAACAAGTAAATTATAAACATAGTCATATAACCTAACGCATAATTCCATTTTATTATTACGATTTACACTTAAAAGTACGTAAAATGGCATTTAATATAATATGTCATATGTATTTAAATTAATTTCTATCTTCTCTTAAGATTTGTTTACATAGGTCAAACTGTAAGACATTTGCTGGAAATCAAAACTAATGTTTTTGTCATAGAAAGTAATATCCAAAAATAATAATATCTGAATTATTTGATTAGAAAATAATTTTAATGACCTTGAACCTCTTTTGTACCCTCTTATTTTATTAGAACCAGTTATGATTTATTAATAACCATCCTGTCGCATACAGCATAAGCAGGGGCTGGATTTTTTTCTTACCCTGTACTTAAAATCCTGATAAATATTCTATGCGATTTTCAATTTCATTCCATGAATTTGGAATTTCTAGATTTGCAACTATAATCCAATGGAAAAAATATCAGCTTTCATAAGATTGGCAGATATTATATATTAGTAAAACTATAACTGTTACGAGGAAGATAAATCGGTAAGAAAATAAAAATGTTACAATAAATTACAACGTTGAAAAAGTATGTTTTTATTAACGTATGCCGAAATTTCATTTTATGATTTGTCAGCAGATTAAATGAACAAAAATTATTTATCGTGATTATAATAACGTTCAAAAAATAAGCGATGTTACTTTGCTTTTAACCTATGCTTATAACATGTGCAATATTTACCTGGTAAATTCGTAAAGTAGCTAACTAGAAAAAAAATATTTTCGATTTTTTCATTTTCACCATAACTACAAAAACATATTCGCAGTATGTTATTAATATCATTTAGGTTCTGAACAGAAATTACAGTGATTTATTATTCCAAATACGTACGCAAAATGTAAATCATATTAAAATGTTTCTTTTGGTGGAAGTATAAAGGAATTATTATTATTACTACTTCAATGATGAGACATAAATTTAAAAAAAATAATTTCACTTTATTGAAAATTTTAAGTACACAGCAAAATGCAAAAAATTGTTAAAAAACGATCAAGTTATACCCTCTTAAAAACGCCCGCGTCATAATTAAAAAATTTATGAATATTTAACAAGCTATCGGCCAAATTAAAATATTCATAAATAAGATTGGTCGTTCATTTGAATGAAATGACTTTTATTTTAATGCCAGAAGGCAAAAGTTTAAAAATTGATTATTAAGCTAAAATTGTTTCTTACCCTTTACCTAACACTTGCAATCTGGCTAAGGTCCCATAAACCTTGATGATATATTACTTTAAGTAAAAAAATAACTTGATATAAAGTAATTTTTTTAGTAGTTTTGTACATGGTAATTATACTCTGTAAAAATGTATTTGTTAAATAGTTGCCAACGAATGGATTTAACATATATTAAGAAATAGCATATAATAAGGAAAATTATATTATTAAATAGCTAGAAATCTCTAATATTCAGTGAATATAAATTCACTGAATAATTTTTATGTTTCCGCTTCTCAAAACGGAAAAGCGGAACCATTAGAGGATCACTTGGTTGTCCGATCTTTCGTCGGTCTGTCTGTCAAAGTCCTTTGTCTCAGAAACGGGCTGAGATATCAAGTTAAAATTAATATCGTATTTTGAAACCAATATCTGAAAAAAATCATGTAAATTTTTTTTTAGTTTAGCTGTAAAAAGTCATGTAAAGTTTATATAGTTTATGTAACAAAAAATATAACTCTTTAAAACATAAGTTTTTCTTTATTTTCAACATTTTCTTATTCACTAATCATCAAAACATATTGGGTACTTCTGGTCGACCTACAATCTTGAAACCTGGAATAATGGATAACTCGTAGTAAAAATAATAGGAAGAATAAAAAATCAATGCTTCTTAATTCTATATTTTTTTGTAATATGCACGTGTGAAATATGTAGTAAGGAAATTATTTACGTTCCGAAAAATAAAAATTCTGTAAAGAAGTTAACAGAAATTCTATTTTTGAATGAAATGTTTATGAATCCAAATATACATTAAAACCTCGTAGTGTGATTTATATTCTTGGTAATCAGATTTTATATTACGAAATAGTTCAATTGCGCAGAAATATACCTAGCGAGATCTTTCTTTTTATATTTCGAGGTGATTTCATCATACCATAATCCTCTTATACCAAATCCAAGGTTGAGGAATTTATCAATTTAGTAAGCATTGTCGCCAGATACCACATCCAAAATCATCATGAAAAATATATCTAGGAAAACAATTTATAAAAGACACATTTATTATTTGAGAAGCCAAATTTATTATTACTGGGAAGAAACTTCGCACAAAACTAGCGTAAACCAGAATCAAATATTCATTTAAAAACAGTGCAAAATTGACGTAATATTTTTAAAATAAAGTTCAAACAAATGAAAAGAAAATTCTATAATTTCATCTTTAAACAAATGTACACAAATGTTATATAGGTAAAAAGAACTTTTAAAGTACCATAAATTTCATTTCAATTTTTTTTAATCATTTATTAGATAAAAAAACGCCCTTTACTCTATTTCAATCTACGTGCCTACGATACTTTAGGCATCTCCATAAAAGTCATTTTAGTTTGACGGATGATTCCTTGAGTAATTAATTACCTATTTTAGTGCATATTTTGGCAAACATTTCTGTAATTATTTAATATTAATTTTTCTCGTATGATAGGCCATCTAAATTAGATACGTAATTAAATTCGTACAACCAAATTAAACCTTAAGGTCTCTACTAGGAAATGGTGCTGTGTTTTTTTATATAATACAGTATAATTGAAATTTTATTTAAAATTAATTAAGTTAAAATATTAGAAGCCAAGCAGAGGGGGCTGTCTGATTTTGCAAAACGAATAAATTTATTTTTAATAAATTATTACGGAAATAAAAATACCAATTCAAATGGACTTTTGGATAACTTAAATGCATAAAATTTTCTTTCATGTACAGTTTCTAATTCTAATATTTTCCTTAACGATACAAACAACATAGATGACCAAAAACTTTTTGACGTTCAACTTTTTGATTAGCGCTAATTATGATATTATTTTATAATTAAATTTAAGGTGTAAACTTTTCTGACAATTTATTATCAGAAAAGTTTCATACACCTATACTTAAAACTGAAGGAAATTTTAATGCCAACTAATATTCCACCAGGTGAACGAAATCGCTCAAGTCTACATAAATATAATGATGTAAATGATGTTATGCGTAATAATTAGCATGTATGCAGACACTGATACATAAAAATAGTAATTTTTGTCCGTAATATATAACCTTAATTAAAAGAAAGGAGAAACAGCACATCACCAGCAAAATAATTAAACATGTACCGAGACTCTCAGTATTTTTAAATCAGAAGAGGTATTTTCCTCCACAATAATAATTTGTACATCAAATTCCCTAGGAACTCGATGTGCAAATTAACGAAGTTTAAGAAAATACTAATTTCAAGTGAGCCAATTTTACGGAAAACGGCTAATCAAAATAGTTTTTAACTTTTAAATTCATACTTTTCACTACTGCATGTAAAAATTATGTAAAATATTTGTTTAATATTATATTATAAAATACGAAAACGTAGGGATTTTTTAAAAATAAATTGAACAAATTTAAGAATTAATTGGTATTTTCTTCTAAATCAGTTGGTATTTAGAGTTTAAAAATTTGTGAAATTATATAAGGAGGATGTCTAAAATTTTGGCTTTTGAGAAAAATTAAAGTATTTTAGAATTTTATGACTAGTTCGACAAATTTATATATTTAAAGAGAACCTCTTAATCAGTTTAATTACTAATTACAATGTAATACACCCGGAAATGACAAACACATAGGTATACTCTCTCTCTCTATATGTATATATATATATACATATATATATATATATATATATATATATATATATATATATATCTGTGTGTGTGTGTATACACGCACAAAAGTGCTAGTACGTAAACACGTGCTAACATACATAATCCTGATATAAAAATATGTGTAATTACAGAAAAAGGGCTTACGGAGATTTTTCGCAAGTGTACCCACTCAGGATGCAATAATTGTTAAGTTTTTGCAGCTTAGACAAAGAATGATTTATAATAGAATATAACTGTGGGTCGAGTTATAAGGGGACAGAAATAGTTTTCAGTTTTATTAGCTTTGAATCATATTTATTTGAATATAATTTATTATGCCAGTAACTTCCGTACCTTCCGCGCCGCAATAAAATAATAAATTACGGTTTGCACCCTTATTATTAAGTTTATTGTCACTAAATTTATCTCATTATATTTAGAATAAAAATTAATTTGCCATACTTCTTACAGTTACCGTTATTATACTATAGATTTTACATTTTTTGATAATGTATTATATAAAATTATTTGGAAGCGCAGGCTACAGTAACATAAAGTATCGAGAATGTAGTCTAGTGCGTTAAATGTGCACAGGGACGTGGTGGGCTTTTATTATTCTCAAAAATATGAGGATATTTTCAAATGAGTACACTCGTTAGCAAGAAAGATAATTTCCAATGGAAATACTTTCAAACATTTCCTCCGTAAATAAAATCGTGAATCCAAAGGTACAGTTATATTTTTTGTGAGAAATATAAATTTAATAAATATAGATATATTTAAATAAATTTGTTAATAAATCCGAATTAGATATATTTAAATAAATTTACATATTTAAATAAATTTGGCAATAAATCGGAATTATTTTAGATCTTTTAACACATAAATTTCGTTTCAAAAAATATTGAGAAAAATCCGTTAAATGCAATTTGTCATTAAAATTCCAAGTATCGATAAAAAGGTGAGTTTTATAACATATTTTCTTACGGTAAATTGGTAATTTATTTATTCAATAACATTTTTTTAAAAGTAGGAATAAGATATGAAACAGAAGTATGGGCTTATTATGTGAAATAGAAATATTGGTTTATTATGTGAAATAAAAATATGAATTTGGTATAGTGAGTATATAAATTTCACAATTTTTTTAAATGGTGGAATACACATAAAAAACAACATTTTAAACAAATAAGGTTCGTCGTAACTAATTTGTTGTAAAAAAAACTATTTCAAAACATTCACCCAAAATACCTCCATTTTTTTTATCGCTAAAACATTTTTCGCTTTTTTCACTTCTAATATATAATTAGATTCTATATACTCAATTAACATATAAATGTAAATATTAATAATAATAGTGAAAGAAGGCAGTTAATAAGGTATTAAAAAGGTATATAATTATGACAATTACCTAACTTATCGTCAACAAGGGTAATCAATTTTGCCAAACTTGAAATTTAATGTTTAATCTTTTATTTATGATATATATATATATATATTTTTTTTTTTTTTTTTGTTTTTTTTTCCTAATAATAAATTCGTTTTTGTATTTATCTTCAGGTTTTTAAGTGCATTTTTAAAGATGGTTAAACTGAATTTTGACGTTATTATCAGTAACGCTCATTGCGTCCTACGAGAGAAAGGCATATAATCACTTATACAAATTTTCATGTTTTTTTTTCAAAGCCGATTACTGATTATACTATATTTTTATAATATTTCTGAAAAAACAGCAGATTTACGAATAGCCCTGATTTCGTAAATACAGACCAAGGAACAGTTCAGAAACCATTGCATTATTTTGCAACGTCTGGATGGGTTGACATCTTTCTCATAAGAAAGGTGAGAACATAGTTCCCGTGGTTGCAATTTGAATTATTTTGAAAGAAAATATTTACTACATTTTTACGTGTATACAGAATTGTGGAATATTTATATACTAACACGTGAAGAGAAAACTATGTACTCTTTTCTAAGCATATTGTGAGCAGGAAGAATTATGAGATTTGGCATAGTTAGGTTTATATTGTTATTTTTTCAACAGTTATTTATATTAAATTTTAAATTTCATAAGTATATTCGGGAATTAATTTAAACAACACATGCTAATGACGTATTTGTACACGCTATCAGTTAAATTATTAATTTATTTTTATTATCTATAAAGGAACAAAATTCAAAAGAAATATGTGCGATGATTATAGAGATATTATACCCTTTGACAAATATAAAAAAAATTCACAATTTTTACCTCAAAAACATTCAAACTTAGAAATTTAATGAATTGACGGGCAAATTTCGTCCACTAGTTATTATACAAAATACATATAATCATTACGCCAAAGAGAAATTGAAAAATTACGCCATTATCATGCACTCCTTTCTTTAAGAATGGAATTATTTTAATTTCCGGTCATCTATAAATATATCTTTATTGAGCAATCAAACGATAAAAAACTCCTCGAAGACTCTCAAAGGTTCACTACTTCAGATATACATTTACAGCGAATTTTTTTAAATTTTGACTTGTTATTAGATTCAACCAAAACTAATTAGTAAACAACTTATTAGTAAATAACATTTTTTGGAATTTATAACTTGTCGATCATCCGTTTTAGTTACTTGAATAAAAAAAAAGTGTAAATTTATTATTGTAAAGTTCCGTTGGTTGTAACTAGCGGAACTTTGTTGCTATATTTATTATGTGAATAGCTGTCGAATTTGTTAAAAGATAATTTTTTAAACAAGTTTATGTATTATGAGCTTAAAAATATTCTAACAAAGTTCATCTGTCATACATTTTTACTGGTATAATACTATTACTAATTTAAAATAACGTAAAACCTTAAATTTTTATGATACAGGTGATGAACACATCTACTACTGAACTCGTGTCATTCTTCTTTAAAGGAAAGAATGTATACTTTACAGTTGAACAAATATAAAGGAAGTCATATGACATAAACATTTACTTTTTTATCACTGTTTCCGTTGTCAGTTTTCAATCAAACATACTGAAGGATATGGGAGCAAAACCGTAATTATGTACGTATATACGTTAATGAGTACATCTGTACATGCTCTTTTAAAAGATTCATTAAATTGAAAGTGAAGTTATTTTTTCATTTCAAAGTTCATAAGGATGTGCGTTCTTAAAATTTCAAAGTATGTGCTAAAAGGACCTAGAAAAACAACTGGAATCGAACTAAATAATTTCAGATTTTTTTGTCACAAAAATGGTTCCTATTCAGTTAAAATCATATGTAGATTTCCATTATTTTTATTTCTACCCATATTTTATTTCACAAATTCTTCAACATTCTGTTTTTTCCATCGTTTATTGCGTTTAAAGATCACAAAGTTGCATTGTATTCACAGTTCATACAGAAAGGACTTGTAATAGGTGGTTTAAAACCTGTTTCATCACAAGTTTACTTACAATTTTGAAGTTACATCTACATTATATCCGCAAAGCATTTTTTTATATCGATGCTGCAAAGGGAGCGAAGAGCGAAAGCATAGCCTGCTGTTGCGATAAAAAGAAAATTTTAATCAAAATCAAAATACGACATTTTTTTCAAACACAAATTAAAAAAATCAGTAATTAAGTAATAAGGAGAAATCAAAAATGATTAATTGATCGTTTTACGTGTAAATTTTACGCCACGAACTGATTTTCTTCTTTTTAGTTACCGTTTTTTTTGTGTATTTATAAAATATCAACTTACTGAGCTTTGCAATAATATGATATAACGGTACAGATTTCTACTTGCATTTGAACGTCTTTTTTGTTATGATCATAGTTATTTTAATAATACTAAGTGTTCATAATGAAATAACTATCGATAATTTATCAGGAATTGTTATTTGCTTGAATTCCTAATATACTTGTATTTATGTTTCTAAGATCTAGAATTATTTAATCAAAAATAATCTAATAAATCTGCAGCTCACGAGTGTATTCGAATTTAATGAAACCATTTTTAATCATGAATAGTTATGTTTATGTGGTCGATGCTGCGTGAAAGTATTTTTAAATTAATCAAATATATTTACTATAACATATAGAGATGGCAGTGATCGCCTTAATTAAATCAAATATTGTTTATGTGATCGATCGTCGATTTAGGAATTCACCAGCTTACAATTCGATAGTTTTTAACTCTTGTTTATATACTAGAGTCATTAAATAAAGGTTAACATCAGTTTACTATGTTGCAATTTTAAGACATGGAGCGATATCGTTTCTATGTGGATAACAATATTAAACAATGGTGAGTTTAAAATGTAGCGATAAATAATTGTCTATTAATAGGAAAAGTAAAAATGCAACGTACAGCAAGATGATTTCAACTGGTATATGGAAGTCTTGATTTAAGATATAAAATGTCAGTCAGATTTAGTAATAAATATATTCAGCATTTAAATTAAATTTCACGAATGGCAATCCAGTGGTGCCAGGAAAAGCAGCAAATTTCATGACAATTCATAAATATCGATACTTTGTACAACTAGTGTGATGGCAAAATGTGTTGGAATATTAACAGCTAAACTCATAATAATTAATTAATATGTAATAACTTTCAAGGTCAGCGATTAGCTGTTGATAATCGACACCGAGTGTAAGAAATCGACCCCATGTACCTATTTATTGATAGCAGCGAGACTATGATGTCCTTGGTAGGGTTATTTATTGAGATTGTGTCCTACCCCGGCCAATAATTTTCTATTATTCATTTTGATTGAATTTGTGTGATATCTTGCTTTTTGCTTCATATCTAAAGTGATTTCAGTTCACCAATTATTGATTTGATATTCACCAATTATTGATTTGATGTTACATTCATTTGCATTTGGTCGCATTTCGATAAAATTTTAATAACTTTTCTTTTTATGGGCTCAGCACATCACGCTCTACCTTACGGGGTATGTAGACGTATTTGCTGTTGTGACGAAACAATTTTTGAACTATATATTACAAATATTTCCTTTATGAAATGTAAATGGTTGTATGTAATGGTAGCATGGTTGACTGCAAGAGAAAAAAAAGAAACGTTGAAAAAGTCCACCATATGTATAAATTGTTTACTATAAAGTACATAAATGAATAAACAAATAAATAAATAATATGATAAATAAATTTTGTGATCCTTAACCACATTAAATGGAGGAAAAAGTCAAGAAATTTGGACAATAAACATAGGTGGAATATAAAGAATAGAAATCTACATATGATTTCAACTGAAATAGATTAAACAAAATAACACTTACTACAATAAAAAGAGACCTTCTCTCTAGGGACAAATAATTAAAAAGAAAATAATCGACGCAAGATCCTTCTGTAGCATTACGAAGCAAATAGAACCAGAAATTACATACACACTTTTATTACCATAGTTGTATTAAACAATTTATAATATTTATTAACTGTTTTATATCAAAAGTCGATCTCGCCAGTTATTTGTTATATATATATATATATATATATATATATATATATATATATATATATATATATATATATAGCACGCTCATTTTAACCAAAAGCAAAATACGTAACATTTACATGAAAAATGAACCTGCAAATTTATCCAATTCGATTTCAAGTTGTTTTACCCAAATTTTCGTAGGATAGGTATATTGTTATGAATAATGAAATAAAAAAAATCATACCCACTTTTAATATTATAAACATTTAAAGCGTATATACAAATATGCATAGGGATGCACGAACGTACATACGTACATAATTACAGACGCTTGTACATACTTCAATATTTGTTATTATAAGCTGATAACAGAAATAGTTTTAAAAGAGCAAATGTGTATTTCACAAGATTTTATTTATATTCTTGTGAAGTACACATTCTGTCACTTAATAAGAATAACAAATTCAATTCCAGACCCTGTTCGTGGTGAACAGGGTCTGAAATTATACTTCGATATTTGTTATTATAAGCTGATAACAGAAATAGTTTTAAAAGAGCAAATGTGTATTTCACATGATTTAATTTATATTATTGTAAAGTACACATTCTGTCACTTAATAAGAATAACAAATTCAATTCCAGACCCTGTTCGCGGTGAACAGGGTCTTCACTATTATGATTAGTGTTTTTATATAATTATAAATTAGCAATTATATTACACCAGTAAAACCGTATGATACCGACAACTAGCTGGCTAAAATATTTAAATCAATTTCGCTATGAACTAAATCTATTCGAAAGTCCTAATAACAGTGAAGATCTTTTTAAAAAACGCGTAAATTCATCCGTTACAAAACACTATTAGAAGTTACATAGCAACTTTTCTAAAAAAAAGTATGCTATTTTTTCTATTATTTTCATTAAATGCAAGATGAATGTGTGTATGCGTGCGCGTTTGTGTTCGTGTGCGTTTGTGTGCGTGTGTGTGTGTGTGTGGGCGCGTGTGTGGGCGTACGCGTGTGTGTGCGGGCGTGCTTTCTCTCTCTATATATATGTATATATACATATATATATATATATATATATATATATATATATATATATATATATATATATATATATATATACGTATATATATATATGTATATATATATATATATATATATATATATATAAGAAAGTCTTTGTGTTTATAAGATATACATAACTGCAGGTAATTTTTAACTTATTAAGTTTTTAAATCAAACCTGATAATATTATTGAACCAAATTAAAAATCTCATTAAACTAAGGACTGAGTCACTTGAAAATTGCTACAGATAATTATAATTTTTAACATTCCATGACCATTTTAAGGTAACTTCATTACAAATTTAGATTAAGCCGGGTCAAGAAACCAATGTAATATAAAATAAATTTCCGCCTCGAGGTATATCACCGGATGGAATTAGCAAATAATAAGCGAACTCGACATTTTGTGTTTAACGCTATTTTATTTCACCGTAGAAACTGTTTGCCTTTCATTTCATGAGTTGCCTTTCATTTACCGCCCTTGACCCCTTGGAGAATTACAAAATAACATTAAACTACTCTTTGAGCATACGTAAATAATTGAGGCTTTTAGAAATGCTAATAATAATGTAACATAATTCTTTATATATGTTTAAGCAATTTAATTTCACGTGCAAAATAAATTTCGTATTTTTTCTTTAAAAAAGATCCGCATGTCACCAGATTATGAAATAAAACAAATTACGTTCCTTAGCAGGATAATTTTAACTGGAGGTAGTAATCATAAAGGTTCAAAAATAAATAATGTCATTCGACTTACATGTCTTGCCGCATTTTCTCTTGTCACTTATAACCTTGCATTTTTCTGTATTCTTTTTTATATAGAAATAAAAATAATACTTCCTTTAAGTACATATCTTGTTAGGAAAGAAATTTACTTTTGTGAGATTCAATGTCCGTTTTTTGTTAAGGATTAAATTGCTAAGGCATACTATAAAAAAAACTTGCTATAAAAACAATATTTGTCTATCGACAGTATTTATGGTGACAGCCATAAGTTTTTTTTTTCAATTTCATTGGTTATCCTACCTACCGTAACCTACCAAATCATATTCATTTATAAATTTACACATTGCTAGCTGAGGATATTCCAAAGATTGGGCGGAACGTAATGTTTTTTCTAAATATTAATAAAATAATTTATCATGTCTACGTTGATCAAATCTAAATTGTTAATGTATTGATATATGTTTAACCTATTAAAACAATGTCTATTATCCACTAAGAAACATTGAAAATCTACAATAGAAGGAAAGCTTATAAAATTAATAATATTATATTTTTATTTATAACAAAATATTTGAGAATATATAATGAAATAACTACCGCTGCAGGGCTCAATTCCGATCGCTTGTCTAGCGAGACTAGTGGTATTTGTAATCGTGTGGCTATATGTCACAGACCAATGATTGGTGGCAATGTTATGGTGATGAGTTACCCACTGAAGTCACTAATAAACTTCCCCGACAGGGCCATTATGGGCACTATCTTCAATGATAGGCGCATTAGAGAGGGCCAGCAATGGACAGAGATAGGTTATTTATGATGATATGGCCATATAAATTATCAGTTCGTTTTTTATATAAATAATACCCACAAATATGACATCATCAATACCGCAGAGTATTGATAAAGTAATTTCATGTGACAGATCAATAAAATGTGAGCCAGCAACGACAAAACCTTGTACAAAACCCTCTTTCTTACTTTATGAGCAGCCGAATATTCTCCAACTTGACTACAGTAAGGTTGATGGCGTTGTCGGCGTGATTTGAGACATGACTTTTACATTCTCACTTTTCTTCACTTCCCTAACTAGCAAAGAAAAGGTAAACTCAGTTTTTACACTACGAATCCTATTAATTTCAAATTATATGCCATTTTGTTTCAAACGGTTACAATTTCCACTGAGATTAGCTTTTAGTATGTTTGTCAATAAAGTATAATCGTCCCGATATTGTGAAGTTAATTTGAAACAATCCTGTTTTACATAGTCATCTTTACGTTGCTTTTTCAGTAGTTGGACAAGCAAAAAATCTATTTGTATATGCACCAGACAAAATGATATAAAATTTAGTATATGTATATATATATATATGAATATATATGACTTGAATCATATCTTGAGACCTTTTTAAAAAAGAATTATGAATCTTTTGTAAACACGAAATTGGAATTAAACAATTCAATATTGGTAAACTTACCAGTGGTTTTACCAGTGGTTTTGACTATCTCATTATTACCATTTATTTTTATTGGTATTGTGTCCTAGAAAAAATTGGCTTAAAATGGTACTTTAGTGATATTTACGTGCAAATTAATTTAAACACTAGGATTAAAAAAAAAATTAAGCTTTCATTTGAAGTTATCACTACATGTATTAAGTTACTAGACTACTACATCAATTTAGTTCACTATCAGAAACTAATAGAATATTACATCCACAAAGTACACTAAACCTACCAATATGACGACCACAAAGTCTATTATTTTATCGTTAATCCACTGTTATATAGTAGCTGTCCTTCAGTTATGATACTCATAAAAACATGATATATTTACTTTTACATAATTAGAGAGGGATGCTAGGTCGAAATTAATGAACGTTGATGTAATATGAATTTATATAAAATATATTTCACAGCGATGTATATATTAGTAATGGAAAATATATTTAATAAGTTTGTTTTAGTAATTTGTATAATTATTTTATTTTATTCGTGTTACATATAATTCTGTTTTATGTACTGTTAATCAGCTGGGTAGAAAAATATAGCATAAATGTGATAGGGATTGTATTTCATTTTTGAGACGCTAATGTGAAAATAATTAAATCATAGTTCTCTTCTGTGTTTATTGTATTGTGAAGGGATAATGACCTCGAAATGCAAAATTAATAATATAATTAGACAGAAGAAACAGCAGTTCGTAAAAAATAATCACGTATAAATTGTCCTTTAACAATTTTTAAAAAAACACAGTAGCACTAAATTTCATAACAGATTTCAAGTTCAGAAAATTAAAAGCCTAACACGAAAGACACACACACACAATATATACAGATTTCCAAGTAACACTTGTACATTAAATAACGTATATCTATTTCTTCTTTTGTGAAGTCGGTTTTTTAAAAGATATTTTATTGCATAATTTTTAGTGATTAATATATTAATAATAATTATCACAATTATTTTCTTTCTTAGAAATTGGATATTTGTTCAAATTCACGGGCATAAGCTAGTATATAGATAATTTCCTCTTTATTTAAAGTTGATTAACAACAACACATAGAAATAAAGAGATAGTAGTAGACGCCAATGGATATCTGTTAACCGTTGATGACTTCGGTTCTCCATATCCGAATTTCAATATCAGATTTTCCAAATTAAAAACTACCACTTGAGGAGTACCGTTCTCCATATCCAAAATCCAGTATCATATTTTGCAAAGTAGTAACTAAAGTAACAACAAACTAGTAGCATATATATTGAATTACGATCGATTAACTACCGTCCGTTAAGGAGTTACATTATTCATCTTCAGAACTCATCATCACACACTGACGCGGTCGATGGTGCAGTTATTTTGCAAAGTAAAAATTCCCAGTAGTAAATATCTTGAATTATCTTAGATTTACTACCATACGGTAAGGAGTTCCATCGATCATTTCTAGAACATATAATTGATAACGTGGCCTGGTCGATGGTGTAGTTATTTTGCAAAGTAACAACTACTAGAAACAAATATATTTAATCACGGTTAATTTGCTAATATCTGTTAAGGAGTTCCATTGTTCATATCCAAAATTTATCACCAGACCCTAATCTGATAAGTGGGGCAGTTATTTTGCAAAATAACAACTACCCGTAGTAAATATCTCAATAATCAATTTAATAAATCAATTATTATTATTTTACTTATTAACTATGAAACTCCTTAATATTTATTCATTAAGGAGTTTCATCGTTCATTTCCGGACCTAATCATCAGATCATCATTAAATTTACATGTGACCATACCTATAGCACCTTCTTTCAAATAAAAAATCATCAAAATCGTTCTACTAGATAAAGAATTGTCGCTGAATATACATAAAAAAATGAAGATTCCGACGAATTGAGAACGTCCTCCTTTTTTAAAGTCGGTTAAAAATACACTTTGATATTAAAATATGGTTCACTTATACTATATATTTGAAGTAAGATTCATAGCAAAAAGTCAATAATTGACTATAAGAATTTAGTACTTTCCGGAAACAAAGACACATTTTTAAAAACAAATTGCGAATTATTTAATGAGTTGCAATTAAGGCGCTGACAACACCAAGTCGAGCTTTCATATAAAAGTTTTTAGTAAAATCTACCAAATTTAGGGCATGAAAAAATATATGTTATTCTCGAGAATATTTCTAAAGTCCTAGTTGTTTTCAAAATACAACTGAAATATGTTTTATATCTGAAAAATAAATCCAATCACAGCTCGTTATTTTAAACCCGGTTTTTTAAAGTACGTTATTTATAACACTTTATGAATAGAATTAACAAGACTAACTATCCTTCCGTCTTATTTATCTTGGTTGATTTAAATTTTCAATGAAGTAAATAGAATTCCAATAAAAAAAGAATCATCTTATTTATCATATTTATCTCGCATACAAAGACGCGTTTTGGCGATGTCTATTGCTTCTCTTTTACTCGCGTGCAAACCGACAGTGTGCGCTAAGGCTCGGTGCCATTATATCTAGCTTGTTTCCTCACCCGTTCAAAAAGCAATAAAAATAAAAAGCGATGTAATTAAATTAATTTTGTTTTAGGTTTGGATCCGTGTTTTAATATCGTTAGAATAAATTTAGTTTCGCACCAATGATATTTTGACATTTTTTTGACAGGACACGGAAGAATATCTATATATATAAAAGTGAAACCCGTTTTCCTTGGTCACGGCATCACGCGTGAATGGCTGGACCGATTTCACTAATTCTTTTTTTGTTGTATTTGTTATTATTAGGAGAAGGTTCTTACGGAAGAAAATATTAAGAAAATCTCTCAGAAATATTGAAAAATGTACATTTAATTTTGCATATTTTAAAAAACGCGAGTAACAAATGTCAATGTCATTCACAGCCATAGATTATATTGATGAAAGAGCATCGTTTGTTTTGCTGTCATCGTTTGTTTGGCCGTCAACGTTTGTTTTGATTGTTGTTTGGTAATTTTTTATTCTGGCTGCCATCTTGAATACACGTTTTTGAGGACAGCCAGAAGAATTATCCACTTTAAAGTTATCTCTACTTGATATTGGCGTATCGCCATTCGTTTATAATTGTTAAATTATATTACTTGATATTGGCATAGAATCCTAATGGGAAAGCCATTGAATAAAAAGAAGTGAAGTGAAGTGTTTGTTAATCACGGTAAGTTCACAGCTACATATTGATTTTTAGTAACTTTTGCTGATTACACAATAATACAATTTGGTATACATGGTTATACAGAAAATGTATGAGAACTTTTCATTTTCAGTTGGATTTTCGTTTTTAACAATGCCACCAACCAGACGTACAAGCTTAGGCCGCAGAACTCGAAATACGGTAAGTCAAAGAAATATAAGAGCAAATCAAACTGATGAGCAACGCGAAGCGCGAAATGAACTTGAACGGAATCGATATCAAGATAGAAATTTTGTGTTTAATCCCCACAGAGCTGCATTCAGTTATAATGTGGCAATTGACTACAGTTCAGCAAAAATTGTTGCTATTGGACAAATGAGTATTGTGTGTCCACATTGCAAGGCATTGAAATTCAAAAATGAAGCCCCTGGATTGTGTTGCGCCAGCGGCCAAGTCAAATTGACGCCATTGGTACCGCCACCAGAGCCACTACATTCATTGGTATCTGGAATTGGTCCAGATTCTTATCATTTTTTGACTCATATCCAGCAGTACAATAATTGCTTTCAAATGACATCATTTGGGGCATCAAAGGTTATTCGAGACAATTTTATGCCTACTTTCAAAGTAAGTAATTATAATGGTAAACAATTTTTTTAGTTTTACTACCTATGGCAAATAAGTTTTTTAGGTCTACTACCTATAGCTGTCATGGAAGGCTGTTCAATGTCGAGGTTTAAAGTAGTTTTAATTTGAAATGATGTAAAGTATTGTGGCAGTATTTTGCGAGCCACATGGTGGTAAAATTTGCTATACAATTACCTGTATATATATTTATATTCTTGCAGATTCAGGGTCAAATATATCATCGAACAGGTTCCTTATTGCCAGTGCCTGATCAAGACTATTAATTTTTGCAAATATATTTAATTCACAATGAAGCATTAATTTTAATTGAGGACATGTGCTTGATGCTTACCAACAAAGTATTAATACAAATAGGAATGATAGCACCCAATCGCCCAATGCACAACTCATTTGATCAAGAATTGAGACGCGAAGCCCAATACGATTCCGAAACATTAAGAGAAATGGTTGATCGAACAGTACCCCTTTTGAATCAACAACAAAAATATGCCTACGATACGCTCATGAAAGTAGTGAACGATGGAACTGGCGGATTTTATTTTTTAGATGCTCCTGGTGGAACTGGGAAAACGTTTTTGTTATCATTGATTTTGGCCACGATTCGATCGCAAAATGGAATTGCACTAGCCCTAGTTTCATCAGGTATTGCAGCTACGTTGTTGGAAGGCGGTCGAACAGCTCATTCAGCTCTCAAGTTGCCGTTGAACCTTCAAATAAATGAAACTCCAACTTGCAACCTTTCGAGGAATTCTGCCATGGCCAAAGTGCTGCAGCAAACCAGATTGATCATTTGGGATGAATGCACGATGGCACATAAAAAATCTTTAGAGGCATTAGATCGCTCAATGCAAGATTTACGAAATAACAGAAACCGGTTTGGTGGTGCAATGATACTATTGGCAGGTGATTTTCGACAAATATTGCCAGTTGTTCCACGCTCAACGCCAGCTGATGAACTAAATGCATGTTTGAAGTCGTCCATTTTATGGAAATACATTAAAATACTTAAATTGAGTATAAACATGAGAGTCGAATTGCAGGAAGACCAGTCTGGAGAAGTGTTTTCCAAACAACTGCTCGATATTGGTAATGGTAATATTGCTGTTGATACATCATCGGGATACATTACATTCCCTACCAATTTTTGTAACTTTTGTGAATCAAAGACCGAACTCATGGAGATGGTTTTCCCAAACATAGCTCAAAATTACGTAAATCACGATTGGTTAAGCGAACGTGTTATATTGGCCGCAAAACATGTTGATGTGAACGAAATGAATTTTCAGATTCAAGAGAAAATAGCTGGCGAATTGAAGAATTACAAATCAGTTGATTCCGTTACTAATGATGATGATGTTGTCAATTATCCAACAGAATTTTTAAATTCGCTGGAATTACCCGGCTTACCACCTCATAATCTGCAAGTAAAAATCGGACCAGCCACGTCTGTGTAATGGCACCCGGCTTGCGGTGAAGAAATTATTGAACAATGTCATCGAAGCAACAATTTTAAAAGGGAAGTACAAAGGCGAAGATGTTTTAATCCCACGCATCCCTATGATACCGAACGACATGCCATTCAGCTTTAAGCGTTTACAGTTTCCAGTGCGGCTTGCATTTGCAATGTCAATAAATAAATCGCAAGGGCAGTCGCTAAGTGTATGTGGCATCAACCTAGAAAATCCATGTTTTTCACATGGCCAATTATATGTCGCCTGTTCCCGTGTCGGAAAACCAACAACATTATTTATTTACGCGCCAGAAGATAAAACTAAAAATATAGTTTATCAAAAAGCATTAGAGTAGAGAGAAGCAGTGAAGAGTACAGAGACTATTAGTTGCTTTCTAGAGCGCGCGTGGTATTGAGCTTAGTGTTTAAATAAAAATGGAAAGTTGTTCAATAGCGATTTGTAAAAATATTAGTGAAATTATTGAATCCTAAGAAATAAACACTATTATGAAAATATATATTTTGTTTTTTATTTAATTAAAAATTAGTAAAGTCATTTTCAGGTATAGCGAGACCAGGGAATTATGGATTCATTTTTATATGGAGGATTCAGTTCAAATTGAATAGGTACTCATACCTAAGATAGGTCAGCTATACAAAATAAAGTAGTGCATCATTGCAACGCTAAGGCGGTACGAAGTTCGCCGGGTCAGCTAGTACATTATATATTGATACGATGTATATTCTGAAATATACGTCGTGTATTTCTGAATATACATTGTAACGCGCGATTATTTATTATAAAAAAATCCAATTGAAAATTTTCAACATAAATATATTTTATTCTTTTCTCTTTTACTTTATTTCAATACTTTTTGCTCACTCACTTTTAAATGTTTTGGGTTTGTCTTTTTTACGTGAATTCGTATTTGTATTTATAATTATTTTTAACCTGATACTTTTTGTTAATTAAATTTTTGATTGTTTTGAGTTAGATTTTTTTATATAAATTCGTCTTTGTATTTGTTATTTTTTTCATAATCTTATTTATTTACTTACTTTTGGATGTTTAGGGTCTATTTTTTAATTGACTGTGTTTTTATTCATAAACTTTTTTAAGCGACCCGCTTGTTCAATTTTTTACGCTTATTAAATTTTTGGATACCTTGGTTGATTTTTTTGTACATCAATTGGTATTTGTTTTTATACTTTTTTAAGTAATCCGTTTTGCTTTCTAAATTTTGGGTATTTTGGATTGGTTTTTTTTTAATTAACCATTTAGGTTTGTGCCTATAAACTTTTTTACGCGACCCTTTGCGTTAAATATTTTTTTACATTTTGGTTTGTTTTTTTTTATATAAATTCTTGTTTGTGTTTACAAACTTTACACAGTGGTAGATCGTGCACCTGGTAAAGACCTAGGCTGCATTTCGTCCAGAGAAATATCATTCTGAGTAATATTATAATCCTAACTAATTTCATAAATGCAAAAGTGTGTTTATTTATAATTCTCTTCATGTCATAATGGAGCAAAAGATCAACGTGACTTTCTGTACAGAGATAATGACTGTTCGTTCATATTCGTTCACGATGCAATGGAGTAAAAGATCGACGTTACTTTCCGCACAGAAATAGTTTGCGGAGCAGGAAATGACATAGGTTACTTTCCAACCCAGGAAATTTAATTTTTAGAAAAATAACTAATATTAAAATTTCAAAAGTCTGTTTGTTTATCCTTCGTTCACGATGCAATGGAGCAAAATATCAACGTTCCTTTCTGCACAGAAATAATTGGCGGACAAGGAAATGACATAAACTAATTGCCAACTCGAGAAATCTCTTCCTAACTAATATTCTAACCTATGTTAAAAATTTCGAAAGTGTGTTTGTTTGTCCTTCCTTCACTTCTCAACAGAGAAACGGATGAGCGTGACTTTGACTCTTTGCACAGAGATAGCAGGGGGAAAAGGAAATGATATGGGTAAAACACAAATCCGAAAAATTTCATCCTAGCTGGATTCTGATATTAAATCCAAATTATGTTAAAAATTCAAAAGTCTGTTCTGTTGTCTGTCTGTGTTGTTGTTTGTTCTTCTTTTACGTTGCAATGGAGCAACATACCGACATGGCTTTCTGCACAGAAATATTTGACAGGCCAGGAAATAATACTAGCTTCTTTTCCATGTGGAGAATTTATCCTAATTATTACAATAAAAAAAATGCAAAAGTGTGCTTGTTTCTCCTTCTTTCAAGTCACAATGGAGCAACATATCGAGCTGACTTTTTGTACAGAATTAGATGGTGGATCAGAAAATGAAATAGGTTTTTTTCCGACTTGGGAAAACTCATCCTATCTATTATGACGTTCCCAAAAACATTAAAAATTCGAAAGTATGTGTGTTTGTCCTTCTTTCACGTCGCAGCGGAGCTACAGATCAATGTGATTTATCAACTGCACAGATATAGTTAGGGGACCAAGACATGACATAGACTAATTACTAACACGAAAAATCTCTTCGTAACGAACATTACAATCTTAATCTAATGTTAACAATTTTAAAGGGTATTTATTGGTCCTTTTTCACTTTACAATGGAGCAACAAATCGTCGGGACTTTGTGGACAGAGGTGGTTGGTGGGCCAGGAAATATCATAGGTAAAATGCCAATCCAGCAAAATCTCATGCTAACTAATATAACAATCCCAAACAACAAAAAAGGCTCTTTGTTTGTCATTCTTTCACGTCACAATGGAACATTACGTCCATCGTAATTCTCTTTCCCGTAACTTAGTGCCACACTAAACGCCCGGCATGAACGCGTCTAAAATCTTCAACTCAAGATCTTTCACTGGCCTCATACACAATCATTTTTGATCTATGATTTTAAAATCTTATCATGGTTTTTGAACATTACTTAATATTAACAGCTGATTACTTGGTTGGAGTTTCGTTTGTTATTTACTAATGGAGTTAAGAAAGAAAATGGAAGTGAAATAATTTTTAAAAATGTTACGAGTACATTTTTTACACATTGTCACAAGTACATACTTTAATATATTTTAGTAGTGTTTAAAGTATTTTTTCGTGTAACAAATTTTACGGATTCATAAAATCACCACGTAAATTACAATAGTCCGTACGACTATACAATTTAAGAATTAATAAGTGTTTTACTTCGGACCAGAAGATTTTTTGCATTACTCGCCATAATTTTGATCCGGATTTTTATAAAACATAATTCGTCTCTTAGTATTTTTTGTATTGCGTTCAATTATCTTTTCTTTTGTCTTCTTTCTTCCCACATGCTTAGTTTACCTTGTGGGTTTGCTTTTAACATCTTTTTGTATAATCGAGATCAATATATTTCGCTACCATACTGTGACAACGTTCAACCATATTACTTTTGACGTCGTGAATGAGACTTCAGGCGAAGATAATTCTTGTAAAAGCGAGTGGCCATTAGCGATGGATATAATCTCTGCTACGGCATAGCTATTGACAGGTAAGTAATATTTATCATTTGAGTTACTATCAATGGAAAATTTTATATCATATATTGTGCATAAAAAACTAAACTTCGAACTGAGAACGTTTTGTTTTTTACCTACTAAGTCAATATTATTAAAATTACAACCTCCTCTAGGTTGTAATTTTAATATGATGATTTCAAATTTATTTTAACTTTTCATAAAAGTGTGACACATTTATAATCTGAAATAATGAATAAACTTTGATTATAGTTTCCATATGTGGCAATATATTAGCCTGAAATTAATGAAAATAATTTTTTTTTAATATTTATGTAGCTGAATATGTAAACAAAAAAATTAAAGCATCAAAAAGCATACTATTTACCTTAAGATCAGATAAATAATCCGTATTTATTTTTTTTTTATTAGGTACGCTTTTTTCTTGAAGATCTTCATTTAATACCAATTAACATACATCTAATACATATATTTGACGAACTTATAGCTACAAGAATGATTTCTCCTAGTCAACCACATTGATTAAATATAAACATTTTGTGATATGGATGACTGTAAAAAATATTAATAAAAAAAATTAAACTAAGGACATAACAAATAACAAAAAATGTTATAACATGTAAATAAGGAAAATTAAGCTACGAGTATATATGAATAATATTAAAAACGAAAAAAATGGTTAATTGTAAATATTGATATGGTTGGAAACAACAAATAATGCGAACAAAATCGAATTAGGAACGGTAGGACTGAGGGATTATGAGAGGAAGGAGTTTTTTCAGATGATATTTAAGGAGGGCGAGTTCCTGGTATCCGGACCTAGTCGATTCCAAAGTCTCATAGACTTGAACAGCGAATATTTTTTCATAAAAAGTGGTTGTATGTTTGGGAAAAGGAGAATGACCTGGTTTTCCGAGCGTAGCCCCACACCGTATGCAGAAAAGTAACTAAATCCGCTTCTAAAATAAGTTGGATAAGTAGCATTAATCAAACTGTTATAGAGAAGTGTAAGAACGTAAAGATTGTGCCGATTACGAACTTCCGTACATTTAAGTTGTGCTCTGATATATATGGAGGTTCGGATATGTAGGGAATGTTACTCATTATCACCAGCGGAAGACGTGGTTTGAGTTTCATTCGTTATTTACCAGTTATCTTGTAGCAGTAAGCTTATTGTAAATAAAGTAAAAAATTAAGTAAATTATTAAAAATATGGCAAATATTAATTCTTATTAATATTACAATTGTAAATTATAATTGGTTTGAAGACATATTTTTAACCAATTAAATTGTAGGAACTTACAATTGTAAATTAACATCAGAGTGTTCGCCTCCGTCTGAATTCTCCAACAGTCTTTTTTACTCTAGAAAAAAAATGGAACAAGTTTAGTACTAATTATGTTTCAATAAATTTCTTATATAAAAAAAAATAAAATAATATTTATTAAGAATTAAGTATTTAAAGATATACATTGCCACTCGCGATTGATTCATTATAAAAAAATCTATTTAAAAAAAGAGTTACTCACGAAAAATATTTGATTTTTTGTGATAAAAATGTCTCTGATACTAATGTTCAAGTTTGTATGCATTGTACGTACATGGAAATTCAATTATTCGATATCTTGATTTTTTAAACAAGAGTATTTCTTAATTTTTTAACAATGTAAGATTTAGTAGAAAAATATTTACATTCTTAATTTAATTACAGTATTAAAACACAAACAAAAACCTATGATTACAAATACATTATTTAAACCGTTTTTTTAAACTTTTAATGCTTTGAGCAGGTGGACAAACAAGTGACACAGGTCCATCCAGTAGCGCGCCTCAGCGGATACTGTCGGTTTACATGCAATATAAGAGTAAAAATGCTAGTATTGGAGAATTGTAAATTATATAGGCTTCTTTTTAACCGGGTAAACATCATTCTAACTAATATAACCCTAATTAATATTATAAATGTCAAAGTGTGTTTCACGTCAGAAAATAAATAGCTGATTGCCATGGTATTTTATACAGATTTAGCTAAATGATTGAAAAACGGCACAGGCTATTTTGCATTTCAAGAAATTTCATTGTTCTGACAAACAAATTTATTGAAACCTAAAAGTACATAATAGGAACAGCGAAGTAACATCACAAAGGAATTACGGATAGATGTTAGTTTTTGATATACAATATAAGTTAATAACAGAATAGTGTTTCTTTTATTTTAGATTTAATCCCTAATTTAGAGGAAATATGTTTCTTTTCCTAGTCATTTGTATTATATAGTCACGAAAATCAAGGCGCAGTATTTAATTTCATTTAACCATTCTACATGGCGCTGCATGTTTTAATTTCTCTCTATAAGTTTTTAACTATAATGACGTTAGTGAAGCCCAGGATAAAAGCTAATTTTTAAAGATAAACGGGTTCTTCTTTTAGAGGTTCTTCTTTGTGTACCAAATTTGAATAAATTAAAATACATTACCTTGGTTTGCATTTTTCTAAATATCCAGGAATTACCTTGGGGTAATAGACAAAATAATTCCAATATTTCTTAAGAGTTTACTTACTAAAATAATTTACTAGAAAGAATAAATCAGACGCATTAAATAGGGGAATGAGTAAAATTAAATCGTAATTAATAAAAATAACAAGACTGAGAGATGATTAATTTGAATATCAACTATTATCGATCATGGGAGGAAAGCTTTAAAATTTTACCTATGTTACATTATCAAAAAAATTAAAAAAAGATGACAAATAATTATCAAAAATTTTGAAAAAAAAGTCATAATTTGAAATATTATTTTCATACACATGGTGTTCGAAAATAATTGTTGGGAAAAGAAAGACTTTGTTTGTTGACTGAAAAATAGTTGATTGTCATTAAAATAAAATGTAAAAGATGACTTTTTCCATAAATTTTGAAAATTATTTGTCATCGTTCGCATACACATGATACTTGCGCCTCATAGGAGGATAACCAACAAAAAACAACGATGACATCTAGCTGCTCGGGTAAGCACCGCGCTCCCCGCGCTAATCGCGCGTTAAGGTCAAATGAAATATACTACATGTTCGTAGAGTTCATAATAAAATTTTGAAAAAATAGGCATTTTTCACTAGTCTTTATAACGTTCAAAAACCATATTAATATTTCAAAGAGCATGGCGCTAGTTTCTCAGAAGGAATAACGGGTCCACCTGTTATTCTTTCGGAGAAACTAGCGGAAGGGGCGGAGCTTAAAAATCCGATCCGTTAAAGTCATTAGGTGTTATCAGCGCCTTAATATCGCTTTACAAAATATCGCTACTTGGTATGTTTAAAAATTTATAATTTATGTTATTCTGATATATTTAGTCCAAAATTGTATTTATAATGAGAATTGTAATTACTAAACGGGGCCAATGGCATTCAGATTTTTGTAATACTTAAATATTACAAAAGTTAGAATGCTATTGCCACTGATTAGTAATTAAAATTATTTATTATAAATAAAATTTGGGATTAAATATATCAGAATTGAATAAATTATAAATTTTTAAATATATTAACTACACAAGGAACTAAATATCAATGAATGTTCTAAGCACCTACGATTGGTGGTATTTTCGTTTGTTAATAAATGACGGATTTTAAGTTAGTTTTCTTATAGCTGAAGTCTTTAAACTATATTTTCTTAAGATTCAAAGTTCAATAGATTAGTTTCTAAAAATAATTTTAAAATTGCATTGATAGTTATTATAATCATCGTAGAATTTTGTTAAACTTAAACTTTTAAACTTAAAGTCATCAAATCAAACCGAATAAAGTATATTGGACACTTATTTAGATCAGGGAATAACACCCCAACTAAGCTACTAACTTTCAACAAGTCAGGGAGTATCAGGAAACGGGGAAGATCTGCACTCATATAGCTTAATGATGATGAGAAAGACTAAAAACATTAAAAGTTACCAACTGGAAACATAAATCATCTGAGTCCGATGGCAAAAACTCGTCGCGAAGGCCCTGGCCTGCTCTAAACTGTAGTGCTGAGAAGAAGTATTTTGTAAAGCGATATTAATTTTCACAACCATGTTTTCAAAACGTATCTTTGTTTCCTGATATTATGTACATTTTCATAGTCGATTATTTTGTTTCTGCTATGAATCCTATATAAAATATATAGTATAAATGGGCCAAATTTTAACATGACAGTTTATTTTTGGCAAGTTACATTTAGTAATATGCTATAAGAATTTAAACCTTGATGTTCATAAATACACTGAGGACATAAAACACATAATAAAAGGACAAACTTGAACTATTAAATTGTTTAACCGACATGTTTTACGTGCTTTTAGAGACATGTGCAATATTGGAATAGGTATTCATAGAAAGTATCAAATAATATAAATGCTGGCATTCGTGAATACAATGTTATCTTAAATATATATGACAAGTAATATCTTTTTTTTGAAAATTTTTTGAAAATTCCTTTTCTTTCAAATTATTTTTGTATATTATAGTTTAAAAAAGTTTTAAACAAGACCTTTACGTAAGTATGTATAGGAATAGGTTTATATTTTTGAAAAGCAATATCTCCAAAGATAAAAAGCAGTGATCAGTGATTGTTAAGGTCAAAACAAATAAGCCGCCCATTGCTCGTACACATATTCAAACAGCCTAGCGACTAAGACTAGCTGAAGTATTATAGTAATCGGTTTATTTCCTTCATGTTATCTCTCGCATGTTCTCTCACCTTTTTACCCATATCAAAGAAATAAATCGTGACACAAATCACATGAATCAAGCTGGCCAATTGAAATTTAGCTCGTAAATTATTTATCGATTTATGTTGAACCAATTACTCCTTAGAATACAATTTAATCGACATTATTTAATTCGCAGCATCTGCGCTTATTCAAAAAATATTTTATGTATCAATATGCTTAAAATAGTTTTTTACAGTTACTTAAAAATAGGTAATTAACTACGGCAGAAGTCATATTTTAAAAGAAACAAAAAGTTTTGTTAACGTGTTATGCAGTTACAAGGGTCTATCATATTGTAATATATATGAAGTTGTCAATTAAATAAAATCAACATATTGTTTTCTAAAATATATATTCTAAGTCAATATTCAGTAAGAAATAAGTAATTGTGCCAATACGTATTGGTAAATACGAATATAAAACGCATTTTTTTGGAAATACATTAATATTAATAGCACAATTTTCATGACATGTTTATCAAAGTAAATAAGTGATGAAAAGTGTCAACGCCTAGTTGTTAGTTGTATTTAATCATTTACCTACTTTAATGTATACATATAACGGACTTGATGTTACGAAAGCAATTTCTTACAGCCAGTCAGGACACCAGTCCAGTCTCACTCGATGAGCGGCTGGGAATTGAACCCGGGTCCCCCGCTTGTGATTAACCCCCTATGATGACATTGGGTTTTACAGTTATTATTGGATTTTACAGTTAGTTATTGTTGGTTTATGCTGAATGTATCTTTCGGTTGTTTAATGTGAGTAAATTATTAATTAGCTGCTATGATTATAAATGTTTGCAGCCAATTTTTTTAAAATGTTTGACATGTAATAAGATATACTATAATAAATGTAATTAAAAATAGGTAGTGAGTTATACCATGTAATTAAGAAAAATCATACATCATATTGGAATGGACTATGCTACTCTTAAATTTGGATGACTTTGGAACTACTTTTTGAATAATTCAGTAAATGACTTACAAACAGTTGCGAACATAATTGAAGTTTACAGCATTTACATTCAACTTAATTATATACATATGACGACTTCGACTGCAAAAAATTAATATGATAGATGTTGCGTGCATTTTACTTTAAAATTGGCTGCTTGTAATGAATTTTCCCAGTCTGTAATGAATTTTCCCAGCTTCATTCCATACAAAAGAAACTAAACTTCTGTTAACATTTGCGTTCATTACGTCAGTTATAGTAATATTTTCCCAAGTTTTTGAATCAATTTAACTTTGCAGTTAACATACATTTTTCAACTAGAAAAATTATGATTAGAATTCATTATTTTTGATGATAAATTTAAATTAATGATATTATAATAGTAATCAATTTTTTATCAGATTTTGTTAAGTGTGGTGTCAAACTTATCTCACGTTCTCTACTTATATACGTAAATTCTATTTTTATTCAGTTTTCTATGGATATTAGTTCATTGTTTTTTTTTCATGGAGCTTCTGATGGAAGCACATTTTATTTAACAAGAAGGTTTTTTATATAATTCCTAAATTTGTTGATATCTTTTTCGTAATTTCTTTCATTTATATTGACACAAAAAATAATTAACAGAAATCAAAAGACATGGAATCTGCTTTCTATAATTTTATTAATAAGTTTTGATATCAAATAACTTTTCATTCGTACAAACTCGTACTAGATTATTTTTTATTAAATAATAATTGAAAAAAAACATCACCGTACAAACTTGCAACTAAATGTATTCAAGTAAAGTTTCTCTTAATAAATATTTGATCTAATTTATTATTGGTGATGCGCCAACAAACATCTTTTAACATTCAAAAATTGCTTGGAAATGAATATAAATCGCATTCAACGGTTGAAACTATAGGAAGGCATTTAAACCTTGGAGCCCATACAAAGCAAAGTACAGCTTGATGATTGACAGTATGCATGAGATATTCATCCGACGTCCATATATGAGACAATAGGGGTACTTCCTCTTTCTATTTCCTACCGATTTCCTCTTGGATATATTAGATTTCTATCCATTGCACCTTAGGAGAGATGTTGCGCTTATGAAATTTATCTTCTAAGTACTCAAATAATTCTGTGGCCTCTATTAGTGAGTAAACTTTCATTTTTCGTACCTGTTTTACTACGCTCACAGAATCATCAACTTTTTGCTATACCACCCTCTAGAACCGAATATTATATATATAAAATTATATCTGAACTCTAGAGTTTCTCACGGTATTCAACTGCTCAACCGTCTGCTAGCAGTCAAACCAAAGTGTGATTTGTTTATGATGTGTGAAAGTAAATTTGTCGAAACCCGTCGTCATTATCTTCTGTAATTCTTGTGTATTTTATATTCATGTTTAATCTAAATGTTTATATTTTGTTAAACGGTTAATTTCTTACTTACGGATAAATTACCTGTAATGTATTAATAAATTTACGTAATTAAATAATAAATTATTTAAATAAATTAATGTAATATCAAACTTAGTAACTTAAAATTAACGGGCCAGTTTTTTCATGTCGGTACTGAAAATTTAAACATGGCTCACCGAAACATTCTCCATGAGCTTGCATAGCTTACGGAAGTAGATTAATAAGCTATCAATAGTGACCTCTATGCCATCAATTTTACCACATACAATAAACGGAAGGGTCAAGTGTCTAACCCCCAGTCTCTGTAACCTATCTACGAATACTTCTTGTTTACCAGAAACAAGGATTTTGTCGCTATTAAAGTTTTTGCTTCCCAATAAACTGTCGAAAGGTGGAACTTCTATCATCGTCTATTATCTACGTAACGTCGTCTAGATAATAAAAAATCATATTTTTATCTAAATGAACGCTACGCTTATATTTTTTGTAGAAATTTATTTTAAAAATATGAAACTGAAATGTTCATTTTGTTTTAGAGACAAAATATTTTCCAATACTGTTATTAAAAACCTAAATACTTCCGAAATAAATATATAAATGCTATTTGGTTTTTCCTATTTTAGGCAATTTCACTGCATTATAAAATATGTTACTTTCATTTCCATATTTTTCCACCATTGGTATTAATCCATCTTTAAATAGATGAAATATATATTACCATGTAACCAAATAGTATATAATGATCTATCCGTATAACCTTAACCATATTTATTAAATAATTAAGGAAACTTTACTAAATAAAAGGGAAAAAGTATAAAACTGTAAAAACTGTAACAATTATTCTAAATGTCATGGTTTTTAAGAAATTCCCAATATTTTACACATAAGAAAGTTATAAAGGACAGTACATGGTAAAAAAAATATTAAAATATCGTCTGAGAAAAAAAAATTAGTTATGTTTAAATGTATAGATTTACTGAACGACCATCATGGCTTTGAAATATTCTTCAAGGCAAGAGCTGCTGTACTCAAAAAATATTTTATCTCTTATTAAATACTTCTTGGAGGCTTTTATATTGCTTAAAGGTGGATTTGGATTAATTTAAGGAAACGTGCCTTTTTTAACTTTCAATGCTTTTATAAATATTCACCTTTTCTTTATTTCCGTAAGGAAGTAAATAATAATCCTTTCCATTAGAGCTTCAAGTATAGACAAAAACAAATGTTCAAATTTCATTACCTGCGTTATTTTGATACCATGAATCTTCATTTTATTCAATTTTAGTTATACGTTCATTTCGGCATTTTACCCCGTCATTCTTTGTTCGAATACAAAGATGTGAAATTGTTAGATTTCGGAAAAGCGAGTTAGGAAACCAATTATTGCACCTATATAATTGTTACAATTATCTAGAGTTATTATTCATAAATACATTTTTTGTTGAACTGTTGCTTGAGTTGTTTACATTCATGCGATTTTATCGAGATCTAAGATCACATTCGAAATTAACTGAATCAAAATTACATGAATAAATTTCTTGGTTATATCATTTAAATTTATTCTAAATAGAAATTTAACAAAATGAATAAATTTTATGTTATTTACTATATTAAATCTTATTGACCAACCCCGGTTGCAACATTAACCTATTTAATTTTGATTCTGTAAAAAAGTGTAATTGTAATATTTATTTTTTATACAGTTTTAAAGGAAATAAAAATGTCAATTAGTGACCATGAAATCATACAACACGAAATTTTCATTAAAATATTTTAATATAATATATAAAACATGCGGTTGTAAGTATTCTTTAAGCGAATGTAAAGTTGCACGGGAGTACCACGATGACGAGATTATATGGGTAAACGTACGATAGAACGTATAGCCTTTCACGTGTGTTCCACTGCAATTGTGGTGGTAATGTTACAAAAATCCTAAATTAAAAATTGGTTCCCGCGTCTTTAAAAGTATGAGCTCCGCATTCATAGTAACTTCATATTTCCCGCTTCGGTAGCAGTTACTTTGGCGCAGTTGCAGTGCATAGAATTTTCTAGCCATAGCCTTCTTATATCCACCTGACTACCATATCGATAATACGGCATCTGATTACCACACCAATAAACTCAGAAACTATTAAAGTATCTTACAGAATTTTTTTTAATTACGTTTATTTCTTCAGATTCAAACAGCTTTTAAAATCATAACATTGATAGTATTAAAGGGGTACCTACAAGTTTTAAAATCAATGACCAGCAGGCAGAAGACTAGTTAAAAATACTCGAGCACGAGTTCTGAGATCTTGAGCGAAAGCGACCATCTAGACCACACAATGGTAACACATAAAAGGAGATCTGCAGACACGAACATCAGAAATATTCAATAAAATTACATCAATTTCGCACTCTCAATATTCCCTTGGAATATACTCGTATATTTTCATTATTGAAATAATGGTTGTATTTGGAGGCTGTTACAAATTGGTTATGTATCAACTTTAAAAAATTACTAAATATAGTATCCTCGTCGACGCATTTTCCTAATTGTTAATATGAAGTTAAATAGTATGGCAGAGAGCCCAAAAGAAAACCAAAAATAGCATATGAAAACAAAAAATGTTTTGATTGATCTTAAATCACAACAGGTGAATGAACAAAGTATAGTAGTGACCTAATTTCGTCAAGTAGCGACGACCAAAATAATACGTTCTTTGCAATGAACTAAAATTTCCAATTATAATGCCTGAATAGCGAAAAAAATATTCATTATTTTACATATATTTTAAGTAAAGAAACTTCTTTTTGCGATTTGCCAGGTTTCCGTTTTTTTGTAAATTAAAAACAAAAATTCGCCACAAGTATCCATGACAATGCTTAGAAAAATTAACACACTAAAACAAATAGAGTTTTTGACTATTATGTTTTTTTTATAGCTACTAAAACACTTCATTCGAAAAGTCGATGTTTCACATACTTATTGCAAATAATTGTTCAGGTAAAGACGTAAAAAATTGAATTTGCAAATATGTTAGTTATTCAACAATCAATTTGTACATATTGAAAAAATTGAAATAGTAAGAGATGCAAAGACACATCAAGTTCTATAATAATATTGGCGCTTATTTTTAAAATTACTTAATTTTTATATGACAGTTCTAGAGATTTCAAAAATCTTTAGAACTATATTCTTAGAAATAGTTTGGGTTAGAAGTTTGTCTTAACCATATTACCCAAATATATATCAATAGTTGACATTAAAATATTCACAGGGAATTTTTTGAGGAAGCAAATAATATTTGAATTTTTATCGTGTGACTGTAACTTTATTCTAGTATTGCTAAAATTATATCCAAAAACTACGGCGATTAATCTTAATAACAATGTTTTTGAGATATTTATATTATTATATATTCATTGTAGATATAACAGGCAATATATCCACATGTCGAAAAATAATAGTATCAGATAAGTGACGATTAGAAAATGTGAATATTCTCAAATACGTCAGCAGAATAATAAAATTGTTATCAAGGTTCTTCTTTGGTTCATAACTGTTTACTTTTTTATTTACGGATATTAGAATAATCGCCTTTAAAAATTGAGGTAGAAAGTTATGTCGCCATCAAGATATTCCGAGAAATAACATACCCTCTCCTATTTTCTTTGCTGATAAAATTGATATATCAGAGATGGATTACCATGGGGTGTCAGCTTTAATGGATACTTAAAACATCGAGGTTTTTGAATTTCACTTATCAGCTGCATTTAAAACAATACCGTATTTTGGTCTATGTAATGAATATACGAAAAACAGTTAAATATTTTTCATATCGAAATTAATAAAAATTACAATTAATATTTAGAAACGTATCTAGAATTTTAAAGTTACTATAGAATATATAAGATAGTTTTGTTTATATTTTTTAGGTTATTATTGCGTATAATATTTATATTTAGTGATTTCACTATTCTCTTTATAAATCATTTTTTTTTAAATTAAATTAATATACAGCTGATAGATACTAAAGTCATATAATTCATTCCGGGTTGTATGTCAGTGCGTAATATTCTTAATTTTAATGAGAATATCTGTGTTTCTATTATATAATTTCACCTGAAATCCTAATTTGTTCAAGGATTAATTATTATGGCTATAACTGTTTTGATTTGGTCATCGGAAAAGCCAAATTTATAAAATATTTTTTTTTATTAACTCCTTGTCAAATTTTTACACGATATGATAACGTATATAATCAATCCAGTCGATTGGATCAAACACACCTCAAATATCCAAGTGTTTTTTTTCTATAATTACAAATGTTGCTTTGAATGTAAATACAACGATCTTTAAGATCATTCCATCATTTTTAGGGAGATTGTAATTTTTGGAGAAATGTAACCAAAAAAGCATACGATTGACTAATATATTTAGGTGTCCGTTAAGAAAATGAAAGATCTGTGCAAAACACCGGTCCCTTATCGTTATTTTTTGACATCTTTGTATTAATGACCCTTAAAAATTAAATTTGTAAAATTTCCAAGAATGTCACTACTGTCATACATTATCAACGGTCACAATGTTTCTTTTTTAAATCCATGTCTTAATGGGAGAGTTCGTGGAGAAGGCAACTCCGGAAATTAAATATTGTGAGTTAGACTTCAAGCAATATTTGTCAAGGTATTGTGAGTGTGTGTTCTCAGGAAAATACTAATTCAGTCGAACCGTTTATCAATGTCAGATCTTCAGCTATAAAACTTCATATCAAAATTAATGAAGAATTGTTCAAAATTATTTCGTTAAAATTATTAAAATTGAACTCTAAACAGATTGATTGGTCCTTTCTAATATTTCTATATAAATATATTTGATACGGGTTAATATATTTTATCGCTGAGGTAAATTTCAAGGTGCTCCGTTAAACGGTTTCAGAAAAAACCGACTGTGATAGGTGGAAAGACGGGGGCACGTAACAAATCCCATTTTTGAGATGCGGAAAATAGAGTTTAAGCTATTTGTTTCAAAAATCTAAACAAGGTTACGGCTGGTTTCCAAACGGCTTACAAGAAACACTGAAAGAAAAATTAATCTCGAGTTTTACATTATAGTTTTGTCGTATATAAAATCGATTTATTGTACGTGGACTATTTTTAAAGAGAGAGATTTAAAAATTATTAGAGAAGTAAGAGGTTCTCTATATGATTTTATTAAAAAGAAATAAGCACTTTCAGTTTTATTTTCGCAGCGCAGCGTATTCCGATTTTGGTAGTCAAAGTATAGTAAAAAGCGTTACAGTGTTCTATTATATCAGCACATCTTGTCAGATCTCTTTGGGTCTTTTATTTAAGTTGTATGTAAAAAAGAAACGATGAAGAATATAATAAATAAAGTGAGGAGCTCTTTTGAAATATAGAATCCAAACAAATTTTTGAGTTTATCATTCGTTTAGAATAGTGTCGAGACTACATGATGTACTTTTTAATCAAGATAGTAGTCCTCTAGTGAGAGCCTTTTTTGTTAACAAATGATGTTGTTGGATTTTTATATCCGGATTCGTAATAACGATTCGAAGTAATTTTAGTTATTTGTTTATAAATATCAAGTTAAAATCATATTTAATAAATTAATAAAATAAAGGGAATAATAATAGTATAAATAACTTTTTTAGTTAATTATATTCGTTGAAAAAATATTATATATGTATATATATATATATATATATATATATATATATATATATATATATACATATATATATATATATATATACATATATATATATATATATATATATATATATATATGTGTGTGTGTGTGTGTATGTATGTATATTAATATATAATTTTACATATCATATGTAACTTCTAAACAATCTCTCCGTCCCGGCGTCTACGTGAGAGATACTTAGAGAGATACTATGCAGTAAATGTCAGTAAGTTACAATACCACAGAAGATTTTCACAATTTTTGGCATATTTATCATAAATCACTTATTGCCGCTCAGTCAAAAAGACGGATAAAAGAAAATATGCCTTCACAAAACTAACGAACTGAGTGACCTATTTTTGTGTATATTAATGTGTATTTTGGTATACTTTATACAGCTGTTATATAAAATATAGACGAATATATCAAACGTAATAAATAAATTTGACTTCTTCAAAAAGAACGTTCACAAGCACCACAATTGAATTTTTCTAATACATTCCGGTAATAGCGTCTTCCTCTTCACCTAGTATTAAAACCGTTGTAAAAGATATAGTCTGAAAATAATATCACTGAGCGAAGTGTATTACTTTACAGAATTACACCAGTGCGAAAATATTGACAAAGCATCAACTTTATTACTAATATTTTTTGGTAGTTCAATCATAATTAAAGCAGAATTAATATACTGAATTCCAATTATTGAATTACATTCATTGCTATATATTTTGACTATACTTTATTATTTTACATGTGTAAATACGGTACCTATCTGCTTGGACTCCGCTTTTAGTTTCCTCTGCTCGTCGAAAATTGAATTTTTATATCCCTGACCCAAATGGTAGGTGGTGGTTCTCACTAAACGTATTTCTGTGATATAATAGAGCGAATCGTAATAAGATCCGGTTGGGAATATCAGTTTGCGGAAGGGAAAAATAAAACCTTGTTTCAATATTAGTAATATAGGATAGTAATTGTTCTTTGACTTATTGTTATATCCCATTATTTTGTTATTATAGTTTTTATATTTTATGTATTAAATACGTGCACTCAGTTAAAATGAAATAAACTTTCGCATATAACTTGATTGTCACTCTTAACAGTATATAACATAGGTAGAAATAAACATTTATGGAATATTATTTCACTTTGTATCATATACATTATATGCAAATGTTATTATAGTAAACAATATGCAAATAATCGGTATTTATAAAATATAGTTTTTGTATATGTAAGATACAGAAATCAGACCCAAATTTAATTTCACGTTTGAACCGAATCTAATGGAATAAACAACCTCAAATATATATCGATATATGTTATACAATATATGAAATGAAACTACGTGGTGTGGTATTATTTCTACTTTCTTTAAGTTCTTTACCACGACCTAGGTTTCGTTGTTGAATTTCTACAGGTGTTCTAGGTTGAATTTCTACAAAATTGACGCCAAATATATTCAAAACATACTTTTATTCATCGACTGATAAATTTGCAATGTTGATTCGTGAAAAGAGCATATGAACAATAAAAAGTCGTTGATCATAAGAAATACCTTAAAGACAAATTATTTTCAACATTGTTTTTAATTAGAGAACTAGTTTAGTTAAGAGAACTAGTTTAGTAGAACTAGTTTTTCTTCCTATTTCCATACAAAATTATATATGTTAAATATCTTGGATTAAAAATATAAATTTTCGAATAATCGAAAATAATAGCATACAATAATTTTAACCTAAACAATTTATATATTTATTTGTCAATACGACAAGATAAATTGCAGTTTCTTAATACTTGTTTTGGCTTTACTAATTTTCAGGACTGAAAGAGTGTTAGATATTACAATTTATATCTTTAATTTATAAACAAATATAAAGTGATATAAACTAAAAACCTTTTGTGGGAACAATTAAAATTTATTTATATTATGAATAGAAGCCCAGTGTGCGAGCGAGTACATATTCTTTATGACATTACTGCAAGGTGAAAAGAGATGACAATACGTGCACAAATAAAACTATTTTAACAGATAAAAACTTCCAACATGGGACGCTATCGAAACAAGAGACTTGGATTTGGACGCTAGATTGGGACGCTATCGAAACAAGAGACTTGTTTCGATAGCGTCCCATGTATTTTCAAATAATATTTCCAGAATTGTATTTTAGAATAAGCAATGGTGTTTTGTAAAGTATTGGATTGTGAAGTAATGTATATAAAGAATCCTAATAAAGAGACATTTCACAGGTAAATACGATGCACAAACTCACTTTTTTATCACTTATTTTCCGCCAAATTACTGTTTAAGTAGTCAGTAGTAGTAACTTTGTCAAATATATATATCAAAATGCGTTCTATTTTAAGTTTTATTTTTTGTTTTTAAATTTTGTGAATACAATTACGAGATATTGTAAAAATTACATAAGGATTGACATTATACGGATTGACATATAGGGATTGGCATTATTTAATCGACAAGTCATATTGATATTTTTATATCGTGAAAATAAACTTAGATTCCGATAGAAATGTTTAGTAGATAAAATAAAACAAAAAAAATATTAATATAATTGATATTGTAAGTGCTTAGTGATTATATGTGAACAAAAAAGGCGTGGATTCAAGTTAAGCGTAGATCGGAAAAATATTTTCAAACTTAAAATAATTGAATGTATCTAAATTATTCAGTGCCTTACATAATGTTGGTACATAAAAATAAAAATTATTCAGTGTTTAAAATAAGAGCTGGCCTTACATAAAGTTGGTACATATAAATAAATCAAAACAAGTTGTCAATTAGTGAAAAAGTGACATTTGCATTAGATCCTTTAATGATAGTTTCCATATTCGAAATATCACTCATAAATATATTTTTCAGGTTTCCAAGAAATTTCAAACGACTAGGAAAATGGATAAGAATTTTAATGGGTACAACTGAACTCTCCATAAAAAATGCTATGTTGTATAGTAAACATTTTGATATAAAATGTTTTGTACAAAGAACACATAGACGAATTTTGAAAACGGACTCAGTACCTACAAAGTTGTACCGGTATGTTGGTCAACATCTTATTTATATATTTATCATTTATCCTAATCCTATCCATAATATAAGCCTCTTATAAATGTTTATAGTGTTTTCACAAAGATTGAAGCTACACACTGTTCAATAAGCATGCGTTTATTCTAGGCCGTTCGGATTACATCACGACTCCAGAGAAAATTCATGTCATGTATATATTTTCAGTTAAAACAGAAAACGTTTTCTTCTTATTTAGTTTAAAATATTATTTTAAATATTTACCTATATTGTATGATATAATAACGTAGTATTTATAATAAAACTGGTGGCTATCTCCGCATTAACCTACTTTTTGTTTTCAAGTAATTTTACTGCCAAAGACCAGTGTCATTTAATATATATATATATATATATATATATATATATATATATGTATATATATATATATATATATATAAATATATATATACATATTATATATATACATATTACAGATATTTCGTCTGAATCATCATCACAGCCACAATTGTCCCAAAAAAAAGAAGGTATATTTAAATGTAATAAGTTAAAATAAAAATGAAATTATAAGCAGCAGCACAATAGGACCTTGATGGCTAAATCCAAGAGAATGAAGAAAAACATAATAACAATATAATCGGAGCTTAAAGAATTAAAATAAACGTCCAGGCTTTCGGAATTACTTAAATGACCTTACCACATCATGCAGCAATGAAACATTGAAACTTTTAGTAGATATTAATATAGGCAATTATTTGCACAAAGACGAATCAGCAATTGCAAATCAAGTTCTAGTATTTATGATTGTGGCTGTGAATATCTTTAGGAAATTTCGAGTTTGTTTCTTTCCAGGAAGATGTTTTACGGCTTCACAAAATACAAATTTATTCGAGACTGCATGTGTAGTAATTTCAGTTACATTTGACGGAATTGCTTCAAATCTTAACATGTCCAGTTTACTCGGCGTAAAATTAAACAGTGAATCATATACTCCATATTTCATATGTCGAGCCAAAGAATACTATATTTTATTTGATCTGTGTCACTTATTAAAACTCTTGAGAAATATGTTCGGTGACAAAAGCACTTGCAATTTTTACCTTTTTATGAAATATTACAAGACCATTTGTGTGTCCAGGATCTTCTAAGGGTAGTTTTAATAATAACCCAACGATCAGATAATTTATATCTGCATATAAAAGGTTACTTTGTCATGCAGAGTTGAAATTGAGTTAAAGTGGAAACAGCTTGAAAATTGAAAAACATTACTATTCTTTCCGGTTACAAGTCGTAAAGATTTCACAAAACAAGTTAAGGGCTTTTGAGCTTATCCATAAACATATGTATTTAGTATATATTTAACATGCGAACATTATTTTAGGAAACCTTTAAAAACTAATTTTAACTTTTAAGACTATATATTTCATAGAATATATAAACAGTTTTAAAAATTATATAATTTATTTACATTAACGATTTTTTGATAATTTAATTATTCATTCATATGAGCAAGACCTTCTCAATAGCCACATTTATCTATTAATAAAATATACAATTGAAAATGATTTGACAATAAGGTTAAGATGTAAAACAACTTCAAAAAATTTATTAAAAGAAATTTTGAGGAACCATTTGAATAAGATTATTTTATTTAAAGAGCAATGATTTTTATAATAAATATTGATAGGATTATACAGAATCATAGAAATACATTTTTATCTTTTGGTGCCATGATATCATTATATGAACTGTGATGAAAATTCTTTTTTCATATTGAATTCAATAATTTTATTCGTAGTTGAATTGTAAAAGTTGAATCACTAAAATGTGCAGTTTCAGTAGTCTCATTGTATGAGGAACTCGTGTTGGTTATTTTTTCAACTTTAAAGACGGATATCATTAGTTTATAGTTTGTACTTAAATGTTATTTAGGTAATATGTTATTTGTTTAATTTTAAAATATCTTAATATATTTTTCTGCTTTTCTACATTCCCGCTGTATATATTTTCTGTATAGAACTTATTTTTTTCTGATAAAACTTTTGCTTTATTCCTTAGCATAAATTTAAGTCTTTTGCGGCTTTATTGGCAGTAACATTTATTTTTTTTATACAATTACGCTCGGATTGACATTTTTTCACAGTACAAATAATGCACCCAAAATGTTTCAATTTAAACAAATATTATTGGTTATTGAGTGGTAATGCCTCATACGAGGTATTGCATAATTATTTTTGAGACGGGAATTACTCTTGTAGAATTTAACCATTCCCAAAAATATATTAAATTGGAGGTGAGTTCATAATTGTGGGCTGTGGGGAATAAATCAGTAACAAAATTGGACCAAATGCGTGCCCCCCTATTGTTATATTATTGTTATAACATGGTAAGTGAAAAGTAATCATCAAAACTCCTACATTTATACAATTACGCACAAAAGGATAATTCAATTCCATTGATGGAGGGCATGACGACTATAATCGAGTCTATGCTGTAGCTCCATAAATTATATTTATGTTTTAAGATAGATTTCACCTCGATTATATTTACTCTTTGTTTATTTCACAAATACAGGGCACCTACTCACGAAAACATACCATGAAATTATATAATTATTTACTTGCATTATGTAGTTTTGATCCTTGAAGAAAACTTAAATCAATTTTATACCTATTTGTCGACGTCAATGTACCTAATGACTGATAGTGCGATACCTCTTTCTTTTCCCCCAACTTCAAGAACTACCCTGTAATAGTTAAAAGTTGTGTCGACTGTTAAATATCTTATACCTTTCAGAATAACTATTGATAACAAATATCTTGAATCACGCTTGATTTACTCCCGTTCGTCAAAGAGTTACATTGTTCCTCTCCAGAACTCATCAACAATCCCCGGTCGATGGTGTAGTTGTTTTACAAAGGAAAAACTACCAGTAGCCAATACCTTGAATCACTGTTAATTTGCTACCATCCGTTAAGGAGTTATTTTGTTCATATCCAAAACTCATAATCAGACCCTAATCTGGTAAATAGTGTAGTTATTTTGCAAAATAACAACCACAGGTAGAAAATATCTTGAATTACAATTCACTTACTTCTATGCATTAAGCAGTTTGATGAAAATAAACACTTTGGTAATGAACTGTAATCCTTTATTAATTCATTTAAAGTAAATTAACAACAACAATGTCAGCACTTTAAAGTTGCGTAGTAAAGTGAACGACATAGCCAACAAAAACAAAAAAATACTATATTGAGAAATTACATATTGCCTGTACGTTTTAGCACCTAGTGCTTGTTTGTGTTGTATTTATTTTCTCTCATCCTCTCCTGAAAACAAACCCATTGCAGTAATAAAGAACTCGTGCTTCGGTAATGAAGAACTCGTGCTTCGGACGGGGCAGTGCATTGATTAATATATCAGTCACCATATCTAGAGTGTTCTTGAACTTTACTGATATTTGTTGGAATACAATTTTCCCCCTTGCGAAGTGATACCGGACGTCGATGTGTTTGCTCCTCGCATGATAACTCTCGGTACCTAAAAGACTGATAGTACTTTGATTATCGCAGTATATAATAAGAGGGGTACCTATAAGTTCAGGACAAAAGTCTTCTTCTAATTGTTTTAACCATAGTTCTTCCCATGCAGATGTAGCTAATATCACGTATTCGGCCTCAGTAGTAAATAAAGCTATTGTTGGTTGCCTTTTAGAACACCAACTTATAGCGGCACCCTGAAAGAGAAATATATATCCTGTACAGAATTTTCGGTACTCGATTGACTAGCTCAATTGGCATCACAATATCCAACAATATTTTGCTCAATGCGTTTGAAAGTTAACTTGTAGTTTATTGTAGCCTTTAAATATCTAAACATTCTTTTTAATATTATCCAGTGTTAAGCAGTGGGCTGACTGACCTTTTCAATGAATTAACTATAAAAGCTATATCAGGTCGGATTCCTTGGGGTAGACACAACAAGCACCCAATAGCTTCAGGATATGGTATGTTTCTTAGCACTTCTGTTTCACGCTGAGCCTTTTTTAACTGAACATTGGCTTTACTTGGAATCCAAACTGGGTTACTTTGAAGCATACCAAAGCAATTTAAATTTTTTTTTATGTAAATTGATTGGTCCAGTGATATTTAATTATGTTTTTCTGTAATTCTGAATCCTATATATTGTTGAACTGTGACTGTGAAATTTTACATGAAAGACATGCAAAGCTTGCAGAGAAAGACATGCTGTCTTTCATGTAAAATTTCACTTTTAATTTTTCTTTAATTAATTTTGCAAAGTCATCATAATTAAATTAACAAATTATGTCATCATCATAGAGTGTGATAAAAATAATATAGTTCTTGTTTATAATCCTGTAAAAAATACAAGGATCCACATTTGATCAGAATAATTCAAATTCTCATAAAGCATTATTTAACTTTAAGTTCCAATAACTACTGGCTTGTTTAACACACACATAGCTTTATTTAAGCGGCACACTTTATCTCCTTGTTCAAAAGATGGCGGTTGAGACCTATATATTTCTTCCTCAATAGTTTTTTGTAAAAATTACGTAACCGCGTGCATTTGATGTATTTTAAATTTATATTTTACGGCTGATCCAATCAAATACCTTATTGATGAGTATCGATGACACGTGCATAAATTGCATGATAATCACTTCCTTTCGTTGGCTGGTATCCTTTAATAACTAGTCTAGTCTTTATTTTTTATTAATTATTTATACTCTTCCTACGTGGCTTGTTTCCACTCGTTTGCTTTGCCGCAATTAAGAGCTTCATCTGTATTTTGTGGATAACTATTAAGTAAACTTGGCGTGGATTAAACATTTGGAACTTAATGTCATCTTTTTTGTATCGCGATTCTCGACGCGGTCAGAGATTTAACTGAAGCATCGGAGGAGATTCCAAGTTCTCATCAGGTATGTATAATTCATCTGCAGTATTATCGTAATAAGATGAACTGGATCCTAAAATTTCTGAAAAACGAATGAACGAAGTTCTCATTGAAGAATGAATATGGTCAGTCTATTTTTCTTTTAAAAGTAAGTTAGTTACATTTTTATTTATACTTAATTTACCTGCATGAATTTTTTAGGAATTTCTGTATTATCCTTTTCAATTGCTTTTATTTCAGGTGCAGAAATAGGCAACACCTTTTTTTTATACCGGCTTCAAGGATAACTATATCTCTGCTCATGACCGCCTTTCTACTTTTTGGATCTATAAGGCGAAATCTTCTTGTACAATCAGAATAATCTTTTGCCACCGCCTCTGCCCACTCTGCAAGTTTATCTGTAAATCAACATTAAATAACATATATTTGGTAAGTTCAATGAACGTAAGATTTATTCTCTCACTTAAGTCATTTTTTTCTTAAGTATATGGATTCGATGTTTGATGTAATATGCCATTTTTCTTTAAATAATTCTTAAAGTTTTATTTGTGTATTTCGCACGTTATCACTTCACAACAGCTTTATTTTCTTTTCTAACTCGTTTTCTACACGATTTTTAAACTCGATAAATTTATCAAGTACCTCTGCTTTAATCTTAATAAAGTACATAAATACTTTACGTGAGCGGTCATCAGTAGCACTTCCAAATAATGTAGTTTGTATCGGACCACACACATCCATATAGATTAGCTCTAGCAATTCCATTGTCCGGAAGCTATTACTTGGAAAAGGTTGCCCGGTTTGCTTGCCCTCTACACATGAAATGCAGACACAACTCTCATTCGGTATTGACAATTTCACGCCAGTTGTACAATTTTATATTTTATTGATTTATTTCAAATTTCACCTAAATTGCCCTATGCGCTGATGTCAAAGGCTGACTCTACTGTCGCTGTCATTGTTTGAGTTTGACTTTTGCTGACAATTAGTTGGTAAGTATCATTGATAAGTTTTGCTGAAGCCACCTTCTTGCCTATTTGGTTACATATTGAACATCTGTTTCAACCTTATAACCAGCGTTTTATCATTTTACTTGCAGATAATAAATTGGTAGATAAATCTGGTACAATACATTTCTCAAATAATAAATTTCTCACCGGTATTGCTTTGCTGCTGCCATCCTTCATAAGTACTTGAACTGTCATATTGCCGCGGCTTTCAACATGTAATACTTTCTTATCAGCAATCCGTATACTGTGAACAGGTAGAGCAGTCGCATTATCTAACCATTCCTTGTGCATGGTTACGTGTGTTAATGTACCTGAATCCACATACCAGTTTATCGAATCATTTACCTGTATGGCTGAAAAGGCTGCTACAAAACCATTATTCTTATCATTATTGTCAGACTATTTTTCTTGCGCCAACAAAAATTGTCAATGCCAGTGAGCTTTTCAATTGATATTACAGAACTATTTGCACTCATCTTAGTCATTGTACAACGCGAGCAATTTTGAGGTTAAACCTACTTAGTCTATTTTAAAATTTAATTACTGATTACTTTAATTGAATAGTTATGTCCAGGTCGGCCTGGGCCCAAAACCTGATGAAAATAAACATTTTGGCCATGAAATGTAATCTTTTATTAATTAAATGAAAGTAAATTAGCAACAACAATGTTAGCATGGTGACGTTGTGTAGCAGAGTGAAAAGCATAGCCAATAAAAACAAAAAAACTACGATAGAGAGAAATGACATATTGCATGTACTATTCTTTTTTCTATCACAATTCTATTTTTCATTACCAAGTCCAATCATCAGATCACCACCATATATATAAGGGACCATCTTACTAGTAATTTAAATTATGAAACTATTAAAAAATGAATTTCATTTATTGTAATGTAAATACACACACACACACATGCACACAAACACACACACACATATGCGTGTTTTGCGTGGCCGTGCGTATGCATGCATGCGTGCATGCGAGCATTCGTGCGTGGAAATTTACATTTTTAAAGTAATATATAACATTTTATTTCTTGATTTTTGTAAGAGAGCTAAGAGGGTTAACCGGTTTCCCAATATACACTATTCCAACTTAAATTTAAGGTTGTTTTGTTCTGCACTGCATATGCGACAATACTCTGTATAGGTCCCTTAGGATAACAGTAAAACCATCTAACGCTACAATCCATACAGCCTCAGAAGATAGAAATTTGACTCCAGTTTGTAACGGCACGCGTCTTCTGTAACGGTTATTCTTATAGTAAAAGTTTCGAGTTAAAAGAAGTGTGTTAACACATATTCTATATATATATATATATATATATATATATATATATATATATATATATATATATATATATATATATATTATATATATATATATATATATATATATATATATATATATATATATATATATATATATATATATATATATATATATATATATATATATATATATATATATATATATATATATATTTACGGAAGAGATCTTTTGACTGAGAGAAAACATAGGCTTAGAGATATTTATAATAACATTCCTTTTATAGAGACTATGTTACATCTTATATAAAAAATTTATTTAAAATTAATTTTTTTTTAATTTCAATGATTGTGAATGGAAAACGATATTCTTGTAAAGATACAAGTTTATTCTGTTTTTAGTACGTTTTATATTAACTTCCTGTATAACTTATATGTATGTATGAATGTAATGGAATTTTCAATGAAATTAAAAAAATGTAACTGAGCTTTTCAATTAAGTTTTCATGAAAATACAATAATTTCATAAATAAAAGATTAGAAAATAAAATTATATTTCAAAAAAATTTAAAAAGGCGCTTTTATAGCAATATGAAAATATTAGCCATGAGCGAAAGGATATCACAACTCGCTACAATTTAATTCTTTTAATGAAATTAAAGTAAGGATAAAGTTATTGATATATAAAACTTTAATGTAATGCAGTAAATTTTACAATCTATAACCGGTTACGGTATAAACACTCAACACTTTACACCTTGCCATGCTCATTTCGCAAATTTACCGCCGAAGTAACATAGATAGTGATGTTATATCACAACCAACGCTATCAGAGTCCAGCAAAAATGGTTTTTATTTCAAACTCAGTATAATCTCTATTTTCACTTATTTCATGAAATGTGTTCACTTATTTCATGAAATGTGTGCTGAGCAGCGTACCTGCCATGTTAAAATATGTTATTGTTTTTATTGTTGGTTCTACTACTGTAGAATAAGTGGTCTAATAGTTTTAGTTATACAGCAATGGATTGGTTGCAGAAATGATTACTGGTGTAGAGCCTGCATAGGTTTCCTGAGCAGGACAATATGATTTTTTTGTCATAAAATTATAGACTTTACTCAAAAATCATCATTTCCCAAAAAAAAAAAGTAAATTAGAAAATTGTCGCAAATCGCTTTAAGATAGTTCAAATCAAATTAAAGTGATTTAAAATAAATGTAAAATTATTGTAATCGTTTTGAAATAATTAAGTTTTCTTTATTGGCGGTAAACATGTCGAGAAACAATTAGCAGGAAACATGTCGAGAATTTTCCACAGGATATTATAATTGTATTTATGGTGATATGAACCCCATTATACTGAATGGATTTTCATTTTTTCATCGACTTTTTAGATCAACATTTAAAAAAATTTACTCTTAAAAATTGCCACCAATTATTTTTTCCTTTGTGTCAGTTCACGTAAATGACATTAAACAGAATAACATGTTTATTTTATAGAGTCAATTTAAATATTCTTGCTAGAAAATCACCTAAGCCTTTACAAAATAATTGAGAGGACAATATAAATCCTTCAAAACAGGTAGAACCAAAATTGTGATTATGTTGAATAGTTCAGAGAGGAAATAGTTAACGGTCGAGAGCCAGCTGTTTATTAGCTTCAACAGTAGTTTAGTTTCGTTGCAGAGCGGTATTTGTTTAGGTAGTTTCTTCATAATTTTACAGTTTATTTATATATATATATATGTATATATATATATATGTATATATATTTATATATATATGTATATATGTTATCTGTATTTAAATAATTTGAAACTCCTTAGGATTTACATTACTTTTATTATTAAGTATTCGTATTTTTCTTCCAGTAAATAGAATATCTCATTCCAAACATTTGCTTTCAAATTTTTTCCGTTATTAGATCAATGGACTTGTCACACAGACACGGTTCTAATTCCATGAGTTCTATTAATTTTACAACTTCATTTTTGAAAGCTGTGTAGCCAAACAATGGAATGCTAAAACTCTGAAAAAAGAAAACAGGCGACGCTACGCAGAGTACAGCGTGCAGTAAGGAGTGGTGTGACACGCATACTCAATCACAACACACTTAGAATTTCTGCAATCGTTTTATCGGTAGGTAGGTGTGCTACGTCACCGGCATATTACATCGTTGACATCCACTACTATTAACCGAAAACTAAAACTGTCTTCATACAAACTTCACTGTTAGATCATAATGCCTTGACTTTCCGATACCGGGCAAAATTATGAAAACATCCACATATATCTACTACTAGGTTGCTACTTACACCGCTATCAATAGTCGAGGGGCGAAACACACATCAGTAAACTGATAGTAGACCTCATTGGGAAAATAGTCTTGATGAGGACGACAATAAATAAAATTAGAAATTATTTCAAAAATGTATCGCTATGAAAATATACTAGAAAAAGTCTTTTTTTAGATTTACCGATTGTCGAATTCATAATTAATTATTACTTTCCGTATTAAATAAAATAACTGTGTTTGTATTTATTGCTCATTTTGTAAACCTTTTATTAATATATACACTTCGCATAATTATTTAATTCAGATTTTTTTTGTTTGGTTCCAAAATGCTGTTATAACCAGAGAATCCTACGGTATCTATAGAACGGTATATGTATTAAAATATTACACGCCATAAAATGTTTTTCATTATGAAATAAAACTCAAATTCATAACAAAATTTCTTCAATATCTTCAATTTACTGCATTTCAGCAATATTTGCAAGAATAATTTACAAGGTTTAAAAGTAAGGAATTACATAGCTTATTAAAATTTTGGGTAAAATAGTTTTACCATATGTTGGTGGCCAGTTTTAAAGACAACATACTTTGAGGCATAAATATCCGAGGAGAAAACAAAACACCAGTAAGTTATAACAGTATCACATACGATACATATAAAAGTATAACATAGTTATAACAATTGTAATATTACAAATAAATGTCAAAATATTTGTCGTTCAACCATTTACTTATAGTTATAAAAAATGAGAAAAACTTATTCTTATTTAAAGTAAACTTTGTTTGAAAGTTTCCTGTTAAAACATAATTTAATAATATAGATATATTTGACATTAAAACATTATTTAGATATTTACAAAAAGAAATAAGTTACTAAATATCTCTTATCTTTTCTTATCCACCCCCATGTTATTGAACAAAAAGAAATGTTACTAATTTTTTTTAAATACTAAAAATGATAACTATTATTCTAAATTAAAATATTGTAATAATATTGCATTCATCTTAAATTACGAAAAAAATTCAAAAATGGTGACGAAGTTAATAGAGATAGATAAGTATAAAATTGGATTTGCTGTAAGTGCCATATTTTCTACTTTTATTAAAGTTATATCTTTAGTTTCGAACGTGTGGTCGCGTGCATTAAAGTTACACTCTATTTTTTTAGTTACGTGTATCAAGTAGTTATTTTATGCATATTGATGTTTCATAATTTTATTGAGAAAACTTTGTTTTTAACGATTGAATAAATATTTTTTTAAATTTTGTTTAAATTTGTCTCTTCTCTGGAAGATGACACAAGACGGTTTACAAGACGAGTGTCATGATAAACTTAAAATGTCTTCTTCCTTTATTTTTTTCTTCGAAGATGCTACCCGATCGTTATAATTAGAATCACTTTATGTCTTAATTGCAAGTAACAGTACAACAACGTACAGATGGTCTTGACATATGTCTGTGTGCTGTGCATAAAAATATGAATTTAACACTATTTAGTATAAACTATGCGAACATGTCGCCAATGAACAATCATGAACCACTCTTTGAAACTCCATACTGGAATTAATATAATGAAGAATGATTTTCGATAACTTATGGCAATTAATATAAAAATATTGAAATAAAAAACTTTATAATAATTTTGCGAAAAATAAAGTGATTGTCGATTATTAAAGATATACCAGATCACAAAACAAGTAAAACTCGTAAAATTAGGAAATAAGCAAAAAATATTTTAACCACGTTTAATTTTTTTGCAACTAGAGAAGGATATTAAAATATTTTTGATAAACGAACGCAATATTTTACATCCATGTTTAAATATAAAAGTATAGAAAGAGAGCTTAAATAAAAAAGACAAAGACCAAATAGCAGAATATTATGGTACCTTTGTTTTGAACAGTTTAAATTGTTACCGTAAGGAAATTAGTTCACGTTATGATCTTGGCAATACTATAAAACCCATATAATAATGACAACAAATCTGACTGAAAACTCTAACATAGATACCGCAGGCCCTTCTAGAGTTACTTTCAAAGTTGGCGACCACGTTTAGTACAATTTCAACAAAAAAATTGAATTTAGTTTCGCGAGGGAGCGTTTAAGATTAGAGAAAAACGGTGAAAAACTTTTCAAGTTTTTAAAAACGTAAATTTATTTAAAATTAATGGTGTATTGATATTTATGAACAATTATTTAAAAATGATTTAAATAATAGGACTCTATGGGTTTAGACCTTTTGTGATTTTCAAGTGTTTTAAGGCCATTATTATATTAAACTAATGTTTTCAGTTCTATCCAATTTTTTCTTCAATTTATACTGTTGTACACTTAATTTTTCCTTTTACTGTAGTAAATTATTTTTGTTGCCTTATAATATTAGGAAATAAAAAATGTAATTTTGTAATTTATTTTTTATATTCTTAGAGTATTTTAAATGTACTATGTAATTTAGGTATACTTTTACATTTTTATTAGCATTTATAAATATATTAAACATAAATTATATTTCATTAAAACTTTTCTTTTAACCTTGGTTTCTTAAAAAACCGAGATTTTTTTTGTTTTTCACAAATACTACAAATACTTTGACTACATTGCTTTTTTGTCTATGTAAAAGATCACTACATTAATTATTTTATCGATAATGGCATAATAAATAGTGGTAGGTTTTGGTTTTACGCATTTAAGAGTCTAATCACGCATGGACCCTTAGGGTTAGAATCTTTCAGTGAAAGTCCTCATTAAACATCAGTCGTAACGAGAAGGGTCTCTGGTGGCCAATATTTTTTCAAATTTTTGCAAAGGGCTATTTTACTATCATACAAAAAATACAAGACACAAAATTTTATTTATTTTGACACGAAACTACGAATTATTGTACAAATTTTATTATTTTACTCTTTAAGCAAAATTGTAAATTATTGATTAGGAAACAAGAATAACTATCATGTTTATTTAGTTGCTAGATAACAAAATAACTTTTCAATCAAGCGAAGAATTTACTATGAAATTAAAGTGGCCGAAAGCTGATTTTTCCATGGTTTTCCAATATTAGATCAAAGTATGCTTCTGTAAAAATTATACGGTACATTACAAATAATAATATTTGATTAACGCAGATAATATTTTTCAATTAGCTCTAGACCTTTTAGCCGGTGTTTGCTTTCATTCATACAACTTTAAAAGTACTTGTTCGACTGGAGTTGAATATATTAAAGGAAAAAGACATTATTGAAAACTCCTACAAATGAAAGAAAATACCCGTATGACAACCAACGAGAGATGAATGACGTTCATATGGAAATTGCAATGCGCCAGAAACATTCAACTATTCCATGGAAAAATAGTCTCCGATTCATATCGGTAATAGACAAACTAAAATAGCTAAATGATATAAGTAAATAAATTAAAGATATCGGTTACCGATATAATAATCGTCAAATTAATGAAAAGCTGCTTTTTCACTTCTCTAATCCTGACATAAGGAATGCTGTAAATATGTTGTAGAGTTCAATCAAGTCCTATTTAATTTAACAATTAACAAACCTTCAACTTTTCCAAACTTTTCATATCTTATGTTCTCGTTTAAATAAAGAAACATTGCAGAGTAATGGGGATAACGATGTAAACAAATAAATTGAATTATCAAATTTGCGAAAGAAAATTTATGTTCAGGTAAAAGGAATTTACGAGGGAATTGGATAACAAAGCGCAATTAAAATACAAATACCGTCACGCCTCCTTGGCTTAAAGAAGCGATAAGCATTATTTAAGAAACGAAGATTATGAAATATTGATTTCCTTTTTGTCTTTCTTACAAAGTCGGCTTTAATAATCGTCTGATTTCAATTGTATAATAAGAATATTTTTAAAGTTTCGTACCTGAGACGAAAAAAAGATGGAATGCTCATAAGATCGGTTAAGTGTGCATCCGCATGTTCCTTTTTGCTATACATCTATAAACCTGTTTGTTATAGAAACTTAAAATTTCGCGTAAGGAAAAAGCATATGCATAAATATTTAAAGAACATTTATATTGAAATTGTTGCGAGTTTTACTCCTTATTAATTTGTTTTTACTTTATTGTAATACGATTGTGAAACTTTTAAGATTAATTAAATTGAAAAAAAAATCATTTTATATCGCTTATTTATGTTATTATCTTAGTGCAGCTGTTGTCTAACTTAAATAATTTTTTCATATCAAATAAAATATTGTTGTTGCGATTTGAGAGAAATCATGTGTATAAATTTATTAAAATTTAGTGTATATATATATATATATATATATATATATATATATATATATATATATATATATATATTCTAACTCTCTGTTGATTCACTTTCTTTCGCTTCATTTAATAATTATAATTTGATAAACTCAATTGTTTAAATGGGTAAAAGAAAATATTTTAAATGTCGCCAAGATCGTGAGCGATGTTCATTATTAATTTAAGTCCACATAGTCTCCGCCTGATTATTTCAAATAATCAACAACTTTATAAATTTTTACATAGAGTAAGAAGAGAAAAAAATTCAGTACAACATTTTGAACTCAATAATTTTAAAGATTTTCGAAGGTATCTAAAGCAAAAAAAGAATAATTGTATATTATATATATATATAATTACATAATATAAGATGGATGTGATTATTTATGTACCATATTACGTAACTTTACCGATTAGGCCGGAAACGTATGATCACCCATGGTGAACCTGATTTTGAATAAGTATCCCTTATTCATTTTTAAGTTCTTGTAGAACTTATTATAGAGTAACATAAACATAAACGAGCAAATATTATATTAACACTTATCTAACAATCTAAGCGAGATGAGTGACTCTATACACTCAGAAATAAAATCGTGTACGAGCAAACGGCAATCGCTTTTTATCCGAATTGTCGCATAAAAAGCGACTTCCGTTTACTTATAGCGATTGCCGTTGATTTATACGCACGTACACGTGCGATTGCCATTTATTTATACGCACATATACGTGCATACAGAAAGGTAAAGAAAGAAAATTTGGAAGACTATTTTTAACATCTTTTAATTCAAATGAACCATATTTAACTTCGTTTCTGTTAGCCATGTAACATAATTATTTGAACTAAAATGTAATCTATTTTTGTATTAAAGACACTTAGTTTTTTTTTATATTAAATTTATTATAAATTTCTTTTCTTCTGATTAATTGTGAATGGTATGCGGCATCATTATGCGTGTATAGAAAGAAACTATGCATATACTATAAACATTTCTTACAAAACCAATTTTAGAAAACATTAGTAAAATATTGAACTCACGTGTGTAACTAGTTTCTACATTGACATACCAAATGTGTAGAGATGAATGGTTTACTATGAGATTTTTACACATACCAATTATTTCAGCCTATTGCATTATTTTAAAACTGAAGCTTCCTTCTTAAACTATTCAAAAGATACAATCGCTGTCAAACATAAGTATTAAGTGGATGATCGACGTACAAATCGTATGCCATGGTCTTAAAGACTCGTGGTTCGTTGTAGTCAATCGACTGGCGAGCCAAATATTCGCATATGTCATTCAAAGTCTGAAACTTTGTTATTTTGCCATATAATAAAAAGTATTTAAAAAAAAGCGTAAGTGCCTTCAAGATTGGATTAAAACTCGGTACAAAAAAGGAAACAATCACACACGAATTAAATTAAATCATTTCGGTAAAACCACTTGACTACAGAAATTACTTCAAAATGTCTGAAGAAATATTCATTGAATTATTGACTATAGGGACAATAATTCAGTGAATTATTGACTAACCTGTAATAAAAAAACACACACACTCAGAACTCAAATCACACTTTTACATGTGAATCTAGTGAGGACTGTTCCATGTGTCCATTAAAAATGACATCGTTAACAAAAATACTATAAAAACTTGTTTAAGAAATTGAAACAATTTTTTTTAATTGAATAGTAATTGTTCCTAATTTAACATCAATACTTTTCCAAAAAACATCAAATTCATAATCTCTCTGACTAATTAAGTCAGAGACATTACGAATTTGACGTCGAGTATGTTTTAAGTAAATAAACGCAACATCTGATTGGAAGTGTCATCTTTTCATTTACAGTCAATTATGGAGGTTCAGTATGTTGTATGAATAATTGTCTATGATTATCGGCGTCGCTTTTAAGGGGTGGACATTGACACCGAAGTTGGCAATAATAAGAAGATAAGCCTTGAAAAAAGAATTATTTGAATTAAATATTTATTTTATTTGCATTTTTAGGATTTCGTACCCGAACTGAACCCTATTACTACTTCTCGCGTTAAGTACGCAAATGTTGGTCTATTATTTGATTAGTATATTTATTTAATACAAGTCCACTTTTACTAACGCTCATCTGTCCGTTCGCTAGAGCGGTCCCCGAAAACTGGTGTCTCTGCTCGTCGGCCGTTATCGAGGTACGGTTTTGCATGGCGAGTAGAATAAAATTTGAAATAACACTGATGACAAACTAGTCAGGTTCGCGGTGTTCAAAACCACGGTATTGACCCGCGGATGACCTTTATCGGCGGGCTATAAAACCGCGTTTTTATTCGTGAGTCGATCAGCCGCTTTGCCTTTTTTGAGATTAACAAATTTTCCGACTTTGAATTATGAAACGTCGTAATTCGTGGTGGTCGTGTTTGTACATGTGACAGCGTTTAACTTTTAAATATTTATATGTACTTTTAAAGATGCACTAATATGCTGAATCCTACTTAACAGTTTAATTAAGCTAAAATTAGGATGATCATTTTATTAAATAAAGCGCATTAAATTAATTTTACAGGCTTTTTCTCAAAGTTATAATGTCAATCATTATAACAGATACATTTTTTTTACAATGATTGCTAATGCAAATATTTTAGGGCAAAATTAATCACTTTGAGGATGCGAGATTGGTCTTGGTGGATTTTTTGATAGTATTAAATGTTGTATAATTTTTTTACGTTTTTTGAAGTCCATATCTATTAATATTCGAATTCATCAAGAACTGAATATCTATTAATATTCGAATTCAACAAGAACACTGAAGTGATATTGCATTTTTGCTGTATTTAGAGTTATAGAGTAAAAGTAACAATAATTTTAAATACAATTATTTATACTTATAAGTCACGGTCAATAACAATCATATTCATACAAAAAAATACAGAGTTGGCGGCATGTCCTTCTGGTTATAGTGAGAAAAAGAAATATCAGTTAAGTTCTGTACATAATGAGTCGCCTATATATATATATATATATATATATATATATATATATATATATATATATATATGTATATACATATTTATATATATATATATATATATATATATATATATAGTGCCAGGTGACTGAGCGATGCTCGGTTTATTTCGAGTTTCCCATGAACGTGAAATTGCTTAGTTCATGGTATTAGATTTTCTTCTCTTTCCCCGTCCATTTTCCTTCCCCTTTGCCTTTGCTTTTTTTTCGGTCTCGCCTTTCCCCTCACCTTCCCGTTTGCCTTCGCGTCCGCTCTTGCGTTCACTTTCGCGTTCGCCTTCCACTTCCCTTTCGTCTTGCACTACACCTTCTTATTCCCCTTCCCCACTTCTCATCTTCACCTCCCCTTCCCCATCCCTTTTCACATACCCCATCCCCGTCCTCCTCTCACCCACTCTTTCGCCTCTCCCTTCACACCCTCGCCACACCCTTCTCCGTTTCTTCTTACCCTTCCCCTTCCCCGTCCCTTTCCCTTCAGCTTCCCCTCCCCTCCAACTCACCATTCCTTTCCGCTCCCCCTTCCCCTTCCCTTCCGCTCCCCCTTCCCCTTCCCTTCCGCTCCCCCTTCCCCGTCCCTACCGGTCCCTCTTTCCTTCCGGTGCCCCTTCCCCTTCCCTTATGCTCCCCCTTCCCTTCCGCTTCCCCTACCATTCAGGTTCCCTTTCCCCTTCCCTTCCGCTGCCCCTCCCCTTCTGCTTCCCCTTCCTCTTCCCTTCCGCTCCCCTTCCCCTTACCTTTCCTTTTCCTTACCTACCACTTCCTCTTCACATCCCCCTTCCCCACCCCTCTCACTATTCTCTTCCCCTCACCTTACCCTCCTCCTCTACTCCCCTTACCCTCCCCCTCTACACCCCTTCCCTGACCCCTCCTCTTGCCCTCCCTGCCCTTCTCCTTTCTCTCCCTCTATCCTTTCCCTCCCCCTCCCCCTCCTCCCTTTCCCACATACCAACCCAAATTTACCCTACCCTCCCTCCCTCCTCCCCTCCCTTTCCCCTACCCTCCTCTTCCCCTTCCACTTCCCGTCCCTTTCCAATCCTCCTACCCCCTCCACTTACAATCCCCCTTTCCCTTCCCCTCTCTCTCTCCCTGCCCGAAGCCGTTCTCTCCTATGTTTTTCCATTCAAAAGTTATTAAGTCTTAATAACAGTGTTCATAGTAATTTTGAAAATTTTAAATGGCTGCCATTTCCAAAATAATTAACCGACAAAACTCATCTTCAAAATTGTATAATATAATCACCCAAGTAATAAATATACCAAATTTCAACGAAATCGTTAGAGTCGTTTCCGAGAAACCATTTACATATATATATATATATATATATATATATATATACAAGGCTAAAAGGAAGGATATCGAAGGCGCGTTGGCTAACGCTATCTAATGATAACGCTATCTGCCAACAAATATAGAAGGTTGTTTGGGCTACATTTCCTCGAAAGCCAGCCCACTGAGTTCTATATCGATAAATGGCAAAAAATGATTGATTCTTTTTGTGACGACGCTATTAAGAGAAAATTTGTTTCCTAAATAAACAAGTTTGTGTTATATGGAATAATTCAATATGAGTTATTATTTAATAGCCATCTATATATGATAAATTATTGGTCCTTTTTTCATAAATAAAGAAATTTTAGTAATGAAAAATAGTTCAGTTTTAGTCATTATTTATAACCTAAATTCATATATTCGACAATTAGGTAAATAAATAAGAATAAAAACTTTAATGTGAGCGTATAGCTGGTCGCCATAGTTTCGATTCTCCAGATCACTAGCATGTGTGTGTGTGTGTATATATATATACATATATATATATATATATATATATATATATATATATATATATATATACATGTATATACATATACATATATGTGTATTTTTTGCCATTTATTTCAGTGCGTTGATTACTTTTAGCAAATAAACGCGGTCGACTCACCCATCACTCACGACAATTTCATTTATATCATATTTTTTCATATTCTATATCAATATACCTATAACTTTATGGATGGCTTGAACTTTGAAAATATCGACTAATCACATTAGTACTTTGTTCATATTTATACAGTAGATCAAGTTAAAGCCAAGGATATCGATCCATAAATGTCCATAAAATGTAACCGCTTATAATAGCTATTAAAATGTTTCGTCTTTAGCTTTTACACATACTCTCGATAAATATTAAAGAAATCAAACATTATTTCAAATAATATTGTTTGACTTTTTTATCATTTCTTATATGCATAGTAAATTACAGTTTAAATTAGAGTTCAATGAATTGTTCTTCCAGAAAGAAAAGTAGTGTCACCATTCAAATTTTGAAGCAGTCTCATAATGAATTTTGTACTAATAATTCAAAATTAAACACGCCATTAACACGAGTAACTTCAAAAAACAAATCACCGCTGTTGTATACCTACACGTAATAAAAGTGTAATTGGGTATATTGAAAATTTTGTTTTTGGAATCAGGTAGGAGCCTAGATCGTTTTTCTTCTTAAATTTTATCTTATGCCGATGCGACTTTTTATGGGCACATGTACTCCTTATATAAAAAGTCACGCCAAGCTCGGCCTTTTATATGAGGATTTTATGCGCATATAAAAGTATTTATCATTCATATAATAAATAATAAAGAAACCAAACAATAATATTTAAAGTATTGTTTGAGTTCTTTATTACTTCTTAAGAGTATCTATAATAGTTAAATATAAAACATTTTAAGAAATATTTATTATAAATCGATTATATTTTCATAGACATTTATCGATATTTGGCTTCAACTAGATCTAGTGTATCAATGCGGGCGTTGTACTAATGTAATTAGTGGTTGTTTCTACAGTTCATGCTATTTACAAAGTAATATATAATTGAAAGAAATTATTTAAAACTTAAAACCACGACTACACTATTAAATTTAAGTTATTGTGAGTGGTGGATAAATCGGTCATTTCGTTTGCTTTGCATTTCGGAGGCAAATGAAATAATTCTTGTATTTAATTATTAATTTATTTTAATATTAATTGTACAAGTAAGTTACAAGAAGTCCAAAACTACTTTTCTAAATGAAAGCTTCTTTTAGCTCACCTTATCCAAAATCTTTTGACGGGAAAAAATTGCCATTTCGCGTCACGCCAAACGTGACCCCCTACGGGTATATTCGGCGTTAGGCCAAATAAGGAGTTGGTAAATATATTTTTATTTCGTCGTTTTACTGAGTGCGTTATTGGCGCAGCGGTGACCATACTGTGATCTTAAAAATTTATAATGAAAGAGACCAGTTGGCAAGTGTTAAATTAATAGAACGCCGAACTGAAATCCTAAAATCTGAGAAATTGTGTACTCCAGATAAAGGGATATCAATAACTACGTCAGTAAAGTTTAAGAATAGTTACCTAAAGATTATGAAAAAGGGTAAAATTTTATCGGAAAATCTTGAGAAGCCAAAACGAAAAAAATATCGTAAGAAACATACAGTGTCAATATTTGGATTTCCTTATTGAACAGGCAGCTAACTGAGCTCTTACGAATATCAGTTTGCTTGAACGTCTTAAATACATTTTATAAAAGACAATTTAATTCAGTTTCTGTAAGATATATATCTTCATACGTGCAAAAATATATACCTCGAACGTAAAAAATTATTTATAAATAAACGGAACATTCCCTGGGAAATGAATAGGTTTTGGCGGATTCCTAGCTATACCTTCTAGGTTTCCCGAATTATATTCAATGGACTTTTTGATGTGTGAATACAAAAAGGAGTTCATTTGCTCAAGAAAAGTTTCATTTTGGAAATCCGACGGAAATTGAAGAAACATTTAAAAACGATGGAACGGAATTAAGAAGTTTAAAAGAGATATTTCGGTTATAACTTGTTTGAAAAATACGTCATCATTTTGAAAACTATGAAATATTTAAAATAAATACATTTCTAAAAATTGTATTTAGTTACATATCTTAAAAGGAAAAAGAGAACATTTATACGGTCACTATTTCTTCAGAAACCGCTTAAAGGAAAAGCACTTAAAAATGTTTCTTTGCAAATTTTATGAAGAATTGTTTTTTTAACTCTAAACATAATGTTATATATCATTTGAAAGTATCAAGTTGAGAATATAAAGTTGAAAAATTTGGAGTTTTAATACTATTTAATATTATTATTCTACCTATTTTGTGTTAGCTAGCATTTTTTAAATATTCATATAATAATTGAAGAGGGAATAAAAAAATGTTTTAAAAAAATCTAATTTTGTGTATCATTTTGTGTATCATGAGAAATTGCATATTTGAAAGGATATTCCACAAATAATTGAATAAAAAAGGCGAAATAATCTTTTTTCACCTTCATTTATTTATCCAGTTTATTGTTTATGCATACGTAAGCCTTAAAGTTTAAAGCTAAACATTTTATATCTAATTTGGCGTTTTGAGATACCTTGCGGAATACTAATTGATTCACCTATGAAAATACGGGATCTAACTTACTTTATACATTGTTCACCAAATAATTGGATGCAACTTCTGACCTGAGATGTGGTTTAGAGTGGTACACCATCATGTTCAACCAACATACTAATAAAATTCAAACCACTAATCTGACGAAAATAATATTCTTTTTTCGCCTATGCACGTAATCTTCTGGTTTCAACGCTTGTATTTTTAGAAAGCAGACGAATACGATTAGTCTTTTTTAAATATTTGCCTTCTGATGTATGATTAGATCCATTAATCCACTAACGTCTGATTCTAGAATGGAACTTCCATTTAAAATTTTCTACTATATTATCTTCCATATTTGGGGATATTATCGAACTATGATCACACAATCTCTGTGGCACTAAAATTATTTGGTCTCCTTCTAGTTGTAACTGATCCGGGTACCAGTCAATATACATTATAAGGGCCTGTATCGTGATTATATTCGGTATATATTGAAACCAAACCCAAATGTTCAATCACACTAAAAACGAAGCCATTTTTTTAAATTGTACTTACTGAAGAACGTATTATAAACATTGCAAATGATGGCTGATGGGCACTAGGCTATTTAAGCAAATTTCCCTTTGGGAGTATCTGATAAATAAAACTGCCGAAATTCTGAATGAAGAAGCATCTGTTTTAGTAAAAGAACCTAAATCGGACTATGCATCCACCATATAGTTTGTAGAATTTTATAACTACCAATTTTTGTTACTTTCATAAATAGTGTACAATACTTTTCAGAATATTTTTGATGAGCGGGATATAAATTTAATTAGTTAATAAGTCCACTGAATAGCGAAATAGTTAATTGTTTTATTTTTCTTAGAAAATGTAATGATCTAATAACCTTTTTTTTTATTTCTAATCTTCTTTTTCTTGTCAAATTTTAGTGTTAAACTTTGCTATTAAATTTTTCACCACAATCGTTTAGTTTCATAATTATTTTCTTATCGTTTAGTTTCATAATTATTTCCTTCAGTTTAATACGATTCAAGATACTATGCAATTGGTTTATCTTTTACTTAAAAAAATGTTTTGTGCTAAATGACCAATTATGTATAATATATATATATATATATATATATATATATATATATATATATATATATCCATATATATATATAAATATAAATATATGTATATATAGGATGATTTAAATAATGATATCTTTGTGTAACTGTGTATTTTTAGTAGAGGCGATAAACAAATGGAAAGGAGTTGTTTGTGTAAAAAAATAAATCGACTAGAGAAAAACAAAATATATCAACGATATTTACCGCTCTACTATTACTTCTTTATATTTGTATTATCTTCTAAGGTGTTATAATGGGTTGAATATTTTCTTACCGGTCTTTGTTACCTACGGGATTAAATAAATAGACATTTATAAATTATGAATAAAAATATGCTAGTTAATCAAAATACATTTTTAGTTTTGACTAAAAAACTATTGTTATTTTTCTATTAAACGATTCAACTAATACTAAAAAATCAAATTTACACTTTGCAGGATTCAGTATTATGCAATAAAAATATGGAAAAAAATGACTACTCATTTCTCGAATACTCGTATGTGACTGAAGAACAAATGGATTACGAGCTCGTATACGTAATAAGAAATACGCAAACCGCGAAGTCCTCCAAATTATCACATCGTTATATAAATTTTCGCTCAGAAAATAATTTCATTTTATGAAAGGTTTGTCGATTGTGGAAAAAATCAATGTACTATATGAGATTTGCTTTGCGTAATTTCAAAATATAAAATTAAATTATTTATAGTATAAAAGAAGTGCGGCTTATGAGAAGTCAAAGAAATTTTTGAATACGTCCCATGATATTTCCCTATAGATTTCTTATTTAATTTCTAAAAAAGAAAGAAGAAAACTTCCTTCAAAATGTACCTATTGCACTTTATCACGTTCTTTTTGTCCAATATACTGCAATTTGTATCTCATAGACCGAAACACAATAAATCTTTTTGTCGCTTAGATACTACATGTTCTTAAAGTTCACTTAATTAATCGCCACCATGAATTTTGGAAGTCTAAAATATTAGATAAATTCATACCTTTTGCATGGATTTCTTATTTCTAGCATTAATTCACCCGAGATATTTTACATCACTAGAGATAGGTGGCTCACCTCAAATCAAAAGACAAAGAATTAGAAAAAAACGGACTACACAAATAATTACCTAGCGTGATAATTCAAAGTGGTATTTGGATCAAAATTAGGAGGGTAGTATTGAAAATTCTTAAACTGAGAATTTGTAAGAATAGTAATAAAAATAAATATGTCAAGGCGAATTTAACATGAGAAAATTGTTGGTCAATGATTTTTTTTATTTATAGGATTTTGACTTTAGACACCGGAAAGGGAACATTCTTAACCAGAGAAATTTCTTAATAAATACTTAGGCGTTAAGAAAAATTTTCCGAGGTGATTCGATCTCATGATTTAGCAGAAGCTCAAAAAAAGTATGGATTGATCGATGTCGCGAAGTATTGCCAAAATTAGATGGAGATCATTCAGATGTTGTTTTCGATATAATCACGTGTAACGAAAGTGACAAACGCTGTTAAAAAACGGAAATTAAGAGACAGTTTATGTATTAGATATTTGTTTCTGAAAAGTTGCCCTTAAAGGTAAAGAAAGGCGGAGGTTTGGAAAAAAGACATGTTGCCTTTTCGTTCGTGTCGTTCTTTGGATGGAAGGATGTACGTTTATTCTGAACAATAAAAGGTTAAATCGTAGAGTTGTTTACCAGTAATTGTTCGTTTCTTGTTTCAAGAAAAGTTTGAAAGCAACACCCACGCAGTGGGAACCTCATTTATTCCGGTAACGCTTCTGCTCACCCAGCCAGATTATGGGCGAATATTAGTCTACATCGGAGGTAGACATTATTCCCAACTTTGCACCGCGTGCTTTCTATTCATTCCGACGAATAAAAAATAATCTGCGAGAAATATGATTCCAAGATGCCAAAAAGCCGTGGCTAGAATAGATGTCCAAAGAAGAATAGGCTGACTACTTCCCTCAGTAGGGCTATCGAATAAAACGATGCACAGGGGGCCGTGGCGAATATTTCACAAAAAAACAATAAATAACTTATAAACTTGTTAGATGCTCCACTTTTGGATGTTCTAAGAACTTTCAGTATTATCCCTTGTACTAATATTATTTTCAAAATATTTCCCAATATTCTATTGTAATTATATAAGGTATAAAAACCGTAACTCGGTGACCGTGCTTCCTCTTTTCTCCTGACTGCTATTTGTCCGGAATCCTAATCACGAAATAATCTCAAGAATTAAACACATGTTTCCTTCAAATCAACATTATTTCAATAGGTTTTGAGCTCAGTAGCCCTAACCGGAAAACACTTCAACGATTAAAACTATTGATCTGTCAAATAAATATAATCAACAATGTGCAATTTTTAAACCACCAAAGTCGACGTCAACGTAAAATGGTAAGATGATTTTAAATGATATTTTAGCATTAAGTGAAAAGCTAACCGATCTTGAAAATTATTCCACGTAAAATTTCGCCACCAACACTTATCTTCAATATGAATAAAAGTGAAGTTTTGTTGAGAATAATGGAACGAAGATTTGAATGACAATCTAAAAGCAATGACAAAAATCATTTTAATGATTGATCATTTATGTTCATATTCCGGAAGCTCAGACCGCAAAAGATATCTGAAATAATTTGGCGTGCGCTTTTGACGATTCAGGACTAACGCGTCGAGTAGTTTACTTTGAGATCTACAGTCGACAGCTCTAGCGAAATGTCAAATAAAGAAGAATTTGCTAGCAGAATAATGACTAGAGAAAAAATTATTTTAAGTTCTTTTTATTGATTAAATTAAGTGAGAATAACTAAAATCAGTAATATATGGGCTATTCAAGGACTTAATCATGATTTAATCATCAGTGTAAGAAAAACAAATAGCTGATATAATAGTGTTCAAATAAATTATAATAGAAATTTAGAATTATATCATTTCAATCAATTCAATTTCCTTAAGCTATGAAAATATGAAATTTAGAAAAAAAAATTTTGCCCAAAAAATTATTACCCTTTTCATTGTTTCCAAAGGTGCAGGATATACGATTTATTAAAACTTCTCAAAACCTTAAAAGGGATTATATAGTTTTTTCTTGCTAATCTGCCTTATATTTATCTAATTAAAACTATTTTGCTACAAATTACGATTAACAAAAAGCATACCTGTACAAAATTTTGTCGTACAATTAAAAAAAAACAAATCACAAAAATGTGACACATAAGTGCACCGATATGACAATATTGTTAATATTCTTAGTGCCAATTACTTTACTCATATTTCCCAAATTAAACCAGAAAATTTTTATTATATCAAATTTTCTAGTTTCTGTTCAAAAATAAGAACTTATAAAGATCTATTTGAAGTATTATAAGAACTTATAAATTACAAACTGTTTACAACGTTACAAACAACTTATAAATTAAGTACAAACTTTTTACAATTTTAACAAATTCGTCTGATACGCCCGACATATTTTTTACGCCCGACATATTTCTTCGAATTTCATCTTTTGCAATTTGGGATTTTCTTTTTTCATTTTTATTGTGTATGGATGTAAAATTTGATGTCTCGCAACCTTCCATTTCTCAAATTTGGTTCTTTTTTCAAACACTTCACAATATGCCTTGTTAGGAACAATTTTCTTATCTAAAAATTGCCATATTTCTATCATTTTCAGCGTCAGATCAAGGATAGTTTGTCGTTGTCCTTTTCTCTTATTAAACGACTTAATGTGTACTTTTCATTCCAGTTTCTTCTTTTTTGTCGTTAATTGGTACACAATCTGTATTTGATATAGATTCACAATCGATAATGTCATATTATTGTGATATAAGTCTTCTACATCTTTGGATGCATATATATATATATATATATATATATATATATATATATATATATATATAAATGTACATATATTTATATATACATATATATATATATATATATATATATATACAATGTATCGAAATCCTTATATTTGTTAATACCTAAAATAACCTGCATACTTCGCCAAAAGCAGTTTGTACAAATAGTGCTTCCTAGTAACTTATAGAACTGACTATCCGCCCTAATATCATAACCTGTGTAAACAGCAACTGCTTTATTTCCTTTTGTTTTGTATTTTACCATTGTTATACTATTGCAATATGTTTTCACTATTTAGTTGACGTCAGGGACTTAGAATTTTTAGCTCCATATTTTTCTGCAAACTCTTTCATTTCACGTTTGAAGCGAATATGTCTTAACGCATTGATATTTGGAAATGGGAATAGATAATTTTTAAATATTCTCATACTATTTTGCGTTTGAAATAATTAGTTTAATTGATTTTTGAAATTAGTAAGTAACAAAATTGACACTTTTATACCTTTCCCCTAACCTTTGCTTTGTTAAATTTTTGTTTTTTTTTTGTTTTTCCTGACGAGTTCAAGGTCTTTGTAGTTTTTTGCTCATTAGTCTTTTTTACAGGTCTTACATATTTCCAAAAAATATTTTCAACTTCCCCCAACTTTCGTCTATTGAAAAGTAATGGTTGTCACAGTTACTTCCCAAAATTTTACCGATATTTATAAAAATTTATACCCCTCACACACAATTTATCACGTTTTATTTTCACTATGCTACAAGTAATGAAGCATACGTCAGTAGTAGAATATGAGATATATTCAATTTATTTTTATAAGCTATTGTTAAAGCGTAAGTTAATGCTTTATTTGTGAAATTTATTTCAACTGATGAAACAAAATCGTCAACCCGCTGCCTTACAGATGCTCTTTCATCAATTATTAGATCAGTTTTGCCTATTACAGTCAATGTTTAATAAAAGTACGCAATCTAAGAGCCAAACTAGGTACTCCATATTTGCTTGTTTTTGTTTTGTGCAGACCGACTTGTTGTTCGAACTTGATAAAGCATTGACATATTTAGGATTGAACAAATTAAATAAACTAGTTATATCATTATTTATTTCCCTCAACATTGTCAAAAGACTCTTCTCTTCAAAATAGTTTTGCTTCATATATTGAGCTATATACACATACAAATAATTATGACCACCTAACCTATTGCACAATTTAGATACGAATCTTAAAATTAACATATCTAGTTTAATTATGTTGAATAACTGATTATGCCTTATTTTAGGTGAATGGTAAAAGCGTAACCCCTCACGTACACTTTTTGTGTATCTTCTACTCTTCTACTCTTGAAAGGATATTCTACTCTTGAATTCGAGTCTTTGCTTGCCGACACGAACAGGCGACACAATTTTTAAAATGGATATGGAAATATTTTATATATTAAGTCTCTGATATGCACTGTATGACGTAAAATTCAATATATTATTTTGAGTGGAGTATTTGTTTCTTCTTTTTGTTATAAACATACTTTCGCCAAAAATGATCACCTGATCATTTTCAACGGCAATCTTTCTTTCTTTAGAATGTTTACGTTTAGATAAAAAAATATGTAACTTCCTTCCCATTATCTGCCTTACTTCCAGATGACGGGGTAGTTTTGATACTATGATACCACAATACGTACAAACATGTTTCTTGTCACATTTTCTTTTGACGAAAACGTTATGTGATGACATGATTTCACATTTTTTAACGGCGACTTGTTATATTGGAGAATTTTGTTTTCCTTCAGGGATGAAATCATGAAATTTAAATCGGTGAAACTTTTGGAAATTTATATAATATTAATACGCTCATCTGTATGAACTATATATTATCAATATTGATTAGATTGTTAACTGTTTTTGTTTTTATATATCAGTGTTTTCTATTTTCTTGAATATTTGCCTTTTTTTACTAAAATTGCTTGATAAATACTTGAAACCACTATCTGCAAAGTGGTCTCTGAAGCTTGACTAAAACCTGCCATTTTTGGCACTGAGTATACTTTTCGTCTTGTATTTATTTCATTTGTATTGAATTTACAAAACAATATTATATATGTAGCATAATCAATTAAAGCTTATGAAAATTCAACTTGTCGAATATTTAAAGTTTTGTCGATATACTTATTTATATTTTTGGATGCGATATCCCGTAAAAATTTGTTTTAACTTTGACGAGATAATATCTTTTCAAGCATATTTTATTTATTTCAGGAAATATATCACAAACTATTGAACCATCAGTTTAGCATCTTTTTGCTATATCTCTGGATTAATTTATTTACTAAAATCGGAAGAGTCGTTCCCGGACCCGGAGGTTGAATTATGTTACATTTTTTTTAACTTGAAGATAAAAAAGATATTCGAGCGGAAACAATATGTAGTAAATAAGTAGTGTAAAATATTGGTAAAAAAACTAAGGTTATTAATTTTTATATGAATACTATTTTAGAACAAAGGAGCTGTGCAGCGTCTGACCATTTGTTCGTTACTTATCTTTTCAACATACTGCCTGCTCTAACGCTCGCGTACTTGCTGTCTTAGCTACCTCTGGAATTTACAGATATTACTGTAATTATCATAATTGTACTTCCTCAAATATCTGTTATACACCCCGTGCTTTTTTACCTCTTGCGCTTGCTACCTTCACCGCCTTTGAAATTTCAGTATCTGCCCTACCTCCTACCCCTGTGCTAACTTCAATGCTATGTGTATCTTCGCACCTACTACTTTTATTGCCTATAGAGCTTTGATGTGTAGACGAAAGTTTTGCACGGTATGAAGTACTTATACTGTCACGTGTCAAACAAAGCACCACCATCACTAATATCTATCTCAAGTGATAATGTGCTTTTTGATAGCTTTACATGTAATCTTAGCCGTCTGTGCCTCCCGCACCTATGATACTTCTTGTATTTGTTCTACCTTGCTTGCCCGTGCTACCTTTGCAGCCTGTAGAAATTCACGTACCTGTGCTTCCGGTGCCTGACCTGTTATACCTTTCGAACTTATGCTATCTTCATCACCTATGGATGATCAAATACCCGCTATATCTCCCACGCCTGTAATACCTCCAATACCTGATGATCCAAATAACTGATTTAAATGCTCCACGTGAATCATCGTAAGGTAGAGACAGACTTATAATAATGGCGCTAAATTGTTTTGACAAACAATTTTGTTGTGATATATTTATGGTAAGGCCATAATAACATAATATAATGACAAATTGTTCACTACCCATTAATTAATCTGGCAGTCTAGAAAAAAAGAAAAGCAATGAGTGTCAATGATGGTAAACAGATGCAGGAAAATTAGATTTCATATTTCAATGAAATTTACTTTGCACAGATATGCGAATTCACCAAAACTTTTTTTTGGTTGCAGCAACGAATACATCGTGCCACTTGCAACGACCACTTCAGTTGCAGAATAAAAATATATTTTAAAGGATAAGTTTTTAGGCATGGAGATGTATTTGTGTTAGACAAAGCATTCAGAGACATTATTATCATCTGTTACTGGTCTATAAAGCTCACATGCCTGGAAATTGTCTATGAAGCTCACATGCATGGAAGCCAAACTCAGTATTGCACAAATCTAGACAATATTAACTTAGACCGTACTTTACTTTTTCAATGTGGGCAACTAATTATAGATATAATTAGAGATTATAAATGCAATTCCTTTGAATAGAAAACGCATAGCATTAAAAATTAATTAAGAGATTGAAACCTACACCTGTCAGGGTGATTTTAATCAAGTGGGGGTGTAGAAATATTAGACAATATATTGCCCCATCCCATGGAATTCTAATAGTCTATTGTAGAGAGTATAAACCCGTAACTCAGTCATCATACTACCTCTTTTCTCAACACGAGGACATCAATATATGTGGTGGCTTTTTATTCGGAAACCACATCAAGTATATCTCAAGAATAATCGACGCGTTCACTCCAACTCAATAGTAATTCAACTACCATCTCTACATATTTCCTTCTTTTCATACACAATTTCTTATAATAACGTTTTGTTTAACTTATAAGAATTAATTTTAACTTTAATAGGTTTCTTAATTTGGTTTAATGTGTAAATGTAAGCTTTAGCTTTCGCTTTATACTACAACGTGAATATTGAACTTCATAATCAAGTTTTACTCAGTACTCATACTGCATACTAAATTCCAGAATAAAAGGTCGGGACCTAGTCGCTTTTTCAGTAGCGTTATGGGAATTTGAATACTACTGGTATATTTCGTAAATTGCAAATTGTATTAATATGTTATAGTATGATGTGAGAGGCCCTCAAAAAAAAACTCAACATAGAATTTATAAGTGAATTTGATTTGTGATCTCTATTTTGGTTTAATACATACATTTTGACTTTCATTCGTGAGTGTTTAAAGAAATAGTATGGAATTAAATACAAAATTATGTACAATTAAATGAAACTACATGATGTAGTATTATTTCTACTTTCTTGAAGTTTATTACCACGACCTAGGTTTCGTTGTAAACATCTACAGGTGGGCTATTAGTAAAGATGTTGTAATACAACGAAACGTAGGTTGTGGTAAAGAACTTAAAGAAACTAGAAATAATACTACATCACGTAGTTTCATTTAATTGTGAATAATAAATTCCTACAAAATTAACGCCAAATATATTCAACAAAATTATGTCACTCTGTATTTTAAGGATTATGAAATCTTAAAAATTCTCTAGAGAACATAAAATTCTTTCCATAATACTAAGAATAATGTCGAAGACAATTTATGGATATAAGCAAATTGTAGACCAAACTTAATTTTATAGAGTACGTGTAGAAGTGTATGTTTAGTCGTAATTTTATTTTTTTTGATAAGTTATATGAAATGTTAATATTATTAATAAATATATGAAAAAATATTTAATAATATTTAATACTTTATATAAAAAACACAATAAAGAAATGACTTTATAATGACGAAATATTGAACGTCTAGTAAAAAGAATCTTGTATAATATATAATTTACCAAAGTCATATAGATCCATGGCAATGAGAACCAATCTTTGGCTCGGCCCCGTTAACGGTTTACTGATTGCCTTCAAATTTCAGCAATGCACGTTTTATATCATTTCCCCCATAAGTTTAATTGAATTTACTTAAAAACTAAGAAACTTTATGTGAATTACTAACAAAATTGAGAAAGAAATATGAAAGGCTGATTCATTTTTTAAGTTCTGTGACTGGCATACTCTTTGAAAATCAAATCCTTATATATAATCTACGTTTACAAAATTTTAATTATAGAAATACAAAACACATTTTTGTACACCCTCGTGAATTTGTACATTTCTTTCTTTAAAAGTGTAAAACAAATTAAAAAAATAAATCCTCTATCATTCCCAATCATGTATATATTTTCTTACTGATATTATTCTCTTGTACTCGAAAATCTAGCAGCCACTGCTGATATCATACTGTTTCACCCAAAACGGAAATAAAACTAATTATAGAATTAATAAAACATAACCTTCATTGGATTGAAGGAATAAATAAAAACTATACTAGTGCGAGTTTATTAATGAAGCTTCAATAAAGTAAATAATAGTGAAGCGAATATTGAGATCTACAATAAGGTTCACTAATTTTAAAACACTTAAGCAGTATTTAGTTACCACAAAGGAACATTTATTAAATCGGGACATAAATGTTTTTTATGGTATTTTATTCAGACTTAGGTATTGTAATCGAAAATATATATATCTTTACTCAATAAAATATTTTAGTATTTCGATTATATTTCTATATGTATAAATATACATACAGGTGTCCAGTAGCAGATTTCAATGTTTGAAAAATTGTAAAAAAAAACTACACCTCTAATACAAAGTAGGTTTATTTTAACTTTATAACAACAAATGCGGATTTTATTTTTTAAAAACCACGTTTTCCAAATGGCGGCCATCGAATCTGACACACTCTTCGAGTCTAGCACGCATGTTTTCAAAAACGCGTTTGCAGAGCGACTGGGGTATCCTACTGACTTCGGCTCGAATATTTTCTTTAAGTTGTGTCACAGTGCTCGGATTTGTTTTTTGTAAACAACGGATTATAAGTATCTCCATAAGAAAAAGTCACATGGGCTTAAATCGGGTGACCTAGGTGGCCACGGTACGGTACCGTTTCGGGATATGTTTTTTTCTGGAAATAAGTGCCGCACTGCATTCATGGACACATTAGCAGTGTGAGCTGTGGCCCCGTCCTGCTGGAACCATGTGTTTTGGTTAAAGGATGGAGTATTCTGTAGTTCTACTCTGAAAAAGTCATTTAACATCTGGGCATATCTCTCCGAATTCAGTTACAGTTTGGCCACGTTAATTTGCAAAGAAATAAGGCCCTATGATTGCAGATGCAGACATGGCACACCAGACTGTTATTTACTTGGTGTAAGTCCTACCAATGGTGTAGGTTCTGGCGTGGGCCTATTTAATGTTGATCCTGTAGCTCTGAACGTTGCTACCCATGATTGAATGAGGTTGATCGATGGTCCATCACGTAATCGACGAATACTGTAACGATTATTAAATCGACGGCGTGCTACAGACAGCGAAAATCCACTCGAAATGTACGCGTCGACGGCAAAAACTCGGTGCTCTCCACTCCACTGTTCCATGGCTACTAAAACATTCGCACCGCTTGCGCTTCTAACGACGCTTATTTATTTTAAATATTTTTTTATTCCAAATGCCGTACATTAACACGTAAATTGTTCACATACATAAAATAAAAAATAAAGGAATACACGCTTTTACATAAATATACATTAATATAAAAAATTACGTAGTCTAACGTTTCGTACAAACCCACCGCTGTTCAATTGACGGTTGTCTATATACTTCTATAAATAAATAATTACAGCAGTGGTCTATTATCTTAAGAACATATTTTAGAACATATTTTATGTCAAGGTTATAATTTTATTTTTATTTATTTTATTTAGTGAAAACCTTACTTATTCGAATAATTATTTTGAATTTTCCCGTGTTAATACAGTTAGTTAGTTGTTATAATTTTTGATTATTGAAACATTAAAGTATCGTTATATTTCTTTTATTTTTCATATTATGAACAATAACTTAATGTTATATAATAATTTATAACAAAGTGCAAAAAATGGTAATGGGAGGAAACATTCTGCAAAGTCGAATGATAAGTAGATCGTAAAAGAAATTTACGTTCTCTACCTAGAAGGGAAATAATAATTAACTTCAAATTAAGTCATCGCAAAATTAAGCAATAACAACTCAGGTTAGTTTGAATTGAAAATTATGATCTACATCTCCAAAAAACTATTTTAAAATTAAAGAAACCTGTAAACATTTCTTGTATTTTTCAGAACCTTTATTTTTCCGTGAAAATGTAATCTAGAGGAAAAAAATTAATTCAAGATGTTTCATACCGAACAAAAGAAGAAGAAATGCAGAAAACAAATTGAGAGTTTCCATTTATGGTAAGGGCAGTAAAATATGGAGGTGGCTTTATCAAAATATGGGACTGTTTTTCGTGATTTGGGTTAGGTAACTCAATTGCATTGAAAGGCATAATGATGATCAATAATGAGATTTCCACAGTAATATCTTAAATGAGAATTTGGAGGAATCTTACCTTAATATGCATTTTTTAATCAATTTGATTTTCCGATAGGACAAGGATTCAAAACATACTGCCAAAATAACTAAACATTTCCGTGAATATAAACTTAAAATATTTAGTTTTTTTTCTTCTATGAATTAAAAGAAAAACTGAGCAAAAGTTGTACGAATAGAGTGAAGGTCCAGTTCAACAAAATATAGAAATGCTATCATTAATCGACTTCAAAAAAAGGTTTCAGTGTCACTACATGAATGAAATTAATTAAAAAACATAATGAAAATCTCGTTTTAAAACTAACTTTTCTAAACTATTACACTTAAATTTCACTAAACTATTACAATTTCTAATTATTTATCCCAATTAATCATCTAATATACCAACTGACATCGATCTCTTTTAAGTATAGCCAAACAATTATTAATTCTTTTCCAACACTGAACAAATATTAAGAGCATAAAATCGAAAATTAACGTAAGATTCGTTGTCGTGCTTGTTTCGTGCTCTTTGTTTTTATTTGAATTTAATACAGATTCTAAAAAAATTAATAATTATGGTTAAATACTTAAAAATATGTGTGAAATATTATTTATTTAGGGTAACTAATTGTTACTGCTGACTTTTCAGTGTTTGATTGTCAGTAATACAATTATTTTTTCTTTTATTGAAGTTTAGTTTATATTCTAATACTTTTTATGATAATATCAGTTAACCTAAACCTGCAATAGTTTAACTTAATAAAATATATGTAGTTAGTATACTAGAGCAAATTCCTGGGGATTTTTTTATTATATGTCCTAAAATTTTATTTCTAAAATTCCTAAATAACAAAGGTGCTAGAAACGATAGGATCATGAAATTATTAGAATGTGGATATTTAGTTTAGTTTGTAAAATTTCCAAGTTGTAAAAGTATGTGAGGCTTTTACTAAATTCCAGCGCAGGCATGGAGAGCCTAAAAGTTTACGAAGTTGTTTTTAATACAGGGATGTTGCAACAGAGCTTGCTTGAATTTTCAGAAGCACTTTCGTGTCCTCAGAGTATAGTCACGATTACTGTGTATGTATATCTATACAAGATAACGTAGACATTCTAAACAGTATGTTCTTCTATCATCTGTAATTAGATTGAGCAAAGTAAAGTTTTAAATTTGGGTAAGGTAGCGCCGATACACTATGTGAACATTGTTTGTAACAAGATAATTCTCTAAAACTCAAAAGAACTTAACGAAATTTGCTCGCATCATTCTTTGTGATATTTCTAGATTCAAGGCACGTTAACAGTCACCTTGAAAATACTGATGTTTTTTTAAATTAGGCATGTTTGGTTAAAGAAAATATTTCTACGATAAGACATATCACAGAAATATTTTCGAAACTTTTGAGTTTTAGTTGTAATATTGGCGAAAAATTTTGGAATTTTTTCATGCAACGTTCGTACTGCGTAGTTCGTATTACTACTTTCATTTAATTACTTGAAAATAAATATTATTTTATAATATATATTTCCTATAGGAATCATGCATTTCTCAGATGTTTCATTACGACGTCTTAAAACATATCGATAATCAAGTCTCTCGGCAATGCAACAGTGATATTATACTTTGCGAGAAAGTTAGTGTTATTCTTCGTTTACGTTTTATAGTAACCAGTATACTTCAGAAAATAAGAGAATAAAATAATTTGAAATACTGAAGAATATTGTTGTAGTTTTCATACTATTCCATTTTTAATTTACTTTCATAAATAAGATCAATAGTAAGCTTATGTATGTTTAAAAAAAATTGCATTTTGTTCATCGATAAATAAATGTAGGAAATTTCGTAATAATAGGTCATTGTTTTCGTTTAACAACACGGGGAAAATATTCTTGTTTCAAATTTTCTGTTCAGATAATAAAATAAATAATTCAAGTTTTTTTAATTACAATTTTATAAGTGTAGGTACTGTATAACTGCAAATTAATAATACTCTTGAATTTAATTTGTACTGAAATATCAATTTTGAAAGAAAAGGTTATGATTTTACTTACTTAGAAATTGTAGAAAAATAATACCCAATTAACAATATTTCTATTTATTATAACTCAGTATAAACCAACAAGCTAAACTTTTCATTCCGAACATCTTCTAGAGCAAGCGAATATAATTTATTTCTTCCTGTATACATTATGAAAATCATAACATTATTATGTTATAGTTATAACATACGCACACTTTTAATGCCATAGTTACAATATACTTTCTAGAAAAGTTAATTTAAACCATGTGAATTATTTGTTTTTGGATTCATATAGAAATGTTGAAAGAGATGATAGCACTGGACTATTTGTAAAGCACTGAAAATAACCATTATCCTTACTTATGAAATTTAATTATAAATGTAAAAACATGGACACAACACGATTGCTCGTCAGAAACAAAATCCTTAAAAAGTAAGAAGAATTATATATTTTTCTCTAAAAATTGTAAAATAAATTAAATTAAACGAAAAACCGACTTCAAAGTTAACTTTCATATGAAACAATAAGAATTTCAAAATCCTAATTTTTATCCTAATTAAATATTATAGTAAAAATGGACACCGATCTTTTTTCAGTATGCACTAATTATATTTTTTTTGTGACAATCAATAATGAACAGGTCGGAAGAAAACGGAAGATCCATTAGACTTGTTGTTTTTTGGTCTGTTCATTTTGTTTTAACTTTTTTTAAAGGGTTTAATAGACATTAGTGTAAACTGTTATACTTAGGGTTAATATAACAATGATTACTATTGACTTTTTAGAGTTTCAAGTAAAATTAAGTTTTTCAAGTCAGTCTTATTTTATTATGTTTTTTAAAAGTTTAACTTGTCATCCAATAACTTTCTATATTCGTATAAATTAAATTGGAATTTCCCCCAAATTGATACTAAAAATATAGTAATGCAAAATTATTGGAATAGTTGGAATATAGAGATTTAGTTCAGTTTGTAACATTTCCTAGTTATAAAAATGTATAAAACGTATGCTAAACTCCTGCTCCTGATATTGACAGCTCTAAAGTACGCAAAGTTGCTTCCGGTAAAGGACGTTGCGATGCCAAGTTGCAAGGCTCACTCGAATTGTCGGAGGGACTTTCGTGTCTTGAGACTATAGCCTAAATTACTACGTTTGTTTATGGCAAATTCGTAATAATTATTTTTTTAAATATATATTATATGTGTGTTGATATTTTTTAAATATATTTTATATGTGTGGTGATTGAGTACGATATTTCCCTAAAACTTAATAGAATTTTACGAAAGTTAGCAAACACATTAATTATTTTATATCCCGATTCAAAGACACTTTAACCCCATCTTAGAAATTTAACAATTTCTTTTCTTTCAAAGAGTGGAGTAGCCGAATGAGTGTTGTATTACAGGTAACTATAGATTGTTTTTGAAAATTTTCTGTTTTAACCGCCACGTGGCGAAACGTTTTCAATTCTTTCCTGTAAGTAAATTTGATTTCACCACATTAACAGCAACACTTTTATTTGATACGTGAAAATAAATAATATTTTATTATATTCGATGTCCAAAAAATTAATACTTTATGGACGTCCCCTTACTAAATCTTTAATTCCTATCGATTATCGTGAGGAAATTGTCATGAGACACAGCACTAGTGTTACAGTTTTTGGAAACATAGTAGCATTTTTCATTTACATTTATTAGTATTCGAAACTCTTTGTGAATTTATGATAATTATATAATTCCTAATATTTAAGGATTTTGTTTCTGATGAGCATTGATGTAGTGTCCATATTTTTCCATTCATAATTTAATGTCATAAGTAAGATTAAAAGTAATTTAAGTGCTTTAAATATGTTCCACTGTCATAAAAATTGAAAGTTGTCCATTAGTAAATAAGTGTGTAAAGTCTTGTGATGCTGAATAATTATTTCTCTCAAACAAATCAAGATAAATTTTATTGTTCCAAAATGTCTGCATGAATCTTAAAATAAGTATTCAAATGGTTAAATTTAACTCAAGAAAATATTTTTTTAATATTTTTAAAATTGTCGACCTGCTAAATTTCTCTTAATACGCATACGTTCTTCTTCCTTGTAATTGACTCTTTTAAATTGGAATGACACACGTTTCAGGAGACAATTAAAAGTATTAATTGATTTAATCGGTTTAATTGCGTCTCAAATACTTCATTAGATTCGTAATCGACTGTTAATATTACATAAGCACCATTACTTTCATTATCGTTAATTACCCCTATAGCCTGTATTGGCTTCCAAAGATTCGTTTATTTATCAATTTGTAGTAACAGGTTATATTTTGAAAATTTTTTTTACATAAGTATAAATTTCATGTATAGCATATGCGGAATATTTTATATAATAGCTAGTTCATTTTGTAAGGCGGCATTATACATTTTCGACCACTTGCTTCTTCTTTCCAATTTAATATGCACCTTATATAATTAATTTTCAAACTTGATCCCGGATCTTTTTCTTCACGATAAAATACCTTTACATTTGAATACCTTATAAATTATTGAAAGTGATTATAATTGTTCATAAAATTTCTAGATTGTAAAAAAACTTAACCGAAATGACGTAAATTGTATTCAAAAACCTTCTTGAAATAATGATAACTTTAAAATTTTTAAGAATGTAGCCCAATATGAGTCGGAGTGACTCGTACTTGCACTACAGAGATTACTACGTATATATTTCCTAAATAAGAAAATTTAAGTAACCAAATGATTTTGATTCAATTAAAGTCTAGCGGCGAGTATAATAATATGGGAATGTAATTATTGTATTTTTCTAAAGATTTTATGTTTCGAAAATTTTATAATTATCGATAATTGTAAATATTTTACATCTAATTGTTTTAATTATTTAGAAAATAAGGTAGGTAGAAACAGTGAAAAAAATCATTTAGATTAATTTATTAAATTAATCACTTAAAGCCATTATTTTGTATTTTTTGAAATTCTGAATAGATAATCCCACCGAAATATTAAAGAAATGTAAAAAATATTGGGGAAAAATGTTTATGTGCTCACCAAATATACAGAATAAAAAACGGTATCACTTAACGGTTTTGTTCAAAATAGGATATATGAAAAAACATCAATATTTTTCGATACATTGACAATCTTTGATACATTGACAATTTTGACGATAATTTGGACCGAGATAAGTATTTAAACTATCTTAAACTTCACTAATAAGTAACATAATTTTCATTAACTATAATCACTAATAATAATTTTCTTAGTTAGTATGTGATAGTTTCGAAGTACAATCTGACGAAGAGTGAAAAACAATTTTGTGCTAAATTTAACGGATTTAAACTTAACATTCGGACAAGTACCAGTATATTGTAACTTTATATAGTTTTTAGTAATGCTCATTATATTCTAAAAGAATGAATATTGTCACTCTATCCTTACCTTTGAATTATAAAATCATAACGGTAAGGCTGTTATGATTTTTTTGATAAATTTTTGTTACTCTTTTATTATTGATATTTAATTGATATGTGTTTTCGTGGTATTGTACTAAAAATGGCATACTACCATTTATGCTCCGTTTACCTCGCCTGGATATACACATATGAGTAGATAATGTCACGTCTCTTATAGCTTATTTTATTGTTCATATTATTTTCTATAAGAAGCTTTCTGGTAACCCTTGAGTTCTATTTTTATGATATTGTATAGAGGATTTTATGTTAAAAATGTATCGAAGTGATTTTATGATAAAAAATTAGAAAATTTTATTTAATTGCAAAACAATAACCATCATGGTCATTCTCGATTAATGGTTGAGTATTTTAATGTTCTCCAAAAATATTTTATGTTCGGAAAAATAAGAGGAATAATCTCGGTGTAAAAATATAATATAGACACATACAAATATGTGTGATTGTATGTGTACATACATACATACATACACACTTATACGTAAATACATGTGTTTATATTTGATTGACATTATATATATATATATATATATATATATATATATATATATATATATATATATATATAATGTCAATCATATTATAAACGATTCGGTATAATCGTTCTCCGAAAGGAAGGTATTCAATTTGTTGAACTGATTCAATTTACTCCTGTCCACGCGTAATTCCGTTGACAAGGGTAAATAAAAAAAGATGCGAGCCATAGGCGAGAGACGATATATATGAAATGGAATGGTTTCAACAATGTTTTAACCCGTCCTATTAAACGACTGCTGGACCGATTGACATTTGTAGAATAAATATTTTGTAGGTTTTGCTCACAACCTATTGGATGCCGTTCATTCACTGATATTTTTTTTCAGTACGAAGGAGTTATATATTCACGTATGCAACTATTTTCTTGCTATTTCTTAATTTTGATAAGATAATACTCAGAAATATTCATACGGAAAATTTGGAGAAGACAACTAAAGCAGCCACTGTCTTTTTTTAATTTCATGTATTGTGATATCAAGTGAAAGAGCAAATTACAAGTATTTGAAAATATACAAAAATTATATATTCCCCTCTCTCTCAGATAATCAAAATGATGCAAAAATAGCATCACTAAGAGTTTACTTAAAATTTACTGGAAAACTAGCTATAATTCTAAATTTTAGTTTTGTGTTTATAATTTTCTACTGTTGAAAATCATACTAGCCAATATATTCATACCGTGAGAAATAATAATATTTGTAAATAGTGTAATAGAAATACTATATAAACCTTCAAATGTTTATATTGACAATGGGCGAACATGATTGATTTCCGAAATCGAATAACCTGCTCATGAGTTTTTATAAAATTTTGAACTCAATGATTCCCTCAATCGAATGATATTTGATCTAGCGACGCTTCTTCTTTTTGTAACCTAATTGATTGCAATTCGTTAAAATTTGCAGTCGAGTCAACTTTCGACTCGCTAGAAAATCGAGATGTTTTCCGATTTTTTCGAGTTGACTCAATAAACCCGAGTCACGTCACTTGCGGATCCTTTGCACTCTTCCGAGTCTCGATGAGAATTTATAAATCGACCGACCGATCGATTCATACCAGCCGGCCATTCTTAGCGGATTCGTGCGACTCTCTTTATTTTATTTTGCTGATAATCGACTGTCTCGTCGGATAAATATTATTGTTCTTGTTGTAAATGACCCAAAAATCATAATTAAAAAATAACAGAATTAGTCAAATCTGATTAGCGATTATTCTAGATTTGTGTCTGGGATAGACATAACAGGCAAAAAATTTATGTTATGAAAAATAATGTTTTTAATTCATAGAAATACGTACTCGTAGTGTGAGTACTACTTGAACTGGACAGATTTTCATGTAATGCTATATCTATTGATATCAGGAAAATACGGATTAGGTTTATTATTTTGTTTTTATTATTGCAAATTGTTAGCTCTTCTCCTCTTGCTATGTGAGGAATAATGGTATCCCATCAGGAACAATGGTATCCTAGGTAAAGGCAGACCAAATTTTAAATATCCTGCACGCCCACCAGTAACTATAGTTTCTAGCCATTATAGCTCTGAAGGGTTTTTGTAGCAGCAAAGAGCAGAAACACTTTTTAATGTGCAGAATCACAAACTTTGTAATATGCTCCTAATAGTTTAAAATCCATCTACAATTGCCATCTGGGAGAGACTGAAAATCAATGAAGTCATCCCGTCATCAATTGGAAAAATCTGTTGCAAATATTGGCTTTTACAACTATTTCTTGTTAATTTTTTTTATTCAGTGTTTTATTGTATGTCAAAAATATTTAAATATACGGTCCAATAATATGATACTTAATCTCAATATATGTTCCATTTTACAATGTCCCTGGTGGATTATTTCGCTTACGTGGAAATCGCAAGAGATTTCATATAAATTTAAAAAAATGTAATATGCAATATTTGTTACTTCTACACTTTTCCGAATCAAGTGGTTTTCCTTTAATATTCGGCATTACTTATATGCACCTCGCATTATATGTAATGACCAAGGCTAAGATTCTAGCGCCCGTCTAAAAAGCTAGGGGTTCGATTCCTGACCGGGTGTTTCAAACCTCATAAATTATTTTTTTAATTGTGAATGATTTATAATACGCTGAGCATTTCAAACAATTTCGAAGTTTAGTTGAGAATCAAACTGGAAACAAGATAAAAATACTGAGAACCGACAATGGAGGTCAATTTTGTTCACGTGAGATGGAAAGTTACTTAAAACAAGTAGGTATTGTCCATCAGAAGACCAATCCTCACACTCCAGAGCAGAATGGACTCTCAGAGAGGTTCAACAGAACGATAGTTGAACGGGCAAGATGTTTATTGTTTGAAGCAGGTCTCGACAAAAGTTTTTGGGCTGAAGCAGTTAATACTGCAGTTTACCTAAAGAACAGAACACCGGCCGCCAGTTTAGGCATGATGACACCATTTGAGAGGTGGACAGGTGAGAAACCAGACCTCAGCCATGTTAGAATTTTTGGCAGTAAAGTAATGGCGCATGTTCCCAAAATACAACGACAAAAATGGGATAAGAAGGCTGACAGATTAATTTTAGTTGGGTATCCAAATAATGTGAAAGGATACAGATTGTATAACCCACGAACTAAAAAAATTACTACGAGCAGAGATGTCATCATTATGGAGAAAATGGAGTTGGACGAAGCTCAGATTGTAGTAAACGATTGTGAAAATAAGTCAAAGAAAGATGAAAACTTAGAAGAAGATGAAAGTTTAATAGAAAATCCAGGTTCAGATCCAAATGATTCAACATATATTTGTGAATCATCGTCTTCCCAAGATGACTCGTATCAATCTGTTACTGAAGAAGAGTCTTTTGCAGAGAATGAAGTTCAAATTGAAGCTAAGCGTAAAAGAAAGCCAGTAGAAAGATATGGGATGACCAATCTCTGTCTTCTGGATAATCTGGAATCATGTGATGAAGAACTCAGTTATGAAGCAGCAATAAATGGACCAGACAAGGAACAGTGGAGACAAGCGATGGAAGATGAACTGAAAGCTTTCGACGATAATCAAGCATGGACGTTTGTAGATAGGAAAGAAGCTGATAGAGTGATACAGTGCAAGTGGGTATTCAAGAAAAAGTACGAAATTGATAATAGTGTGCGATATAGAGCAAGACTGGTGGCAAAAGATTTTACCCAAAAAGAAGGTGTGGATTACGCTGACACATACTCACCAGTGCTTCGTTACTCTACACTAAGGTTTCTATTTGCTTTAAGTGTCAAACTTAACCTTGAAATTACTCACTTAGATGTAACTACAGCATTCCTAAATGGTTACTTAAATGAAAAAGTGTATATGCAAGTTCCCCCTAATTTAGATTGTAAAGAAAATAGTGTTCTTAAATTAAATCGTGCAATTTATGGTCTAAAACAATCAGCCAGGGCTTGGAACGAAAGAGTAAATGATTCTTTATTAAAATTAAATTTTGTTAAGTCAAAGTTAGAACCATGTCTGTATATAAAAAAGTGTGAAAAGGAGCCGATCATAATAGCAATTTTTGTTGATGATTTTTTCATTTTTTCAAACAGCAGTAATATGGTTAAGGAGTTAAAAACAAATTTAATGTCAAAATTTAAAATTAAAGATTTGGGGCAATTAAAACAATGTTTGGGTATGAGAGTAAAAATGTATCAGAATGGCAATATTTCCTTAGATCAAGAAAAGTTTGTAGACCATATTTTAAGTAAATTTAATATGACAAACTGTAAAGTTGTTGGTACTCCTATTGAGAAAAATTTAAAACTAGAGAAAAGTGTAGATGTTTGTAAACAATATCCATTCCAACAACTAATAGGAAGCTTAATGTACTTAAGTGTTTTGACTCGCCCAGATATTTCCTATAGTGTGAGTTATTTGAGCCAATTTAATAATTCATATTCCTATACTCATTGGAAGCATGCGAAACGCATCGTAAGATACTTTTGTAAAACTAAATCTTATGGCCTAATGTTTATCAAAGATAATTGTAAATTAGAGGGTTTCGTTGATACAGATTGGGCTTCAAACACATTAGATAGGAGATCCTATACAGGTTTCTACTTTAAACTTTCTGGAACTGTTATTTCATATGAATGTAAAAAACAACGTACTATAGCCTTATCAAGTACAGAGGCAGAATATATGGCAATTGCCAAAGCCTGTAAAGAGGCTATTTATTTAAAAAACTTGTTTTCTGAAATTGTAAACAGTTGTGATTATGTAATTATATTGTATAATGACAATCAAGGCGCTCAGAAGCTGTCTGAAAATTCTTTATTTCATAAAAGAACTAAACACATAGATGTGCGTCATCATTTTGTTAGAGAAGCAGTTGCTAACAATCTTATAAAGATAGTCTACATGCCAACATCTGAAATGCCAACAAACTTGCTGACCAAGGGTTTAGATAGTGTTAAACATAACTATTTTGTAAAAAAGTTAGGTATTCAAAACATTGTTTAGTAGGTGACTATCTGTAAATTAACATTTTTTGCTTTTATTAGTTTTTTAAAAATAATTTATATGTTACAAAGTTCAGATTATTTTGATAAGTGGAGATGTTAGAATTAATATCAAAATAATGTATTTAATGTACTACTAGCGCCTTCTATGTGGTATCGTTTGTAACTACCTACCTAAGGTTAATATTAAGAAATAAATTTAGTCTTTGATCAACTACCGTACGCGTTTTATTAATTTATACATATTATAAGCACTAAATGTAGTGTTAATTCTGTCAATCCATATTAGTTGTAACCAAACTAGAAATATTTTTTTATTAAATGAGTAATTGACCATCTATAAATGTGCGGAGGACTAAACAAAGTGTGCCTATGTAGTGGCAATTTTAATAAGTTGAGCGCACTGCTAGTATCATGTAATTATTTGCTAAACTTATTATTTACATTATCAAACTGGTGTCGCACTAATTACATCAGTATCAATAGGGCAAATGGAGGTTATGTCGTTATAAGTTTGGCTCATGAAAGATGATATATTTTATTTGATTGTAAATCTTGGTAAATTCGTGAGTTATACTGGCAAAGTCATGATAGTAAGGAGGTAATACCGTGATAGGGAAAGTAAACAATAAATTAATATCAAAATTAACTTGAATCACACTGAACCTATACCTGATAACATATGAATCATACTGAACATATACCTTATCATCATCAGGAGCAACATTCAAACAAACATTATGATAAGGATGATAGCTGTAAGAATATTGGACCCATTTTTTACCATTTTTTATATCGAGCATCGTAAGAAAATGCTATATCACACACTGAGCCCACCCAATCATCATCACTATCCAATCATATCTTTATCCTTTCCTTTCTCTCTTTTCTTTTTTTTGCATCACATCCTTTTAGGTGTATAAATGGACCAGCAATTGCTTCACTATTTGTCATTCTTCCTCTAATCACAGTTTCTTCAATCTCAGTTTCCATATATATTTGTGATGATGGACCAGCTATTGCTTCTTCATTTAGACGTTTACATCTGAAACCTACGTGTCTTTTTTGTTCCGCTCACCGCTGCATGGTTTGCGTAAGAATTTTTAAAATATTTCAAATGTCGCCGTTACTACTGACCCGTCAACTGCTAGGCTATTATGCTTTTTTCTTGGGGTGCTATTTTCTTTATATTGTTCAGTTAGTCTTGATGGTGCCAATACTTTTAGGCACAGGGCATCTTTATTTCAAGAGCATATGCCACATTTTCTAAAGGCGTTTTTAACCGTGCTTGATGGAAAGCTTTTACAAAAGCAGAATTCAATATTTGATGAAAATTTGAACGATCTGTGTGGTGTTCTTTTTCATATATTCCTTAACACTGTCGCTCCAGTAACTTTTTGATGCTTCGTATACGCCTACACCTAGTGGCTGCACGCATATCATAATGTGCATGTTATGAGCAGGAAAAGTAAGCAGGTATATTTGGTTATCACGTGCAAACTAAATTACTTCAGGTTTAATGTGTGAAGTGTGAAAGTCCATTAATAACACCATAGGACGAGTATCTGGAATAGCGCGATATGAAGAATTGAAACCACTCCAAAAATTTCTCAGGATTTATCCAACCTTTTGAAGATAATTTCACCATCGTATTCGGCATCCTGTTTTAGTGTTTGACCAATTTAAAAAAACTTTAGATATAACCAATGGAGGTAAGCATGTGCCATCTACATATATGCAGCCCATTACTGTTGTGGTTGTTCCTTTTTCAGTATAAGTCCTATTGTATATGTAGCGTCTGCCAATAGCTGTAACCACTTTATCTTTGTTGGTTATATAAATTAACCCCGTTCACAGTTCCATATGCAGCCTGCACGGGTTTTAATGCCCAATTTGTCTAATAAACTTTCCAGCTTATCATAGTGAACAGCAATTAAGGCTAGCTAAGGGTTAGCCATTAAAACTCTGCAAGCAGAGAGGTTTTAACCACACAAAATATTAGATTGTATCTTTTCTTCAAATTGTCTCACCATCACTTACTAGCTGCCTAAAAGTTAGGATTAAGCAGAACATTTCTATTCACAGTCTTTGCCAAATCAAACGCAATATATCGAATTTGGTTAACTGCGAGCCCAAAACCTAACTCCTGATTTGTAATTATTTAATGATATAGTTTTACCTTTAAATCAGCAGTTAAAGCAAAGAGTCTGCCTAGTTTAGTCGGCGATTTGTCTTCTTACGTAGTCCTTTAATGTACTCCATGGTACTCCTGTCAACTTACTGGCTGCATACGGTGATTTGTGTTGATTTTCTACTAGATCCAACGTAAATGGTTTCGAGCGGAATACTCACTGTTTTTTACATGTTTACCGTCGAAAGGGACGTAATTCCTGTAAAAAATACTCAAAATGAGTAATATATAGGTAATGTCGTGATAAAAAAAAATTAAAAATATTCTTAAGGATATATATTTAACTGTATGACTACAAAAATAGCATGACATTATCGATAAGATGATCAAAATCGGCCAACAAAACACCTCACTCAAATTACTAAGAAATATTTTGGAAATAACCTAAAATATTGAATATATTTGGCGTTCATTTTGTAGAAATTCATTATTCACAATTAAATGAAACTACGTGATGTAGTATTATTTCTACTTTCTTTAATTTCTTTACCATGACCTAGGTTTCGTTGTATTACAACATCTTCAGGTGGGATATTAGCAAAGATTAATAATCTTAGCTAATATCCCACCCTAGGTTGTGGTAAAGAAATTAAGGAAAGTAGAAATAATACTACATCACGTAGTTTCATTTAATTGTAAACAACCTAAAAATATCGTCCAAAAACTTAAGAAGTTTTGTATGAAAAGTTACAGAAATTCTGTCACATCTATATTTTGCCTGATTTGCTTTTATTTACACTAAAATGTATTGCATAAATATCAGCATAATTTATTTTATTTCTTGATAAAATTGCCTTTTTTCCATTTGCCGGTCCGAACTCACTCAGCTGACGAGAAGTTATCTTTAAACGCTATGTAACTGAGTTTGATACTACTATATCGTCCGTCACAGGTAAAGCTGTGGCCAATGTTTAGAAAATTATCACGACTTTACCTGTATCACGAAATAAACTCCACTTACCCTATAGTTCATAGTATCAATATAGATTGTGTAGATTTTTAACATATCACTCATTATTTTTCTCTTGCATCACCAACATTGCATCGCCATAGCAACGATGCGGCTGGACGCCAATCGCACACCGAGTAAATAAAACTGGCAAATATTTTGCTATTAATAATATGGCGATTAGTTTGCTTGCTGCATTTTTAGCGCTTCGTCAAATAATTCATTATTTTGTAGTGTAGTAAGTTTATTGTATTAATATGTATTTTATAGTATTTATTCGGTGTAGTTACATAGTTATGTGTATTCTGTTTTGAATTTCTTTTTATTGCTTAGAAAAATTGCAAGTCTGAGCTTATATATGGATCAAGTGAAGTAGAGCGCGTTTTCATTAAAAATGTAAGCAACATTTTTAATGAAAACGCGCTCTAAACGCTTTAAGTTAAAGGAGAAAAATACTTTGTTATATGTATATAAATACATAGAACAGAATGTACCCAATTGTTTTTAGCACAGTACACAAGCATATATGGGACAGTTTTAAGTACAGAAAGATTGACAATTTGAGCAAAGAAAAAAATATAATATTTACATGAGACTTGGGTCAGTGAACATTATATAAAGAAGTACTGTATGGCATAACGCCTTAACAAATTCATCAGATGCAATGATTTTTAATTGATTTGAAGATGCCTTCAGGAAAAATATAACGTCTAACTGTTCATATTGAGTCGAAGGTAATTGACACTCATTACCACTTTTAATATTAATTAATTGTGATGTGATTGTTGCACTGTGTGTTTCATTTAATGCGTATTTTGTATTAACATGTATTTTGTGTTTGAGGCTTATCGTGATTTCATTCTGAGAAATATTAGTGTATTTTATGTTTTGAAAAAAATATTTTAATGATTATGCAAAAGTATATTTAGAAAGTGCCATCTTGCAAGTTGGTATGACTGTAAACTATATTCAAAATATCTCAGCATTTATCCATGCTAAAGTATATATTGGAAATACTATACAATTGATGAAAGTTAGCTAAGAATGTTATACCACTAGGAATTTGTCTACCAACAACTTTTTAAATACGCCAATCTTTTAAGATTGCCAGTCTCAGGTTCGGAGAAAGTATATGAGGTGGAGACAGTGTGAGAGGTAATATTATATTTTTTTAAGGTACCAATATAAGTTATTTCACAGATTTCATCTCACTTACTTGAATTTCTTTTAAATATAAAATATAACCCGTATAATATATGTAAATTACTTGTGTAAATTTACATACCAATAAAAATATATGTTTTATTCAAATGAATCCATAGTAATACTACTCCACTAAACTAAATCCAGAGTAATACAAGTATTAGCCAGAATTCAAGTATTTATCTACTTATTACTTCATTTCTATATAACCATTATTTTGTAAGTGATAGAAGAAAGTGTGCCAGTATTCTCTTAACCCATTTCAATAGAATTTCTTGAAAAGCGAAACTTGCTGAGGTTTCAGAATTTCATAAAAATGCTGAGCAAAGACTAGCATGTAACAAACATAAATTGTAAAATAATAATAAATAATAATTCATATACATGCAACTAATAGTCAGTAGAATATTATAAGAATTATTATTGCAGAAATAAAGTAATGATTCTAAGGTTTAAGTTTATTAAACTCATATTTACGAGAAATATTACACCACGTATGTAAATTGCTATGATATATAAATTGCTAGTTAATTTTGGAATTTTGGAATCATTCTGGAATGAAATTGGATTTTTGAAGAATCGCTTTATTTATAAAGTCGATTTAATATTTAGTTTTAATTTTCTTCTTCATGTATAAAAGTTTTTAGTGTTTAAAGTAAGATAGTAAACAAGGAAAGTATATTTTTATAGTTAGATGTGCTTGATTGTTTTCTTAAGTTTTTATGATTTGTAATTTATAAGTATTAAAAAAACATGTTGTTTTTAAATATATATCAATTTTTTTTGCTGTAATTTTTAGTATAGTTTAGAATCATAACGGAATAATATCTTACATATATAGTAGATGGCTATAATGAGACGAAGTAATTACTTGTGATGTTTAGACATTTATAGATGTATGTTACAATTAAATATTAATGTGGTCTAGCCTAAGTTACAAAACGTATAGGAAAACATACAAGTAAGTGTAAGTAGAAATTATAGTCATAAAAGGCTCTATTTTTCTAGTTGTATTAACAGGAAATAATTTATACATAACGAGTATAAATGATTCAAAATTGTCGTTTTACGGAACGTTATTTTTAACTTATTAGGATGGAAAATATTAAGAGGCTATAATAGTTTTTTAGTTTTTATTATTGATATGAAAGCGAAACATGAAGGAAGATCTAACAATCAGATTACGTACTTTGAATAATTGTCATCTATATGTTATTTGCTGTACTACTATATTTCATAATTTTAATCTTACTACGGAAGTACACAAAAGTATATTCGTATACATAAAATTATTTGTTTAATGTTTATTTGTAATTGATAAGTTTATAATTTCGAAAAGTTACATCTAGATAAAATATTTGTGATATTTGAAAGAGGTCATTGAACTATTTTGAGAATAAGTTAACGAAGGGCAATTTATTTACAAAAGTAAATACCATATAATTTACTTTTACGACATATCTAGATAATGCATTCTCCTACTAATTTTCAAACTGGAATTTCTTTTCTTTTCGCAAACTCCGGCTGATGATAAAATAATTTTGCAAAATTTTGTTGTGCAAAACATTTTAATTTATTGGAACAAAAATTGAAAATTCTTGTAGACATAAAATGAAAATCACAACAAAAGATCACAAAATAGGCAAGTTAACAAATTATCCCCTTAATCAGCTATAATTTTATACGTTACATATATTGTTTCAGGAAAACACCCGTTTTTTTGTAAGTTTTTTTGAATTTTATTTTCATTTAAATTTTTCATTGTGAGAAAATCGCCGACAGTTTCAGAAATATAAAAGTCATTTAAAAAGACAGATAACAAAAATAACGCAAAAAAGGCGCAACCCGTCCTTTTACTTGGCTGCAAATCCGGACTTCAATTCCGGATTGTGCATGAATAATACGGGTCATACCGTAGTAATACTTAATTTGCTTGTCATGTCCTGTATACGTAGATATATTTCTGAAAAGAAAGCCTTTGCTGACATTTTACATGTCTTACCTGATTCTTTTTATTTTGGTTTCGTTTCTGCTTTTAAAAGAGGAAGTGTGTATTGACTGAAATCTAATGAAATAATATTCATCTTAGTCTCGTCAGAAAATAATACATGAGACTAATAAGGATAGGTCCAATTAGTAAATTCCAACTGTGCTACATCTGTTCTCTTTTCAATGGTAATTGTCCCTGGCGGTAAATATTACATGGCTTATAACCTGAAAGTATATAAACATTTCCTATCCTAATTTTATCCTATCCTAACTAGTATTAATAAATACATTTCCTGCGAAGTCTAAATATAATCGCTGGACCTCAATGAATAAAAAACATATACATATCTTACTAACCAGTAAATTTATGACGAAATTTTCATAGAAAGCATTTAAAATGGTATAATAAAATTATTTATTAAGATTCTATGTATATAGTAATATCAGCAGATCTCGTCATAGGAGTTGAATTAAAGACACATAAAAGGAATTCAGATTAAAAATTCAAGTGTGCTATGTAATCGATCTCCGGGCATACAATTTGCTTCAAAAAATCAAAGAGTTTCGGTTTTAATAAGTGACATCAATCGCAATAAGCAAAATATGCTAGCAAGGATACTTTCTGTCTTCTTGCGTGGTGAATATTTTTGCCTATATCATTCTACCTAAAGATAACACCGTAACAATTTTTCGGGGAAGAAAATAAAATAATAATTTATATAAGAGCTTAATCGATATTATTACCATTATTCTTTTAAATTATTATTCAAATTCAGCGCGACATTTCATATCACAATTTGGAATTGACATTCGTATGGTTTAAGATTTTAGGCACGAGGTTTCTTACATCCTTAAGTTTACCATAAGTTTCAATCAAATCAAATATAATACCAGATAAAAGTTTAGTATAGAACAATTTTTATTTACGAAGATTTCATGGTGGGTATTTATTAAACGAAAATAAAAAATTGTACTGATCATGTGATAACAAAATGATGTAAAAATAAAATATTATGAACTAAATTTTATATGCCAAAATTTTAAATCTACACACGTTTTATGAGTTTCATAACCGAAACTTTAAATATATTTAAAAAAATTAGTTTTTAAGATCATTTGCATTTTTCTATAAATCAGCTTAATAAAGTGTGATATTAGTTAGGCAAAAGGAGTGCAGAAAGCTGAAATTTATATATAAAATGTGTTACATAACAAATATATTAAAAGATTCATTGTTATGAACGTACTATCATTGATGACATTGATATGAACGTAATGTCAATGTCAAACACAATAAATATTCTATGGTCAAACAGTCGCACAAAGTCGAGGTTGTCGCTAAAGAATTTTAAATGTCTGATTGACTGAATGAGTTTGCGAATTAGTCTGTAGAGTGTACTTCAAGGAAAAAAGCGTTTATTTTATTTTCTTAATAGATATCTCTATTTTACGTATTAGTGAAATACAGCTTGTTTAATATGAACCTGTTCCAGATGAAAAAATCAGTTTTCTAAATACATATTTGTGAGAGGAAAATTGTGTAGCACCTATCTGAATTGACATACTCCACCTATCTCTCAGTGTTTTCAATAAAATGAGTAGGTAAGTACGTTTTATTTTTTAAATAAAATCTTCTTTCGTAATTTCAGTCCGGAGTTTTAGTGATTTCGTTACATGTTTTTTAAATGCAAGGATTAAAGCGGTAGACTCTGACAAAAGTACTTTAATAACGTTTAAACTTAAAAATATAATGAAGTACGAAAATCGATTACTAGTATGTATAATGGTAATAATTACTCGTGTTGAAATGAATCGATCACTTGATTTTATCATAATTACCAGAGAAATCGTATTAACTATCATGTAATCCTGGTGGAGGTGTCATCCTTTGACAATAGCCCCGACTCTGACTCAGATTTGAATGATCTATCGACTTTAAGTCAATCGACAGTAAGTGGATAGCACCAGCAAAAAAATATATTTGCTACCTGATCAGTGTTATGTTTAACATCGAAATGATAAAATGCGAGGCATGTTTTTTTCATTGAATTAATTATAATTGATCAATTAATTAGAATTTTAGTTACGATTCCATTTTATTCTAATACTACTTTATTAAGAATAGAACAAAATTTAAAAGTGTATAAATGTTCAAATATGGCTTGCGGTTAAATTAATGTTTTAAGACTCTGCATTTCAATTATTTGAATAACCGTAATGAAAAACATATTTCATGTTGAGCACCCACGGAAAGTGAGCTGTAAAAATACTGAGAATAATAAATGAAAATAGGCATTTAAATAAAACATTGGTCGACTACGTGAAAAGATGTAAATTGTCATAAAATATAATTCCAAATTATAAGTATAGAACAATAAACTTATTACAATTACATACGCAACGTGGCTATTAAAATAAGCCCGACCTTATTATAATGATTTTCAAGGAACTAGAAATCAACATGAAATTGAAATTTTCAAAAAAAGTAGATCCAAGACTATTTAAGGAATTATCTTCAAATAACGATTGTTGAATTCAAAGCAGGCACATGCTACGAAATATATAAATTGTTTTTCTGAACAAAATCCTAGTTTACGTTATAGTCAAAATCTTTAAGCAAGTTATTATGATATAAAAACATTCAAGGTAAGAGACAACAAACAGAACAATATACAATATTGTGCGGTTTTTAAACCACATGTACTTCACTATCTTAATTTTAAAACTGTAAATCAAAAGCAAAACAATATAAAACGTATTTCTAGCAATGAGTAAAATAAATTTATCTAGTGAATTATGAGAAATCACGTCTCCATGCTGGTATTTATAAAGCCTGGAGTACTAGCCTAAGCCGCTAGTCTGGACTATTAGGTTGGGCTGCTACAAAGGCTTATAGACTATGTTCTAGGCTGTGCTACTAACGTTAACTGATAGCTTGGGCCGATCTTATCTACTAGATTGAGCTGCTAGCCTGTTCTGCTGGTTTGAGCTGCAAGTCTAGTCTACTATCTCAGATTGCTAGTTCGGATTGCAAGATTGGGTTGCTAACTTGAGCTACTAACCTGGGATGCTATCCTGAGCTTTAAGGTTAGACTGCTTAGCTGAGCTCTCAGGTTGGTCTGCTAAACTGGACCGCTAACTTGGGCTATAAGCCTGTTGCCAGCATGACCTTCTAGACTAGGCTGCAAATTTGGATTTCTAAGATGTCTATTAAGGGCTGCAAGGCTGGACTCCTCTTAGCCGCACTGGGTTGCAAGCCTGGGTTACTAGACTGGCTGTCAGGGAGTGCTGCTTGAGTATGCTGCCAATCTGAGCCCCTAACCCGGACTGCAGACTTGTGCTGCAAGGTTGGTCTGCTAGATGGGCTGACAGGCTTGGATCCTAAGCTGGGCGCCACTAGTTAAAATTAAATTTTTCATAACTCTGTTTCGCTTAGGTAACATTGTCTGATGATCCGATTATAGGAAATTATTTTGTTTTAGTATATTTTACCAAATGTTTACTAGGAAATAAAAAAACACTGGTAATCGCTAATTAAGTATTATTAGAATTTTGTTTTAATTAAAAAAATCTGTTTATAAATCATATTTTTTCTCAGAATGTATTACTACAGATTTTGAGGAATATTAAGCGATAAACTACTTTTATATTTTAATTTTTCTACTAAAGAAATAAATCTGTCACAAACTTTCCGGTTTTATTTCATTCTAATGCACTTTAGACCTAGCATCATGTTTCGAATATACAAGATTATATTCGTTTATAAAAGAGCGTATTCAGATATGCTATAATTTATTCGGTTTCAAAACTGTTTCTCTTTCCCTTTTCTACAGCTCTCATTGGCCAACATTAATAACGCGTAAATGATACTTGGATTTGTGCTACATTTTAGGAATAGTTTCATATTTTTTAAAATTTGTTTCCAAACCAATTTTTAAAAAAATTATTTTAAAGATTATATTACCAAGTAAATCATTTATTTATATTTCTGTACTTGAGTGTTACAACATATTCAGTAATATTCTGACACATAAATACAATGTCATCACTTTAAAGGATATAACATCTACATTCTCTGTGAAAAGATATCTAATTCCACGTCATACTTACTTTATTGAGCAACCCATACTTGTATATATGTTTTCGTAATATTGCAATAGAATTGATTTATTATATTTATTCATTGGCCTTATAAAATATCGTATTGTTCGACACATGCGGCGTTAATCATTGCAGTCCCACGCCACGCGTCGTCTTTAGAGAACAACTCAGCAAACGTGTCACGTCGTGCGTCACGTCGAGAGTGGCGGTATGCGTTCAAAACCTATGAAAATACATCCACGTGTCACAAAAGGCACGTTAAGTGTCCACGTTTAAATGCTTTATTTGGGATTGGACGGTGCTATTCGCTTCCCGCAGTGAGAAAGTGAAGAGCATTGAGTAAATGGGTTAGTGGTAACGCGGAATACGCGACAGCGCACGCGATGATCGACCCGTCGGTACCAATAAATATTCGTACTTCGTTCAGTTGGGCTTTGTGAGCAAATAGAAAAACATGTGTATTTATAATGTCTTCTTAAAACATGGTTATTAGTATACTTTTCAATATGAAACTTTATACTGAAACAACAACTATGATAATAAATACGTGCAAAAAAATAATATGTTATACTAATGTTAGACTAGAGAAAGAATCAGTAAGACCGTCCATGAAATAATTCCACATCTTTAAAAAAAATGTTCATCCAATATTTTTGTTCCAATCTCTTACGGCTGTCATTTTTTATCATAGTAATTTTACTAAACATTAGTTTTAAAACGACAGATATTACTGGTATATAAACATATTTAGAAGCTAGTATATAAAATTGTGGAACTGCATTGACATGTAATTTCGAAAACTTCAAAAATTCGTTTGACAATATTCATAAGGCATTTCAAGATATTATTTGGTTGTCATTACAATATTTTGTAGCCGGAATAGTCGAAGCATAGGAATAATTCCATAGTTCTTTGTTGTTTTTTAAAGGACGTAAAAATAGGTGACATTTATGTCTAATCAGCACATTGGGCATTTTCAATTTCGTTTAACTCTACTCTTACCCATTTTTGGTAATTTTTTGCCTTTATACGATACCACAGATAATTATTTTAAATCTCCAAAAATAACCTTTGTTAATATATTAATTGTTTAAAAAAATTCATATCTTCTAGAAATTACTTCCAAAAAATATAATTTTAATTGTCTTTTAATTTCAATGTAACTTGAAACCCTTCAGAGTTTGGTTTTCCAGATATGGTAGGATACTTTCCACTTTGCAATTCTTCTGGTATTTTTGATGATTTATAATTCGTACAGTTATTAATTATTGGATAATATCTCGATTATTTAGTCGTCAGGTGAATTGATTGTTTACTTAACTATGAATCGGAATGATTATAATTGTTTTAGTTTAAAGAAAAACTCGAATACTTTATTTACAAATATTATTTTCATTTTTAACTACATAAATATATTGAATAGTGTATTTTTCACAGGTTTAAAAACATAAATACAAATATTATTATTTAGGATCATTGCCGTAGTATCAGGGTAAAATTTTTGGCAACTTCTGATAACTTTGCTTTTTTAAAACTTTGCTTTTTTTGTAGTTTGTATATTTCCAATAATATCAGAAAAATACCACTAAAGTTCGGAAGAAAATAGTTTTCATAATTTGTTCTTTACTACTAATAACTTGTTCTATCTCGTTCTTCCGGTTAATATTGTACACGATATCTGAAATAAGATAAAAATCGCAAGTACTTTAGTTGTCCATTCTAAAATTACCAAATTAATATTTTTAGTGTTAATTTTCGGCATTGAAAAATTTGCGGGTAAGTAATATACTTTCTAACTGTGTCAAATTTCAAGTTTTAGGACAAAGAGTTTTTGAAAAAAAGACAGACGAAACAAGTAAGTTCATTCAGATATCTGCCGCTTAAAATATTTTATAAGGGTTTTGTTTTTTTTTTTATGTTTGTAGATATAGAACTCTTTGAATCGAAACAGTGATAATTATTTTTTAAATTAATTTAATGACGGTTTATTAACCCTAAAAGGATGAAGGAAATAAGAAGGTAAAATTATAATTTACTACAGTAAAATTCGTTGATATAATTTGATTTCTTATATAAAAAGAGTTGTTAAATTTTGTAGACTTGACTAAGTTTACAGAAACGCTAACAAACCATTTTTAATTTGGAAATATTTCTTTCGTGGATTTGAAAACGAATTCAACATTGCTTAAAAATAAAATTAGTATTCCATGAAAAATCAAAATTGTTTTAAAACATGGTTTTGATAACAGTACTAATGATTTTTATGTCATAATCATGTATCAGACAAAAATATATGATATAGTCCCTATATTAATCATAGTTTAAATTGTCTCTCCATTTTAACCTTTAATACGTAATGAAAAATTTTAAACATAATTAAACTTACTTTACGTATAATATATAAATGAAATAAAAAATATTATACATCCTGAATATAAGACGGTAAAGGTAGGTTTGGGTAATTTTTTTAATTTACTGTTTCATTATTTCGTTTTTTTTTTAAATTTTTTAGATTGAGCTCTTTGCTTCGGTACTAAATTTAAATTAATTGCTAAAAATAACATACAAATTAAACCTAAATAAATTGTCCCGGGAAAAGTTGGGAAAAGCTAGTAAAAATACAAAATAATGTAAACGTGCAAGAAAATCGTAACATGTTCATAAGACATTTTGACACCAAAAAATACTAATGCTTAAATGGAATTGGCCATATCCAATAGGTTGTGAGCAAAGCCGATAAACTGGAGATTTGTTCTACATATATTCAATAGGCCCAGTAGCTGTAACGGGTCGAAGTATTATTGAAACCATTCCATTTTCTACATATCGTCTCATGCATGTGACTTGTACCTTTTTTACCCTTGTCAACGGAATACACGTGGACAGGAGTAAATTGAATCAGTTCAACAAATTTAATAGCTCTCTTTGAGCGAATGATTAAACCGAATCGTTTATAACATTATTGGTATTATATGTATACACACATATATATGTACGTACGTATATATATGTGTGTGTATATATATATACATATATATATATATATATATATATATATATACACTTGGATAATTCCTTTCATTGACGTAAAATATTGTTGGTGAATGTGAAAAAAGAACAACTATTAAATGGTCACCGCAATCGAAGTTTGAAATGATGAAAAATTGTATTAATCTTTAAACATAAAATTACTTGCAGTATAGTTTAAATCATATCCTATCAGAATAATTCTAATCTATTCTTATGTATTCGCACTAAACAGTGAAGTAAATGGAAAGTAATTCGAAAATTGGATGCTGCTTTTATAATATCAAGAAACTATAGCTTATCTAAAAACCAAACATATTGCAACATATTGGAAAAGTATTTTTTTTTAAATAAACCCGTTATAAGCCTTTCTTTATAAAGTTAGCGGCAGATTAGGGATATTCGTTCTTTTAGAATACGGTGAGCATTACTTAGAATTATTTCATATCGTAAAATTGATAAAATATGAAAAATAGTCAAGTATTCTATTACATATATCGTAATGTAGACATTTATAACGGTTGAAATTAAGGTCTAGATTTATAAAGTGCGTTTATGTATCGAAAAATATTGATTGTTTTCGATATATCATCGTTTGAACAAAATTTGTAAATGATATCATTTAGTATGTATTATATAAAATGACGTAATTTTTTTTGCAACAAAAACGAGTAGATTACACTTCTTTTATTATCTGTCGGAACTGTATTTTTGGTTACGTATTATTTTAAAAATATGTAATAATTGAAAGACAGGCTTTGAGTGAATACTTCAAATTAAGGAAAAAATCTTTATTTCAATTTAATAGTTTCCATCTATCTCATTTTCAACACAATTTAAGAATATATATTTTCCAATAACAGTAATTATAAAAATGACGAAATATCCAAACATGTCTCGTTCATATCTTTAAAAAAAATAAAATAGTTACATTTCCACGTGGTAGACTCGATTTATTCGAATTTAATCGTGTCATTGTGTTGTTTGAAATTTTAATATTTAGTGAATATGTGTAATATCTGTAATACATGTCTAAGTAAGCCCGACTCGTACTGGACTACGTAATAAAACTTCCACATTTATCAACAAATTATAAGATTATTGAATACAATTTCCATTATTTTATTATTGTTGGACCGTTGTATAAACAAATATATTGATTTTCATTCACCTAGACTGCTCAAACATAAAGATATTTTATTATGACAAAAAAGATCCGTGGTCAAGTTTGGAAAATAATTATGTGCGTAATATTAAACTGTATGTAAGAACAAGCAATTCAAGATGTACACATTCTCCTATAAAACGAAATAGTTATTAAGTATTCTACAAAATAAGCTAATTATTAAATGAGACGTTCCACACATTAAACTAAAACTAAAAACGATAGTTCAAACGTATCTCTGCAAAGGAGAACCGTGACTCGGGACTATGATTAACATGGAATATATAATCGATGTCTCCTCTTTTTATGATCTAGTTCACATTGGTCCGTTGACGCGATTGCAGTAAACGTTAACCTAGTGACCTTGTCTGTTACTTCTTGTCTGATTATTACTTTATTTATAAATATCATTTTCAAATTACTTTTTGGTCTTTTAACTTTATTTGTTTCACTCTGGCTTTGAATGAATATTTAATGTCTTCAATCTTTTTGATCAAAATGTAAATTTTCCTCATTAGGGATATTACAATAAAAGTAATCACTATCTTCATTTTTACGATTCTCTTCTTCGTACTTTCTCCGTATTTTCTTTCCTTCGTACTATAATTCCGTGAATTAAAAACATAACCGTTGTAAGATTACCGTCATTTTTCAGAGAAATAATTCGACATAGCAATTTGAAATTTGAAAGAGGGGTAAAAGCATATTTATTCGCCTATTTTTGGAATTATTACGCTGACATTCATATATATGCATGTAAAAACTTCATATAGGACAAATTGAAAATTACTTGCAATTTTTTTAATATCTATATGTTCAGAAGGAAAGAGCAAATTATAAGCATTCGAAAACCATTTCCTTAAGAACTTTTGTAAACGAGTTTCGGAGATATTAAAAATGTTCAAAAAAAGTATATTTGCATTCCCCTATCTCCAGAATTACTGAATTCAAATGACAAAACAACATTAAAAAATATAACATTACTAGAAACTTACCTCCAATTTACCACGTAACCATAGGGATTATTAGAGATTTCATCGTTTTGAGTTATTTACGACATTTAAGAAAGATATTTTGAGCGAAATATTTACGTGGAGGAAAATAATACTATTACTTGCAAACAGTTTAATAGAAATATTATGTATTCTCATATTTTTCATTAGTTAAGGGTGATTATGAACGCTTTCCGTAAATGAATGATCTAATAATGACATATTCCGATAATCGATTATAAATTTTTAATAGATTAAATTGTTGGATGATATTTGATTTACCGCCGTCAAATGGCAATATAAAATTCCATATATACAGGATATATAAAGATTACGAATTAGGAAAACAAAACTTCTATGGACGGGTGTTGAAAATATCCAAAATATATTATGTTTTCTTGAATGAATTTGCACTAATAATACAAAACTGAGGCTTAATGAATTAAAATTGTTTAATGGGTTAATAATTATAATAAAAATAAGGGCACTGACGCAAACATGTCATTGAAGAGGAATTTAGCTGAGAATTTCATATGCAATATGCGTTCAAAAATGTGACTTTATTAGTTAAGGTTAACTTTATTAATTAATACATGCACCGATTTTGAATCAGAATTGCAAACGTCTACGTAATCAATTAAAAGTAAGCCAAGTGTTTGCGTATTAACAGGAACTAAGTCAGTTAAAAATTCGAAAAATGTGCAAAGGAATATTTTTCAGTGAAAATTTCAATTTTCACTAGAACATAATCTTTCTAAGAGTTTTGAGTTCCAGATACTTTATACGAAATTAGACGTATGTTTACGTCTAATTTTGTGTAAAGTCTACTATTTATTAATTATAGTTTTAATTTATCAGATTGATAGACAATGGTTCTTAAAATCTTAAGCGTTTCTTTCTTTCTGGTTACATTTTATCCAAGGCAATTCCTTTATAAATTTAAAATAATCGACTTTTTGTTAAATTTTCATTTTCACTTTTACTTTAGTGAAAACTTCAGGTTTAATTATTAAGAAATAAGAAAGCTATACATACACTAAAAATAGACTCTTGAATTCCAGTAACTAATATTATGCAAAACAAAAAAATTCCATTATTAGGAATAAACTTGTTTAAAAGTATTTTACATATTTTACATTTTTTTTAATGAACAATCCAGATATTTGTGATAAATTTTATATGTCCTAAAGGTGCAATTTAATATAAAATTTTAGTATAGATTTATAGCCTTTAATCTCGAAACCTCCATAATATCACTGCCTATCCATTTAATAATCATTAGACAAAAATATTATTTATAGGTCGATTTATTCATGTATGGTTCGTAAAAGAAGATAATTGCTGCATCAATTTGTAGAAACCGCATCATAGAACATGTCATATTGCGTATAAAAATTGGTCAAATTTTACAAGAGGAAGATGGAAGACCGTACTATGCATATACGCACATGTAAGCAATCTTGGATATTTGGGTTCTCAAAAGTTCATTTGACAGCTGTTATAAACATGTGCGATATGCACATTAAACATAAGGAAAATGGCTTTAACCAAATTACAGGCGTTGAGAAATAAATTATTTAAACAATGTGATGTGCAGACGGTTTTTATACCGACGTGTTGTTTTTTTGCATCGGCCAACATTGAAAGCAGAAATTATTAAGAAAAAAGTTATTTTTTTCTTCATTTTTGAGCACCTATTAAGAAACCAAACAATCAAAGTGTACAGTTGACTAATTTATAGTTTGAACGAATTTGTCTTCTACAAATGTCCAGAGCATAGGCGCGATGTTTCACTACAACATCGCAAGACAGACCACGCTCAAGTTTGATCACCTGCCAAGAATTATATTTTGGGGCTTGGAATACATCTTGTATTTAATTATTTATTTGTGTACGTGGTACAAATTTAAAATAGACATTAACTTACAGTTTGCGCTAAAATTTAAAATACCCTGTAAATATTTATAATTTCTTACCTCCCTTTCCGCTTTTCAAATGATTTTCAGAAATAGAGGAAACTTGCGTTGCAGAGAATAATTTATAAACTTTATAGCATTTTGTTGTCACGTGGTAAAAGCAATATGTGATTAAATAAAAAAGCCATCACTAGTAATTAAAATGTCAATTAAGTACACTGTATGTGGTAATTATAGCAAAATAAAATGCTTATTCCAGTTAAGATAACAATGTTTCAACTATTTCAAGTTATTCTCACCGATCATACGATGACTCCTGCTGTACTACTTAGGGTAATACCGAAAAAATTCTTGTATTATAGTAAGCTAATACGAAAGGAAATTAAAAAGATGTATTGTTTTTAAATTTGACTCAGTGGTATGTATTCTTTGTCTATCTCCATATATACTATACACACACCTTCAACATTCTTAGTTCTTTTCATTTCATGAATCTGTTAGTTTATTGACTTCCGTTAATATGACAATTCGACCATTTTTTTTCATAAGTAAATAAAAAAAATATTTTCAAAATTAGTAAGTATTACATATTAGGTTGCAGTTATATAAAACGTACGCTCATAAAAAAGTTAAGTTTAATCAATGAATTAATAATTTAAATATTTCTACAGGAAATATTATTAGAGGAAATTTTAAAGAGCAATGTTTTCTTCGACTTGTTATGCGGAAACCATGATTGATTATTACAAACTGTAAATTTGATTTATTATTACGCAAAATTGTGAAAAAATAAAATTAAAGAAAGATGAACATAACTTCTACGCTCTCGAAAAGCCAAATCTTTACATAGTAAGAGGAAAATTATATCATTGTCTTACATTCTTGAAGAGTACTTACCACTGATAAATTGAAACGAAAAAAGGAAGCAAGCTTTCTTAAAAAGTGTAACACAATAGTGCTGAATTGCAAACAGACTTTGCTCGCGATTATCAATAGAAATTAAGATGTGGAACGTCGGGTAAGTCATTAATATCATAGAAAATAAATATAATGTATTTATTTCAAGTAATTAAATAAAAGTTATAATGCTGTAGTAGTAATTAATATAGGAATGACAAAACTAAATTCACTGTCAGAAAATATTTCCATATTTTCAAAATTGTTATGTAATATGATTGCTAATGCTCAATTATTAAATAGATTATTTACATTTCCGTAACATTACGCTCATATTTGACACCAAGTTTATAATTGTGTTTATATTTCTAAAATGGCAGTTCAAATAGCTTGAATCGAGAACTGTCATAAGAAATGTCTCTAAAAAATTCAGTTAAGTTGTTAGAGTGATAATATGTTACTCACGTTCACCCAGGCAACCGGCCCCAAAATACTCGAATGTAAAACTTTACTTCGTTCTCCTTAATGATCAGTAAAGGAAGAATATATTTCTATGGTATTCTATATACACAAGAATCTTGACTTTAAAATAGCAACAAGAAAGTTCCTACGACTATTAGAGCGAGGGGTGCGTAACATCCTTTTATTTTTGAGCTTTTTGTATCTCTGCTTTGCATTTTAACAGAAACCTTATACATATTTATAACTAGATAATTTACCAAATAAACTAAGTCTTTTTACTCTAACCAACAATATCGTGTTTCAATATGTCTATTTTTATTTCAATTGAGCAAAAAAATAATGTCAATAGAACATATTTAAAAACATCGATGTCAAGTGTTATATTAGGTACTTAGAATAATTGTTCAACGTTTCATAGCTAATTAGTTTCCAAGCGGTTTTTTTTCATTTCATTTACTTTATGTCCTTTATTAAATAAGAACTATCTTTTTTGAAATCGGTTAATAATAACATTTATATATTATAAAGGACTGGATGTTACCCTCTATGCACCCTTCTCGTAAACATTTAGTTTCATTTTTTTTCATGAATTTTTTTTTAAATTTGTAGAATAAAACTAAAAATTTTGGGTTTATATTTATGGAAACATTTAATGTTTTTAACGGTATGTAATCCTTGTACTAAGAAATAAAATTGTTAAAAAAAAACAAAATAAAAATAAAAATAAAGCAGGATGCCCCCAAATACTAATTTATGGTATAATGAATCAACATTCATTTCGCCTTTGAAGGCTACTAAATTACATTAACATCCATCCCCATATCTATAAGTGGCATGCTATGCAGATGAAATTGCCGTTTGGTACAGCAGCGAAAGTATAAATCAATCCGAATATGCATCAATTAAATTAAATGAGAGAACTTGGGAAATGGTTAAAAGACCTTAAACTAACTACAAATCTAAACAAGACTCATCTCAGCGTTTTTAGCACTAATAGGAAGCATAGACATTCTCTCCATCCAAATATAAAACTGTTTGAACACCAAGATTGAAAAAGTATCCGAAACCAAAATATTTAGGAATGATCCTACATGAAGAACTGCGCTTTCATAAACACATTGAAGAATGCTCAAATTGAACTATAAAGTAGTTAAAGATACTAAGAAGACTCTGTGGAACAAAATGGGGTGCCTCACCCAAAACATTAAAAGCCTACACAACCATCATCAACCCAATCATGGAGTATGCTTTTTCAATATGGACACACTCAAGCTCTACTTCAAAAAATAAGTTAGATAAAGTACAGGTCAAGGCGGCAAAAATGATGTCTGGTGCTGTTTCTCCCACCAACGATTTAAAAATATAAAAAGACTGCGGATTTGGCTTGCTGGAAGCGAGAAGACAAATGCTAAATGTTAAAGTCACAAACAACATCCAAAGCCTCCCCGAAGAACACGTATCCCATTGAGCCGTTACGGGCTGAGATTGTAAATCCAGACTTAAAAGATCATTCCCACTTCTCTTTGATAGAGAAATCAGAGAAAAAATTTCCCTAATAACTGAAGATGTCAAAATAAGCAGGATTCTCCTTTCCTAGGGAAAGTGCTTGATAACACAACAATCTTCGTTAAGCTCACCAAGAACTGATTCAAAAATGATCTTAAATGAACTAAGGATTAATATAACCAATACTCTTGCATCGCTACCTCACGTAACAGCGTACAATGATGGATCATCTGATTCGACTTTCAGCGATTCAGATGCCATCCTGCTTCTCTCCAAAGGGCAAAGGCTTGAGATTGCTGCCAGTGCCTGTAAAAATAGCATCAAACTTAACAGGAGACTGTTGGCTATTTACACAATACTTGAAACTTACATAAGTCTTTCTCCATCACAACAACTAAACGAAATCACTATTTTCTGCTACTCCAGATTAGCCTTACGGGCTTTATGCAAGGGTTCTTCAAGCTTACTTCTGTAAATTATATCACTCCTAGAGCAACTCACCTCTTTGAATAAAGCGTGCATACTGCAATGGATCCCTGCTCATGTCGATTTATAGTTCAATGAAATTGCAAATTCATTGGCAAAAAAAAGATATCTAAATCAGACTTCTGCATTTACGTTCCTTGAAGATGCAAGTACCTACGCAAAATCAAAATTAATATATCCTTCCAAAATTACATTAAAATATCAAGTAACAAATCTCAGTATCGATAGGAAAAGAGCCACTTAACAATTAATTTTAACTAATTTTAATATTAGCTGTCATTTTGTCACTTAGTAGCTCTAGAGACCTTATTTTAATTACCTCCATAAATAACTCCTCAATAAAGTATTTAGCTTTTTCTTTTATTTACTATGGTTAATCATGAACTATAACCATGGTTAATCATGAACTATAACCATGAACCATGACCATATGATTGTAAAATAAATCACATAGTACACTCATAAACATGTGATTGTAAATCATACGGTCTTCTCCGAGATACGCTCTTTTAACAGAAGTAACATTATATTTAATGAAAGTAAAACAACAAAAATTAGAAGTAAAAAGGCTGTTATGATTTAAATGTTGAAAAATGAAGGAATTTAAAAACGGTAACAAAGTAATCACATTTTAAAATATAAAGAATATTTTGTCATATTTTTCAAATAACGGACAGACGGTACAAATTACGTCAAAGAGGTTATTTTTAATTAAAACTTGATGGCATTTAAACATTTAGTTACATACATTTAAAATAAGAATTTAAAGATATCTACTTACCACTGAATATTTTGTATCCATGACTTGTCAAGAAAAAGGATTGGACAAATTTTCACTTTATTAGCTCAAACGTAGTATCAGTTATATCTATTGAGGAAATAAAATTTAAATCGTTGTTATCATTTACGTGTCCCATTCTGTTTAAATCTATGTTTTGTGGTTTAATCCTTTTGGTGTGCCTAACTTTTCTCGTCAAAATTCGTTCATCAGTAACTTAATTTTTTGTGCAAACTGTACAATGCAGCTCCCTGCTCTGCAACTAATTTCTTCTACAAGAATATCAAGAATACTTAGAATTAAGGTTTCTGGCAAAGTTTTCAGTGCTTATGCTTGTAATAAAATAATAATGAGTTAACTAGCATATCACACTGTTATTTCGAAATTGTGTACATTATTTCAAAGAAAATAGTTCCATTATGAAATGTAACACGATCCTTGTTAATTATTTGTAAACAATAGGATTGTATTTTAACGTGAAATACTTTTGTTGACAAATAACAGCATCAATTTTTACTCGAAGCAATTACATTTTAGATATTACTGTATAACAAAAAGAATCATTGGGGCTTTACACATTACTTCTTGGAAAAGACAGTCCTACCTTAAAATATAATACCACTCTTTAAGGAAAATAATCTCAAATTTACCGTCACTTAGTCTTACTCCGAGTGTAACTGTCTTCTTCAAAACAATTGGGATCGGGCTAGTATGGAACGCGTTTCTTCATAAATCGCTGCGTGATGACAGAATAATTCTAATTATTCAGAATAATTCTATTCTAATTTTTGACTGGACCTCACTTTAGAGGTTTCTAATACGACCCAGCCTGTGCCACTTTTGTCCGTAAAATTTACTTATTTTGATGCTTTTTCATGTAAAACTGTAAAATAACAATATATATATATATATATATATATATATAAACACATATATTTGTGTATTATACATAGGTTTGTGATTGTATCGGTCAAAATAAGCTCTTCCAATTATTGCCTATCAAGTGCTAAGCGATTTCTAGGACTGACAGTGTGATTGACAACTCGGATTGACAACTTAATTTTTGAAGTGTACATTTATAACTCCGTTATATTCTGCATTAAACATGATAGTTTTAAGAAATCTTACTGTTGGTATGTCCAGCTACCAAATTGTGTGAAGAAAATATGCTAGTATGATATTAATATTGGCTTCTAAGAAGGGGACGTAAAAGACATTTTGCTTACATCCATAATTAACGTCAACAATTAACGTCTGACATTTCAAAACTGTTAAAGAAATGAAAAAGATAATCTCAAAGTTTTTAGAATTCTATTTAATAATAAAAGTCTTGCCAGAACTAATACAAATGACTTTACATCTTAATAAATTCACATACTTCGTAAAATATTAGTAATTCCCCATTAGCGTGCGAAGAAAAGCATCACTCTTACCTTTTTTATTCCGAAAATTGGTTACTTTGTAACTCTGCAACCAAGCAATATATATATATATATATATATATATATATATATATATATATATATATATATATACACACACACAAACACACACACGTATATATATATATATACATATGTGTATGTGTGTGTACATATAATAAAACTGAGTATCTATCTATATAACTATATCCAAAATCATACGTAGATATTTTAAAACATTTGCAATTTTTGTTTTAACTTTATAAAAACAAATGCGGATTTCATTTTTTAATAACCTCGTTTTCGAAATGGCGGGCATCGAGTCTGACACACTCTTCGAGTCTAGCACGCATGTTTTCAAAAATGCATTTGCAAAGCGACTGGGGTATCTTATTGACTTCGGCTCGAATATTTTCTTTAAGTTGTATTACAGTGCTCGGATTTGTCTTGTAAACAACGGATTTTAAGTATTCCCATAAGAAAAAGTCACATAGGCTTAAATCAGGTGACCTAGCCACGGTACCGTACCGTTTCGGGATATGTTTTTTTCTGGAAATAACTGCCGCACTGCATTCATGGACACATTAGCAGTGTGAGCTGTGGCCCCGACCTGCTGGAACCATGTGTTTTGGTTGAAAGATGGACTATTCTGTAGTTCTACTTTGAAAAAGTCATTTAACATCTGGGCATATCTCTCCGAATTCCCAGTTACAATTTGGCCACGTTGATTTTCAAAGAAATAACGCCCTATGATTGCAGATGCAGACATGGTACACCAGACTGTTACTTTAGGCTTATGTAAAGGCTCTTGATGCATTTGTCTTGGGTTTTGGACATCCCAGTAACGAAAGTTCTGCTTATTCACATATCCTCCAATGTGAAAGTGAGCTTCGTCACTAAACGAAATCTCAACAACATCACCTCAGCGTAAGTTTTTCTTAATTCAAAGTCAGAATCGTGTAAATCTTGAACAATTTGAATTTCATATGGATGGGACTTGAGCTTTTTTTGCATTATTAATTGTAAAGTTGATTTCGAAATTCCCAATATCGATGAACGTGTACGCAGTGATAAACGGGGATTTTCAACGACAGAAAACATAAGACGCTCGACATTTTCATCCGTGGCTACCAATGGTGTAGGTCCACGCCTGGGCCTATTTAATGTTGATCCTGTAGCTCTGAACCTTGCTACCCATGACTGAATGAGGTTGATCGATGGTACATCACGTAATCGACGAATACTGTAACGATTATTAAATCGACGGCGTGCTGCAGAGAGCGAAAATTCACTCGAAATGTACGCCTCAACGGCAAAAGCGCGATACTCTCCACTCCACTGTTTCATGGCTACTAAAACATCCGCACCGCTTGCGCTTCTAACGACGCCCCCCGCGCCCCTCTTATGTGTTGCGTTCAGAAACTATGTTTGTTCAAACTTTGAAATCTGCTACTGGACACCCTGAGGAAATGACGTCAAAGTTACCGTCACTTAGTCGTAATCCGAGTGTAACTGTCTCATATCAATCGACCAACTAAAAAGAAGGTTTAGTAGTTTGGCATTTCAATACAAAGCGAACATACTTTAATAATTACAGTTGTATTGAACCGTTTACTTTTATGATTATTATAATAGAATGGCGTTACTTGTATTATTTGTCTATACGTTTTATATTACAGTTAACTAAATAATATTTTCTAAAACTTTACGCAAATAAAGTCATGGGCACTGCTGGTCGCTATTAAATTTAATTCCGGTTGCGGAGTTATATATAGGCTGCTAACTTATTTGTGTGAAATATTTACAAACGAAAAATATGTTGCCAGCACACTTTCAGTTATTCAGTCAAGCCGACTGAACAAATTTCCATACAACTTTTTATTATAAACATAGTTTTTCTTTCAAGTCAACATATAGATTACTTTATAACTCGAAAAGTAGCATAATTTCTGCAATACAAAATATAGTATTTTCACTCAATGTAAAATGTTAATACTACAATATGCCTGTGAATAGCATAATGTGTGTCAAACCTATTGCTTATATATTTTGAGTAGCGAAAACTTACGTGTAAATCCCACCGTTTTTATCGCAAATTTACATAGCGCAGGTACAAGAAAAGCTAGATGCCCAATATTCATACAAAGATACCTTTAAAAATAATATCCCATATTGAGAAAGTACATGAGTGCGCATAAAAAATATTTTTCATAAAAGAATTTTGTACTCAATAGCGCAGATCTAACGCAGAGTTGCATTGAACCGATCGCTATTTTTTTGTTAACAGGGATGACTGATGTCCATATACCATCGAGGTTGAGTAACGTATACCATAGGTGTACATGGTTCTATATACATTAATGGAATATAGAACCTTTATTAATATTAATTTATAACTTAATTTGGATAATCAATTTACTACTACTGACTGTGTTGACATTATAAATATGTTTAACCAATTCACATTTCATTTTTATACCACGAATAATTAGCAAGTAACACGGCTATAATATACAGACGGACAGACATGGCGAATCTACAAAGATTTCCTGTTTGGCTGCGATACTCTAAAAAAAAAAACAATAAAATCATTGGACACAAAAAAATTATAAAAATTGGACACCTTTGGACATCTTCCAAAAACTTGTTTTGTATTAAGCAATTTTAATGCTTATTTTCGAGATATTTCCTATGAAAATCGCCATTACAACACCTCCTCCCTCCTGCACTTCTTCTGTTTAAGTCCTAAGATCGTATTTAAAAACATTAAAATCGATTGAAATGTAACCCGCAACAAACTAATTTAATGAAAATTATAGCAGGTACTGTGGCATTTATATAAAAAAAAATTTATCAAAACCGTTTGAAGGGCTGATAAAATTTTGTGGAAGTGAAGAGTTATTTTCCTATATTGGCAACATTTTTTAACTGTATGCTTTCATAATGTTTAGTACTTATAATTCTATGCCTGACGGAATCGTGTCGTTTCTAATTACGAAAATGTTTGCTGCCAATATCATTTTTATACTGCATCGAAAAATATTTTGACACATTGATTTTACGAGTATTTATTGCAGAAATTTATTATTAAATTTTATTTATTTCTGGGTTCATTTTCTCTATTGGCCGATGCTGAAAAAAATTGTCCGAAAAATAAATTATCGTTCTGTACCTATTGAGCTTTCTGATTATTTTTGAATTTATAAACGTATATTTGAAATTGAGGGGATAACGGATAGTTGCTTTTTAGAGGACACATTAAAATCAAATCAAATGCTGAAAGTTATTTAGGTAGAATCTCTTTTGGATTAAATCCCTTTTGCAAAATGACCAAGAGACTTATTATTATTGACGCAAGTTAATTCCTTTAAGCTTGAAGTTGATACTTTGTTGCAAAATGACCTTGGCTTGTTTGATATTTTAGTATTGCGGTACTTTCCCAATTTCTTTTAGTTTCCTTGTTGAGTGACATCACAACAATAACTAATTCGACGTGAAATGAACATTATGTAATACATTGTTCCTAAATAACAAAAGTGGTATTTGTAATTTCAACTTTTTGTGGAGAATTTGAGTATAATTATAATTAAAACTGTATTAAAGCGATGGATTTGAGTGTAATTATGATAAAAAGATTCTCTATAATATAGACTCAAATCAAAAAAAAAATGTACTCCATTTTTGCCTTATATTTACAAAAGTAATTTGGAAAAAAATCTTGCGTTGCCAATTAACCAACGAACTGTATAGATCCTGATAATAAGATGTTTGTAAAATAAACCTTCGAATGGATTATCTCTTAATTCTCTTACTTATTATATGCGTAGCAAACTGGCATTTCCTACTTACATATTCCCAAAATCATTCTTTTGGCATAATTTGAAATGAAACTATAAGAGACATGTACATTTAAATCTCGTTTAAGTTTCGGATATTAATCGAATGAATGACTCTATTTTCAAAATATATATACATCGAGATGCATAATAGAAAGAAAATGTGGATTAATTTAAAATGGCAGCACACGTCCGCTTCCTATGTATTAATGCCCTAGTTAGTATAACAGTATTATTAGTTAGTACTATCATGTATTAATGTACTAGTTACTATTAGTAGTTCATTTGATTAGGAAAACAATTCATCATTTTGGTATTTATACTAAATACTGCGAAGTTTAGAATATCTATTGTCATATTTATAAATATAATTCACAAATTTTTTATTGCAACTAAATTCGGCAATAATAGGAACTCTGAAAATTCAGAAAGATAATAATCAATAGGACGTTATGTAGCGACTATTAACTTCAGCGGCAGTGCCTATTCTTAGATCGATGTTATAACTTGCAAAATTATATACATCTCCTTCTCTTACAAAAATTAATGACATAAATGAAAGGTTAGGAACCAAAGTAGTCATCTAAAAACAAGACCAAGTACAGCCGTAAGAGTGATGATACTTGCCCGATGGGAATTTCAACTGACAATTTTCGATTCCGTTGGCCAATGTGCGAACGACATGCAATCCTGGCACAAAATACTCAATTTTCTTTTTCTTGGCATATAAATGACGCATCCCTTTTAATTTATCCTAGTTTTTATAATTTTCCACTACAAAAAGCAAATTATTCAGTTGAGAAATAACATTTTTATTTATTACTGACAGCTGCCACCAACGCCTTCTGGAATAGTTTTTTTTCTGTTCTGAATATCTCGATTGGTTTGTTGATGGTTTTTATTAGTACATTCTAAACGTTTTTATTAAATTTATTGCAAAATCAAAACAAAAACTTCCGTGAACGGAAATAGTTGATTATAATTCAGAAATCTTTTTGTGTCTTAGTTATAAAAAGACATGAATATTTTCGTTATTATTGTCTTTTAGCTTATTGCTTTTGATACCTCGTGATTCAAAGTAGTTCATTCGATGTTATTTGCTTTTAGGTTTTTAAAACTTCTTAATGCTTGTTTTGATTTATATTCTAAATCGTCTAAAAGAAAACATGGCTCCTTAAGAACTTTAAGGTTTACATTTAGCTAAACCGTTAATATATATAGCGGAGAGTTTAAACTGAAACCTAAATCGACATAAGAAAACAAAACGTGCTTTCAGCATTGAATGTAAGTCACCACAGGCAAACTAATGAACTAGGAGAGCGACCCAGTTCGTCAAAAAGTAATGAACTAAATTGAACGTTCTTGGTTGTGATTTAAAATCCTTTTTACTAATAATGACTGAAAATGGAACAAATTTCACTAATATCCGCATATTCGGAGTAAGGTAATTTTTTTCTTCTTAGTATACCAGGTTTCCGTTCTTTATAACTTTGAAAAAATATTTTTCCGATCTCAGAATTGCTTACAAAATTAAAAAAAAATAAAACTCACAAAATTATTGTTGTTTGATTTTTATAGCTTTTAATACATTTGGTGCAAAAAGTTAATATTTTGCTTAGTTATTAAAATTATAGTGTAGGTAAAGGCGTAAAAAGTTAAATTTGTTAATATATTGATTATTCAATAGACATATTTGAACAATTCTACAGGAAATCCAGAAATATTGATCTCAAAAAAGGGTGACGCGAATGTCGAAAGGTTAAGTTTGAAAATATTTAACTAAAGACTATAGTTAAAATGAATCTAATAAAATTATACCTAAACAATCCGTTTAATGTCAAAACAGTTTTCCGCCAAAGTTTTAATCTAAAAAAATAGGAAATTAACCTTGAATATAAACAAGCCCAGTTCTTCTGGAATAAATCACACTCAGTAGCTTTCCTTCTAGTTTTACTTGGTGGGCTGCTATTCTTATATCAACATTAGAGTTTTGTTTAATATTTCAGAAATTTATAAAAATTTAAAAGAGTTGAATTAGGAAGAGACAAACATACACCAAGACATAAGTAATACTTGCCTTTATCCTTAATATTATTAAACTTTTCTACGTATAAACCTGCTATTGACCAGTCAGGCTGCTGATGAATTCTCCTTATGGGACAATTAATATACGTGAATATTCTCATATAGTTCACCAATAATATGACTAAAATTATAAGTCTGTCATGAAAGTAGTTTTTCAGTTCATAATTGGTTACTGGATTATTTACCAATCTTAAAATATTTGACGCCTTTAAAAGTCAGGTAGAAATTTATGTCGTCAACATGAATATATTACAGAAAGATAGCATACTCAGTCCTACGCGATTAAAATTGAGATTTAAGTAATGGGTTGCCAGCTTTATATTATAATTAATATGGAGGCTTATAAATTTCACGTATGAACTGAATAAAAAACAGCACAATGTTCGACTGTATGTGTAAGGTATACGCCAAGATTACAACTTAAACACCTTTATGATATTCAAATTTTAAAAAAATTACATAAACGTTTTTATAATTATAGTTGAAATCATATAAATAATATTTAAAAAAAATATTCAAAAGAAATAGCCCAGTTTTATCAATATTTTATACGTATGTTTAATTAAAGATTGCATTACTGACATCGATGACTCTTATAAATTATTCTCTTTTAAATTATTTAGTCCAAAGCCGGTAGACTACTAAACCCGCTAATTCATTCTAACTTACAGGTTGTTAATTGTAACGAGTCGATTGAATCTCGGTATATTGTAATCACGGAGTACTTACCTAGTGGAGAGAGCATAGATGGATTTTTATTAGAATCCCACCTCACTGCATAGCCGTGTGGGCGCACCGCAGGATGGGCTACACTTAATAGTCAACTTCACGTCATTTGTTTTTTCATATAGAGTTCAAATAATATGTATAATAATATAACCGATTTCAATAAAAGTATTAATTTTACTCTTCAACATTTTTATTTCAAGAAATAAATACGCAATAAAATGATGTACTAAATTAAGACAACTTTAATCAATTAATATAAATATAAATATATTCTATACAAAATAACCACTGATTCTGAAAATGAATTCCTTTGGATTTTGAATATTTTTTTATAATAAATGTCATTCGAGCATTTTTTAACAACACATTTGTCGACTCTGTGTAAAACTGGTAAAAATTAATTTCTGGAAAATATCGTAACCGACAAAACATTTCAGAATAGCCGTTACAAAATAATCTAAATTAGTAAAAGATGCATACATCAATTTGTTCCGGACATCTTTATGCTTTGCTAAGCTTTCTTCATTGACGTCTCCTATAATTGGTCCAATGCATGTTTGACATTTTATTTTTTTGTTAATGAGTGGACAACATAACCGGCCATGTACTCAATTACTTTCTCACTAAATTCTGTGAATATGTTGTTATGAACTATTTATTCTTCGTCAAGGTTCTCATTATCATCCACAATTAGTTTGCATGGGTAAGTAATTTTTTTATATATACTTTCAGATTGTCTCGCAGTCGGGTTGTTGTTGGGCCCACAATGACATCTAATACAGCCAAAAAAGTGGTCTATCTGTAAATACTTAAGTTTGTTTCCTGAGTTAAGAATCCGATCCTGAATCATGTGTTTGGCATTTTCTATTACAAACACAAAACCTTATAAATTCCATATGTTGCGGTGAATCAATAAGTAATACAGTTTCTGTTTTGTCAGCTTTAGTTATTTTAGTAGACAATTTCATTATTTCATTCTTCGCTTTGTCTAATTTATTGATTATGGATGCAGCATTCTCTTCATTAACTGCATGTTTGAAGTCATACCCATGGACATACGAATCTAACATATTCATTATTGTTAATAAAATTTTGCTGTAGGAATGACTTTTTTTAAACAGAGGTAATTTGAGGTGCTCTGTTCAAAATATAAGAGCATCTGAAATACTTTTACTGAAAATCTATGTCGCTAAACTGACTTACATGATTTGACTCTTAAAAAATATATGTCCAGCTCTCAGACGATTTGCCATATGAAGTTTGTATGAGATGTTCTTTTATCTGTAATTCATGTAAATTGAGAAGATGTTTCCATGATATCTTTCCACCCTCTTTGTCAAAAAAATACATAATATTCAAGCGTATTTCTTACAAGTTTGATCATGTGTGATGAATCTAAGATGGTTATTTTTCAATCATTGCATGGATTTTTGAATGTTGTGATAATATTTTTCAGGTCAAATGTGCATTCTAATTATTTGTTTGCCGTATTATAATTGCAGGACATTCATCAAATGTTAGAGAAATCACCCGAATACCGGTTTCTACTACTAGATGTGTAGCCTGAGTTAGGAGGCTGCTTTTTGATCACATGCTCATGCCATATATTAAGAAATATCCAAAAGGAAATTTACATGATGCATTGAACAATACCAAAAGATAAACTTAAGCCTCTTTACCTTTATTTTAACCATCTGAGTCCAAAGCCGCACCATAATTTATGTAATCATATTTTTTTTTACTTTAAGGGTGATATTCGTTACACCTTTTAGTCATTCCATCAAATGTTATCGTGGTACAAACCTGATCATTTTGTCTTTCTCTAGTCAATACTTTAAGAGCGTCAAGGGATTCTTTGGTTAATCCAAGCTGTCCATTTACAGAGAGTACCATTTTTGGAGTTTGCTAGGATAAGATAAACAAGTATTAAATGCTTTGCGTACAAGATCTTATGCTTTTGGCGAGTAAAAATGCAATGTTAATGCAAACGCTCGCAATATTAATGCAAACTAACGAAGCTCTGAGGAGTACTTTGTTTTATGTTTGTGACCCATTAAGAATTTCTGGTGCTATCTTTTAAATAGCTCTCGATTTTCAACACCGATGTATTTCAAAATATCTTTTTTCCCTTTGTTATTTAAAATTTCTTCGTCAATGTTCCTAAATTTTTTTCCAAATTTGCAATTTTCTTTTCAATGTCAATCATTTTTTTCAATTGTTCATTATTTTGCTTGAATTTAACGAAATACCACTTACCAGTGAAATGTAATTTCATGGTTTATGTAATTTGAAGTGGTACTAGATTTCCCCACGTCATTTTATTGTCCAGCCAGGCATTTTTCAGTGTTTTTTTTATAAAAATGATAGACTACGTAAACAAATAACCCTACAGGAGCAAGATGCATACTGAAGCCGTAGTCGTCGCATATACTCGATTTCGCATGTTTGGTGAGTAAATTTTCCGTCTATGCGCTGTCAATTGGTTATATAATCTTTGATTGTGATCCATCCCCTCCTAAATCTTAATTAGATCAGTGATCACTCATTACAACTAAAAGTTATTTTGATTTAATCATTGATAAATTAAAATTGACAGGTTGATGTTATTAAATCACTTCTTCATAGAATGTTTATATATAAAAATATATATAATCAACTTAATCGATTGTATCATATATATGCAAAATATCCAAACGTATTTTACTGCAGCCACAAGTACTGCTTTGAAAACCAATGAAAATATCCCTGAAAATATTCAACCCCTTCCATAATTTTCACGGAGATCAACATTTTGTGAGAAAATATTTTTTAAGAAAGTTTATAACATTGGCTTATATATTTGGGTTTCCATCAAAAATTGATGGCCCTAGAAATTAAATTTATTCCAAAATTTTAAATACCCTCTTAACTGTCATTTACATTTTCATCAGCGGGTATGAAGGAAAATTATAAACCTGATGACTGGTAATGATTTTTCACAGTCATACACTATCTCTATTGCTATCTTTATTTAATTGGTACGTAAAGATACACTGAAATTATTTGACAAATGTTGGAATTTTTTTTATTTATTTCCTCTTGCGCATAGTTGAAATGAAGTTAGATTTCCGTGTAGTTTCGCAAAATATGTTCATAAATAATTTAGAATCGGGAATTGATGAAATGCGTTAAAAAATCATTTTGAAATAAACGCAAGAGTAATTTTCATTTTCCTAAATTATACATTCATTTTATATATACTTTTTTACATATTAGGATGTCCTTTTTTATTTTTATATTTACATATAAATGGGAAATTTAATATTTAATAAAAAAGGCTGCCATGGAAATTAATTAATATGAGCTAGACTGCAAGAAATTTTACCAACTTTCGATAAATTTCATAATAGAATGCTAATTAAACCATATTAAAATAATCTTATACCAATAAGTTTTATTTATGTCGGGTATGAAGGATATTATTGAACGAGAAAATTGTTTCGAAATTGTTTACTTAAAATAATTACAATTTATTGCTACGGTCATTTTATGGTCTGGTTTGTCCCCCGTAATATTTATTCCATATAAATTTTTAAGGTGTTTCTTTTAAGATATACTCGTATGCTGGTTAATATAGTTTATTATTGTGCTCAATTTTAAATTTTGAGCGTCAAACAATTTCTGAAAAAAAAAACAATTTTGTTGGACGAATAGACGGACATCAGTAATATTATAAGCGTTTCATTGTTTTACTTTTGAGGTAAGGAGAGGAAAAGAAAGTTTATCCTTCATACGTACAAACGAAGGATAAATTTCGGGGTATCATTTAGGGAACGTCGGAAAGGCTATGTCTGCTTTCCAAAAAGTTTCAAAGGAATACTGAAAAACAAATGGATCCTGGGTCTTACTTGACAATTTTGTTAAGCGCAAAATAAGTCAATTGTAGCGCAAACAATTTTGAAGGACGGTAGTGATAGATTCTATTTTTATTTTTGAAACAATATGAACTTCCTGTATTGCGTTCGTAGCGTAGACTGTTACGACTTCGGAATAGCAGCTGGATGTATTTGTGCTAATTCTTCTTAGCCACTGCATATAAAATTTACTAGATATACCGACGTACAACATTAGTTTGCTTTAAACTTTTTAATAAATTCTTTTTGGTCCCTGTTATTCTTAATTATACTGTATACATAATATTGTACATAATATATTCACCATAATTATTAATTAGTATTACATGTTATTAAAAAGGCGTTTCACTATTTTGTAATATCAGTTTATAAGGCACTGCTCTCTGTTAAATGTATTTGAACATTTCGTTTGAGCTGTATAAAAAATAATAGGTTTGATTTTTTTACAATTTGAGAGCAGAGTTATGAGTTTATTATTTGTTTAGAATAGTTTCAAAACTACATAATGGACTTTTTATATAAGATTATAGTAGCCCAGTGAAAGTCTTTTTTGCCGGCCGACTTATTTGTACATTATTTTCTCCCTCCAGATTCTTAATAAATGATCGTAAATAAAATAGGTCTAACCTTCAGTTTTTTTTAGGAAATCCCTATGTATGGAATCGCAATAAAGCCAACTAAGTAAACAAAATATATTACGGTAAAAAACAATTACACGACTTCAAAATATTATAAATACATTTAAATGACGTTAATAAATAAATTAGAAATATTAAGTGCTGCTATGGTATTTTGTTTTTTTCACCTAAGGTCCGGTTTTGAGACTTTTGCTTAAAAGTCCGACTAAGATCACCTCGCTTTAGGAACCAACAATAGTCCACCATCATCGTTTTATTTCACCTCTGATAGCGACGTTCTATATCTTTAAAATTCTAATGAAATCTTTCGCCTTGTTCTTCACTTAAACCTCCCAAGTTATGAGGAAAGGAGTCCAAAGGAAAAATACTCAGCCTTCAAATTCAATCTCACTTAATTTTTCATCGAAAATTGTGTCTGATAAATTTTCTTATGTCTGGACCAACAAAAATGCCTACTTTTACTTTAGCTTCAGATAGACATGGAAAAATTTGGTATAGATATTTAAAACCTTCTCCTTCTTTATTCGGCGCCTTCACAAATTGTGTCATTATTCCCAGCTTTATATGTAAAGAGGATAGCAAAACTTCTTCCCGGATGACTAAATTTTCTCTCACAACATGTTTGATTCAAGAAACTAGTTCAGTTCTCGGTGGCCAATCTTTCTTCGTTCAATGTTGTCCTCTGTCTCGATTATCGCACTTGCAGAAAAAGCTAGGGTATTTTATGTAGCCACCTTGTTGACCGACAGCATACTTATAACTTTCATATCTCCACAGACCATCCAACCGTGTTGTACGTATTTTATTTTGTCCAACACATTTTTCAAATTGTCTTAGCATTCGTTCAATTGTACAGAATGGGTGACTGGCAGTGAAGCGTACTTCTTGCCATTATGCAAAAGGACTGCTTTCAAACTTCGCTTTGATGAGTCTATGAACAATCTCCATTCGTTATCGTCATATTCGATATTAAACATTTTCACTGAGCCAGGAATGTCTTTACAATACACTACATCATGATCTCCAGCAAAATGTGGTACAAAGTCTTTTTCTCTATTGCTATATCAAGAAAATGAGATGCCAGGAGCAAGCGTATTCTTTTTCGAAAGTCTAGATCTGAGGAGTTCACCTGTATCTTTGGCAAGCTTAGATCTCTCGTTAAGTCGTTCAGTTCTGACTGTGAATATAACTGTGTTCCACTTGCACTTGGCTCAAATTGAGCGTCAGGTTGAGGTACCTCTTCGAAATCACTGCTCATATCTTCAGCTTGCACTGATTCCAAATATGGAAGTGATGGCGGTGCAACGTTCGTGACGCGATGCACCGCGTGCGTTACTGCTTGCGCGGTTAGATATATCAAGTCCTTTTTTGTTTTAGAATTGTAGCCTGTAGTCTTGTAATAGTAAAAATAATAGTCTTCGGTGTGATTATGGATTCTCTCCATAACATAGGCTATTGTAATTCAAAGGTATTGTTCTGCCCTTTTGACCAGTTTCGAGTTTCACGAACGCATGTCGCACAAACTTTATGCGGGACGCACTGTTTGTTATTGTTAACGATTTATAGGCCGAAATACATGTTATAAACGTTACTTATTAATTTGGTAATGTTATGCTGCTGTTTTTTCAGCATAAACTGCCCACAAATATAACAAAAATTGTCCGGTGAGTTTAAACACTTTCGCAATGACATTTTTTAATTCAATGTTACGAATTGCACGGATGTATTGATTTCGTAAAAAAAACGATGTCGTTATTTAAAAAAAAATATATTAATATAACCTCATTAACTCTCTTCTAACCATTCAAGTTAACTACGTTTAAACGAGGTCTTCAGCAAATGACCTAAAAATCCATCCATTTTTTTCCAATAATAAGAGTATGTCACATAGTTAAATATGTTATATTTAACTAACTCTTTTGAGAACTTATTCATTTTTGTCTACTGCAACCATTCAGTGTGCTTTTTACTCAATAGTAGACATATGAAATAAAATGTCATATATAAAAGTATAGTTTTTGGCAAAAAACTATGCTAAATAATTAAAAATCCTGACGTGATGGAATTTTTTAGCATTTGTCCCGTAATCAGCGTACCAAAGTCTATCAAAATCAGTCATCAAATCTGAAAGGAGAAAACCATTACAGACCTATGATATCATAGCTTGTTAGTTTATTTTATGCACTCTACACAAAATTGTTTTTTTATGTTAAAGAAACGTGGCTATTAATATGATATGACAATATAAATTTGCAAAAGTGATCACTTCTCTGTAATAGAAAGGAAACCAAATAATGTATTTCACGAGTTCAAAACACTATTCCGATTACTGTGTAAAAATGAACTGAAAACGAGTCTTATAATTAAAAAAAATAATAATGTTTTTACAAAATCATTTAATTTTTTACATTTTTGGAAAATATAGCAACAGTTAGACTTCTAGATGTACTACCGAATCCTCCCATAACTCAGTTACAAATAATACTAAAATTCTAACTATTAGCAAGCCAAAATTAGAAAATATGATTATTATGTATTCTGAATATACAGAAATGTTTTACATCACAAGTATTATCAGTTTTGTATCTTATTCTCTTACTCATTCATGACGGGTTATCAAAATCTATTGTACTTTCGAGAAGATCTAGAAAACCAGAATTATAATTACTCTCAGTATCACTATGGTTATATACATCCACTATGGTAGCATTGCGTACAACTGGGATTTACAACTGACATTTTACAACTGAACATTTTACAACAAAATAATATTTTAGCTTCGTTAAAAAAGGATATATCAAAAATTGGTTCCGTTAAATTGAAGTATGTCTTTAGGAAAGTAATTGGTTCATGTTTATGTAATAAAATTAGGTACGTAACATAAAAAAATATATACTTAATCTAGAACATGTTATCGCCTTGAAAACCAAGTATTTAGACCTTGGTGACTGTAAATTATCTTGGTGAGTGTTTATTTATCTATAGGTTATTTGATTTGACAGAGAATGGGTAAGGCTAATTTCGGGCTATTTCTTATTCTTGGTATGGAAGTGCTAAATGCACTTTCAGAGTCAGATCAAACAATGTGCAGCATGTAGTTTATCATTATCATGTTATCAAAGTTTATACACGCATCACGCTCCAGATGCCTTTTTGTGGAAAATTATCACACTGATTTGATGTACGTGAAAATTATACACTAGGAGACTTATTTTATGGTAGCACTGATAGTCCTGTGGTACGCTTTAAGGGGATTTGTGATGTTTACAATCATTACAACCAAATCTACAGGATAATATTAAAAAATAGTATTATGTGGATAATAAAAAGGCTAGAACGTTATGTCTTGTATAAATTGAAACCTTTTAAGGCTAAGTTCAATTTTATCCATATAATTTACATCCAATGAGCCCAATATATGGGATGCGCTAAAATTATTCCAAAGAAAAAGAAACTTAGTCTTAACGATACGCTAATCGAAATCGGGTTTGCTGTTTTTCGTGGGTAGCCAAGCTCATTCTGCAAAGCAAGGTCATTTTATAGCTTTCGTTTAATTAATTACGATTCCAATAAAATTAAGACAAAAAAATGTTTTTAAATACAATCAATTGAAAAGGACACACACAGAATTTGCATTTTGTATTTGGATTTGTATTTTTTGTATTCGGACACATCATTGTGTATTTAAATATTGGTAGTAATATGAGTGAATTAGAGCTTCGCGTCTAAATTTATTGAATATTATCTTGTTTATGACATTGAACTAGACCACGATAAATATTTTTTTAAAAAGAGAAAACAGAAAATTATAGTCCTTCTATAGATCTCATCATGTGGCAAAGCGATAGAGAGGTACGAATCTACCGCGGTCAAATTAAATGTTATGATATAGAAAACATTCTATAAACACAAATTCAAAACTCTAGCTCATCCTTATACTGCTCTGTAAGAACTTAATTGCTTTTATCATAATTATTTTTACTGCAAAACGTTCAATAGAGGAATTTGAATCTTTTTACTGTAATGCTTTTGATGGGATTTTTATTTCCAGAAAATTTAAAGAATGCTTTGTTAACAAATAATGCTTTTCGTCTTATATTGCTCGCAGTCATATTTTAAAATATTTTAATTCTTCTACTCGGAACATTAATATCTGTAATAAGAAATATTAAAACATTTAAAATTTTGTTTGATCGTTATATACAATTTTCCTATACTTACAATTTTTCTATAATAAGAAAATCTTCTCAAATTGCAATTTTTCAATATCCAAAGAAATGAACAATGTATCAGTCTTTAGCTATTATAATAACATAGGCAAAGACAATCATCTATATTCAAGGGGAAAACTTTATACTCTTTTCAGATTCGCCATCCTAAAAATAAACCGATAAACAAATATATTTAAAAAAGATCAGAGATAAACTAAATTATTGATTGGAAATAAAAGAGTGCACTCTAAAGGGTGGTATTCAATTATGGATCTAAAATCATTATATACCGGTCAAAGCATACTGAAAGATGTATCTCGTGATTAGGAAAGCAGGAAAAACCAAAAATTCATTGATAAATGGAATTGGTCATATTACTTCTCTTTAACTATCTGAAAAGTCCGTAAATAGAATTGAATATATTACTTTTCTATAACTATCTGAAGCCGTCTTTTTATTAAAGGTCTTACCAATATAATTCTTACTTACTTACTTCTGCTTCATTTTCTTGTTAATTCGTAATTATTGATAACCGAAGGCCAGAAATAAAAGCAGCATAAGCACAAATATTAATAGCAAATGGTATCCAATTGTGGACTTAACCAACACATTGACGACCACTATATCCACAATTCTTTGCTAATTCCTCACCTGAAGATGTTGTAATACTGCGAAACCTATGTTGTGGTAAAGCATTTAAATAAAGTAGAAATAATACTACATCACGTAGTTTCATTTAATTATGCCATAAATGTGTTATCAGAGATATGTATATATATATATATATATATATATATATATATATATATATATATATATATATATATATATATATATACATATGTATGTATTTATGTAATAAAGTAATAATAATTTAGACGAATTAATTTTAAAAAAGGTAATGTAAACGTAGCCAGCTGTACATATCATGGGTAACACCTAAACAATCTGTTCGTTCTAGCAAGTAGCTCAGAATTTCTTAACGCATTGCATAAAAAAATATTTTAAACACCATCGATCAGCATAATAAAAATCATTCAATTGTAGTGCCAAGACAAATTCTCACAATTTTTAGCATATTTATCGTCAATTACTTATTGCTGCTCGGATAAAAACCCTTTCGTTCAAAAAAATTGTATCATCACAAAACTAACGAACCGAGTAACTTATTTTCGCTGCGTATATAAACGTCTATTTTGGTACACATTATACAGCTGCTACGTAAGGTGTAGACAAATATATCAAGTGGAACGAGTAAATTTGTCTTGTCGTAAAAGGAACGCCCGCAACCACCTATTGAATTGCTCTAATACATTACGGTAATGTTCGTAGCGCCTTCTTCCACATGTAGCATTAAAACCATTGTAAAACCCGTGGTCTGAAAATAGCGTCATTGAGGGAAGTCTTTTACTTTATGCAATAGCATTATTGTGAAAATACTGTGGGAGAGTCATTCCCTTTCAATATTTAATATATTTTTGTAAGCCAAATAATAATTAAAATATAATTAATGTACTGAATTTCAACTTTTAAATTATTTTTAATATTCTCATTTTTATACTTAAGTTATACTTTGAGTTATAGTTTTTTTGTCATTTCGTTTAAAGTAATCTGTCGCCATTGTGGGATATTAAGCTGTCTTTGTATATTTTTTAAATATTGGCGTGTAAGGAGTGCAGCCTCTGTCGCATCTCGTAACCTAACACTATTCTAACACTAACCTATCTCTATAGTTTTCACGAGATCAGCCGTTTACCCAGATGTATGCTCAGATATCAAACATGATCAGGCTGTGGTATTTGAACTTGGTTAAGATAGGCCGGGAGACAACTTCCACTTCACAGAGTGAATGTCACATTTACCGACTTCGTTTCATTTACTTTGATTCTCCATTTCTTTAGCCAGATAGCCACATCGTCTAGATTTTGTACACCTCTGTTCACCGCATAATTTCGTCCAAAAGTGAAATTTATATGTCGCATCTTTGTTGTCATGTATACCTTAAAATGAAACGTAAGAACTTTAAACTATCATTTATTCAATTTCTAATTACAGTTCAAGTATTTGCATAGTTCCAACATTACCTATATCGATACATAACTCAATCGATAAGGAAAACCATTAACAAATTCAAATTCTTGTGTTAAATCTGATAGTTGGCATTCATTAAAAAGATCACTGTGAAGCTCGAGACCAGTCGTAATAAGGTCGGGTCGGAAAAGCAATGCTTGCAGAACGAGAAAGGTAATATTAATATTAGTTATTATATTTTATTTTCAAATATTATATATGTATGTACATATATATATATATATATATATATATATATATATAAATATATATATATATATATATATATATATATATATATAATTATATATATTATATATCTATATTTATATTTTTGATTGAACCAAATCTAGTGGCATTAATAATTAGTAGCAACCCAGAAATGTTGTATATAATATAATTGATAACAAATTAGAAGAACCCCAATACTTTTTATTCGCGGATTAGTAAATATGAAATTTAAATGCATAAAAGCATCGACGTAGGTATGGAAAAAAAATATTTTCAAAAGTACAATTAAATAAGAGCTATTTTAAATGAATTCTTTGACTTTGGATTTCTATGCAAACAAATATACGTAAAATATTTCAGTAAAAAATACAATTTCTGGAGCCGAAATAAGTAGTTAAATTTTGCCTAGAGAAATTGTTTATCAGTAGACTGTGTGAAATTAGTATTGTCATCCAAACTTTCCTGGAATATTTTTTCTGCTTACAAATTGTCGAATATGCATCCTGAGGGGAAAACTAATGCATTCATTACTGTTACTTTATGGTTAGAATTCGTAATTATATGTAAATAGTATTATTGCATTTTGATGCAGGATAAGAGAACATTAATGAATAAAATGCACACATCTCATTTTAATATTTATTTTTAAGAGCTAAAACTATGATAAATTATTCACATAAATAACTGTACGGTGAAGGGTTGAAACGGCACAATAATCCGAGGTAGGCACTAAATTTCGGATATTATATTCATCACGAAAGCATAAAAGAAGCAAATATATTTTTAATTAAATTACGAGATTCGGGTATCTATAAATCAATTTAAAGGTGTGTTATTAAATTGAGACAATATGAGATAATTACAATCAATATTTCTTGTGTGTATTGTTTCATTCCCAAGTTAACAATATTTTTAAAAGCGAGCGTTGAATGTTCCATTCTGCGTCACATGCAAACCTACTCGTACCTATCTATGCAGACCTAGCGTCGCGCTGCGTCATCGTGGCGGCACGGCGCGGTTATAAATATTGAGCGGTACGAGATTACCTCGCAGAAAGAAAAAGGTTTTTACTCTAGTAATTTAGCGTTTTTCTTAATTTTTCATAGCGGATTATGTTTATAAAATAAAACATATCAATTTAATTATAGTTCAGAAAATGATGAAAATAAGAAATATCGTTTTATTGCAAAATAAATTATTTCTCAGCATCAAAAACCCAAATCAAAAATATTTTAGGTAATTATGTATAACCGCGTCTTATAATTTCCAGAGGAGTTCGAAAAAAAATCATGCCATATCAAGTAACCAATACTCAATAAAGGTCCTTTAGAATAGATTAAATATATCTTACGGTACAATCTATACCGAAATACAACATACAGAAGTTTATTATTAAAACTACAGGCTGTACATCTCTAATCCAGAAAGCAGATGTCTTATGTGATAGTTACTCATATTGATATAGTTCGAGTTAAAAGAAATATATTAATGCATATTCGACATATGCATACAGACCAAAGAGGGTTTTGAGTCAAAAGGAAAGCATGGACTTACAGATACTTGGACTTTTTATAAACATTTTTTTAACAGAGGTTCAATCGTATAATGAATAAAAATTAATTTGAAATATACTATAAAGAACTTTATTTTTTAACCTTAATAATTACCGAGCAAAACGATGCACTTCGAATCAGATAACTTCATTTCGTTTTTAAAGAATTCAATTATTATCTCTTAGGTAGACGAAAATTAGTTATATATTTTTATTTATGTTAGACGTAACTTGACTAATTAAGATAATTAGTACTTGTGGTTAGTTCGTAATTTTACAAACATCTAATTATTATTAAATCAATGTGCAAGAACAAATATTAGGTAGCAAAACTTTAAAATAAAAATCACTTTGATTTGTAATTACGGTTTTAACCATCGTCATCATCATCATCAGTAGCTCGACAGTCCTCGGTGGACCCTGGCCTTCTCAGGCAAACTGTTCCAAGCTCTCCTTCTGGCCCCACGATTTTCCAATTTGTTGTGTTGAGAGCGTGGAAAATACTTTTTAGGCAGTTCGCCCATCTTAATTTGGGTCTTCCTCTTCCTCTTGAGCCAGTTGGTTTGACCAGAAAAATTCGTTTTGTCTTTCTATATCCTTCGTTAAGTCATTACATGGCCGGCCCACGTTTAATTTGTATATATTTTATTATATCTAGTTCTATAAATAAGCGATAACATTCGGCATTAGTTCTCCTTCTCCAAAACCCATTGTCAAAAAACCCACAATAGATGGATCTGAGGAATTTTCATTCGAAAATTGCAAGGGTTTTTTCACCAGTTGGGACAATGTCCACATTTCAGATGCATATGTAAGTACTGATCTGATTAAGATTTTATATAACAGTAGTTTAGTGTCTCTTCTGATATTATTGGATTTCAGAATTCTTCTTCGTTATGAAAGCATCTGTTGGCTGCAGTTGTTTGTCTCCTCAGTTCTGAAGCCAAGTCGTTGCCGGTGTTCAGATCCAAGTTAGATGAAGAAATTCACCCTTTCAAATTTGTAATCACCGATTTTAAAAGGTGTGGAAGGGGCAGAGTTCGTCGCAAATTACATGTATTTGGTTTTAACCATACCCTAGGTAAATTAATTACACTTTACCTTATTATAAAAGAAATAAGGTAAAATGTAATTAATTTTTTCTTAAAAAGATTGTAAACAATTAAAAACCGAATTATTGCAGTTATTACTCGAATTTTGTCTTTTATCAGACAATTTGGAACAAACCTGTGTGGCATGTATTGTAATGTTAAATTACTATATCTTCATTTCAGTTGGTCGATTGTGTTTTTAGTTGGTATATTACCTCAGGACCAACATATCTAACAGTAAAAATCTATATCTATATATATATATATATATATAGATATATATATATATATATATATATATATATATATATATATATATATATATATTCACATGTACGTATATATGTATGTGCAACAACCACATTTATACAGCGTGAACCTACCAATGTAATTAAATGACTAATATTTAAAAAAGTTTAAATTTTAGGTAGAGGAAAAGACGTAACCTTAAATTGAATATAAATAACATCGAAACGTTTATTTTCAGAAGATCAACAACGATATCTACCCTTATACGTTTTCCCGCATTCGAGAACATTCCACATTTGAACCCTTGACCACGCCCGTTCCGCCAATGTATGCCCAGGTGGACAACTTAACTGCGCAGTTTAAAAAAAAGCAAAGTATTACATATAGGTTTACATAGATACGCTATATATATATATATATATATATACATATATATATATATATATATATATATATATATATATATATATACATATATATATATATATATATATATATATATATATATATATATATATATATATATATATACGACCCACAGGGTAGCTATATATTTCTTTATTATTTTTGTGCTAATACAATGCAAATGAACTATGGAAAAAATATTTTGTTCACGTGTCTTCTTATTAAGTAAAAATGCTTTTCAATTGGATCAATAGTTTTATGTGATGCATGCACAAACAGACAAAATTCTAAAAATGATCTTAATTCATTTTATCACTTAAATTTCATCCCCGCAATTATTTTTTTGCAATTATTTTAAATGTGCAGACATGAAATGTGTAAAATTTTATTATGTATTGTTTAAAAGGAAAAGGGAATCCACTATGTGCGATGTATAACACATAATGTATGTTCTCGTCGAACTAAACTTCTAAGAAATATTGGCTATAATTAAGTGTAAAAAGTTGCCATAATAGAGCGATTTAACTTAATATTACAATAAAACTTGGAAGCCAATTTGATTTCAATTCTTTTATTCACGAAGCAGACTAGTATTGTATAGAAGTTGACTTCCTTTTTACATTAATATTTTTGATGGGATATTTACTTTACACAGTTTTAGGTATTAACATAATCAATATTTGGTATTATTCGAAGTCTAATTTCTTTCTATATAAAGAGTAATTGAAAGAATTTGCACAGTATATGGAAATACGATAGAATAAGTATTTATATATTATAGCACCGGCTATTGTAATTATTTATTGAACAGTTGCATACTTCTAGTACATCACATTATTGGTCATAAAGATTACTGAAGCAATAACTGATATGTATGAAAATTTACTCCATCATATAACATGATCACTAATTAAATAAGAAAGTATAAGCGTAGGCGTGGATAAAATGCGTCTCTTTGAATTGGCCAATTCACTTTAATAAGTAATACTTTAATCAATGATATAGGTTAAATTTTATCACATTAAATATATTAACTCAAAATGTTGGCAGATTATGTCGATAACCAAAAGCTAATACGGACATTAATATATGTACCATACTTAATGGAACCGGAAAAAATAAAGTATGGAAATCTTTATTTTTTAACTAAGAAACGAAAATAAAACATATAGTTCTTGTACATAATCTTAATTTATTTAATGTTTAATATTACGTAGTATTATTGGGTTAATATAACTATAACATCTTTTTACGATATACCTACTATCGGTCATATAAGAATATACGGTGAAATTAAGCTTTAAGCTAATGTAAACCCAAATATGATTATTTTATTAGAAAAGTTATATTTACTTAATAAAAACAACGACCATGGAAAAATCCTACTCACATAATGAAAATAATTTCGCAAAAAAATTAAACAGGAAATACATTGCATATTTAATATCCTGTCGGAATCTTTTTGTTTACTTAGTCTATCAAGAATAGGTTATTTCCATAAAACAATATTAAAATGAGGCCGTGCAAAAAATACTTCATATTCACATTGTTTGTCAGTGTAATAACTGTTCGTTTATCTGAATTATTTACGTACCTAAGTAAGTAAAATAAATCCTCTTCTCCGATATGAGTCCCAATTATGGATAATTGAAATATAATATTATCTGCATAATTTATTTTTATTTTGTCATTTGAAAATAGAGTCATATAAATATCGTAATACCTTTGTATTTGAACTTTATAATACCATGTCGTGAGATATCTATATTATTTTATATATTTTATCTTCTTAGGTCTATCCCATGTTTTGATAATCGTCTACAAAAAAATTGTTATACCTTTTATGATCCTAAGTACATTTTGTTAGATTTTATGCTTTTTCTTCTTATACGGTATTAACTTAATAAATACTATTTCTATTTTTTGTTTCAGGGTTATATATTGTTTAAGAGTGTATACTATAGTTAATCTTTTCTATTAATACCAACAATTCACATTAATAGAAAATATTATTTTCAAAGATTCTCTTTATTAATGTGAATTATAATTTTTTTTTGTAATTTATATAATTCCTATGCATGTTTTCCTTGTTTTTTTTAAACTAAGTGTTTATCAGTACTAATAATATTTGTATCGTTTTGTTTGTCATATTAAATTCAAATATTATGGCAACAGAGATGCGAGAACTTAGAATAAATAGAGACAAGACTGAATACAATAATATGAAAATGTCTGAAAATAGCGCCAGCGACAACCATTAATGATGGTTGAAGGAAGGACTTAAACTGCTCTAGCTTCTCTGAGGAAGAGAGAGGTAGAGCAGTTTAAGTATCTCGGTTCAATCGTAGTCGTAGTCGGTTCAAACTCAGAAATATAGTACTCGAAAAGACATCCAGCGTATAATAACAACTTACTGGCTCAAATGGAGATCAGTATTCGGAGCATATTGTGACGCTAGAATGCCCCTCAAACTCAAAGATCGAGTTTACAAACAAGCAGTATGACTCGCGCTGATATACGGGTAGGAATGCTGGCCGATGAAAATGTCGGACGAACAAAAGATGTCACAGAAATAAAAATGCTGCTTTGTGTCAGGGGTGTTACGAATTTGGATATGATTACAAACGCGTATATTGGATGAATATTTAAACTTGCAGAGATTACGGACAAGCTGGGAGAAAATAGCGTACGCTGATACCGATACGTTACGGGGAGCAATGAAAACCATATGTCTGGAGCAATGATAAAAATAGAAGATGCCAAGAGAGGCCGAGGCCGACCCGTCGATACCTGGAAGAGTACTTTTGAAATAATCTCAAATCTATGGACGCGGACTAAACGACAATACAAGATAGACTGAGGTGGCGAAAACTTACAAAGAGAGCTGATCTCAAATGGGATAGGGGGCCATAGCTAGGAGAAAGAAGGATTTGAAATATTAATTAAAGTTGTACACTATATCTTTAAGTTTATTTTATTGATAACTGGAACATTTTAATTGGATAAAGCTTATTTAAAGAAAAATATTTTTTAATAAATATATTTTATTATTATTGGTAAAAAATTAATAATGTTTTATTGTTTTTGAAAGCAACTTAAAAAGTTGAGTTACTTTATTATTAATTGTAGTTTGACAATATCAAATTGGACAAATTTAATCTGGAATATAGGTGTACACGTTTTTATACTTTTTAATTTATGTTTAACTTTTTATTAGGTGTTCCTCTATATGAAGAAATTAATTCTATAATTATTTATGAAACGTTATTTTTATAAATTTTAATATATTGAATTTATAAGCGGTATATTTATAAGGGGATATCCTTTGTAAGGGATTTTATATAAGGGAACCATTTAATTCCATATCGCTTACACCCTGTCCCATAGCATTCAATTTAAGCTTGTACGCCTTACAAACTTGGTACATACGGGTCAATTTTGTACTTCTAACCTATATCAATATTGCCTTATGTCCAGTAAAAAGTTAAAAAAAGAAAATGCCTTCTTGTAAAAGATATTTGGAAGCATATACAATATTAAAATCTGCGTCAGGCTGATATTTACTCTCAGATATTCTGCCATTGTTTCATACATTGAAAGTAATAAATTTATTTTCTTTCTAATTTTCTTGTCGGCTTATTCTTGCTAACTTGTTGTAAATGATGAAGAAATTATTTTCGCGTTTGGACAAGTTATTATCAGTAAAAGTATTTTATATCAAATCTACATCAAATTTTCTCTCAGAAGATATATAATACGGTATTATACCCTATAATACGTTGTTCTTTTTATAAAATACTGACTGTATATTATTGGTCCCGCAACTTTACTTCCAAGGTAACAAGTTCTAATATTGTCGATAGTTCCACAATATAATGTGACATTCTTTCGATTTATTATTCTGGTATGCTTGACGATATCTTTGAGTATATATAAACTGGACCGTCGAATTAATTTGACGTACGGCAGAGCTAGTGAAAAACTTGGATATTATTTTTTCTTTCAATTCATTATATTTAATTTGGAAAACATAAATTAATTGTAGGTACGATTATTTAGTTTTCTGTATAGATAATACACTATTTAATATTTTTTTTTATTTCTTTACTCATAATTGATGCAAATAAATATATTTCGTAGGTGGTAGAGTATATGTGCCATTTCAATTAATTTTCTTTTCCTTGATATAAATAAACAAATGAAATATGTGACTATAGACCAAATTATTTAGCCATAAAGGAAAATCGGAGAAGGTATTATTATACACTGTGAATACAATAAAAAGTATTTATAATGCCTAAGAAAGAGAGTAATTGAAATAAATATTTCATTGTTATAGAAATCCGAATAAGTAAATATAGTTTATAGTTCATGGTTGTATATACGGCCATTAATAATTCATTAACCAGTCGAATATTTAAACACTTTGAACCAGTTGTGCCTGCCAGCTCATAAACTTGTCAAATTAGCCTCACTAATTTTGCTACAATATGGAAGAGTTACGATATTACTAGGTTGCTAATGTGGGCATTCAGGAAAAAAAATGCAACTAATTTCGATTAACCATATTCATCATATTTGTGCTCTAAGAGATTTAGTTTTTCATTTTTTGCTTTTGGCAAAAACTATAATAAAGGTATTTCGTCAAAAATGTAAACACATCCTTAATGGAATAGTAATATTTATTTTGCAACTTGTGGAGTATGAAAATTATTTTAGGTTGAATAATAAAATATGTATCACATTTTAATATATGCCTCTTTTCGTTTTCGAATATTTTTGCATTCATTTTTTTAATCGTGCTAATAGCTACAAGATTCTGAAAACTTTCACATCGGAGGTGCGAGTCCAGTCTCCCATTTCCAATAAAATCGCTATTGTTATAGTAATTTTCTACAAGTCACTTCGCACTTGTAGGAGGCATCATCAACTAATCAAAAGTGAAGCTAACAAAAATGTCACTTGCTCCATTATTTTGGAAAAAAGGACTATACTGAGTAACTACAATCTAATTTGGCATGTTGCTCGTATAATCAACCACTAAGAATTAACACAGACACTAAACTGCTCACACGGAGTCATAGAGAATTATCTTCACGTTTTTGATAGAGGAGAATGTTGGTAAGTTATATACCTAACCAACTGAGGTATGCTGAGGAGGTGACGTGTATCCATCAGTCAGTCCCCCCGATATGAGTGTAAAGAATTGCCAAGTTATATTATAACTGGCAACAAGGAGTATACATGAAGATATTCTATAACACTCTTTCTGCCCCCCCCCCTCTCTGTCTCTCTCTCCTTCTATCCTAGCCTTTCCTAGTTTTTAGGTCATATTAGGTCTTTTCTTCTAGCCACTTGTTTTCCAGGATTTTTGTTGCGGCTCATCGATCTGTGTATTTTGATTTTCTTTAAGGCGAAATGTAATTGCAAATGATATTTAAGCTTTTCTCAAGAATAACAGTTAATGAATTGTTTATTGAAATGATTTAAATAGTATATTGGGAAAACGTGGAAGTGTCAAGTATTTTAAAAAATTGATTTAAACGATCGCACATACTTAAGATGTTCCTCAATAATTATTTTCGTTCGTAAATTTAAACACATTCGTTTTTTTTTAAATGAAATTATTTCGAAAATGAAAAGTTGCATCAAATCTATAGTTTAACAGCTGATAGTAAAACATATTTGTAAACAATTTCAAATTTCTTAGTACGGCTTCAGCTTTTGAATCTGGTGGTTTGTTAAAAGTTCAGAATAGATTCAGAACTCATCTGATCCTAACGATATGTGTGCATTTCATTTCTTTAAAATTCGGAATAACGTAATTCAGGCAATTGAAGATCAAAATATTAATTTTTAATTTTTATCCTAATATTTAAGCGGCTTGCTCCTCCTGCAACGCTATGTTTTATATATATATATATATGTATATATAAATATATATATATATATATATATGTATATATAAATATATATATATATATATATATATATATATATATATATATATATATATATAACATATCTGTTAAATTCTTATAAAATGTCAATAAAAACTTAACTGCCTTAGTATTGGCGAGAATATTAGCGCTGTTGCAATTAATGTAGATACTACGTCCTTTTATAATTTCCCCAATGTAATTTAAAGATGCTTATAGCATAAAATAACCGAACAGTGTTTGTGCATAACGAAATGTTAATCTATATAAATATGTCGCCATATTTATACGTTACGAGAGATTATAATTACTCTCGCTATATAGAATGGTCAATTCGACTATATTAGTCGTCCTTGGTTCATTAAATCAATGTAACTTCCATTGTTCTATGCCAAACCAGTCACAATCTTTTTATGTTTTAGTTTACTTTTTTAATCTCTAATTTTAATTGGTCTGTTAGGTCCATCCTCGAAACGAATAACGAAACAATAATTTAATAACGCATAACTTAAGTTTTTTCCACTACGATTTTAGAGAAATTACTTTTTACGTGTTTAAATTAATTTATCTTTTCTATTTGACGACGTGAATCGCTTTGGAATCAAAGGAATATTGCTGCTTTTGCACCCTATTTCGAGTAAACAAACTTCCTTTTCTCACTTTTTAATTTCTTGAGCATATACTTAAATTAAATCAAAATCAAAGTAAGTATTACTTTACCACAACTACAAACCCTTCTTTTATACTAAACTACAAGCAATAAAAAATTAAATAAATTAAACATTTCATTGGTAACGTTACTGAAGGAAATAAGTTAAACCAACAAAAGTAATGAAAATTATCTCAAAACGTTACTCGCTATTAAGAATATGACAAAATTGAATATAATCGTAACCAGAAGCAATATTTAACTAGATTGTAATAACTAAAGTAATAATAATTTTGAAAAATACTGTAAAAGTTCAATTAAAATTGTCTCGTTTACAATTTGGCTGAAGTTCCTTGATTAACGTATTCTAGAAAAGAAACTGAGTAATATTTAAATCATTTTCCAATATAAAAGTGCAAAGGAAACATGGACACAAAAGAGATAGGCATACTGTAGATGAGACAAATTGTCTCAATTTTGGAAGACTATGTTAGAATGCTAATAAATTATATAGCGTTATTGCATTTACCCATTAAGAAAAAATAGTAAGTTTCACAGAAATCAAATAATTTTACTTACTAAAAAAATATTTATGTATACTATTATTACTAAAAAATGTTTATACATCATTATTCTTTTACACCACCGATGTGCAACGTAATATTGACCAACATGATTCTATTGCCTTTTGAAATCGGTTATGTCACACGAAAAAAGTTAATTTGAGAAAAAGGCTCTAAAATGTATACTTATATTCGGTCTGAAATTCTAGTTCTATGCAATACACCTTCAGCTTTCTGTTAGTCCTGATTTTTGGCTATTATTATCATCAAAGTGATTCAATGTGTATTAAATATTAAATAGTATTCATATCACTATTGTCAATATTTTGATCATATTCCACTACATCTAATTCTTCGAACCGTTGAAACAATCAAATCAAATCGTAAATTTGTTTCTCTATAGCAGTTTGTAATTTGATCAGATACTCCTTTATAGACTCCGTACCATACAAAATCAAGAAAGCAAGAACTACAAGAAAAAACTTAAATACATTTTCTACCTTCTTATAAGAACTTAGGTTAGATTTCACAATCAATAAAATCTAAACTCTTTCAATTTTTTTTTCATGTTAACGAATACCTCTAACGTTGCTGCCTTTGTCTTTGTTAGTACCTTTGATCGAAACAAAAAATAGTAATTTGAATCGAAACAGCGATTCATACGTAATCATGAGGTGGTCAATTAATTAATGATATCAAATCAATTAATAAATGTCAATAAATAAAATAGAAATTCCCAAGGCTAATTATCACCCACGAGGCTTATAACTATATCATATAATCTATTCTTTTAATAATAACTGACTCAAACTTTATAGAATGCTAGTCAATTAAGCCTTGGTCGAAAAATCCTCTATGGTCACTATCATTTATACAGTAATGAGTGCTTATAACTAAAACATTAATTTGTTCAGACACTTACAACTTTCACGTCGCGTACATTCCAATAATTATCTGTAACTTGGGCAATAATACGATTATAATAAATGTTTCAGCGATACACGTAGGGAAACTTTATGCTACTTCTTCCTATCCTTTTCATTTCAATTCATGCTCGTTCAATTAAATTGAGTTCACACATGTATTGTAGTAAAGCCGAAATAAATGAAAAAAAATCAGCTTTCTCTTTCTTATCTCACTTCTGTCCTAATCTCACGGCAAGCTCATTCATCTGTCACAATGATTGTCTTTAGACTGCATTCCGACTTTATCAAAATCGTATTATTACCAAATCTATTTTTGGATCCAGAAAGCATTTATTTATAATTTAATAAACGTATACTTGCTTGTTAATGAATACATCGTAACATGGTACTGTCAATACCTAAATTTTCTATTGGATGTTAAAAAACTATCATCATTAAATAATTAACTATCATCATAAATTACCATCATTAATAGACATACATGTGTTTATTTACTTGAAACATTTTTAATATAGCTGCATGAATATTCAAAGCGTTTTTAACAATTTTAAAATGTATTTTTTATTTTAATAAAAAGTTTTAGTGCAATCCATTTTCTTGAAGTAATCTATATACATATATATATATATATATATATATATATATATATATATATATATATATGTATATATATATATATATATATATATATATATATATGTATATATATATATATATATATATACATATATATATATATATATATATATATATCTTCACATTTTGAAATTGAAACGTACCCTCTTACCTTAAATCTAGTGAGCTAGGTATTTCAAGGATATAAAATGAAAGAATAAATATATTACCACTTTTATAGTTGTTTCTTCGAACCAAAGATAGGCGTTAAAATGTACTGAAAATTTTAGATTTTTATCACATTCTTCATTTCCTGATTTTTTCGCAAATTTTTGAATATTTCAAAATTTTCAATCTTTTTTTGTATAAATATTTTATCGAAGGTGGCAACATTACATATTTATTTTTTATAACTGACGAACTTAATACCAACAAAAACATGGCTCACTAGATTTAAGGGTTAAGGGGCCATGATAATTTTTAACCTCAAAATATCGGAAAAAAATATTTTACACTTCAGATAGATGAGTAATTCTAAAATGTTTTATTTGTAAATAGGTATACCTATTTACAAACAAAACATTCTTTATTAGGAAGTATTTGAAATTTCTGGAAACACTTCAGATGGACTTTCAAATATCTTAATAAAAGAATTTGTTAAATAATCATAATAGTGTATTAACATCACAGTGTTTTAGTACTTTTGTAGCTGCAGTTCTGCACATATTTGTTATATGCACTCAAAAAATTCAACTACAGTAAATTTTCATTTTTGACATTGCGTAGAATATCTACACAGAGAGAAAAGAGAATTTTCTTCTGATCGTTACATTTACAATGAATGGCTCATTTAAACAAAATTATAATTAGAAGTGTAACAATTATTTTAACATTCAAATGTTACTCTTTCTACTGTAAATGGTGTTATTAATCTTATCGATTCCTAGATATCGAAATATCCCTTTCATTTCTATCTACTGAAATATTTATTACTTCTTTTCCATCCTAACCTTAGTTTATGATTGTTTTTAAAATGTTCTGCATTAAACGCTATTCATTTTTGTGCACGGTAATGTACTATCTTTATTCGACCAGCACTTCCGGACAGTGCCTTCTTTACCCGAATCGCTTCACACCTTCATAACTAAGCTCCAGAAAATGTTGGAAAGGTGACAGCACAAGAAGGGATATATACTAGACTAACGTATCAATATTTTTATGTATGTAGCTATAGTAGTTTTTGGAATATTTGATGTCAGTTTTATTTTCATTCATTCACTGATAGTTCCCAAAACCAAATGAGTAGTAGAATAAATAGAAACTTGCAATTTGTTATAAATGTAATGTTTTAGAATACCAATAAAGGAAGAGGAACAATTGTTGGAAATCTGAAAATGTTTGCTAGAAACAAAGAAAAGTAAATTTCAGACTATCTGCCAAGTTTCAAATACACATGTAAGGTTTCCAAGAAATAATAAATAAATCAAACTTATTCAGCATTATGGTGTCGCTGTGTACTTCGATGGTTACGAGTATGTAAACTTGCTGTGATTTTTTTACTTATGGTGTTTTATAACTGCGTTAGCGATTTGGTTTTAAAAGCTGACACTTTGGCTTTGAAAAATGGATTTTGTAATTCAAAAATTGACTTTATATCACTTGATGTGTAATATATGAAAATTGTGGGTTTTTTGCATAAATTACGTCATTATGAAAGAATTTGGTTAATTTTGTATACTACAAAAGTAGTGCGCGTGATAAAAATGGAGCGTCTTTTTTTTTTAAAAAGAATACGTATTTCTATATCTTGGTTATGATATGCCCATATAGCAATACATATGTCAAGCAATGAGTCACCTTTATTTCACGCTATTCCTTATTATGCGTATGGAAGTACTGATTACACTTTTACAGTCAAATAAAATAGTTTACAACACGTAATAGATCATTGGGATCAACGTGGCCAAAATAATCCTAATATTTATTTTGAAATTCCGGGAGTATTTCATTAATATAATTATTAATCATGCATGTTTAAAGTATATGAGGATACTAGAGCCGATTTCCTAGGGTGTATTCTCAGTGTCGCGTTTGGGTGAGTTAAATGAGATATATTCTTATTATATATTCTTCTTACTTATGGATAATTCCATTTAAAAAAAAATTCAAAACAACGATGCCTAATACTAGCATATGATTACTAGCGCTATCTGTTAGAAAATTACGAAATTAATAAAACATGCATGTAGATGTGTCATGTTTCTAGAATGTTTAATAACAAAATCGAAACGTGATGTGTGAATATTTTTATTGACTAGACTGTTACTAGCACCATCTGTCAGAAAATTATAGAATTAAAAGGGCGTGCAGACATTTTTTTTAGTTTTTTTGGTGTGTTGAATTAAAACTCAACGCTGTTCTTTTATAGCACATCGATATTTATTTTTATTGAAGACATGCAGTTTTACATACTTCTGAACAATTTTATGAAAAAATTATGTGTAATGAATTTAAAATTGAATGTTTAGTGTCTATTAGACACTAAACATTCAATTCCAATCGACCAAAACGAACAGTGTCTATTAGTTTTAAACAAAACTTAAGAGACTAGGTAAATCAAAAACACTTATGATATCTTTTTCTACTTTCTCCAAAACTCCTGTTCAATCTTGTTCTCTTGTAGTTACGATGTAGTTCATTTCTTTTTGACATCCAGCCATAGTCAGCCATCATGTTTACCTCCCACCTTCTTTGATATCTATTTTCTATAATCCTAGTCTTGGTAAAATTACTCCCCCTGTTCTTAACTTACAGAACTAAGATTTTCGGGAAAGATGTCAACATGGGAATACAGAAAAAGCAATCGTATACTGCTATTACACTCCAGTTTATTGAAATTATTAAGCATGCTGATAACTATATTCACATAATCAGGGTTTTTTTTGCCAAAAAAAACGACATCTTTAAATTATTTCCAATCGAGAACTTTGGTTTTATTCATAGTTTTTTTAAAGTTTGTACCTTGCATTAACTTCTTACTGGGACACAAAAATGCCTTCTTTGATGTTTGTATCCGATAAATGCTTGAATCTATCACAAGTATTTAAAACAGGGGCCGTCTTTAGCCAGTGCCTTTATAAATTGATTCATAGTTACTAATTTAATGTGAATTGGAGGTTGAATAATTTTATAGCCATCGTCTAGCGCGTCTCTTACAACATTTTAACTTCTAGGACTTAATGATGCTCTCCGTAGCCAATATTTTCTGATCCAATGTTATGCTCTCTTACTACTATCCCTTTCGCACAGGAAAGAGGGGTAATTTTTATACCCTCCTTGCTGGTCCAGAAGCTTATTTAATATCTAGATCATCGTATATAATTCAACCATGATCGGAGTAGTTTATTTTTTAAGACAAAATCTACATTTTTATAACATTTTTTCGAATGAATGGAATATACAACAGACAAAGAAGCAAATTTGTTACCATTATGTATTAATACCGCTTCAAGACTTCGTTTCAATGTATCTATAAAGAGTCTTCAATCATTCTTTTTATTAATTTCTACATTAACCATCTTGACTAGATTCTACATTAATCATCTTGAACAGGCCAGGCATATGACAAAATAAACTAAATTTTCTTTTTAGGTAAAATATGAAAGAAAACCCTTTTCTCTATTTCTACACTAATAAAAGCTCGTTGTAGGACCCACCAAGTTTTTTCTTTTAATCTTGAACCGAGTAATTCCGCGGCATTTTTAGAAAGATTGAGATCTCTTACCAAATCATTTAATTCACATTGAGGAAAGAGTTGCGGTATTTCGCTACACGTGACATACTGAATTTTTAGAATCAGAAGTGTTTACTATAGTCTCTTGAGAGACTGATAATGATGGGCGGGCTGCACGACATAACTCTTGGTTATCGGGATATTGATATGTAGGTAAAATCACAAATCGAATATTAGGATATGTTATTTCTTTTTTAATTTTAGCATTAAATCCTTTTATGTTGAACAGCAAAAATAAAAGTCGTCAGTATGATCCATCCAATATATTGGGGTCTTCAAATTAAAAGAATGTTTTTTTTTCCGTTTTACCATTTACGAAGTTCACGTACACAAGTTAAACATTTTATGAGGCATTCATTTCTTATCTTGGTTTTTGATTTTGATTTTAAAATAGCTTTCATACAGTTGTTCGATTTAGAAATATTTTGTTGTTGTTTTCGTATTACATAACTTCCATATATGCCGCAGAATTTATCTTGAGAATTAACATTTTTTGGGAAACCAATTTTAATGTTTTTTGTTATTTAACCATAAAAAATCACAAAAATATTTTAGCACAATCGACAAGCTTATCTCTAAATGTGCTTATAATCAAGATATACAACGACTAGTGTGGGTAGATGAATATTCAAATGGCAACAGTACTATTACGAAATTCTGTTAACAAATAAATTGGAAGTTAAATCTGGAAATACTAAGAAAATTAAACAAAAAATTTTCTAAGAAAATTTATATGATAGAATTTTTTTAAATATTTATTGTATAGCTAAGTATTTAACATCTACTGAAATTACTACTCAGTTTTTTTAAGGGAAATCCATCGCAGGCTTGGATGATGTTTAAAGTTTACAAATACTTTAAGCTTTATTTGTTATTATCACAGCGAAATGCCTAGAAGACGTACTTTAAATGAGCGTAAAGGACGCGACAGTAACCGTTCTTTGACGTATGTTGCAAGAGAACGTCAGAAAAGAACTCAAGATGCTGAATTGTATTCTTATCGAGAAAATGCTCATTTTTTTAATATGCTAATTTTGAAACTATACAGAAAGAAATGGAATTGACTTGTTTTATGTCATCGTCATTGGTTTAATTAACATATTGAACAAGATCAAATTCAAGGTTTTAACCAAATGAAGATTTTCAGGATAAAGAGTAATTATAGTTTCTGTAAAGCTACCATAATTTCGCCCAACGGTATTTGTAAAATTAATATTTAAACTTTTCCAAATTTAAATTTTGTTTTTTCTAATTGTTTAATGACATGTTGTCCAAATTTTAATATTGACAATTAGTATATATTAAAATAGTTATTTCTAAAATTGTATCTACGTACTTATAATTTTTATTAAATAAGTTAAAAAAATTATTTCCTATATATATATATATATATATATATATATGTATAATTATTGTATCTGTATTCTGTAATTAACCAAATAAGGGATAAACGTCATATAAATAAATTAATATTCAAATAATATATTAAAAAATCAAGAAGTGAAATCAAAAGCAAAATATAACCATAATACTTAATAATAAATATGATAACAATGACAGATATTTACTATCTAGCTTGACAGGTCATTAGGATCGAAATTTGCTGTGCTATTTTCCGCTATGTAGTCTTGGTCGACTGAACAATTTCTGAAAATCATAAGGACTTTTTTTGCGATAAAATGCGCTTCCTATTTTTAAGGAACATCTCACAGCAATTTATCAGTGAATTAGGAAAAACGTCGAGCATTCTTAAGAATGATTCACTTGAAATTATATCACGTTCTTCAACAAATAAAAATTAAATCCTCCGCACAGTCAGGTAGATATACATTTTATAGGTATGAATTTCGCCAAATAAATAAAAAATCATCTGCACTCCATCTGTAGGTTATTGTTATCATACTTACATAATTTATTATAATATAATATACATAATTTATTATAAAAGGATCTTAATTCGGCACATAACTGGTTATTACAGGATTTTGTGCTTTCAATAAACGTTGAGCAGTGAGACTAATCATATCATTAATTTTGAAGAATAGTAAATTTCATCATCTCTAATACTGTAAAAGCAGTCTTCCTTTGTTTTTCATAAGCATTATATAAAAAAGTATATTACATGACATTCTACATTATTATTCAATATTTTGTAAACCCTGTAGGAAAACTTTTCATCGAACACAAAGCAAGTGCTTCCTCATCCGTGTACTGTTTCTACACCTCTTAGTTTTCATGTTTAAAATATCCTCAGGAGATTAAACTACACGTTTTCATTTCGTAACCACGTGCACCGTGGATAATAATTATTCATTAGCCGAATAGAACTACGTCAACTCATGAACTTTCTTCCGCTTAGCTGAATCGCCACGATGCTCAAATGGTGTTTGATCAACCTGGTGTTTGATTCAGTTCCTTTTTAATTTCATCAGCAAATTTGTCATCATCAACAGGAAGACCAGAAAAATTTACCCTTTCTTCAAGTCATGTATTCAATACTAGGGTAAATGATGCAAAAAGTTCTGTTGACGTAAAGCATATTACCTAAATACATCTTTTAAAATACGTTATTCTCATACAAAATCAAAAATTACTAGCTTAATACCTTACGTATCTCTCTCGCTCAAAAAAGAGGACTTCGTCTTCTTTCAAATTTAGTTGACGCACCCGAATTTCCTGCTTGAGTTGCATTAGTCTATGATCATATATTTCTTCAATGCTGAATTTAGTTAAAAACATACTGAAAAGTCGCTGTGTTGCATCCTTCTTTACTGTACATGGACCTAATAACCACTGAACTTGAAATTAAACACGTTCACTATGATAGTTTCATAGTGAACGTATTTAATTTCAAGACTAGTGGTTATTAGGTTTCAGTGTGTGAAAATTACGATTTAAAGCCAATTAGAAGCGACACATTTTATTGTAATTGACCAGCGGACGCGCCAATCACATGTTCGTTAAATCATAAATGTCGGGGCTCTGATAACATTGGTAAACTATTGTTCGATAGTATTTATTTACCGAGGTCGTACTATCGCAATATCGAAGATGATTTTCTGTAACGTATACTTTTAGTCTTTAAACTTAGCTCAACCAATATTAATAATACTTTTAGTGTACTTGAAGACATTGTATGTAAAGAAAAAATTACCAATTTTAATATTTTATTAATTTTTTACCAACATTAATATTAAATTATCAACATTTATATGAATAATCAAAATTAGAAGGATAAGCACAATACCGTATTTTAGTTCTATTGTCCGATGTATAGGCAAAACTAAATCATACAAATCTAAGTATAATTGAAGTAAATAAATCATCTAATGAATAATAAAAATAAGGCAGAAAATAAAACAATTTTTTGATGAATAAATATTATGTATTTAAAAAGTATAAATCGGTTTAAGAAATACTTAAAGAGTATAAATTATTTTCTAATACAATAGTACCTAATACTATTATTATATTTTAGTGACTCAATATTTTAATGCATTTATCTAAAGTACATAATTGAGAATGTATGTGACCGGCATAATGTAAAATATAAATGTTCTATGAAATATCTGTCAATTTAAATGTACTTTTGAACTCAGCTATTAAAAAAATAAAAATTTCTATTATCCACATTACGGAGTAGGTTACTACTGGATTTGCCATATGCGGGAACCATATTTTTTTTAAATATGGATATTATTAACGTGTTGTTATCAGTCGTAATCATAGTGTTATGCGATACTGGTAAACAAGGGATACTGTGACAAGTGAAAAGTACATTATATATGACTTTGGTATAAAGTCACGTATATATTACATTTTATTCTTATAGTGGTCACGATTTCAATTATTTAAATGATTGCAATGTATTGCTGTTGCTCTAAATTTAAATATAAATTAATCACATTTAATCGTGTTAATATTTGAGGTAAGTGAAATCTCTTTAACACTTTTTTTATTCCTCATTTTCGAACTAATTATTAAATATAAAAATCGCGTATACCGTTTTCCTTGGCGGAATATTGTCATATGGCGACTAAAAAAGAAAAAGGTTCGTAAATGTGAATTAATCTGATATTAAGAGGAAATCCGGCATTAAATAATCAGTGCTTTTTAAGAATCTTGGTTACTGTCGTACGGCCATGACCACTCACAATTAAATTTAGTTGATCTTATTTTAAATGTTTACTGTGCAAAGACACACATTTGTCGGAAAATATTTTAAAGCATGTCTACATCGTGCAAGAAAGTACGCTCGGAATATTCGTAAACCAATATAACTGCTGATTCTAATGACGAAATTAAAAATACTCCATTTGACGCTAATTACACCTTCGTTATTAATGGAGGTGTAGTTAGCGACTAACTTTATGCGATTGATCTCAAAATTTAATATTTTATAATTATATTTACAACATTTGTTGGACTTTATATATATATATATATATATATATATATATATATATATATATATATATATATATATATATATATATATATATATATATATATATATATATATATGTATGATCGTGAGGGCTATCTCTGTTTTAAATTTCAACCTAATACGTCCCGTGATATAAGCTATACATGATTCAGTGGGGAAACTTTATTTTTAGTAAAAGTATTTTTAATGCATTTACAAAAGAATAGTTCATACTAAAAGTATTGACAAATAAATAATAAAAACAAAATAATCCCTCTCCAAACTGCAATGACTAAATTTTTATAGTAAATATATAAAATTACCGTGACATATTTTTGACGAGCATTATACGATATAATAACGCGTTCAGGGTCTTGATGGGGCTTCCGCGGCACTGCAGCGCCAGTGGTATGTTTGCGCAGGCGCGCGTGGACGACTTTCACGCTATAATGCGCAAGCGCAGTGCGTCCATGATGGCGAGGGTGCCGGGAAGCTCCAGCAATATGATGGTCACGTGCGCGGGCCTGGACCTACCTCTTTTGACACACTGGATAGGCCTACATGCGCCATTATGATTTAAGTTAAATGAATTTGTGATTGAGTTAATTAAATTAATTGATTTTATCACTATTTTACTTTGAATTTGATTTGAGTAGTTTTTGACTTGTTTTATTTAATTTTATTTAATTTGACCTGACTTAAGTAATTTAATTTGGTGTAGTTTGATACAGTTTAATGTTATCTGATTTAATTGACTTAATTTATTATGATTTAATTTGTATTGATTTTATTTTATTGCATATTTTATGATTTATTAATGATGTAATTATTCACTATTTATACTAACATTAGATTAAGAATATTGTTACCTATTAACACAATTGTATGGACTAAGTCTGAAATAAAATCTTATTATTATTATTAAGAACATCGTTATAATTTGGTATAAAATTTTTCACATTTCGTTTATAGCTGCAATAATTGTTATCGATAAAACATCGGCACTTAGTTTACACCTCACTAATTTCATAAGAAGTACATGTCACTTTCCATTACAAGTAATTTATAAATAATGACTAATTAGCATTGAAATAAAAAATGTAATATAAATGTATACTGACAAATTAAATTTTATCCTTTTTTTTATAGATGTAATGTTCCACTATGACTCTGCGCCAATTAATTACACGATTTAGCATTTTGTAACGCAATGCGTTCGTGACTGTGACCTATATGCATCTGATGTATTCGATTTTTAAAAAATTGCGCTTGTCCAAGTATGGCATGTCCAGTGGCTTCAGGTCTATGTTGCTGTAGAGTACTAAACATAAACATCAAATATTGCAAGCCTCAGTATATATTTTTTTTCCCAAAATCGTGAAAAATATGTATGAAAACTTACAAAGGTATTCTAAATATTTTTTGACTGCAGTTATAAATATATAGTTATCTAAAATGCTATATTAAATAGTACAGACTTTCATTACCATCAGAAGTTGGATGGACACATGCATTTATCCGGATATTTATTAGCGGGTAATATTATGTATATGTAATTAGCTGGACATTTTACATCAGCGCAGGTCAATTTGTAGGAGAATGTCTATTTCTCTCTGTTTAATTAATTTGGATCCATATATCCTTAAGGAGCAAAAATAAGACTTTTTGTTAAAGATAACCGGTAGGGAAGAATTTACATATAGTATTTCCTTTCTATAGAAGTTAAAAGTTTTGTGAAAAAAGGTAAAGACCGAAAAGGGATAATAACTATTGCTAAAATTTGATATGCTGAAGAACCTGAAAAAAGTTCAAAATGTTAAAATCTAGAAAAAAGCTTCATATTATTGCATGTATCAGTTATTTTAACTTAAAAAAAACTCCAGAAAAAGAAACTAAGATCCATGAAATATATTAGAATGCCAAGATTTTTCAAAAGCAAGCGAGATAAAAACAGCCAATTCTCATGGAGCTTTATTAGATTAGTGAGTTAAAGCTTTCCATCTAGATTTATTGAAGCTGATATTCATTAGATTGAACTTGGGCGTGGTGAATATTTTTCCAATATTTATAGCTTGAGAAGTTCAAGAAAGGTTTTGCAGACATTATTATATAGTAATGTGAGAAATTAGTACTAATTTATCAGGTAAAGTTAATTTAAAACGTCTACTGATATCCATAAAGTTTTTTTTTTATTTTTCGAACTATTTAAACGGTGTATTCTTCTTTTTAAAACCTTTTCACAACAAGAACAACAAAGTTCATTGTAAAATAAAGGTTTTTTTAATATGTTCGTTTGATAATATAATTTGCCGTCTACCTTGCTGGATAGTTCCCTCTCCCTACCCCTTCTGGGGTGGAAATTAGATTTTGGCACAGTTTGAAGAAAAGCTTCACACTTGAGTTACTACAGAGGAATTAATTTGCGTATGAGTAATCAAGGCTTGAAAAAAAAGGAATGACTGCGGGTTACATAAAAAAGTCAAGTGATAGAGTGGGTGAACTATTACCAAAAGGCCAGATCCGTCGACGACAAAAACGGGAGATAAAGCAATCGTACAAGTTTTCAAGAAATTTACCAAGTATAAAGTTCAGGACGAGAATTAGTACCCATCACAGAGCAAAGTTTACTAATTGCGTATAAAGAAGCGCGATGTTTACACTTTTTGAAACAAGAAAATCTACGAAAATTAATAAACCTGACGAAACGAAATATCATTTGCAATTATTTCAATATTATCTGCGCTGATGAAACGTATTATTATGCATACGATCATGGAGTTGCACGATTTTTCCATACAGATATTGAGTATTTCATAGCAACATAAATCTCTTTTTAAAAGAATGTATGTGACCGTAACAAAAGTTTGCCAGCTTATTAAATTTCGTTTAAAATATCAATGCAAAGAGTATGGAAAAACCTGTAAAAAGTTTTTAAGGGTCTAATTTGGATCGGATAACTAAATTGGATATATGACAAATAACGATCACAGACATTGGAATGGCTTTTTACGTCTAAAACCGAAAATGATTTTATAACTTTAGCTTGGCCTCAAAATTCATCTGGATTCATTTCAATGGAAAATACCTGAATACGAAAATAAAACTGAAAAATCGAGAGAACGTATGCATTGATATCAAAAAGTATAATTGATAATAATGACTACAGGACATTTAAGATACAAATGCCTTTAGTCTTTAGAGTGCAATAAAATATTATAAATATGACGTGGAAAGTTTTGTCCTTGAATGTGTTAGAATTAATATCAAAATAATGTATTTAATGTACTACTAGCGCCTTCTATGTGGTATCATTTGTAACTACCTACCTAAGGTTAATATTAAGAAATAAATTCAGTCTTTGATCAACTACCGTACACGTTTTATTAGGTTATGCGCCCAGACCCACATTTGCTAAAATCTTTTTTATTTTCTCGTGCGAAAGTAACTATGTCGACGTCGGGGTACTTAGTAAATGTGCCGAAACTCAAAGGACGCGAAAATTACGACGATTGGGCGTTTGCAACAAGTAATTTCTTGTTACTTGAAGGCATTGACATTGAAAATGTACCGGCAACTATCAGTAAATCTGAGAAGAAAAAAGCTAAAGCAAAACTCGTTATGACAATTGACTGTTCATTATATGTGCATATAAAAAGTGAAACTACAGTGAACGGTGTGTGGAAGAAATTAAAACAATTATTTGACGACACGAGGTATCAACGAAAAATAAGTTTGCTTCGTACATTGATTTCAATACGCCTCGATAACTGCGAATCCATGACATCCTATGTATCTCAAGTGGTTGAGACAGCACATAAATTGAAAGGGACAGGTTTCGAAATCACAGACGAGTGGATTGGGTCATTACTTTTGGCGGGACTTCCAGATAAGTATTCACCGATGATAATGGCAATAGAACACTCTGGAATAGCCATTAGCGCTGACGTCATTAAAACAAAGTTACTTGATATGTGTTCGGAGGTTGGCACTACTGGAATCGACTCTGCCTTTTGGTCAAAACAGCGAAATAAAAAAGGCAACACTGACAAGCAAATGTCAAAGTCAACCAGCAGTAAACAAATAAAGTGTTATAATTGCAAGAAGATCGGCCACTACAAAAATAAGTGTCCTGAATTAAAAGCAAATAAACAATTGAATGCTTTTAGCGCGGCGTTTTTCAACGGTTATTATAACACAGAAGACTGGTACATCGACTCAGGCGCAAGCGCGCATATGACGTCAAACCAAAAATGTTTACTCCGAACTCGACCAGTACACGAACCTAAAGAAATCGTAGTTGCAAATCAAATGACGGTGCCTGTAGTTAGTGTTGGTGAAACACAGATAACGACATGCGTGAACAGTTCTCAGTATGACGTGATTGTGAAGGACGTATTGTATATACCGAATCTCACGGCAAACTTATTATCCGTAAGCCAATTTATAGCTAAAGGAAATAAAGTTGTATTCAAAAAAGATACCTGTTTGATATACAACCATGTGAATGAGCTTATTGGTACAGCAAATTTGATAAATGGAGTGTACAAGTTAAACACAAAAAAATTCGAGAACTCGTTATCGGCAATGTCAACATGGCATAAAAGGTTAGGACATATAAATAGTAAGTCCTTACAAAAAATTAAAGAAGGAGCAGTAGAAGGAGTTTCTTTTCACAATAAAGCTGACATACAGATACAGAATTGTGAAGTGTGCTGTGAGGGAAAACAATCACGTTTCCCTTTCCCATCAGCAAACCATAGAAGTGAAAAACTACTGGATGTAGTACACTCAGATTTATGCGGGCAGATGGAGACCAAGTCAATTGGTCTGGCGAAGTACTTTCTTCTGTTTGTGGATGATGCCAGCAGAATGACTTTTGTCTACTTCTTGAAGGAAAAGAACCAGGTGTTCCAGCATTTCAAAGAATTTCGAAGTTTAGTTGAGAATCAAACTGGAAACAAGATAAAAAATACTGAGAACCGACAATGGAGGTGAATTTTGTTCACGTGAGATGGAAAGTTACTTAAAACAAGTAGGTATTGTCCATCAGAAGACCAATCCTCATACTCCAGAGCAGAATGGACTCTTAGAGAGGTTCAACAGAACTATAGTTGAACGGGCAAGATGTTTATTGTTTGAAGCAGGTCTCGACAAAAGTTTTTGGGCTGAAGCAGTTAATACTGCAGTTTACCTAAAGAACAGAACACCGGCCGCCAGTTTAGGCATGATGACACCATTTGAGAGGTGGACAGGTGAGAAACCAGACCTCAGCCATGTTAGAATTTTTGGCAGTAAAGTAATGGTGCATGTTCCCAAAATACAACGACAAAAATGGGACAAAAATGGGGGGGATAAGAAGGCTGACAGATTAATTTTAGTTGGGTATCCAGAGAATGTGAAAGGATACAGATTGTATAACCCAAGAACTAAAAAAATTACTACGAGCAGAGATGTCATCATTATGGAGAAAATGGAGTTGGACGAAGCTCAGATTGTAGTAAACGATTGTGAAAATAAGTCAAAGAAAGATGAAAACTTAGAAGAAGATGAAAGTTTAATAGAAAATCCAGGTTCAGATCCAAATGATTCAACATATATTTGTGAATCATCGTCTTCCCAAGATGACTCGTATCAATCTGTTACTGAAGAAGAGTCTTTTGCAGAGAATGAAGTTCAAATTGAAGCTAAGCGTAAAAGAAAGCCAGTAGAAAGATATGGGATGACCAATCTCTGTCTTCTGGATAATCTGGAATCATGTGATGAAGAACTCAGTTTTGAAGCAGCAATAAATGGACCAGACAAGGAACAGTGGAGACAAGCGATGGAAGATGAACTTTTTTGCTTTCGACGATAATCAAACATGGACGTTTGTAGATAGGAAAGAAGCTGATAGAGTGATACAGTGCAAGTGGATATTCAAGAAAAAGTACGAAAGTGATAATAGTGTGCGATATAGAGCAAGACTGGTGGCAAAAGATTTTACCCAAAAAGAAGGTGTGGATTATGCTGACACATACTCACCAGTGCTTCGTTACTCTACACTAAGGTTTCTATTTGCTTTAAGTGTCAAACTTAACCTTGAAATTACTCACTTAGATGTAACTACAGCATTCCTAAATGGTTACTTAAATGAAAAAGTGTATATGCAAGTTCCCCCTAATTTAGATTGTAAAGAAAATAGTGTTCTTAAATTAAATCGTGCAATTTATGGTCTAAAACAATCAGCCAGGGCTTGGAACGAAAGAGTAAATGATTCTTTATTAAAATTAAATTTTGTTAAGTCAAAGTTAGAACCATGTCTGTATATAAAAAATCGTGAAAAGGAGTAGATCATAATAGCAATTTTAGTTGATGATTTTTTCATTTTTTCAAACAGTAGTAATATGGATAAGGAGTTAAAAACAAATTTAATGTCAAAATTTAAAATTAAGGATTTGGAGCAATTAAAACAATGTTTGAGTATGAGAGTAAAAATGTATCAGAATGGCAATATTTCCTTAGATCAAGAAAAGTTTGTAGACCATATTTTAAGTAAATTTAATATGACAAACTGTAAAGTTGTTGGTACTCCTATTGAGAAAAATTTAAAACTAGAGAAAAGTGTAGATGTTTGTAAACAATATCCATTCCAACAACTAATAGGAAGCTTAATGTACTTAAGTGTTTTGACTTGCCCAGATATTTCCTATAGTGTGAGTTATTTGAGCCAATTTAATAATTCATATTCCTATACTCATTGGAAGCATGCGAAACGCATCCTAAGATACTTATGTAAAACTAAATCTTATGGCCTAATGTTTATCAAAGATAATTGTAAATTAGAGGGTTTCGTTGATGCAGATTGGGCTTCAAACACACTAGATAGGAGATCCTATACAGGTTTCTACTTTAAACTTTCTGGAACTGTTATTGGAAATGTAAAAAACAACGTACTATAGCCTTATCAAGTACAGAGGCAGAATATATGGCAATTGCCGAAGCCTGTAAAGAGGCTATTTATTTAAAAAAATCTTGTTTTCTGAAATTGTAAACAGTTGTGATTATGTAATTTTATTGTATAATGACAATCAAGGCGCTCAGAAGCTGTCTGAAAATTCTTTATTTCATAAAAGAACTAAACACATAGATGTGCGTCATCATTTTGTTAGAGAAGCAGTTGCTAACAATCTTATAAAGATAGTCTACATGCCAACATCTGAAATGCCAGCAGACTTGCTGACCAAGGGTTTAGATAGTGTTAAACATAACTATTTTGTAAAAAAGTTAGGTATTCAAAACATTGTTTAATAGGTGACTATCTGTAAATTAATAACATTTTTTGCTTTTATTAGTTTGTTAAAAATAATTTATTTGTTACAAAGTTCAGATTATTTTGATAAGTGGAGATATTAGAATTAATATCAAAATAATGTACTTAATGTACTACTAGCGCCTTCTATGTGGTATCATTTGTAACTACGTACCTAAGGTTAATATTAAGAAATAAATTCAGTCTTTGATCAACTACCGTACACGTTTTATTAGAATGTTTTGACCTCTCTGTCAACAGGATGTCAAATATTTCTAAAATATGATATCTTGTTACTAAATAATCCGAAATAAGAATGAGCCTCTCTAAAACTGGCAATAATTATTGAGGTTTTTAATTACTGAGATGTCGCTTTAAGGCAAATTTACAATTAAGACAAATATCTCAATGTATATCTTAAGATATTTTCTAATCATGCTCTTATTATTAATGACTCATTAAGTATTAATGACTCAATAATTTTTACAGAATATACTGAATAATGACTATGGAAATAATTAGAAAAGTTATACCTAAAGGGATTGATACGTCGTTACGGCAGGGTTACTCATATCTATAGTTGTTAGGTTGCTGTGTAAGCTCTCTATTGGCTTAAATTTTAAAGGTATTGAATATATTTGGCGTTAATTTTGTAGAAATTCATCATTCATTATCACCTAATGATGTAGTATTATTTCTACTTTCTTTAATTTCTTTATCACGACCTAGGTTTCGTTGTATTACAACATCTTCAGGTGGAATATTAGCAAAAATGTTAAAGGTATGGTAGCAATAACATCTAATAACAATAATTTTGTGGATAAAAAGTTCAAGATTTTAGATCGAAATTAAATATTTCGAGTTACCAAATTATTGATTGATCATTCCGACACCATTACATATTCTGCTATATTATAAGGAAAACAGGACATTGCTTAATTAGGACGAAAAAAGTCGTTTCTTTTATTGATGTAATTTTCTTTATTACTTTTAAATGTAAACGTGAAATTTAGAACTTGAAATCTCTTTTTCGCAGCTTAATTTTAAAACTACTAAGGCTAATTACATTTTACAAAATCATGTTGAAAATCGATACTCTGTACAATATTTTTAGGTATTATCATGACAAATTATCAAATTATCTTGTTTTAATTTCTGTAATGGATTCCTATGTAATGCTGCTGTTACAACAGTCCTAAATAAAGCAATCTTAAATAATAAAAAAATCCTTAATAAAACCCCATTTGCTACAGTTTAAACACAAAAATATTTTTCTTTCAATTTTTTCTTGAAATTATTAGAAGAAATTATTTTCAGCTAAGTTTGACACTCTTTTGTCAAAAAAATGTGTAAGACTACCATAGCAAGTTATTGCAAAAGTTGGCGTAACTAATTAAGTTCTAAACGGTACAACATATTTCACATATTGGTTTAAAAAAAAAATTGATTTTTTATTAAAAAGAAAACAATTTTAAATCAATATCTGTACTCAGTGAAAATGGCATTCAATGCTTATCGCCAAGATTCATGTTTCAGATTCATATAGTCTGAGTTAAATATATAAATGGATAATGATGAGCATGAAACAGACAGCGACGCCATTTAATTTGAGAAAGAGTGAGGCAGATAGTGATCTATCTTACAATTCGCTATCCTACAATTCACGACAGATGTAAGAAGTTTAAACAAAGCTAATAATGCATTGTAATAATTTTGTTACCTACACTAAAGCAAATGTTCGAATTGCCTGCCACTAGCATTGATACATGCATGACGACGTTTTAGATTACTTCTGTATCAATCATGTAAATCGTCGTAAATTGATTTGTTCCACCGCTTCTGAGATTCTTCGACGTTGTTCAGAATATTTGATATGGGTTTGGAATAACATTTTTCCTCCAGGCAACCATAGTGAAAGAAGTCCAGACGGTTTAACTCAGGAAAACGGGGCTGCCAAAAAATTGAACCAAGGCGACCAGTCCATCGGTATCCATATATATTTATACACACACACACACACACACACACACACACACACACACACACACACATATATATATATATATACATTTTTTTGTGGTATTTTCTTTACATTTTATAGCTTTTAGCTATTTATGGACATTAAATAACTAAATGCTTATTAGTAGTCCATGCAAAAAAGAAAGATTTTAATGTTGTGTGTGCCTACATGACTAGGTTATAACGTTCACAACTCTTCAATTTTAGCTTTCCTAGTAAAACACTGTCGTGAAATATGAATCATAACGTTTCACTGTAAGTTAGATAAAATGAAACCTATAAAATTGGTAAGAAGGACCTTCTGAATCTATCATCCGATCAAATCTATGGTATTATTCTCAACGAAAAAAAAGAGCAAATAAACCCAAACTCAAATTTTCAGTTTCGTTATAAATATGTTTTATATGTTTCTATACACATTTATATTGGAAACATAGGGTAACTGAATAACTGTAAATAGATGAATTTGTCTATAACAAATATGAGATAATGAAGCAATTTTTATAAAGTTGTAGTCATTTGAAACTGAAAGAGGGGACAAAAAGGGAGGTTCATAATTACATTCAGTGAAGCGCCCTCGCTCGAGAGAAGAGCCAGCAGAAATGACACTCATTAAGGAATCATTTTCATTTTTACATGGAGCTGGCCGCGAGTGGGTTCTCGATTGAAGTTATCCGTTATATATTACCACTACTATTTTAATGTGTTATTCGATTTTAATTCCTAGAATATGTTAAAACACAACACTTAATTTGTTCAATATATATTTTGACTTTTGAGCTATCAATGGAACATTCGCTTATTGATAATAATGACCATTAGATTGATCTTCATACTAATTTTACAATATATGTCCTAAGTGAGACAAAGAGGGGATGTTCCTTTTTGCATATAATATGGAAACAGGCAAGTTTTATGGAATAATCTTATGATTTAGTCCCTATATATATATATATATATATATATATATACATATATATATATATATATATATATATATATATGTGTGTGTGTGTCTCTTCTAATCGTTAGTATCAAATTCCTCATAGGGGCACTTTGTTTTCAAGAAAAACGGGGCGAAGTAACTAAATCTTCAGTTATGAATAATGAAAACACGAGTTAAGTACTCGTATTTTCATTATTTTACGCTAGAAATTTTGCGGTACAATATAGTTCTTGAACATAATGAACATATGAATTTTCAAAATACTGCTACTACTAGAGAGTTTCTGGAATCGATCTTGTTGCTAACATTCTGTCTGATATTTACGACACTTCTCTCCTCTCTGATATTCACAAATACATTCGACCCTACACACACATATGAGTGTTACATTACACTTGGCACCGACTCCAAAAATGGAACAGGTTTTACAGTGTTGAGTGATTCAAAATATATTCATAAATATCCAAATATTTGAATGCATACACAAATATACGGACATATATACGGACATAGAAATCGCATTCCCTTTCCCTTTTTCTTTTTCACTTTACCGTAGTCAGTTCTTCAAGCCTATATATACTACTACATGCTATGTATCTACCTACAAATATTCTAGTTGGTTCATGGCTTTTATATACCTGTATACACTTACATATATATTTATTTTGCTATTTTCTTGCTCACTTTAGAATAATTGCATAATTTACAACAAAGAGTATCTGTCACTACCTCCCAACTCCATAGTTGTACACTGACTTTGCTAAAGAACCGATTTATCATGCCCTTAGCCATGTAAAAATTTAAGAGACTGTTTAAATGCTACTGTGCCTGTGCTCTACATTATTGAGGAATTCTGTGGTACACCTTTAGTTTCCATGGTAAAATTCTAACCAATCTTTTAAGATTCTACACCAGAAGCAATCAAATAAAATAACCATTTAAATCGATCGATTAATGCCGGAGATATGAGGTAACATACACAAAATTGACCCTGCCATTGCAACATTAATCGGAAGAAATGGAATCTGGAGTTTAGCAAAGTCTCTGGTTAAAACTCGGTTCAAAAGTCTCATGATTTAAGAGTAGAAACCCGGAATTTAATGAGAAATGTTCTGTTTAAGATATATAATACTAATTCAAAAACAGCAAATCTTTAAGTCTTACGGTTTATGCAGACAGATGAGGGTACTCATAGCATAAAACCTATAAAGTTAGAATCCGGAATTTATTACTAGAGAAACTATCTTAGTCTCAAAATACCATTTTAAAAACGTAAACTTTCAACTCTCATAATTTAGGCAGAAAACCTTCAACTTTCATAATTTAGATAATCTGTATCCCTGTAGTATCAGGAATAAAGAGTTACAAACTGAAGTTTATTATCGGAGTTTCTGCCTAAGACCCATGTACTAAATTAAAACAGCTCTTTAATACCTATACAGCAGAATAAAAGAAGAGAGTTGCTACTTGGATTTAAATATTATAGTTTCTTCTTGAGACCTATCATACTAATTTAAAACAGCTGATCCTCAAGTCTCATTATTTATTCAAACAGTACTCCCACAGCATCAAGACTGAGAAGTTAGAACTCATATTCCAATGACATAGTCACTGCTCGAAACCCATAATAAACAGCAGATCCACGAGTCCCACGATTTAAGAAGACATTACCCCCAGAGCCTCAAGACCGACCGACCGAAGTAGATCCTAAAGTCTCACGGTTTAGATAGGCAGTGTACCTGCAATATCAGAACTGAGGACCTGGAGCCCGGAAATCAATAACAAAATCTCCACTTAAAACCCAAAATATTAATCTAAAAACAACGGATCGCCAAATGTCACGCCTTAAGCAAATAGTATTTGATATTAATGTCAACTCGATACATCTCCCTGAGAAAGAGGGTCTTGACAGACAGACAGGCGGACACAACGAAATGATAGGGTGACAACGAAGTGGTATTGCCCACCTAAACCAGGAGACCTGAAGCGTCAAGATTTATAGGTTGAAATGTTATTGTATGTTCCCTAATATATACTTACCTATTTACCCTATTACCTTCTTGCTACGGCGTAACAAGGCAAATTCCAAATTCGATGAGTTCACTCTTAATTACTAAAGAATTCCTGTCATCACATCTTAGCTTCATCTTTGCATCCTGATTTTGCTATAGAGCTAATTTATGTGTCCCTTAGTCACGTTTTATTAGATAAATAGGCTTAACTCCTCGAAACCCGATAACGGTATCTGCGCTGTTTAGTGTCGAGGAATTCTATATATTTGTTTAATTTTTATGATGAAATTCCAATTAAATCTTCATGAAATTATACTTTAAGTGTAATCGTCTAATAAAAGACATTCACCCAAATTGTTTGCACCTAAATCATTCAAATTCCATCACGGAACCTGTGCTGTTAAATTGTGAGGAATTTTATATTTTCAATTTCCATATTCAGATTCTTACCAAATTTTCATTAAACCGTTCCGGAAATACATCCTTTAACATAAAGAAAACATCATCAGATTTGATTGAAAAATAGCATATCAGAAAGTACAGTCAAATTGAGTTTTTTAAAGTCAGTTAATTATGTAAGGCATCAGGAAGAGGGGACTCATCCTAAATTTTGATATTTTTCGTAAAATATTTTAAAATATAATTTAATTAAAAACCAGCATTGAAAAAAATAAAAAATTAATTGAATAATAAGCCAGTTATAGGTTTATAAACTTGAAGATACGGACAAAGTTGGATATATTCACGTCTCTATCCCCCTTGTAGAACACAATGTGCAATTTTAAAAATGACATCATAACACAGTATCGCCATCCTTGTCCACGATTAAATTTAAACTTTTATAACTCGGTCAATTTTTAAGATTAGTAAAAAAATTGTTAACTCTTACTCAGCTTATATTTTGAATTTATGATTAACGAAATAAAATAAATTTAGACAAATACCCAATTTTATTAATAAAAAAAGATAAAATAGTAAAATAACCTGAATGTTATTTAATTAATGAAATTTTAATGAAATTAAGGAAATGCTTTAAAATACAAACATTGAAAAATGAACCTGATCATAGAGATGAATCGTATATGTTATGATTTGGTTTGGATGGTGTTAGTCGACACAAATTTAAAATTTGAGACATGCATATATTTCAGCTGGGAAGGGATAAAAGCGTGTTTCGAGTTTTTTTTTCTAAACCCTTAAAGAAAATGTATCGAATCTCTCTTGTTTTGGTGGAAAACTTTACCTTTCAAAACTCTGCCGACTCGTTACCTAGTTGGTTTTAGTAACTAAATTGCAAACTTTTCTCAGCACAAATCGGCACAAGATTTTACGGGTTCAAGAAAATTGGTTCGTATAAAATTAATCCCATTGTCTGTAACACATGTACACTGCAGAATATTTTATTTACAACAATCTCGCAACCCATATAAGGAAGAATTAACAATTTCATATTGACGTTAAACCGCATAATTAGAGAGAGAAAAAACGCATTTTTGTTTTTTATAAATACAAATGTTATTATTGTACGCTACATCGGTCGCGATTCCAACCTATTTCCACAATCTTTAACGACTAATACATATTCAAAAAATTAAATTTTAGAATTACGTAACGAACCGCGTGGATAAATCTATTCATATCTTGCAATTCGTTGTTGTTTTTTCCTTGTTATGGCCAAATAATGTCAGTTGTCTTTTCGGAGTAGCATTGATCGAGTATTTCATAAATTTGTGCATCGTAAATTGGAAAATTGTATTACTGAATAATGAATAATAGATTTTATCATACAATTAGTGTTTTACACTAGTTATTGTTAAATTTAAATATGTTAAAAAAAATTACCAAGTCAAAAGATTCGTCTCACCTCTCATATTACACTTAAAGTATTCTAAAAAGACCAAAACAATTAATGGAGAAACATGTTCTTTTCATTTAATTGTGAGCTGTCGGGATATTCTAAATTGCAGCTGATACAAACTTTCATCATTAACTTGAAAACCGGTTAAAGAAAGCAGGAAGAATTTCCTGAATGTTAGTTAGCTAATGCAGGAAAAGTAACAGTGACGACTCTTTAATATTTTTACAAATATGCTGATTATTCACTTTAATATAAACGTAAACATAGCACATTTGAAAGAAATTTCGTGTACGGAGGTACACAGAAACAATTTCAATGTGTTTTTTAAAACGAAGTGCGATGGAAATATTCAAAAAATTAAATCCCTTAAAATAAAATTATTTAAAAAAAATAATTTTGAATAACTAATCATAACGCAAGAAAGATAACCAGCAACTTTTTGGTGTGATTCCTTGAGATAGGCATTATAATTTTTAACTATGCCTGAAAGAGCCATTGTTACCTAAATAAAACTATTTGAAAAAAAAAATTATTATATGAAGATCTTAAGAAATTAATTATTTCACTAAAAGCGCTGACGAAACCGAAAACCAGTAATTTTATATTTTATTGAAAGAAGCCGTATATAAGAGCTGGAAACATAAAATGGTTTTTTAGTCGATATTAATGTAAAAATTGGAAAACCAAGAGAAATTGAAAAACTAGTTTTGGGTAAATATGGGTATGTAAAGTAGAAAACAAAGTTAAACATAAATAAACGTATTTAGGGTACCTTAAGAAAACGTATTAGTTTAAATTCTACACGATGAAAACACCATATTAAACAGCACTAAAGAGCCAGAAATACTAGAAAAAAAACAAGCCATTACCACAATAGAAACAATAAAATTTCAAGGGGACTAATGTACACACAAAAATAAAAAAAATTAAACAAGCATAGATAAGAATAGTTCAAGTGATCTACCAGAAATGATTCGTTACAAATAGAGAGTGTCTTATAAAAGATGACAGATTTCTTTAAGAAACTTTACTATAGTGTAGATAAAAATAATACTTTAAATTACATATTAATTTTAATAAAACATGAAAACATGCAAACTTCATAGTTAATGAGTATATACATTGTATGTTGAAATAACGAAGGAAGTATACAACTAAATAATAGAGATAGGAAGGAAAAAAAGGGTCAAGTTTTTGCAAAAATTATTTAAATCGATATTAAAAAAATCTTCAGGTTATCAAATTGGGAGAATATGAACCAACAAAAACCAAAGCAATAATTTATTCGAATCACTTGGTCACTCAAGAAAAACTGTAGAAATAGAAATAAAGAGGCAAGGCAAAATTAACGATCAACAGACGAAGAAGAGTTATAAGTATAAATTCAACTAATGTAGAATACGTTGAAAGTAATATTTATGTAGGTTATTTTATGTCATTCAGAACTCGTACGAGTAAAGAAGAAGAATTAAAAGTACTTGTAATAAATGTTTGACCATTCCAAAACAAAAGCAATGGATATATGCTTGATCATTTCTAACATACACTTCTTGAAACTAGCCATGAATGAAACGGACTCATAACAAAATAAGAATAGGCCACAGAAACACAATAAATTGTTATGCGGTATAAAATTACAATAAGAAAGAAAATGAAAGCCAAAGAAGTCGCCCAAATGAATACTCGGGTAAAAATAAAAGCAGCAAGCTATTACATGCAGTGATCTGAACATGTTAGATGAGTTTGGTATTACATTTTGTACCGCATTGATAATACATTGATATCCATGCATTGATACTGCATTGACAAGAAACAAAGACATCTTGTACTGCAAATGAAGAAGTGAAGGTGCAATAAAAACCTAGACGTTATAGCTGAAAATGATTAATATTTTAGACAAGTGAAACTTTCTAATTCGAACTACATTCTACTGAGCGTAAATAATGTGGTCATACTATGTGCATAAAATAATAAAATTTAATTTCTTCAAATATATAAATTATATATAAATATATATATATATATATATATATATATATATATATATATATATATATATATATATATATACATAGAGAGTGTCTTATAAAAGATGACTGATGATTATATATATGTATAAAGATATTATTATATATATATAAAGATATTCCACAACATGAATTGCCCCAAACACATGAAGCGCTATATCCGAACTCAAAACGTATAAAAGTAAGAAAAACGGGATTATTCTGTAATTAAATTCTTTAGCATTTTACTTATTATTAATCATTTCAACGCATCGTCTTCATTTACATCGAGAATTTCGGTTGAGATGAATTAACATTCTTACTTTAATTGATGATAAATAAGATTAGTTTTAAAATTTTGTTCGAGCAACTTAATGCAGGTAGATACATTAAAACACATTAATTTAATTTATCATGGTAATAACTTCTACCGGCATGCCTTTATAAAATATCAAAAGTGGTTCCACGTTAACCACATACAGTAAATTAAACACAGTTTCCATTGCTTGCAAAATTAATTAATAATTTTCCTCTGAAATCTTAAATTAGAAAAATTATTGTGTTATTCATATATAATATACGTCAGTAGATTTTTTCATGGAATGATGAAATTAATTAACCATTAAAATTTCCGCGTTTTGTCTTAATTTTATATGAAACAAATTCCTTGCCGTCTTATTACACGTTCAAGTTTAAATAAAAGCAATAAAACAATTAAAAAAATAATAACAAGAATTGAACAGAGTTGTAATTTTTCAATTAGGGAAAACCATTGTAAAATATAAAAACCATGTTTAAATTTTGTAACATATAAATATTACATGAAAGTTTTATACGTTAAAAGAGTGTATTAGGATAAAGCGTGCTCTAAGTTGAATTTAATTTAAATCGTGGATTCAAAGTATTAAAAATACAAGTGGAATCGATCACTGTTACTTCTGAAACTTGATTGATAAAATTTATGTCATAATTATATATGTCAAAGGACTTAAAATGGTTAAAAATATGAAGTACTTTTTTCCTAACCAAATAGCCTTTTAAGTATTCTGCTTAGCCGTATAGATATTCTTGAACTTATGATGTCAATTATCACTAAAAGCAAAGTAACAGCATAAACCTCAAGCAAATAAATAGGTATGCTTGTTAATAGCTTATCTTTAAATTCATTTCCTTTCTTTTTTAATGGCTTTTGATTGTATTACTTTTTGAAAATATACTGTGCAATTTGCCAAATAAGGAAATCTCCATAAAAGAAGGTTGAGAACCGATAGTCAAAGTCACACTAAGCAATCTTCCACTATCAGGTAAACTTGTTTAAATATATTTGTGAATAAAGTTAAACAGTGGAACTTTGCTTTATCTTACAAGTGCCGTCTAAAACTCAATTAGGGTATATAATTGCTGTGCCTATAATTCTGTTCACTTGGATCTACTGAAAATTTTATTAATTTAATTATAATATTATATGTATAACTTTATTATTAATAAGTTAATTTTTAATTTAATTAAGCCTTTACATTAACGAAACTAAATGGATATTAATTAAAAATAGTTACAATGATAAATTCAAAAACTTGCACAATTATTATTTCTTGTCAAGTATATAATTTATAACTTATATAGAGCTGAACCGTAAAGCTGAACCGTTAAGCTTCTCCAATCCGGAAGTACACGTTCTGTCACTGTCGCCAATTTATGTTTACGCCAATATGTGGATTGAGGTTGTAGTAAACATAAAGACGTTTTGATTGGTATAAAGTATAGTGAATATATTTCAACATAGTGATTGTTTTCGTAAAGTGAGCTGCGGGTGACGCTGTACGGTTTCCAAGATCTAGATTTTACGTTACTGAAAAGAAAACTTTTTCAATGGCGAATCGCTTATGCACGCACACTCATTTCTGATTGGCTATTTTCGCGTGCTGATTGCTTGTTTCGCGATTAGCTGACTTGGTTCTGTTTAAGATTGCCCCTTCGTCATAGATATCCGACTATGTCATAATAAAAGAATAGTAGTGAAATTTGAAACGATATTGATTGAAATAATGAAAAAACATGTTGAAATTTCCGAAATCCTGCGATCGCCTTATGGTTAGATTAAAAATCTCGTAAGTCTTAGCGCGTAAAGCTAGGTGCTTGTAATTTTTACTCATATATAAATACGCTATAAAATATTAATAGTAGTCAAATATGTATGATTTATGATTTGATTGAAGATCTTACAGGTCAGTATGACTGTCTGTATATGAAGCTATTTTTAGTTTTGCTAGTTACTTGTAATTTTGAAATATATAACTTATACTAGCTCATAAGATAATATTAGGAGTCAAATTTAGAGTAACTTACGACGTTTTATAATAAAACGTAAGGTACCTCCAAGATTTTGGAAGAATTGTTAATTTTTTTTCCACCATTTAATTACCTCTTACGCGCAATTCAATATTATTATAGCTCAGAAGTATATCAGTGGTACATTTGAAAAATTATTTACATCTAGCATTATCAAATTTAGTCTGCAAGTTTAGTTTACTATTTTTATCATCATCCCAAATAGATATAGTTGAAAGAAATAAAATTTACGAACAGCAAAAAGTCAAAGAAGAACTACCTAAATTAATATTTTGAAACAAGAGCCTAGAAAAACTTAGATTCTATAAAACGCTTTGTGCATATTTTGTTTGCACAATGTTATTTACACTTCTAGTTTATCCGCTTTATTTAAGAAATTATGCACATCAATTACAAGTGACAGGAACTCTCCTCAACGCCTGTTGCTAAAAATACTATTTTTGTTATTCTAAGTTCAAACAAATAAATTTTCTTGACGTTTTCATAAATATTTTCAAAGCCGTGTGACGAACATTTCATGACGATATTCATGTTTGTAATAGATACGCCTCAAACTGGAATATTTAGTCTCTTGAATTAACGTCACATATCAGTTTATTGACCCTAATTATTTGGATAGAACCCCTGGTCTATTATATTTGAGACCCAACGTAATGAAATAAAAGTTCCAAAAATTCCTAATTTATGGAAGTATTTATGTTAGGAAGCCATTGCAAAAGTTAACATTTTCATCAATTTGTATTTTTTGGAAGTTATTATAAAACGTAAAATAGGCAAGAAACTATTTATTCTTGCAAGCGATCACACTTGGAATCCATTATAAAGGAAAACGATGACCGAACAATCCGTAATTTGAGAATTATGAATCTAACTTTTACGAATAAAATTAAAGCAATAGCAGTCTAGGCGCGACAGTTTTACTTAAGAATTTGATATTTTTTTTAACAACAAGTAAAAAAGCGATTACATTGCCGGTCACAGTCTCCTTGCATGCGAAGCAATAAAACCCTTTTCGTATAGTGATTTGCACATTGGTTACGCCCTATCGATAAAAATAACATCCGTAGGTACATCGGTATAAACCTCTAAAAGATTATTATTTTGACCAATTGGTAAACCAACATGGTCATGAAGTTCTTCGTTTTTACTGTAAATATAAGCCTATAGAATTAGTGTGGACGCAAGTGAAGGGAGAAGTGGTAATGAAGAATAACGCATTTAAAACTTCAGATGATGAGTAATTACTCTATCAGGTCATTGCGAATGTCTCAAAGAAAATTAAATAAACTGTGTTCGACATGTAGAAGCTATATAAGACGAAAACTTGAGAAAGACATCCCATAGCTTTTCGTTATTCAATTAAATGACTGTTAGGATGATGACGATTTTTGATATAATCTAAATAATTAGTAGTTTTTTAGTACGTGTGACTTTCTCAAATCTTCGTTTTATAGGTTTTTAAGATTTAACCAATGGTCTTAGGGAGTATATTCACTTCTCCCTTTACCTACGCCACATAAATTGGCAGTAATAATAAGTAATTAATTAGTTAATAGTAAATATTTATCACTTAATTTGGTATAGTTAATTAACAAATTAATTATTAAAGTTTACTTAGTCTAATGGTAATTGAAATAATTATAATTTTGTTTTTAAATGTGTATTATAATGTTTATTGTTACCTATTTATAACTCGTTTTTTTATGTATACGAATAAAAATATTTACCTTATATTGTTTAAGTTTAATTTTGTACGTGGCTTGTCGATAACATTACAGCACAAGAGTTCTCATAAGGTTTGTGAGGCGAGTGTTCGCGCAATATGCTCCGTTTTGCTCACACTTATTGCTTCGCTTGCAAGGAAGCCCGCAGTCGTAGTATATTGCAGAAAGAAAGGAAGAAACCTTAATAATCAACATATGAATGAAAGAGAACTTATATTTGCCAGCATGTCGACCAAAAATTGAGAAATGGCGACGGTTTCAAAGTTAATGTCGATCAAATGCACTGATATCATAAAACCAATTATAAGTGTGCTTTATACTTTAAAAAATATTGAAATGATTTTTCTATACATACGATATATATAAAATTTTCATGTGATATAAAATTTTCATTCAATCTAGACGCGATACTCTAACTCATATCTAGCAGAATTTAATATTAACTTATTTGCTTTTATATAATGTAATAGAAGAGTCCGCTTAAAACAGTGCGAGGTCCGGTCATTTGAGTCTGATTTACATGTAAATTTGCATATTAAGCGCATTATAATTAAATTTTTCCAACATAGTGAAATGAACATTTAAAAATGTTTGTTACAAAGATCGCATTAAATGTCATAACGCGCTTTATGACAACAAACGTGGAAGGAGAAAAGCTATCATATTCCATTACGCAAGGAAGATAAGGAATACATATTAATCCACTATGGAAGATTTTGGAATTTGCATATTGTCGGCAAGCGGAAAAATTACTACTTTTCCAGCTACCATAGAAAAACCTATTAACTTGGCGAAAACTCATTGAGGCAGAGAAAACAAATTTTTTTTCAATATATCTTACAGTTCACAGTTCAATGTTTCACAGGTGTATAAATATCTTTCGATTTGCTATTTAGAATATATAAAATGATTACATTAGGAATATATTATATGGATAAAATTCCCTCTTGACAATTTGGTTGATAAAGGAATACATTTCTAAAAGTTATTCTAGCGACTTAATTCAATATTGTAGTAGCTGTAATCTATAATAAACCTAGACCCAAAACTCTAACTCCTACATCTACATTTCACTAGCCAAACGCACCAAAAACTTTGCTGCTTTTATCTAACCAGCTTATAAGTTAATGACTTAAAAATGAACTTGGTTCTTTTGTTGTAACTGTACTCGTAAAAAGACATTTCATGATATGATTTTGGTTTAGGATAACTTCGATGCGTTCGTTGCAAACGTAAAGCTGAGGCACTTCCAAAATTAGCTGTATTTTATTTTTTCTTTACTTTTAAGCGGTCAGAGTTATTACGAACATCTCATAACCGAGTTTAGATCTTAGTAAATTTGATATGCTAGGTGGTGGATCAGACTTATTTCGTGCTAATTTTTATTGTGTGTAAGGAAGCAGAGATTACACTATTTGAGTCTAATGTAACATTGTGTAATATTGTGCATATAAATTACATAATTTATAGACCAACAAAAAAAAATAAATAAAAAATAATCACTTATTCATTTTTACTCAGAATAATGTAAAAGTCAGGGACGTTTTTAAAAATTATCTACTGTTTGAATAATGAACATATTCATGCAGTAGATGATTTTTTCATTAAATTTAAAACATTGGCTAGTTTTTGATGACAATACTTACACAATATGAATATTTATTTTACATTTATCTTAATATATCAGTTTTAATTTATGTTGTAAAACCGTACAACTACTGGTAATAACGATATCATTCCTGGTATCGAATACTAAATTATAAATAAAATTAACTTCGCCAGATAGCACATGCTCTTAGAAAGCTACGTTTGCGGTTTATAACCACTTTAATGTATGTATTTTTAATTCACTCATAATATCTATCTACTTAATTCCGTTGATAGTGAGAAAATCGTTATATTGATTATGTCGCATAAAAATATACGAAGATGTGACTAATATCTTTGCTTCTTGTTCATGAGTAGCCCAAATTTGTATATTCAGGTTCATCTTTTTATATAGAGCTTAATATTTTCGGGTCCATTAAAATGTATACATATAACGGAGTGAATTTTGTAAATTGAAAATATTTAAAAAAAGTGTTCGATTGAACCTATAGAATGATAATAGAAGCTAGAAAAACTTTTTTCAGAATTCATGTCTGTTTGTATGTATATATATTTGAACGGATGACACGCAAAATCTACTCAACAGATTTTGATGAAATTTGGTGTGGTAATAATATAAACCCAGGAGCAACATAAATGTGAAAAAAAACAAAAAAATTATTTCCTTATCAAACGCAAACGAAGTCGTATACAACGCTGCTATAAAGTACTTATAATATATATTTTATATCTACAAAGGATGATGGAATATGGATAATGAATATCCATATTACCGCTTGAATATTCAACTCGTCAGATTATTGCAACTTTTATTATTCAATAAAATACCCACTTACAAAATATGAGAAAATACAATTAAACAGTTTTCAAAATTTAATGCAATTAATGCACAAAGAGCGAAAATCGTTTATTTTATAAAGAAAAAATTATGACGAACACTTTTATTTACAAGGGTAATAGTTTGGTATCAAAACCAAATTTTAATACTTTTGTATTTTAGTTGGTGATATATAGATAGGTTAAAATATTTTTTCCTCTATTTATATCCTCTATTTATAATAATGTCCATATCTATAGTTTAAAAAATTTTCATAAAGTCAACTAATGGAAATTTTATCATCTATTTCATGTAACATAATGCTTATGAACCATAATAAATACTTTATATTTACGAAATCCTCACGTTCATTTGTTATGATCATTTACCTTCTAAATATTATGAGAGGACCGCAGCATACAAAATACGGTATCTGCGTCATCAATCATATGAGACGAATATATATATATATATATATATATATATATATACATATATATATATGTGTGTGTGTGTGTGTGTGTGTGTGTGTGTATATATATATATATATATATATATATATATATATATATATATACATTATATGTGTGTATATTATTATTGATTATGTGTACCTACACCCGATTTATTGAGAAGGTTTTGTATTTTATCTCTGGGCAGAACCTTTTAGTATTATTCATAACTTTGATTATATCACATGATTTACCAAGTTATAAGAATTGTTTGATTTAGTACGTGTACGTGAGCCTATAGTATTATACTTATCAATATTACTTTATCGACTCATGTAAAGTAGCAAAATTTCAAAAATTGTCGAAATACCAAAAAATTACTTAAGTGAGTGACATCTATAAAAAATTATTGTATTTCCAAAAGACATTAATGTTAGATACATATTACATTTACGAGAATATATTTTATTTTTTAGTCACTCTCTATAATATGTATGTTTTTTTATGGTTAGAATGTTAAAATTTAATTTTGCTTATAATTTTTTAAAAATAAAATATATTAATACATCTTTTAAGTTTACTGTATTAGGTAGCATACTTTTAAAACAAAACTTAACTATTTAATGGATATAATTGATAATATGAATAAAATGGAAATAATTGTTGATGTGAATCAAATCACCAATATAATGAAATTGTTTTTAATAATGCTGAGATATCAGTATCTTCAAAGATAAAAATCATTGAAGATATTGTTTAGGGAAAACTCGGTTTATACATGCGAATATAAAACAATCCAGAAATGTGGCTTAGACTTGAAACAATTTATTTTGAAAACAAACATACTATATTTTAGTTGTATATGTTTTTGAAATTACACCCAGAGAGGATGCTTTACATGTGAAAGAAATAAGTGGAAAAAAATACTATATTAAAATGCACAATTTATTTGGTAATCCTAGGGATATTTTTATACTGGCCGGTACGGGCGCAGTAACTACCGGGACTATATCATATCTTCCACTATCTATTTCATGTATTCCACTATACTACTTTGACTGACCATACCTATCTATATCATTTATACATATCTACCTAGAGATTAGTAGACTGGCCGGCACCGACACCAGCATAGAGCGGAGCAAGCCCTTGATGTCCTTTACACACGATATCTATTTGTCGTCGCTGTGTCGTTCTGTGTTTTAACAAGAGAAACCTATACGATTGATATTTAAATTATTTAAAAAGAAATTAATTAAAGTTTGCCAGATTAATTTTTAGCTGAACTCTGTTATAAATCATACAATTGTATTCAAATTAAGTCATATGACAAAATTAGTTGTTTCGTTGTTTTATTTGAGCATACCCACGAAATTCAAATATTTTCCGCCAATACTTATGCGGAAAGAATTTATTTTGATTATTTTCTTTTTTTTATACCCTGTACGGTCTCGGTTTCTGCTTACGCAAAAAATATTCGATTTCATATTAGGTAGCATTTTTAAGAATATGCAGAAAAATGTTAGGAAAAACGTGACAATAACTAGCTGAAATAACATTTAATACTGCATATACCGGGTGTCTACCCATATGTACACTGCTACCGTTTTTAAATTATGTAACACAAATACATTTTTGCTATGACAAAGCAACGGGAAGCTTGCTAGCGCTGATATAAGCACGGCAGCTGTTTTGTTGGCGCCATGCTGGTAATGGTACAGTCTATTGCGAAATTGCGTTTATATGTTTTCATACGCTTTTAGAGTAGTATTGGTGTCGGCCAGTGTAGGCTCAGTCGATTCGAAAAAGATTTTCCTTGGCCATTGCAAGGTAAAGCGGAATCAAATTTGGTTAGAAGCTTTACGCTTTTTTGTAGATTTGTTTTCGAATTCTCCTCTTCTCTATTTTCTCTCCTATTCTCTCGGTATTAACGGAAATGTCGTCCATCAAAAAGAGATTTTAAAAGCAAAATATTACATATTTTTACAAGAAATAGAGCAGTACTACAATATCGATTTCATAACATATACCATTTTACTTAAAGTGGCTTCAACCTGGATGTCTTTAGTGGAAGAATACATGCACATGAGATAGAATAGGATAGGGGAAGATATGATATAGCTAGTCAAGGCAAAACGACAATTTAAACCATTCTCCATTAATCACATCTACAATAGACTCCCTGATCATACAAATTATATTTTTGTAGAAAAAGTTGTGTCGTCTTTATTTGTGGATCTCAATACTGAAACTTTTCGCCCTTGTAAATAAAACTGGACTGGACTGGTTTCAGGAAATGTTTACATTTGAGGTTTGGAATTTGCTAAATGAATCTCTAAATTTTTAACATTCATTTCAGAAGGTTGTTTTTTTCTTAATTTTGGGGACTCTGTTGCTTTTATAATATTTTTGATGAGATGGTATGAAAATATACTGCAATAGCCAAAAAAAAGACTTTTAATAGATAGCCATTCCCGCAGAAATGTCAGTAAAATTCAACCAAAGATGTGTACGAATTAAGAATATGGAAGGGCTTTTTAACGAAGTTTCCTGATATTGTCATATTTTTACGTAGTGTCGTTAATTTACATGCCAAAGAAAAAGAAAATTATAATTCTTCGCCCATAATCAACTCAAGTTTGTTAATTTATTAAATGGAATTTAAGTTGTTTATTTGACTATTTCAATATAAAATTAAACGATTTTTATATTACAAAAATATACATGTATCGTTACACAATATGTGTGTATACTTTCCTGGAATTTATTTAAACACAAATTTTTAAAAGTTGGAAAATTTAATTTATATTTAAAACAGAAGGACACTTTTAAAGTGCTTAGAGGTTAATTTTGCTAAAGGTTAAAGCTACTCAAAACGTATAAACAGTATTTGAAGATAAGCAATAGAATAAAGAATTGTTAAAAACAAATGAAAACTTCCATATTTTTTATGGCACCTGAAGTTCATCAAAATATTATATACAAAAAAACCCTGCTCATCTCCGAAGTACCAAACGTTAAGGCTAACCCTTGTTATTTTAAATATAAAAAAATTAGCCTACTTAACGACCCACTAAGAATTTATGGTCATAACTAAATGAAACACCAACCTTCTTCTCTCAGCAAAGTTAAAATGTTTATAAATTAACATATAAAAAAATTGTGGGACTACAAAAATTCTTCAATCCGGTTTTGAATTCTTTATCTGTGTCCGTATATACTCGTATCAGATAAAACTATTCAATTAATTTAGATCAAATTTTCCATAGCTTTTCCTTAGTTTTTTTCCTTAATAAAATAATTAAATTAATAAAATTTTCCTTAGTCTTTTTGCTAGTCTTCAGGAAAAATTTCCTTAGTCTTCAGGAAAAATTATGGTACAGCTATTTTGGGTCAAAATTTTGAGAAATAAACAAACTTGTCAGTGTATTTAGAGCCATAATCTTATTGCTTACATATCTTATTCTCACTAACAAATGTATAAACTAACATCTCGCAGGAGTGAAATTGCGGGTAAAAGTTGGATATTAACCTGGTGACAAATCGCCTGGGTTCAAAATAAGTAATAATTGTTACTTCTTGGAAAGGAGGCATTTCATTCCTGTAATAACATATTTTAATTTATATATAATTTAGGTAATACGAAACGTTATTCAAACCAAATAAATTTACAATTTCTGAATTAACCTAGATTTTTGAAAATTGTTTGTGGATGCATGGACTCATAATTAAATTCAGTTAACAAGTGCCATTGTTATGTTTGCGTAGGTTATATGACAATATATGATTCGTAACCTGTGAATGAAGTTCGTTAATTAAAAGTGACAAACGGCGTATTTTTTTTCTGATGTAATGATTGGAATATTTGGTGAAATATGAAATTTTAGTACTATTTCTACATTGAGGCAAGAATTCAGTTTAGATTCAACAAATAATATAAATCAAAATTTATAATTTATCCCTTCATGAATATAAAATACCTGTGTCATTTTTAAGAGTTAAATGCAACTTATAACTTGAACTCCAGTTGTGTAAACTTGAAACTTATTTAGAACTTGTATCTAAAACCTACAATCATCCATGTTTTTGCTATTATTAATACCTATATATGTTACAAGCTTCTATTGATCACTCTTCTGAAGTGAAATATTCATTCTTTACAATATAATGTTTATATTAAATACTATTTTAAGAAAAAGCTGCTCTGAATTTAGATATAATTTATGATACAGCAAAAGTACTAGTGAAATTTTATATATATGCATATATAGACACACACACACACACACACACATATATATATATATATATATATATATATATATATATTCAGATCGCGTAAATAAAATTTAAAATCTGTCATGAAAAGAGTTTAATATCGTTGAAAACTAAGCTCTGAAGAGACCACATATGTAAATTTGTTACTTGTAAACTTTAGATTGCTGCATAGCATTGATTGTAAGCTTACCTTTAGAGACCATATTTCATTCAATAACAGCAGTTTACTTCGCCATAACGTCATGCCGGCAAAGCAAAATTAAATTTTGTTTCTAAATAGACGCTGTACTCGGAACCGGCGGGGTACTAAATTTAACTTGACTAACTAATTAGTCGGGACGATTTTAAGCAGTCTGTTATAAAACCAGCATCGCAACATCTCAAACATGAATTTGAGAATGTTTATCGAGTAAAAATGTATAAAATAATGCTTACTGCTTCAGTATTTGGAAGTCTTTTTTATTTACGTATGTTACATAACTTCTATATTATTTCTTCTAGAATGGTATCTTTGATGGAAGTGACATTTGATTGAATCATGCCATTTGAAAATATTATAGATTAATTATCTTTCTGTTACAAATACCTAACTTTGCTTAGTATTTAATTCCTACTTATTAAAGTTTGTCAGATTTTTACTAGAGATAATTGTATTTTGGAAAATAATTTAACATAAATTAATTATTACAAACAATTAATTAAGCAAAGTAAACTAATTTAAAAAATTTTGTCTAGCTAATGTCTCCTTTAAGAATCGCATCTCCGGGGATCCGCTTTGCAAACGGCCCATTCGCGTCGAACTCAAAATCATCATCATCTTGCTCAGTTATAATACCTTGTTCTCCTTGCATGGATTTTGTTTATTTGATAATCTTCTTCTGATCCTCTTCATCTTCCTCAGATCCCTTCTTCTTTTGTTTTAATCTTTTTCTAGCTGAATTCTATCTGTTATACCGTCTGGTTCGGTAGACTGTAGAATACATATGTACAATTTTCTGCAGTCCCTTCTCGATGTCTCTAGTTAGAACAAATCAGTGTCATGGGTACTCCATTAATTATTGAAATCAATTTAATAAACCAATAATTGATTATGGTTAAATTACTTTATTAAGTCCTTAGTTACAGTTTTAAACAAGATTTGTCATTTGTCATTAAATATAGCAGAGGGACAGTTTAAAAGTCTACATGCAAATTAACAAGTTAATACAAAGTAATGGAAAGTGCGGATTAGTGGCAAAAATAAGAAATATTTCCAAAATATAATTTTTTATGTTTTTTACGTTATAGTATTTTTATGGTTTGTATTGAATTTTAAATATTGAAGTTATGCCAGATTATTGTATTATATATTTCAAGAAAGTAGTAGACATGCCAAAATATAACTATAAAAATGCGAATTTAAAAGAAATACGTTATCATTTCAAAAATAAATTCTTTATTATTTCTATGTTAACCTTATGCAATTTTCCCGAATCCACTTTAACAAATCTTTTTTTATTTCGATTAAGTAAATCGTGAGTAACGATTGAGTAAATAATGATAAAAGTGAAAATAATGATATTACAGCATCGAGCGTCATACCTATTTTTCCTATATTATTTTATTGTTTTATCAAGAATATCATGTCTAAACGATTAAACGTTTATAAGATTAGTATGCATCCGTCCATTAGACACAGTCTTTTTTCACATAAATAATTTTGACATACAAACTTGGGAAATTTGGCAAATTCATAAATGAATTTAGGCATAGCGTTTTGCAGTAACTTGCATATATCTCAACAGCTAATTTATCAAAAGTATTCATGTAGAAATTTTAGACAGAGCAAACGAAGCAAAATACTATTCAAACTACACATATCGTGTGGGGTTCCTTTAAAATTTCAATGTCATTTAAAAGAAAAATGTATATGAAATCTTAAATAATTTTTTTTAATTGTTTAATTGACGCGGCTGAGAAAATCCACAAAAATGTCCCATATCTCTACTGAATGTTACAGTTATGAAAGAAATGCATTACTACAAATTTGCTTGAAACTTGTAGCGATGATTCCAAATCTCATAATTTAATAGAAACCCTCGATATTTTTACGCCTGTGAAAAATATACTAGACAATTTGTTTACATGGAAAAAAATAACATTAATATTTACAAATAGTTTAATTAAAATATGTACTTTGCATTTTTATATGTACCTAAGTGTATACGCAATCTTCGAAGTACAGATTTTTATTATTTTTAAAACGTATAACATTACATAAAAATGACTTTTTTATATTTTATAATGTAACGAACACAACTGAACTGTACAATTTTTGAAGAAAATTTTTAAAAGCTATTATCCAAAATAACGGCTATTAGTAATTACCGCCGAATTTTTGTACTTGCAGTTGAAAAATTATAGGAGGAGAGAAATTGTAGAAGAAAATGTAGGCTTATGTGCGACAAATATGAAACTATGTAAAAACGTTTTGCCTTATAACTTACTGCACATTGAAAGATTTATTCAACAACGTCTAAATTGAGGATTTAAAAACCAACCCACAAATTTCCTCATATGATTTGTGTTTTTAAGTCAGAAGTTAAGAAAAAATGGGTAAAATATTGAGGATGGTCCAATTTATAAACTTGTCATAGGTTTATACCAATAGGCCTAAAGATGTGATTGAATCAGGAAACTTTCTGGTTCAGTGAACTCTAAAAACTTTACTAAACAAATTGGCGGGCATGCATGGCTGTATGGCAACATGTACTGTCTTGCATTTTATACGATTTCTGATTGGTCGGCGCCTAAGTAGTGCATTAGACCTTTGCATCTTGTCAATGCAATATTTCTTATTATGTTTGGAATAATGCTAATGCCGACGGTATTCGCTTCTTTTTCAACTAGAGAAATGAAGGTTTTTTTGTTTTGTTTTCATTTGCATAATGAAAACCTCTTCACCAAGAATGATTATTTTGATCTATATAAAGGTTCAGTACTTCAAAATATGCATAGCAAAAAGCGGAGTTATTTGGTTTTTTGCGAAACTTTTTGGATATTTTTAAATAAAAAAAGAACTTTATAAGGATTCAATAATTGTTTATAAAGTTATATCAAGTATAACAAAATGTAAAAGTAATGCTATCCAAAAATCTGAAATTTTCTAATTTTAATTTGACGCCATAGAACCTAAGGAAAAATAATGAGCGACGTGAGTTTTGACACCACTATTAAGTATACTTTTAACTAAAAAAATGTGGATTCTTTAAGGATTCCATAGCCATACTTCAAGAAAAATATTCATATTTTAGGCTTTCAAAATACTCATTCAAATTGCTGTACGATTATTTGTCAGCTCTTGGCGTTCAAAATTATGACGCATTTTAATTACAAACAATTCCATGAAAAACGATAAAATGAAAAAGCCAATTAAAAAAAGTCCAATCTTCAAATTTCTCTCATTAGATTTTATCAAAACACTTTTAATGACGTTGAAATTTACTAATTTTTTTGTAAATTTTCTTCGGTGTTTTCTTACGCAAACACGAATATATATATATATATATATATATATATATATATATATATAAATATATATATATATATATAACTTAAAAATAAAGAAAAGAACATTTTTGTTCTTATGCACAATTTTTTTTTTTAAATTTGTCGCTGGAATTTTGTGGATCTAAAATTAGGGACTGACTCCTAATGCATTAGTCTAATTCAGTATTCTGATTCTTTTCTTTTTCTACCCAGTACTTCTGCGCCGTTCAATATTCAATCCATGTTGTATTTAGCAATTATGCATTTCTTTTAAATGCATCTATCTTTTTCGACATAATTTGCATGGATTTCAAAGTACAATTCTGTATGAAAAAGTCAGAATAACGTTACCCATAACTAATTTGGTTATATTAACAGTGAGAGTACAAAAGTCGTATTTTCATAAAAATGGGTCTTGTACCTTTTGCTTGTCTTTCAATCTCTACATAAAGATCCTACTATCATATTACTCAAAGTATTTACTCATAATTATAAAATTTGTCAAGGTTTAATTGTTTGCGGTTTAGCCACCACAATGAAAGGTTCTCAAGAAGAGTAATTTTATATTCTTATCAAAATTTTGTTAAAAGATATGATCTTTTTAATATATTGGCTCATACTTGATTGAGCTAGAACTGGAAGTAAAAAAGTAAAAAAAATTAAAGAAAAATATTTAAAAAATGTTTCAACTTACACAGAGTATTATTCAAATATTCTTCTTCGGTCATGTCACCCTCAAACTCATTCCAATATTAAGATACGCCGTTGTTTCAGAAAATGTTCATTCGAAGTATAACTCAAACGGCAGTTACATATACTTCGTAACTTCAATGAAGTTTAGTGGCGATGCCGACTTCGAATGAAAAGTCTTACCTCTGGAGTACAAATCTCAGAACATCGCACTATTTTGTGTGAGAAATTGCGTAACAAAAAGAAAATGACTAATTCATTAGTCATTTTCTTTTTGTCACATTTTGTCTTTATTTTCAGTCACATTTTGTCTTTATTTTATTTTGTCGTCTAATACATTTGAAATATTTAACTAAATTCATAAATTAATCTCGCATGAGAGTAAGTGCGAAAAAGTAATATTTTCACTATAGTAATAACTAACGACTGACTGTATTTTAATGGTGTCTCAAAATAATAAAAAGTGAACCCTTTTAAGGTTATGTATGTTTTTTGAAAAGAATAAACTACTCGATAACAATTAGGATGTAAATAAACTACTCGATAACAATTTTTTTTATAGATTATATAAGGCAGGATATCAAGCCAATGGAAAATTTTGAGGAAAAATCATTTATTTTAGACTTTTCTATAAGATAATTTGGAGATATTTTTGAAAATGCCCACGAAATTTTTCTTAAAAAACCATATCACATATAAACTTGAAATTTGGCATAATGAGAAAACATAATTAATCCACGTATATCTCAATATTTAATTATTCGTAGAGAAAGTGAAGATGTAAATAAAGTATTCGAAAAATAGTCCATTTTTCATTTCATATTTGTTGAATAAGCATATGAATTCAAAAACAATTTTCTTTTCAGTATTTTATATAATATAGTTCTAGACACGTTTTTGAAAATATAAAAAAAATATGTTTCTTTCTTCATCTCCAAAATTTCCCAAATTAAAGTTACACAAAACCATTACTATTAAAAATGTACCGGAAATCTATAGCGATGATTGAATTTTTGTAACTTTTAATATAGTTTTACTAAGCAACATGTTTATATGTTGGAAAATAATATAAAAATTTGTAAATAGTTCTATAGAGTATCCACTTAAATGTTCTGTCATGTATGTCTACCTATGTACGGATCCCTCTTAACGTGTGTTCTACTCATACTAATTTTAAGTCGCGGTTTAAGTTTAAAAATGCTTAAGTTTAAAAGTGCTAAATGTAATATAAGCATTACATATATCGTTATTTTCTGTTTTGTACATTATGCACTCCTAGTTAGTAATTAAAATGCGTTGCAAAGATTGATTATCTTTCTTTAATTTTCTACTACCCATTTTCTTTTTTTCCTCTCCAATATTAGCAAACCTTTTATCTAATGACGGTACAATAAAAGAAACATTGGTTACAATAAGTCCAAAACACACGACGGCCTTCGAAAGATATTAAGTTATTTCAAAGATATTATAACGAGATTAAGAGCTCGTTACACAACTCGTAGCTATTATATCGATTGTATTTATATAATTTATATTTGCCATTCCAACATGCATATTTGGTAACATTACCATATTATACTTTTATTCATAATATCTATCTATTCTAATGTATACAGAATTAATTTTTCTATGTATAGAGCATATCCGAATATATGATAATAGATATAACTAATTTATTCAAAAGTATGCTAAATAAAAGTATATAAAAATAGTGTCTTGGAAAACAGTAGTTTTATATGGTCGTTCATCATTTAAAAAAGTAGGCGTGATATATAACTATTAAATTTTCTTATTCATTACCAAAGTAATTCGTTATATTACCGTGTAAACCCGTAGACATTAACCAATCTTTACTCACTTCCTGCCATAAAATGTTTCATATTTTAATTAATATTTATTTCGTTCGGCACAAGGAAACAATACATAAAATCTTTTGTATACGACCCTTTTAAACATGTATCGGCTATTAAACAATATATACATTGACGTAATTAAGTCTGTTTAATCAAATAATCACTCCCTTTATCCACTTCAAACGATTTTACATCCGGTCTTATTTAATTACAATTTCTCTTCGTTTATTACAATGGCAATTAAATTAGCAAAATATAATTAGAAAAAGGAGTGTAATTAGCACTGAGTAACATTTAAACAAAATTCGATTAATCTTCTATTTAATACCAGTAGTAATAGAGCCCATAAATATAAAAATGCACTTTTACAGAAAATGGCTGTTTCTCCTTTGCTACATAATATGATTGTTAATAGATTTCAATTTTTTTTTTTATTTAATTATTAAAACGTGCAGTTATTATAACAATGAACAGGCTAAGAAGTGCGTGATGGTGTACGAAGTACGCGACAATAAATTTATTATATTTACAAAATATTTTTTTTTCCTATTATAATATATATATATATATATATATATATATATATATATATGTTTGTCGGAATTACTTCTATACGAGTAATTTTGTTCCCGTCCAACAAACAATTGGAAAATATAGTATCTAGGACCGTAAAAAATTTTATTAGGTCTACCCTATTACAAAACCAACAAACTACAAAATTCGCTCGCATAAGAAAAAAACAAAAAAAATTGAAATTATAACAGAACATACAAAAATTAAAAACTTAACAAGGTACGAAGCAAATGGTGTGAGATGAATTAAGAGACAGTAGAAAGGGATTGCAAGAAGTAGGACTTCCAAACGGGAATTGAAAACATTTAAATCTAGGACTCAGCCTGAGTTCCAAAATTAGAGCGCCAGCATCCAATTGATTACACAGTTTCTTAGCTAGCATGTAGAAGGACTTTTTATAGAGAGAGAGAGTGGTCGTATATTTGGCAAGTTTTCAGAACGTAACAAAAAGTAATCGGATCTTCTTATAAAGTAGATTAGGCAATGTTATCTAAAATATATCAAGGAAGTGTAAGTACGTAAATAGTGTCGATCACGTATTCTAATTTCACTGCATCTATTCGAGTTGCAGTGTAAATTGATAAACATAGTCACAATTTATAATATTAAAAATACGAAAAATATATTTACTTAAATTGAAAGTTGTCTAATTTTTTAAGACAACCCTGGCTGGCCTAGTATAAAAATTGCTTTTGACAGAGATAAGCTGCAATTTTAACGTGCAGTAGATTTTAAAGACACTTAAGAGTGTAAATTTTGATGAAGATATGATGGTTTACGAGAGTACGTCTTTCAAGATAAATATTTTAACGAAGATATGACGGCTTATGAGAGTACGTCACTTGAGAGACTAAATTTCAATGAAGATACGAGTGCTTGCGAGAGTAAGGCACTTAAGGAAGTATATTTTGATGAGGATTTGATACTAAATAACATGTCAACCTTTTTAGTACAAGCTTTTTAATGATATGGATCTATTGACCAGTCAAAATATTAGATGGTGACCTCATTCACTTCAGATTGCCATCTAATATTTTAATAGATCCGAATCACTAAAAAGTTTGGAAAAGTTATCTTAATAGATCTGAATCATTCAAAAGTATATATTTAAAAGGTTGGTATGTTATTTAGTCTCAAATGTGGTAAATTCACCTCACATATTAACGTATACAACTAAAAATATTCAATTTATACTATTATTACAAAATGAAAATTTCGGACTACAAAATTATAGTGAAACACGCAAATTGACAGTTAACGATGACTAATTTATTTCAAAATTACTAAAAGCATAGATACTCGACAGATTATAATTAAACATATTTAATAACAGGTGGTGAGAGAAATTCTGTTTTTAATATAATTTCCAATACCCTGACTTTGAAAATCATAAATAAGTCACATATCTATTATAATTTTTTTGTACATCAGCCGAAAAAATAAGTTAATTTTTTAAAAATTCCATGCGTTTTCATACACTTGAAGTGGTTTATTCCTGACCATTCCTTAGTTAACAGATCAGAGGGCATGCGAGCAGTTGGACAAAATTTTGTTTCAACTATATTTTACTAATTATATCTCTAATAAAATTATGTCGCACATCAGTGTGTTTAGAGCCTTTATGAGACTGATAATTATTTGCCAACTTCATTGCACTCTAACTATCATTGTATAGTACAGTTTTATTACAATAACCTTTCATTTCACATTCTTAATTCTCTAAGTAAAGTGATTTTCGACATGCTTCAAACAAATTCATATACTCTGCTTCACAACTGCTCAACGCTTCCGTTCTTTGCTTCTTGCTTTGCAAAGAAATAACAGACCCGGATTTCATAAAGCAAAATCTAGTGCAAGAACGTTTAGTATGGTATCACTAGCCCAATCTGCAACCCACAAATATTGCCAGTTTAGTTTTTTGAATATCTTAATTTTTTTTGTTTTCAATGAATATTTTAAAATCCCTTTAGCAAAATTCCAGTGAATATATGAATAAGAATGATTGAATTGACTGAAACAACTGACTAAATAAGCAATAGTTGCTCATATCAGAATAGCTAAATACAGCAAGCTACCTATTCATTTTCTATAAGTCAGCTTATTTTCACAAAAATAAGACCATTTAACATTTAACTTTACATTCTATATCAGCTATATTACAATCAAATTTCTTCAGCAATTGTTCCATATAATGTTGCTGATCTATTTTAATTACATATGAATATTTATTTATATTGATTCTCATACAAAAAATTGTTTGGATAGACCTACATTTTTATTTTAAATATTCAACTCAAAGCTGTTATTAAAGAATATGTTTATATCTTGTTATTTGAAAATAAGATGAAATTATCAACACAAATCCCATTAATAGTTTTTTTATTGTTATTATAATTTGTTTATAAAGACACAAGTTTCTAATTTGCTATTACTGAACACTAAACTATACAATATTTACTCTATCCTCTAATCACAAAATAGTGATGATTGTTTCAAGCAGTAAACAGCCTTTCTCAATTGTAATATTTTATTTGAATCTTTAAAAAGGAAAGCCTTCCGGCAAATATTTAAAGATATTTTTTATAAGTGACTATTGAAGAAAGCTAGTGTCATATACAAATACTTAAGGTCCATTTCTAACTACACACTTAAAGAAAACATTAAGGCCATAAGGTTTAATACCTAATAAGTGGTGAAAAGGTTTCATAATAGTCCGCACCAGCGTTCCGCGTAAAACCTTTAACATCGAGTTTAGCACGATACCTCACTTTATTGCCACAGTCGAATTTCTTTGTTACAACCTATTTATACTACACTATACTTGCATTGTCTGGAGCATCAATAATCTCCACTTGTCTTCAAATGACTGCAGTTCCTCTTCCATTGCCTGCAGCCACTGTTTTTTCTTCTCCTATGAACGTAATATATATATGTATATATATATATATATATATATATATATACATATATATACATATATATATGTACCCCCCTCTCGCAACGCCAACATACAACAACCGCTATCAAAAAACCAAATACATCCTCCAAGCCGGCTGGTCACCGTGGAGGATCATGACCAAAACCCTCCAAATAACCCTTCGATAAATGTAACAACCTCACAAAAAACGTTATGTATTATGATATACAATATTAAAACACTTTCTTCATACGAACATTTGATAGAACTAAACGAAGCTCTTAGAGATATTAAATACGACATATTAGGATTAGCTGAAATAAAATCGAAGAGTATGAACAAAAATTTATTTTCTGCTATACAAGTCACATACCTGGTAGATATGGCATAGGTTTTATAGTTAAATACTATCTTAAAAATAATATAGAAAACTACCTCGGCCTTTCTGAAAGAGTAGCCATATTGAACTTGAAATTCGAAAGTACTAGCTTATCAATTATTATTCAAGTCTACGCTCCTACTGCACAGGCAAGCAATGATGAAATCGATAACTTTTATTCGACAGTAAATAAGGCAATAGAACTAGCACACAAAGACTTCATACTGATGGGCGACCTAAATGCTAAAATTGCTATACCAAAAAACGAAGAACATTTAATCATGAAAGCCCCATGGGCTTTCATTTATGGAACCAGAAATGAGAGAGGACAAAAATTAATCGAATACGCCAGAGAGAACAAATTGTCTATTCTAAACACTTTCTTCAAAAAAAACCAAAAACAAATGGACCTGGCGATCACCAGATGGAACTCACAAAAATGAAATTGACTTTGTGCTGTCAAATCGACCTCGACTGTTTAAAAACATAGAAGTGCTGAACATTAACTACCCTTCAGATCATAGGCCAGTAAGAGCTACGATATCATATGATACACATTTGAAAAGAAGCAGAACAAAGTTTACTAAATTTCAACACGGCACAATAACAGGCGAAGAAGTAATCACTAAGTTCAAAGAATACCTACACTTCTACATATCGAAAGATCAAACTTTTGCTGAGATTACCACCCCAATCCAGAAATATTACTCATTATCAAGAGAGAAGTAGACCATTGTACTTGGCATATATCGATTATAAAAAAGTATTGGATTCGGTGTCACACAGCTATATCTGGGAAACTCTAACAACACAAAATGTGGAAAACGAATATATAACAGTAATAAAAAGTATATACAGTAAGAGCAAAAGTAGAGTCAAACTAGAAACAGCCGGTCCTTGGTTCCCTATAAATAGAGGTGTAAGACAGGGAGACCCCTTGTCACCTATACTATTCATAGCCACACTAGGGTCGATAATAAGCAAGCTTGACTGGAAGGAAAGGGGTATAAAAATAAACAATAAGCATTTAAGTCACCTACGTTTTGCTGACGATTTGGTGCTGATATCAGAAGAAGGTAAAGAGCTACAACACATGGTGGGATCACTAAACAAAGCTAGCAAGCTCGCCGGGCTAGAAATGAACTTATCTAAAACCATGGTAATGACCAACAACACCAAGATACAAATATACGTCAACAACAAGCCTCTCCAATATACGGAACAATACATTTATCTAGGCAAGCAAATAAGCTTCGACGGACTAAACAACTACCAGGAGATTGAGCGCAGGGCCCAGCTAACGTGGAACAAGTACTGGAGCTTAAAAGAAATATTTAAGAGCAATATGCCAATCAAACTGAAGGCTAAGGTGATGAATTCTTGCCTTATACCATGCCTAACTTATGGTTGTCAGACATGGAAGTTTAATACAAATATCGTCAGTAAAATTATAACGTGCCAACGCGGAATGGAACGGAGTATGCTTAGCATAAAAAGAATAGATAAAATAAGACATACAAAAATACGCAAAATTACAAATGCAACAGACGGTTTAACACAAGCTCTTACCTAGAAATGGAAGTGCTGGACACATAACACGCCTGCAGGATCAAAGGTGGACAAAAAGAGTGACAGAATGGAGGGGGCCAGCGAGCAAAAGAAAGAAAGGGAGACCTCGCAACAGATGGGAGGACGAAATCAAACGCATAGCGGGTCCAAACTGGATGCAAACAGCGCAATGAAGGGAAAACTGGCTCAATTTGGAGGAGGCCTTTACCTGTAGAGGGGTTCTTTCAGAATAATTTTGTACCTATAATACTTTAATATAATTTTTCTAACATATTTATATTTTTAAACTGTAATTACAATTACTAACTACTGTATAATAAACTACAGATTATCTTTTTTCAATAAGTACTAACAAAACAAATTAATTTTGTAAACTAACAATTTTGGAAGAAATAAAAGGCTTTTTTATTTTATTTATTTATTTATTATTATATATATATATATATATATATATATATATATATATATATATATATATATATATATATATATATATATATATGTATATATATATACATATATATATATATATATATATATATATATATATATATATATATATATATATATATATTCCTTCCTCCGTCTTCCCTTTTTTTTACGTCCGTCAGCAGTACGTGTAGTATGCCTCACATTTTGGTGAGCTCTCTCCTTCATTTGGTATATTCATGGCTTCTTCTTGCTGCATGTTCTTATTTTCGTCATCTAAATATTCTGGCTCACTTTAATTTGAGTGATCAATAGGTTCTAATTTAACCACAGATTCTTCCACTTTCTCCCCAATTGAATCTGTTTTCTATATAAACACAGTGACTTCTTACTTTGTCTTTACTAATTTCATCTCTACGAGTTGTAACATATTTTTTTACAGGATCATAAATTCTGTAAGCCTTGATATTATCACAAAAGTCAACCAGTATATGTTTCTCTGACTTTCTGTGCCATATAGTTCTTTTTTTCCTCGGTATTTATTCAATCACAGGACTCATAAATATATATATATTATAAGTTTGGCCTTTTTTTAGTTCATGCTACGTATGTAGTATTTTGAAAGCCTGAAGCTACAGGGTTTTCAAATGGATGGTTGTATTGGCAGCTTTTGCTCATATTTTTTTTCTAAATCAGCTTCAAGAAGTGATCATCTTGCTATCTTAACTATAGTTCCACTCGAACTCTTGATGTATGATGATATCTTCCTAAATAAGTTTATAAAATCATTGCTGCAATACTCCTAGCCATTTTCAAAATTTTGACTTTCTCACTCGTAAATTCTCCACCATCGATTGAAACTCTTTAAAGTAGCTTAGTACTTTTTTTTTCAAGAAGTAAATAATCATTCTGTTATAATAGTCAATAAACAATAGAAAATATCAAGCATCACCTATTGACTTGCTCTCCATGGGACCGTACACGCCTAAATAAACAATCTGTGGTATTTATGTTGCATGCCCAAGTTGCCATGCTTTCCATTTTAATTGATTTCAATAAACAGTTCAGTCTATTTAGGCTGACTCTGTATATACCATCAATTAGGTTCGCTTCGGCAACCAAATCGCCTAACTCGTTTATAATATTGACATTTATTGGCTCCAAAACGACACTGTTCCCATTTTTTATCAATTACCTCACTCATAATAGGTTTAGTGTGGGTCTTGGAATATACAACACGTTCTTTACAATATATTATCATGATAACTTGTTATTTTTACGTCATTTGAACAGGAACTACTTCCTGTTGTGATTTAGTTTTATTAGCAATGATTGTTTCTGGTAAACCCGACGAATACATGGGTGTTTTTAGCCAAATTTCATATTCATCTACCTACTTGCACCAGAATCAATGTGGAAATTACTTCTACTGAACTCGCTGTTGAGGAAAACGATACTCAAAACTTTACTTTGTTTCTTTTTTCTATCTTCTCGTTTGAAAGTGAATATTGATAACGGATAGTGGATTGTATAGTGGATATTGATAGTGGTCTGTTTTTTTGCAACTATAGTAAGTTATTGCTTTCTTATTTGTATAGCTTGAGTTTGACGTATTCAAGACGCTTGAAGTCTGTCCGCCACGTTTGATAAAACTACCTCTTTTACTGTTTTTTTCTAAACTACTTTTCATTTCATTTGTCTACTGATTCCATATCAAATAACTTTGTTTTGATTGAATGGGCAGTTGTTTGAGTTTCGGAATGTTCTATAGGTATAATAATATGTATAAATTGATCTGGTAATAGGGTCAGTGATAATGAAACGACCCATTCATCATTGATCGCAAAGCAGTACCGATTAAACTTTAATAAATTTCTACTATCTTTGTCATATAACTAGTAATTTTCTCACAAGTCTCTAACAGTACGGAAGTTAAATAACGAAGTAAATTAACTTTCGTACGGTTAGAGACGTAATATAGATAAAGATATATAGAATCAAAGTACGCAATTTTGTCCAAAATTCCTTCGTGTTTTGTGTTTCTTATATATGTACAAATAACAATGAGTCAAAATTAATTTCTTTTGTGCTTTTACACGACCGCTGCAGCTGCTGTCTCGCAATTATCCGTGCCGAACAACTTTTTGATAGGAATGCCCCATCATCAAAGTTCTTATGTCCTTTTAGTTTTGGATCATTTTAAAGATAGTCAAAAATAACTTTCTTGCTTGCATAATACGAAATACTAACAATAGACTTAATATTTTAAGTGCGATATGGGTGAGATTCATAACCTATAATGAAACACTTAAGTTGATAGTTAAGGAACGACTAATTTATTTCAAATTTACTACAAGTTTAGACACTTGACAGATTATAATTACAAATATTTTATAACAGGTGGCGGTAGAAACTCTATTTTTGATATCATTTAAAACAAAAACATTGATATTACAATAACGACATTAAGTATCCTAAAAGACTTTAGCACCTCTGTTTTATGGCAAAATACAAATTTTCCAAAATCACTACCGACTAACCGTTTGAAAATAATTTTGAATATGAATTCCAAATATTCAGACTCGAATCAATATACTAATTACATTTACAATAAAAATCCATTTGTAACCAATAATGCTTCCTTATGGTTCTTGAAAGGATTTATGGAAAAGGAGTTCCTCGTTTCGGGACTGATTTGATTCCAAAGTCTTGCAACTTCCGCAGAAAAGAGTGTTTCTTCGAAAATAGTCGCGTTAATAAAAGTAGATTAAGCAAGTCTGCAGACTCTAAGCCTTGACCATTACCAAACAAATAATTTTATCTATTTTCAAGATAAAGTTATCCGTTTGAATTTTAATAATATTAAAAAGAAGCGGTGTTCGAGAAAACAATCCGTGTCGGTTATGAATTTCTATTAAAGGTAAGCTCTATATTTGGAAACGTAGTCATATATTTTGGGACCAAAAATATAATGCTTTTTAAGACGATCCTCCACAAGATCCTCCAAAAATAGGCTTTAGCTTTAAGAGATAGAAAATTTAATAATAGAGAATAGAATATAATAATAGATATAGAAAATTAAAAAAATAGCGAGAGAGAGAGAGGGAGGGGTATTCTGTCGAGAATACGAGGGTCAATATCATTTACTTGAAGCTTTCAGCGAAGATACTCATCGATCAAAAGATTCAAATCTTTAACAGTTAATGTGAGTGGGATTTGTGTATTATTTAGTATTATTCAGGTAGAGGAAATTTCATAACCCAATTATAATAAAAAAATATTTGACTACCAATCAGCATTGGTAGTCAAATATTTTTTTTGACGTATTTTAGTTAACTAATGCACACATTTTATGAGCTCACTAACCAATAGAAGCGAAGTCCTTATTGAAAGTTGTTACAAATGTATATCAGTATGGACATATAATTAATATTGGGAGTTACCACGTAAAGATAGTATAAACTACATAAATTCCTGATAAGGCCACCAATGGGCATTTAAAAAAAAAGAATATGCCTCATTTTGATTTAAAACAATCACAGATTGCGTGGAACCTGTAGATTTGTTCAAATCATCCATTGTGATATTGGGATATATTCAAAGGCTTCAAGCATAACAACAATATCAAAGGAGCTTCCTTCACAGGTAGCATTTGAATAAAAAACAAAAGTATGTTTGGTTTATTATTATTCATGGCCATGACTAGAGCACTTGAGGTACTTTGACCAGTATTATAGAAACCAGTACAAAAACGGATTGAAATGAATCTAGGACTCTGTAAGTGTTAAAGTAATGAAAAGACAGAACCCGAAAAAAATGTATAAAATATTTTAATATAAGTGTCTAATGTTAATAGAAAATATAACATTTCTTCATGTTACAATCAAAATAGAAGTTCTTAGAGATATGATGAAAATATAAATAACAGTTGGATTTAAGAATTTTAACATTTAGGTTCTCGCTTCCTATATAATTATAAGGAGTCTAAAAGTTTTCGAAGTTTTTCAGCAAAAAATTATGAATATTAATATCAAGCTGGCACAGCGAAATATTAATAGGGAAATATTAGATATCTCAAAGACTTTCAGATGTATGTAACAATAACATTAAAATTATACTATAACTCGCATAACCACAATGCCGTTCTCAAAAATTGTCTACTTTCATAACTTCGGTCTATTATTTTGGATTGAGAATATTCAGTCGATTAGTTACAATAATTTTTCAACCTTTATAACAGTGGATAAACTTAAACGTCGCTGAATTCCAAAACTGATTTTTTCATGACAGAAAAATAAACAAATGCGAACAATTGTCTTCCATTTTCATTCCAATTGTAAAAGGTTATATGTATTTCGAATGAGAATGGATTAGGAACGAATATGTCAAAAAAATTTAATAAAATCGAAATTCCATATTTATAATGGTATTTCTTTATTGGTATCTTAAAGGTTTAAAAAACGCTTTATTAAATATCGCAATATTTCTTTAATCCCTAGGTGCATCGTTCCTTGAAATCATGGCTATAAAAATATTTCCTCTTGATTGTTGCGATGCACAATACATGAGTTATGGGAGACAAATTACCGATAGTCCAAAATATTTTTCAAAATAAATTTAGAAATAATATTGAACACGAAACCATAGGTTACTCTTTTTCAGTGTTAAATGTGCAAATACAATGTAACATAAAATATGATTTACTTGAAGTTAGAAATATTTAAATGCAATGATTATATAGAAATTAATTGTTAGAGTTTTTTTTAATCTAATCGTCATATATGCTGTATAATATTTTTTTAAACTATTCATGAATATAAATATTATTTTTCACCGTGTACCGATATGGTCTAGTATATATTTCACAGGCGTAAAACGTCGTAAATTTATCATATAACAATAGGAGGATAAATTTTAGATACAGATCTAGTAACGCTATATATATCTAAAATTTACCGGAAAATTTGCATAGTAAATTATTCTCATTATAGAAATTTTAAAGGAAGTGGATTGAACATATTTTCTGTGGACAGTTTCAGAGACAACTAAAGGTGTTTATTTAAAATTATGAAAAAATAGTTTCAGAATTATATGTTATGAACTTTCTTTCAAGTAAAAAGTTCTAAAATAGAAGTCTAAATTTTAGAATTAATTATGGACATATACACGAGTTTATATACTTTATCATCATGCCAACTTGAAATTTCTGCGTCAAATGGTTTCCGATGAAGTTTTTGTGGACCCTGTTAGCAATGAACCATCTTACGTACAATTCTTATAGAATACTACTTTTGGGATTCTTATAGATATTGCACACGATAAAGGAAACACACGATAGGGAAAAAATGGTATATTTTCTTGCCCTTCAAAAATTTTATGTCAGTATTTTTTATTGCTAAGGCGATAGACGATACAATCAATACATTATGTTTTATCTCTACAAAATTTCAATTTTCTATATCGTCTAATTTATGGTAGACGAAGAGACAGAGACCTGAGTGATTTTATAAGGGTACCATTATATTTCCTTCTTAAATATGGAATTCTGAAAACAATTATTGGTGAAAGAGTTTTATTTTGATTCGAGAGTGGGTGGTTGGTATTTTAAATATTATACTTAATATCAAAATATTAGCAAGTATAAAGCATATTTTTTATTTCCGATATCCGTTAGAAACCATTCTTATATTTTTACATATTCGTTTCAAATTGTTAGATTTCTTCTAAGGGTTCCGTTTATTCTAACGTCAGGTGTATAATGCATATACGCAGTTTACTAGTTTTATTCTTTCTTTAATATTATACTATATAAATAAAATATTAAAATTATCAATGAATGAACATTAATCGAGATTCACTGAGTGGTACAGCTATAACGCGCATCTAGGCTTACCATATATGAAATAGAAAAGTCTTGACAAAAATCCTTATTGCTCTTGAAAAGTAAGCACATTTTCATTGCAAGGGTAACGTATGAGCAACTCTCTTATTTGTATTATTCTAAAGTGGTGTGTGCATATACATGCGCGGTACACTGTACAAGGTAGAGAATGACGTCATCGCTGCTCGCCGTCAGCTGCCGCCCCATCGCCGCTCACATATAATTGTAGTGCACAACTGGCGACAACGAAATAAGTAAGTCGTAATAAATATGTACATATTGAGATTTTGCAATAATTTAGTTATGTTACATATATTTTATAATAGCATCGAGTAGTAAGCAATAATGGACGTTTACAAATGTTTTGTGTGTCAGATTATAATTTTTAGTATTGCAATAGTTAAAAGTTTTCATCGAGTTTCATCGTTTTCACTGTGAGAAATTAGAATAGCCTCGATGGCCCATTGCTTTGCTGTGTCCTTATTGAAGTTGTAATTATAAGCAAAAAATTATATCCTGTTCATTCGAAAAAAATTAAAATTTAAAAAAACATAACCTAACTGAGAAAAAAAGCTTCTTTCCTAACATTACCAAAAATTACACCTTAATTCAATATCAAGGCAGCAAAAATTTGAGATTATATTGATATGAATTATAAACTGTTGTTTCATAGTTGGATAAGATAACCGAACCTCTTTTCGGAGGATTTTTAATTTTCATTCACACCCTGACCATTTTCCTAATGAAAATATAAAAGATAAAAAAGAAAACTACTCGATGTTATATCTTGCGAATATGTCCAATAAAATTTCATATCTGCCATAGTTACAGTGTTACTTGGGTAGTACACTCTAGAAATAGATGTGACTCTTTCAAGAGAGAAATTAAAAATATTTATAATGGAAAACTTACATTTAAAAAAGTTTTACATCATTTTGGATTTTAGTAATTGATTTTATTATATTTTATGTTCATTATGGTTTTAAAAAGGCCAGTTGGAATATATTTTTTGAGTAATTGTATTCCAAAGATCATTTTTGTGTTGATTATAATTTAAATTGGGCAAAGTTAGTTTCATTTTAAAATTTTATTATATTCAATATTGTAAAATCAACAACATTTCTTTTTTGTAAAATCAACAATAAATTCCTACAATTTAAAGTCCGGGTGAAATTCGGACAAAAGCGCAAAAATACGCATACACCGGACATATCCGGACGTTTAGTAACCCTACGTCTATCAGTAAGTCTATTTGCCATTTCCAACGGTATTTGGTCTAAGCTGCGAGTGAGCGCCTGACTCGTTAGCTGACATTGATGAACGATACGCTGAATTACCAGATTTAATTGCTTTGTTAGAAATTGACATGGTCTGAAATGTTTGTGAGAGTGAACACTTGAGTTATTTCAAACAGTAATAGAGGAATGGAATATAGGAGGAAAATTAAAGGAATTGTTACTACAAATAATTGGTAGTTTAAATCTGTTTTCATTCTTTAGTTTACCTCAAATTATGTAATTTTATAAAATCATAAATTGAATATGAGATCGTGTATTCATGTATAAATTGGAACTGAGACATTTAAATGATAGTGAAATTATATCTGTAAGATTAATAGTGACACTAACTTTTGTTGAGATTATCATCAGTATGTCCAAAATACATATAACGTACATCCTTTTCTAATACTGACAGCTCTAGATGATTCATTAATTTAATCGTGATTGCTGATTCATTGAATTTAAAACTACTTGTAACGGTTAGTGATGAAATGCTATTTGGCAGTGGTTCATGAAGTTTTATTTATCTTTAACACAATGCTGTAAAATTACGGGTCTATTATTTTATATACTTTTAAACAAAAATCAAAATTATGATCTCAATTTACAATTACATATTTGTATTCCTAGAAATTCTCTCTTTTATAATATTAAGGTAAGGGAAAAGAGTACTCGAGTAGAGAATGGAAAATATAAATGAGATAGAATAATTTAAATGAACGAAATACAAATATAGGTAAAGCATATGCTACGAAATTACTTCAGAATAAATACTTAGAACAGTATTAATTAATGCAGGAAATAAAAAGGGATTTAAATGGAAAATAGATTGGTAGTGGATTATTTAATTATGATAATGAAAATTAAGCGTGATTATGCACTATGGTAGCAATGTAAAAATATGAAAGTTAGTTTAAATACAATAGTTTTATGAATTTCGAAAATACAATTCTTAAAGTCTAAAATTTAAGAGAAATAATTAAGGAAATTCATGGTTCGAAAAATTATTTTAGACTTTTCAACTATTTAGAATGAGTGACTTGCGATAAAAATATAAATGAAAGAATTAATAGTAAGTTTACATGTATATTTACATGTATTTATTGTATGTGAACACATTTTATAGCCTATTATTAGTCAAGGCTGCATTAATTACATTATTAAAAAAAAATTATATTCAGTTGATATAAATTTGTACTTATAACTAATTGGAACAGGTGTAAAGAGAAATTTTGTTGATTTGTAAATAATCGTCTGATCTGTTTATAAAATATGTAATGATTAATACCATTATTAATCCTATATGATAAATACCATTTTAAATGGAAAAAAATTAAAGAATTTTATTACAATTAACGAAATTGATTAAATACAAAGAGCCTTATTCTCCTACGTTCGGTCTAATAATAATTTCTGGCTGTGTATTTTTATTTGTCCCAGATTGAATTTTCTTTATAATGTACATTCACTTCATTGCTTTTTAAAGTAAGTTTTGTTAAAGTATATTAACTGAAAAATGTTTAAAAATAACTTTAAATATTCTAAATATTAAAATGTATCTGCGAGTGTCTTCACGTCACGGCAATAGGATAGTGCTTTATTTAACACTAATAAATTTGGGGGCACGCTTCTGAGGTCATTCGATTACAAATGACTTTCCTCTTACCTCAAAAGTAAATTTGAACCACACGTCAGAAAATAGCAAGTGAAACAAAATTGTGGCATAGAAGCACTCATTTTATCTAATATTCGTTGTCGAAAACCTCATGTTCGTCTAATGAGCCTTGCAAGAAACACACGTGCCAGCAGAAAAAAATAAATTGTAAACATATTTGTGGATTATCCTGTTTTGACTAACTCTCAAAATGTAATGAAATTTACTTTAGTTATTTTACAGTATTGCTTACTGTATTATTATACATAAAAATATTTTTAAACTGAAAAAGTAAGTAAATTTATTTAATTATATTCCGGCAAAGCTTATTTTATCACTTTGAAATAAAATTTTTTTTCTAAAGACATCGTAAACTTATTTATTTTCCTGTATAGTTTGTCACATTTTATTGCATCTAAAAACGTTATGATGAACTTAATTAAACTTGTTTAATTATTTTCCTATATAGTTTGTTATATGATTTTGTATACAAACTCTTTTAGTCTAAAAAGTGGTCACATTTAATCAGTTACTTCCCTGTACAGCTTTCATATCACTTAAATGCAAAAATGTTTAGATTAAAATTAATGGGTAAGTTTCCTCACATATTTTCCATTAAATTATAGAAATTTTGTTCACTTGGCTTCCTGTGTTGTTCATTATATACTTTTACATCCAACAATTTGTAATTTAAAAAATTAACGAATAGTGAATATGTTTGTCGTTAATTTTGTAGAAATTATTTATTCACAATTAAGTGAAACCTAGTGATGTAGTATTATTTCTATCTATTTCTTATATTATCTATTTCTTTATATTCTTTACCACGACCTAGGTTTCGTTGTATTACAACATCTTCGGCCGGTCAGTTAATCTTTGTTAATTGCCCACCGGAATATTTTGTAATAAAACGAAACCTAGGTCGTGGTAAAGAATGCAAATAAAGTAGAAATAATACTACATCACGTAGTTTTATTTAATTGTGAATAATGAATAGGATACTACGTCGATAAATAGCTGTAAAGCTTACTAAAATAATTTGCCAAGCATTTTAATAATTCCACGCCAAAAGTGTCGATGGAATACTTGTCATCTCTTCTCGATATCTATCTATCCGACTGTTTGTCACAACTTTCTAAAATCTATAGAGCATAGAAATTTAACGTAATTATATAGTTTGATAAACTCAGAATATAGTTTCAAATCGTATACGTTATCACCCACGATCTCACGCAAAGTAATTATGCTGAAATTATTTAAGTATAAAAATTATTACCTGCACTCTTACCTGTTAATGAATTATTTACAAAATATAAAAAACGTGAAGTATATTTTAAAGTCAACATTGAAAGAAAATTTATAGACAACCTTCAAAGATACGTTTGTCATAAACAACTTAGTTAATTATTTCAAGAATTAGATTAAAGCGTGGATATTATCATCCTGTGTTACTTTTTCTTCTCCAAATGCTCTTTTACGGCAAAGTAATGGCAAGGGTAACAAAAAGTTGAAGATGGAATCTACATCATTATGAAAGTGTCGCCGCGCAATTTCCACTTTTTTGTCGGCAACAATTTTCAACAAATAAACGCACGTCCTGCAACAAGCGATATATCAACGTCATACTTTTAAAACCACGATCAACAGCAATTTTCTAAGCGAAGCTCTCGCGCCTAAATCAACCCTCCGTGTTGTTCTCTCTTCAGTTCGGATCTAGAATGCTCACGTGCATACTCATATGTTTATAACTCCACATTGAAATCTACAATCTCATGGTGGGCCAATATTTGTAATCATAAGAACACAACTTATACATATTTACTAAACAATAGCTAACTACTTAGTGATTCTGATATTTTGTACGGGCTTGAATATATTTATAACGCGCAGTAAATTTTCCGTAGCAAAGTATGTAATTAATTTTTTTTAGTATTATCGAAACAGCGTGTTATTCTACTGTAACAAGTATATACAGGCATGAAACGCATCGAATCGCGTATGATATGCATGTAACTATAGGCTGTACAACATTGGCATTAAATGCACTACGTTGTGATAACTTGATAACTCTGTCCTAGCAATTTTCGAAACCGATAAAGGTAAGATTATGAACTAAGCGTTCCTCTACGTTTAGTTAAAATTTACAGAAAAATTGAAGCGATGTTCAATCTTATAGTTTTAATAAATTCACTATTATATTTTTAAGCCTGTGAAAGATACACATGAGAATAAATTTGTAATATTATAAACACCTAAATACTTACGAAATTGTACTCAGAACCCTCTAAGTTTATATAGAACCCTCGTAGTGAGAGTTTCGCTCGTATTAGGAAGTTTTTTCATTCTATTTTCTAGCTCGATCCCTTTCGTGACTGTCGAACTCTAAATTCTTTTTCGCCTCTTTCATACATGCTCGTATTTCCTGTGATTCAGATTGCTGGTACAAAAACAATCAATGACTTTAAATTTTTTGTTGTACCAGATTCAACTTTTTTTAACAAATCCTTCGTCTCGGAACAAACATAAAATAGTTTCTGATGAAAATACTTGTGCTCGTCTTGAGTGCCCGTAACCAAAATGTTTACGTAGAATTTGACTATATTAAATTATCTTCTTATATTACTTCATGCATATAGAGCGACCCTTTATTATGGTACCTTATGATAGTTGGAGGTCACAGGGTACCATAATAAAGGGTAACAGAAAAATAACTGTCACTATTTGTATTAACAATTTGTTAAATTTATGGTAAATGTTTATGTTAAATTTATTTAAAAATATATAAGCGATTACCACAATATATTTTCATAGGTGTATGCCTGGTGTAGGCTGTAGTAGCCTAGATAATTTGTAACTAATAAGTATTAAAAATTATGTTTATATTTCTTATAACTTACCTCACATCATATTAACTCCGCTGAAAAAGTACATAACGGGGAAAATGTTACCAAATTGATTAATAAAACTGTGCAGTAAATAAGTCACACGGCATAAGATGTCTATAACAACGTTTCCATTTTCTATGAAGATATTAAATTTTGAACCCTTCGCATTGTGAATACTGTTCATCTAATTATTTTGTTGCTTTAGAATTGTGTTTTAATTTTATTCAATCAACTTTTTAGTATTAAGATTGAAAAGTGTAGTACTTATTAGACATTATCTGACATTTAATAGTAAAGTCAAAAGGATAATTAAAATTAAGAATGTCACAAAAAGAAACTATTAAAAATACAGCGTTAGGGTTGAGTCTAATTTTTTTTATAATGTTAAAAAAAATAAAATATATTTTTGTTACCTACCATAAGTATTTGTTTTAGCCCATATATAAATATTTAATAGCAAAGGTCTGATTTCGATGAAACTCGCATAATATCCATATAAAAATAGCTCTTTAAATTTCTATAATATCCATATAAAACATCTCTTGTACCAGGCTGTCAATATAATGACAAGGATGATATATTTCTTTCTTCAATAAACTTAACATTCTTATTTAGAGTTAGTTTCTTTAAATTTCTAGCTTTTCCTTTGCTGTAATATCAATATATTACAGCATAACAGTTACCTTCCCAATCATAACTTTGTGTGAAAAATCTGATTACTCGATTCACTAAAACTATTAAAAATTTTGGATAATATATTGTATTATAAACCCTTTGCACGCTTGCTGTGTGCATATAGTTTCACCAAAAGCCTACATTTTAATCTAAAGATTATTTTGATACATTTTTCTTAAGTAGTTTAAAAGAATGTAGTAAAGATTTAAAAATATCTAGTCTGGCATGAACATTAGCTATATTTTATGGAGTTGTAACAAAGGGGAACAGACCAGTGATAATTTTAGTGACGCGAAAAACGGACTTTTTGACAAACACTGCTTTTAAAGTAAAAGATATATACAAATGATACATTTTGAACGTAAATAGATCTACAAAAAATTAAATTGGGCGTAAATAGATAACAAAAAAGCGATTTTTAAAAATAAACGTTGCCAAATAACAAATCTGTCGAAAGTTGTTTCGATGGATAAAATTAAATTCTAGTCAAAATGATGTGTACGTCCTTTAATACATTTGTTTCTTTGATAAATTTCCAAAATATATCATACATTTTGATACTCTGCAATGAAAAAATATGAGTTTTTATACGAGTTTTGATGAATGAGAATAGTATAGTAGTACTAAAAAAAACCAGGCTTTATCCTTCGCCTCACAAGGCGGGATTGTTCCCACCCGGTTATATGGCGCTGCTTTGTGACTGTGACTCTCATTGTGGTGGGTAACTGCTCACCACCTGTTCATCATTGCAACTTGAATAAAGATTACCGAAGAAGAAGCTGAATTCACTTGTGTTGTTAGGACGCTTGAATATATATACATATATATATATATATATATATATATATATATATATATATATATATTACGCATCTACATATGTGGGTGTGTGTGTATTTATACATACATATATCGGACTATATTATCGTCGCACGAAATGGAATATTTGTTGAATGGAATAATGTATAAAATTGTCGTTGGTATTTAACTTATTTTTCCAAAATATCATAAGAAGCTAGAAGTTGCAAGCTTATGCAAATTGTTAAAATTTTGCTACAAAAGGATGAAATATTAAGACTAGGTATCGTAAATTACGTATTTTTTTTGGTTAATATAATCAACATACAAAAACTGCTCTTCTTAACCTAATTATTAAATTGAAGTGAACTATTAACGTTTGTGCTAAGAAGAATTCAAGATGATTGATAAATGAGCGTATTGCAGGAAAATATCGTTGCTGTAAATGAAAGTGTGAATGATAATCCAAACGAATCTACTGCACGTCGTTCTCAAGAATTTGATTTTTCTTATGAACTATATGGAATATCCATAAAATATAATTGACTCAAGAACTTAAAATAAACGACAATTTCATCATACATTTCATCTACGACAATTTCATCATATTTTAGATGGGGATTGTACTACATTGCATTTCGAAATTTGTGGTCTCTACACGAGAACTTGTCATACCCATGAAGGTCGGTTACCATGGTGTTCGGTTCTTTGATAAATATAACCTGATTATTGCCACGTAAATTTATTAACATTAAACATTAATTTTTGATGTTATCCTTCGGAAACGCATCGTTCGATGAGCGACCTTAAATTTATGGTTCAAACCAGCCATGAGTATCCATATTTTAGCACCGCAAGTCATTACATTGACAATTTAGTACGTAGAAATTTTGCTAATTGAGCTTATAGCAGAATGTAGTAAAGCCACGGTTCCAATCAAAATTTTATGAATATTATAGTATTATTTTATGAAACATTATAGTATTATTTTTGTTGCATGGATTTTTAACTTAACAAAATTGTCGCATTTGGAATTATAATATTTCCATGTTATAGTGGAAATACATTAACAAAATTGATTGTAAAGTTAGCATTTTGGTTTGTTTACATCATTAGGTCGTATTTTTTCCATAATTCTAGTGTATATGTTGTTATTTTAGCTGGTACTATTACTGTTATGCTACAGAAAATTTATTAAGGATTTTCTTGGCTTGAATTAAGTTATTTTGTTTTGCAAAATATTTACTTTCAATAAAGTGGTGCCGCACACGCCAGGAAAAAAATTAACTTAATGAAATATACATTTCCGGATCCTGTAATTTCTACTTTTGGCAATGCTAATTGGTCATGAAGATCATGTAACTTAACACCATATGAATTTTTTCTCGAAGTTTATGTTATATCATTAATTTATTCAAACAAATTTGAAACATAAAATAATCTGATTGCCGATATGAAAAGTACCTAACACTGGTGATCCAGAATTAACTTCATAAAAAGAGTTGAAGACGGTTGTTTTTATAAAACCGTTTTTTAATTATAATGTCATATATATCATCTTTAAAATAAAAAAAGTATTTATATTTAACACGAGCGTGTTTTTATCATACAGACTCCATTCATGACAGACTCACTGCGCCGTGGTATAAAACTAGGAAAATTTTTCCTTGCGAGCCTATTTGAATGTGATATATATATATATATATATATATATATATATATATATATGTATATATATAGTAAATTGTAGTAAATGGGAATATGCTCAGGTCTTACGGTATCATATCCGTCATTTCGTTATTTTCGCACTTAATTATTGTTTCATTTTTTATCAGATAACAGTATGATAAATGAATATATTATACATACACCTATATATGTGTGTGTGTATGTATATGAATGTATTGAGCGTTATAATTGCAAATATTTTTTTTAATACTCATAGTTCATCGTTAGTTACGCGTATTAAGCATCACTGTTATCCATAATCCATTGCTAACGTACAGTTAAAGCGTGGATTCCTTCTGCGTAAAAACTTCGGGGATGTGATTCAAAAAACTTATTAAAGAAGTCTGACAACTCTGTTTTATCATCAAACTTGTTATCCTGAATCTGATTGCTTATTGACCAGATTAAAAAAAAATGTTGGTACAAAAAAAAATGTTGGTAAAAAATTTTGGGTGGTGATAAAATCTTCCAATAAAAATTCATTAACTTGGACACTTTAGCTACATGCATTCGAGTGTTAAAGTGAAAAAATTACACTTTTGAGTGTTCTTTATGTTTGTTTTGTGTTTCTGTACGAAGTTGGTCAAGCAAATTGCAGTATATTTTTGAGTCTACTATGGTATTTTCTGCTAGTAACTCCCAATAGAAAATTCCTTTGTTAGAAGCCAAACAGATAACAAAACTTTCTTTTGTGAAATTCAGTTTTTGAAATCAGTATCGGTTTTTAATATGTGTTTAGCCATTGGCGTATTCGTGTATGGTTTGTGTACAGAATCCACTTTTCATCTCCAGTTACCAATTGGTCAAGCCGTGTCTCAAGGAAAGAAGTTTAATATATATACATATATATATATATATATATATACATGTATATATGTATGTATACGTATATATATATATATATATATATATATAAATACATTTGTGATAGAGGCCCAAAGTTCGTGTGTTATGACGGCCCTAAGTTCGTGTGGTATCCTGATAAATAGGGCAGAGGCACACAGTTTGCTAACCCTTGTAATAGAGGGCCAAAGTTTGCATATCACTCTGTATAAAGTTAACATACCCTCAGGACAGAGACCCAAAATTCCCATGTCAGTATGCTAAGATTTAAACTAAATAATACCACCTTTCAAAAAATATAACGCAGGTGTCAGGTATCTACTGGCCTTGCCATGGAATCGTCATAGGATCCAGCCAGCAATCGTAGTTCCTAACTTCCGTGGGGAAGCACATTTTCTACGCAGCAAGACCCTCGCATGCCGGCTCCAACTTATCAGTCACCTGTAAACTTTTTATAAAAAATACACGATCATTAATGTTAAATTTTCTTATCTATGTATCTTAGGCTCTCTGTTTAAAAAAGCGTCTTGTTTTCCTCAATTGTTATTCAGCAGTTTAGATACTTCTGCCTTGTGGATATCGTACAATCATCGCAATTGGGTTGTGGCTCTTCCAATATCACTTCAGGTATCAAATATCTTATTAATAATGTAGCTGCGTCGTCCCAATGAGAAGTTGCAGTGGCGACACTTGGGTTGCTTTATATTTGGTTATGTTTGTAATAAACAGTATTTAGAAAATTTATCTACGGTATTTTATTTGATTTGAAACGGGTTTTTTCGCGGTAATTATATATTTAATGAGTAAACCTAGATATTATAAACTAAGTACTCACTATGTCCCGACGTTTCAGACTGGTTGCACAGCCTGTGGTCACGGGAAGACTGACGATGTATAGGAGTCACCGCTGCGACGCGGGAGTGTTTTTTAAAACTACCCCCACTTGGTTGATTGTAGAAATCTAAGGCGCGTTCACACTAGACCTACACACTACACTGACGGTGTCATGACACTTGGATTTATGTACACATCGCGAACACCTAGTTGCAATCACTAGATTCCAAGCCGCCGAGAGTTTGAATCCGTCTTCACGGTTGAAATTTGGATGTTTTTTAATTTCAATCGCTTCCCGTATAATCCTCTTGAAATAATGAGGCTCAGAAGAAATAACCTTGGGGTCATGAAGTTCGATCCAGTGATTGGGCGCCGAATCAACTAAGTGTTCTGCTATAGCAGACTTACTTATCTGGCGGTTCTTCACAGCTGCTATGCGTTCCTTCATGCGTTGGGCGATTGTCCTTTTTGTCTGACCTATGTAGGAAAGACCGCAGCTACAGTCGATTTTATAGACACCTGGCTTCTGCAATGGAATTACGTCCTTTGGTGTCCGCAGCTGCTTGGCCATTGTTGTAAGAGGGGTGTATATCGGTTTTAATGAAAACCGTCTGAGTAGGTTTCCAATCTTATCCGTCACCCCTTTTTACATAAGGTAGAAAAGCCGGTTGTCTGATCGCCTCGGCGAGTTTAATTCCAGTGTGCTTAGCATACAATCTCCGTGTTCTGTAGCCATTCATATTTAGTACCTCCTGGACATGCTGTAGCTCATTCTGTAGATGTTCAGGGTCACAGAGGTCATGAGCTCTGCGCGTTAGTGTGGAGACTACTGACTGAAGATGAGCAGGATGGTGATGTGATGCAGCGTTTAAGTATCTGTCTGTGTGAGTCGGTTTCCGGTATACAGTGTGAGCCAACGTTCCATCAGGTCTCGCCATTACCTTTACGTCCAAAAATGCCAACGTCCTTTTCTCCTCCAGCTCATAGGTGAACTTAATCCGAGGATGAATCGAGTTGAGATATTCATTCACCTCGTTAGCACTTCGGATCCTTCTGTCCAGGATACAGAAAATGTCGTCCACGTACCTCTTCCATAGTTTTATACCACAGGCCGTACTGTCGATCAGCTATTCGAAATATTCCATCCAGATGTTGGCAAGTGCTGGGGCCACCGGACTACCCATAGCGACACCATCGATCTGAAGATAGTACTGACCCTGGTACAAAAAGATGTTTCCGTCCAAACAATGTTCCAAAAGTCTCCCATATTGGTCTGGTAATTCGAGATCACACAGCATCTGTCTGACCACATCAAGACAGTCTTTTAACGGAACGTTGGTAAACAGTGACTCGACATCAAAGCTTACCATTATTTCATCTGGTTCCAACCTTATGTCCTTAACAATGGTAACAAAATGCCGGGAATCCTTGACGAAGGATGAGGTGTTTCCTATATGTGGTTGCAATATTTCAGCTACATGTCTGGTCAACTTGTACGTCGGCGAATCAATTTGACTCACTATAGGCCGCAAAGGAACCTCGGCTTTATGAATCTTAGGTAATCCGTACAATTTTGGTGGTTGAACTATAGCCGGCCTGTGTAAATATTGGTATTCATCCTCCGTAAATAGATCCTGAAATTCGTGTATAGCTGCCCTTATGCGTCTTGTAACTCTGGCCGTTGGATTATATGATACCGGCTTATACACATTGCTGTCACTCAACAACACACGTACCTTATTATTGTAGTCCTCGGTGTACATCACCACGGTAGCATTGCCTTTATCGGCTTTAAGAACTAACAATTCCTCATTTTCCCGTAGGTTCTTAAGTGCTTGCCGCTCACCCGCAGTGACATTGGGTTTCTGAGGACGACAGTTACGCAACACCCTTGATACATCTTGTCTCAGCGTTTCCGCGTCTATTGGTGGTATTTTGTTGTGAACGATTGTCTTCTCTACACCGCTGATAACTTCCTCATACGGTATTTGTTTAGGTGTCATAGCAAAGCAGCTGCGGACACCAAAGGACGTAATTCCATTGCAGAAGCCAGGTGTCTATAAAATCGACTGTAGCTGCGGTCTTTCCTACATAGGTCAGATAAAAAGGACAATCGCCCAACGCATGAAGGAACACATAGCAGCTGTGAAGAACCGCCAGATAAGTAAGTCTGCTATAGCAGAACACTTAGTTGATTCGGGGCCCAATCACTGGATCGAACTTCATGACCCCAAGGTTATTTCTTCTGAGCCTCATTATTTCAAGAGGATTATACGGGAAGCGATTGAAATTAAAAAACATCCAAATTTCAACCGTGAAGACGGATTCAAACTCTCGGCGGCTTGGAATCCAGTGATTGCAACTAGGTGTTCGCGATGTGTACATAAATCCAAGTGTCATGACACCGTCAGTGTAGTGTGTAGGTCTAGTGTGAACGCGCCTTAGATTTCTACAATCAACCAAGTGGGGGTAGTTTTAAAAAACACTCCCGCGTCGCAGCGGTGACTCCTATACATCGTCAGTCTTCCCGTGACCACAGGCTGTGCAACCAGTCTGAAACGTCGGGACATAGTGAGTACTTAGTTTATAATATCTAGGTTTACTCATTAAATATATAATTACCGCGAAAAAACCCGTTTCAAATCAAATAAAATATGTGTTCGAATCGCAAAAGTTTAAAAAAGTTTATCTACGGTACTAAGATAAACTGGTAACCATTCGAGTCGGAGAGTTACTCTAACGCATCAACGTGAATTATAAAAAAATGGAACATCTGGCTTAGTCCAAGACTCTATTGGTTGTTGCGGTACCTTCGGACTCTTTTTACATGAGAGACATACCAAACTATGAAATATGTTTTTTTTTAAAATTAATATAGGCTTGGAAACCAAAAATTACTTAATATCAAATTTACAGTTTTGTCAATACCAATGTGCCCATGCTCATCGTGAAAGATGCGCAATAAGTTCAATCGATGTCCTTTTGGTATGAAACATAGTAATATCGCTTCTTCTCCAACAAGAGTATATTTATAGTACAATAAGTCATTTTTTATCATTTGGCAGGCGTCCAATTTACTATTATATACTATACTATACTTATTATTAAGCTTGTTCATTGTCATGTATGCGTTTTTTCTTCTACTCATTGAATTATTTAAGCACAGTTTTGAGATTTACGATTGTGAGTAATAAGGACACCTTTTTTTATATTCAAGAGTGCAGTTAAAATCTCGTATATAGATGCACCAGATTGCTACTTTGGGCAATAAATCGTTTTTACGATCTATCGTTTTAAGTGTATTACAATGCCACCCCGAGTAGGTAACGCCTAAAATGTTGTAGAGCCCTATTGCCAAAAATTCTAGGTCGTAAGGGTGATACCGACATTCTGTTCGTCGAACAGTCTATAAAATAAGCCACTCTCTTGCGTTTATTCCCATGTTCCTGACTGAGGACAGCGCCGTAATATATGCAACTAGGATCAATGTGCAGCTCAATTGAAAGTTTTTGGTTAAAAATTGCCAGCACTGGCTTACTAGTTAAGCATTCAATAAGATATTTTCGAACATTTTACTGCTCAAGACCCTATACAAAACATATATCCTTATATGTCAATCATGTAATGCAGGCTGTTTTAGTTGAATAACTGGGAATGTATTGGCGAAAGTAGCCTGCTAGGCTAAGAAACTGGCAGACTTGCTTTACATTGGATTGTAGAAGCAATTTAATCAACGCTTCAATTTTTCTTCCACTCAGTCTAGCCTGGCCATGACTAATAGTTCGTCGCAGATACTCAACTTCGGTTGTCGAATGTATGGCACTTCTTCAAATTTGTTGAAAAACTAAAATTCGTGTTTGTGAAACTTCAAGTCATTTTCCTATACCCACTGACACCATCTGTAATAAAAAATCAACGACGTGAATAACTGCAGTCCCTTCTTTGACAGATTTACTTAGGGTATTACTTAAAATTCGTTAATACTACATGGGCATTAGAAAGTCCATAAGGCATTTTTACATAATAACCGGCTGGTGTTACAAAGTGGTCAGATGAGTAGAATCGTTTTCTATCAGAATTTGATGAAAGTCAGTTGTAATATCAAGGCTTGAGAAGTACTTACTTTCACCTAAACGATCAATACGATCTTCAATTAATTGCAATGGATAATGATACTACACAGTAATCGTATTAAGTGATCCATAATCAAAGCACATTCTACCTGTTTCGTCCTTATTTTTGACTACGAATATTGGACTAACGTAGTCTGACTGTGATTCACGAATGATACTTCCACGTAATAAACTGCTAATTATATCACGGAAACGCAACTTTTCATCATAAGAAAGACGATACATTGGATACTGCTTATTAGAAATTGTATGGTACATACAATTTAATTGGTAATAACAGTGGACGCTGTTATGCAGTAATAAAAAAAATCAAAAATTCATTTACAATCGACGCCAGTTCAATTCGGTCACTGCCTATGAGGGGCATTTTTATTAAGTCGCTACAAAACCTCCTTTGTATATATCCAACATTTTTTATAGTACGGATAAAGTGCTATTCTTTTTTTGTCCATATATACGTGAAATTATGGCAATTCAAAACATCGGTACCAATTATCGCGGGATAGTTAAGGTGGAACAACGAACAAATCACCTTCTAACGACAGTTTTTGGAACTCAATATTTGTTGTTACCAAATATGTTGATTTAATTTCCTAATTGCCTGAAGCGATACGACGGCTTCTTATTATAAAATAATATATCGGAGTATGTCAGATGATATAAGAGAAATACAAGATGCTCTATCAATAAAAACTTCAACAGGAATGCCTTGTGTGACCGAGATAATTACATTACTTGTTTTATGAGTACTTTCACGATAAAAATTAACCTCGCATTTGTTTCGTAATTCGGAGCATTCCTTAACAAAATATTGATTAGCATTATGCCCTGTTTTTTACATAACAAAATAGTTACAGTATAATGATTTAATTTGCGCATTTTCTGGAATTATTGTAAACATTTTCGTTTTTTATTTTTTTGAGCAAAATGTTTGTTTATGACCTACTTTAACACACAAGTAGCATTTTATAGAATTTTCAACAGAAACAAATTTACGCAACATATTCACATTACTTGTTTACCTTTTTCTGTAATAAACGGACGAACACAGAGAACCCAAACCTCGCAAATTATAATTATCTTTTGTTTTAACGTAAATAGACAAATAATCTACGAGATCTTTCGCCATAAATAATTGCATTTGTAGCGGATACGCGGATTTGGGGATAAACAATATCTTATGGCCAAAGTTAAATTGTCATCGAGAACCTTTAGTAAACAATTTTAACAATTAGCGTCTAGTATATTGCACGTATGTAGCATTTTTATTTGAGTTTTTGCACATAACATAAAATAATATATTAGCGATATCGATTTTCACGGGCAGAGAGGTTCAAATTCTCGTTTAAAGTTTGACCAAGTACGGTTGCCTATAACCACATTCGTCGAGCTAGATACGAACACCACTCTAAGGTAGTTGCCAACATTCATTATCGTCCTAGCTACTTGATTCGCGAGCATGGTCAACCTCCTGGCATCAAGTTTAAATATCGTGAACTGAAGGATCAACATTAAAAATATAAAAATGATTCGATCTTTCTTAAGCCAAAACGGTCAAAAATGTCTACAGGGATGTACTCATAGTGTGCTATCAAAGGTTTGCCATGCAAGGATTGCATCATTTTCGTCAGAAATCACGGTGGTAGAGTATTATTCGGTTCAATAAGCACGCATATAGGATCCACGGTTTCAGTTTCTAATGGAGTTAAACGCATCATTATTGCATATAACTATTCTCCAATTTCCCTATCGGATGTACCTTCATGCTTAGAACGCATATGTCTCAGACTCGCCATTACCGCGCAATGTAATACTTGTTTCAAAAATGGTTTAAATAACTCAAACTACTTGTCAGGACAACTAGATACGTAAAAGCGTCAAAAGTCAATCACACTTTTGATATAATAAATCAAAGAACGTAAATAATAATATAATTAAATAGGATCGATAGCTTTGGGAGTAACCCAATAATCAATGGATGGTTGCGGCCATCCGCACGTTGCAAGGGTTTTTTACGTAATAGCTCAGGTTTAATATTAAGTGGTGGTCGCGTCTAACAATATATATATATATATATATATATATATATATATATATATATATATATATATATATACACACACAAGTTCAGGACGTCATTTTTTATACTTTCAACATATGCACCATAATAACTAATTATAGCAAAGAATGAAATTTTTTATTACCTTATATTAATATGATAAGCTGTATACCTCCTGAGAATTATAATCGTAATTGTGTAGTTTTCAATTTTAATGCGGGATTCAATGAAATATGAAATACGAGGAAAATATGTGATACCTGTAGAGATGTAGTGAAGGTAAAAAAAATATAAATATTGGTTTAGAAGATTTTATGCTGATTAACATTTTCTATTTGACTAGTCTCTAAATTGATAATTAGATTTAAATTAGATTTTGGTAACATAATTACTTTGGCAGTTTTCACTTTATCCGAGATATATCTCAAATGAATGCAAAAAATGACCTACGTATTTAGTTTCAAAGAATTTTACCTCTAATGACCTTATTAGGACGGAGGTGTTTTGCTAATCATGATTAAATTATGATACTATGAAATTTGCAGTTTTTATAAATATTATTAAATTAGAACATTTCCTTGTCGTAAGCACTAAAATATTTGTTAACCTCTTCGGAGTGTCAACCTGTTCGCTGTCGGACGCTAATGTTACTAATCTTTAGACACCACTACAAGATAGATAAAGCTGGTGTGCTGAGTGAAGAGATTAGTAAGGGCATGATGAATGGAAAAGAAAATAATATAACACGATTAGTAGTTAAATTGTTTTCCTTTCAACTCTCAATGAATATTTATTTCATGTAAATAACAACCTTTTTCTGTGGAAAGTACTATCCCAGGATGTACGAAAGTAAATTAAAATCTAAGGATAACATAAATATCAATTAAAATCCTAACTACGTCTCTTGTACACTATTTTGTAAATACTTCTTCACTGTAAATGTAGATAAACTTCATAGAAGTACATTAGTTTCATCCGTTCGAAACCAGCCGTCAAAATTCACATTCTAAGTTCGTCTAAATAAATTGATACTTTCATAGTTATCTGCAATGCTTTGTTTATTATATTTGTATACATTATTTTTATTCCTGTCAATTATTTTATACGTAAAGGCAAAAATATAAACAATTCTTTTTCATCTGCCAAATCCAATGTACATAAGTATCACAAACATACAAGTACAACGAATCGTACTGCAGAGTTGAACCTTCACTGGTGTTAGTTTAAAGCCAGCAGCTTTTAACTAAGTAGGTTCTCGGTTTTGTCAGCGCTTTGAAGTCTGGTTTTTGTCGGCTTTGTTTACTAACTTATTTATAAATGTCACTCTCTGTAATCTTTACACATATGGATACTTACATCTCAGAAAGGCATTTTCATACTATTATGTAATGAAATTGCGTATTTAGACTTTAACCGCAACAAAACATATTTTTAAAATTCTATGTTATGAATTTCAGGCAGAATATTTATTTTAACGACCTTGACTATCTTATATTGCACATTAGTAACAGAGAATCGAAATATAAGAAGTGAATTAATAAAAAAATGCTTTTTACAAAAGTAGTTTAATTATCTGCCTAAACTTGAAGTGATTCAAAAGGGGTTTAAAAATAATTATATAATTCTAATTATTTATATGCAATTGTGCACCTTAAAAATTTAGTGAAGAATTGATGTGTATAAAAAACTTAAACAAACGTAACATAGAAAAACTTCAATAAATGACTTTAATTGCCTTCCTATTTTGTCACAATATATCATTAACACAAATGCTAAACAATTTACTATGTAGGACATAAATCATCATCGTTTCAGCTACAATATTAAATGAATTCGTTAGAAATAAAACGTATATCGTTTGAATATTGATATATATATATATATATATATATATATATATATATATATATATATATATATATATATATATTAGTGAATTTAGAAATAGAATTGATTTCTGTCTTTGAGGTGATCATAAATAAATATGAAACATAAATTTTTGGTATGTTACCTATGTATTCATTTTTCTAATTAATGTTGAAATGATTAAGATATGAGTGCACTTGCCAATGAGAAATTTTAATTTTATTTAGTGAGACCTAAAACTAGTACATACATTTCAATTTTACGGTATTAATAATTTCTTAACAAAATTAAAAAAAAGCAATTTACTCCAAGTATGCAATTACTTCAGTCGACTGAAATAACGTTTGTTAGCAAACTGCTTTATTAATCAAATACCTCATTTACAAGAAAATTATAATTTAACCAAATTTTATATGAAGAAAGATCTATACAAATGAATACGTGTATGATATTTGATATGAAGTTTCCAAAAAATACTTTTCACAATTTTTGAATATATGTGGGTTAGTATCCTATTAATTTTTATTTGTTTTGCCTTTCAAAACAATGTACATTTATAGAAATATATTTTAAGTCTTTCAAAAATGCTTTATTTTCACAAGTTTCAAATATTATTATTAACATACAATTATGTTATCGCCGTGGTGTGTTAGAGTGGTCTTTGTAGGCACGGTGCACCTCGGAGACCAGGGTTCGATTCCCGGCCGCAAGCCGAGCGCAACTGGAGTGATATTTAAATAGCCAAAATTACACAGACCAATCATTTTTGGAAGCATCACTGGTGCGCGAAGCTTCGTACCGAGATCGCCAAGCCGCCTGCCCAATGTGACGGTTATGGCCATCACCTCCAATGCTCTCTGCATTGGAGGGGAGATGTTCAGCAGTGAACGGAAACAAGCTGATGATATTAATGATTATAAATAAAACTAATATTTTTCTATGTGATTATATTGTAAACTTCATTTGCATTAATTTGTTAATTATGGACTAGTCATTTTATAAACAATATGAATTATGAAATGTTTTCTACTTATTTTTAGTGGAGGTAAAGCTGCTGACAGAATAGAAGGTAGCATTGTCTTTTACATTTTAATGATAAATTTTATTATTTAAATTTCAATATGTTTCCATGTACGTGCAGTGTTTTTATCGCAGTACAATTTCAGTTAGCAAATATCTGCACGATACTGAATTGTACGAGCGGGATGAAAGTATATCTTGTATTGCGATAGAACTTTCAATACTTTCCAGTTTCCAAAACCAAGCCAACGATTTACAAGTTTTTTTGGCCTTTGGTTAAGATATTTATTATAAATATTGAATTTTACATCGTATTTCCGTATGTTTTACCTGTTAACTTATTTTTTAGAACCTCTTTTTCTATTTAATTTATGTCTCACGGGGAACTCCTAATTTCATTAGAAATAATAATTATGATTATGGATCCTGATTACAGGATTTTGGTAAATACAAATAAGTCGAATTTCTAGAAGTCAATATAATGTGAGTTCAATTATGAAGTTACCATTTTGCAATAATTTAAAAAAGTAATTTATGAAAAGTAGTATTTCTGTTAATCATAGTTTAGATTTATATTGTTGTTTCAATTTTATCGATGACATACCAAATTATTTATGATCTAATTTTTAAAAAAATTCTAAATCGAATTGACGAAATCTTAAGATTTTTGGCAAGATCGTTAGATTTACTATTAAGAGTGGTTTACTATTTTGATAATTTCAAAGTTGAATGAACTCTATTATTAATCACAATTAGTTTCTATGATCAGATAGGCAAAATATGTATTAACAGGAATGGTACACGACAATGAAGAAACAACGAAACAATTGAGACTGGCTAATTGCGATTTCGCCTTGCTCCTAAACGATAATGTGCCATCATAGCCTTCATCATCATAACACTGTCACAGCCATTATTTTTAACGTTACATAATTTTTTTTTATTTATTTGGCAATCATCACTACAAGTTTAAACTTTTTCATCCCATGAACAGAATAGAGAATAGTAAAACAGTTTAAATTAATGTAAACATAAGATAATTTGTGTGTCCAAAAAAATAAGGAGATAGTTTGTATTGATAGGCAAAGGTGGTATGATAGATAAATTAAACGCTTATTTGCGTTAATACATTCACACAAAATGGTAACCTTGTTCTTTGTAATAAATCGAATACATTCTTAGTTAATATGTATAAGAATCAGTTTGATACATTCTCACTATAAAAATATAAATTATACTGGATTTGAACAAATCCATAAAAGATGTTTCAAATTAAAACCTAATGTGTTTCATCGTAATAAAACATTACATCGCTTTACAATTTTGTCCTAAATTTGAGGCTTTTCTAAATATTTATTTGTATATTTTCGTAAACCTAACTTAAAAAATTAATATTGTTAAATTAAATTGGAAGTATAAACCACAATTAAAACGACTTAGGCTCAAGAGGAACCTGGCGGCCTGAGCGAAGCCCGCAAGCCCAGCAGTGCGGAGGTTGTGGTTTTGGAAGCGGCCGATTCGCGCTTGCAGTAGACCGGATGGCTACTTAACCATAGATTAGCATACTCGTGGTTAATATGACCAGTGTAACTTCAGGAATTGTAGATAGAAGCGGGATGTTCGATAATGTTTTACTTCCTAAACAAATGTTTATTTGAGACACTACAATTATTCTTTTTTATCAATTTATGATTGTGATAAATATGCAAATAAATAAGTATAGTCACTTTGAAACAACTGACACCGGGATTTAATATTTTAATCCAAAAGTATTTCCAACTAAATTCAAGATTTCTAGAACTAATCGTCATCGAAAACAGTAGGCTAAAACATTTTATTTGTCTTTATATAAGTTTTTGATTTTTCTTTTACGTGAAAACATTACTGAAATTATCAAAAAAAAATTCTGTGTCTATTATGCTCTCATATTTTAGCACCTAAAAATGGTATTTTTTTATAAATACGTATACATTTAAAAAGCAGGCTAGAAAAATAAGTAAAAGTAATAATTATTCTTAAAACGTTCAATACCAAAATAATAAACCAATATAATCACTTGACATTTAGGCGCCAAATTTAGATATCCCCGTAATTTTTAGCGTTTCTGATAATAAAAACTAAGTTAAATAACCGAACGACAGAAATGGTAAAATAGCAGAACGCTTGAAATATATTAATCCAATCAAAAGCATTACTATAAAAAGACCTAAGTTCCCCCTTAAAAGTTAACCCTTATGAGTGAGATAGAAGTACAATTCTTGCAGAGCTTCACTAAAAAAGTGTACATGAGTGAGTTAAAAGATGTGTAGGCTTACTAAATATCGTATCTATCATAATATTAGATTTGTTTTCGCATGTGATAAGATCGGTAATTAATGTATTATACCTTGATTGAATTTAATGATCACTTTTCTAGTCCCTACTTAATATTATTCTGCAAATTTACTTACACCGACACAAAACTTAGAATTCCAGCTAACGTCACATAGTCCCACGAAACACAATTATTCTACTGGACTACTATATTGTCATAGGATCCTATTCCAAGGAGAATATCTTGGAATAGGATTCCAATATATTTATAAACTTAAAGACAACAGTGGAATTTATAATCTACGATTTATGTTTTATAAGTTAAGATAAGTGCATGTGTAAATACACAATCATACATACACTGATATGCACGCGCTCGCACACACGCACAAACGCGCTCGCGCGCGCACACTTATACGCACAGACAGGCACACACATAGACATATCTCACATGGATCTTGATCAGGTAATGCGTCAATTCGAAATAGACCAGAGGAAGTGGTATGTATTTCACAGATTATGTATGTATGTATGTGGGTAAGTTTGTTCCCTTATATAGATTAAACTACTAAAGTAATCTCAACAAATGATATGTTCTTAGATTCGTTTTAATCCAAAAAATGTTGTATGTTGCGAAACTCTCTAGATTAAAGCGAATCTCACATTTTCCACTCTTAAAAAGTCAATGATTACAAAAATAAAATAAAATAACTGAATTAGTGAACGAAACATCAAAATTTACAATAAAGACTGTGAATATTTCTCCTGATATAAAAATGTATGGCAAACTCCTAATCCTGAATGCATTACTGGTACCACAATCGAACCAGCGGAATTATATCAAGTCTGGTAATTGGGATTGGATCGGGAGTCAGAAAAAAAAATATAGAAAATGGGCTGATCAGTGAGAAATAGGTGGCATTAAGAGTGTTGAATGGCCACCTTTTAGACGAAACCAGCTCATGATCAGTGAATTACCCAATAGCCATCAATATTAAATTCGATCACCTAACAATTTGCAATAATCCTTCATCAGCTCTAATTACAACTGAGATTTCACACATAGAATATTACAAACTAAGAAGGGCTGGCAAAATCACTAGAAGCCTGGCTCCGTAAATATTTCCCCACGGCCGTTACTGTGCACACAATTTAACGATATATTATTGAAAAAGCTGTAATAGATTTCAGTTAGGAAATGTTTGCAAAAAGTCAAGTGTATGTCGCACTAAACCGAGTCAAAACTTTACAAGACCTCTTTATAAGTGAATTGGCGTCTCACAAGCTTTTAACTCAACGCTATGATAATAATTCTACAAAAGGACTAGATCCATTGCGCTATCAATATAATTTATAATAGAAGCTGCCCGCCAGAATAATAAATAAAATCAAGGCTCTATGTACGAGTTCCATGAAAGTACTAGATAGATTGTGCAATAGATCTAAGTCATAGTACAAAATCGTAAATAAAAATAAAAGTTAAAAGACTAAAATCCGACTGTTGCAAAAACTAACTGAGAAGCAGGAAACAAGAAAATATTTCCCACAATAATCGTCATAACCTGAAATTTCTAAATTTAGGGAAATACGTAAAAAATTTTTTAATACATTTTTTTTCAAAAAGATAAAATACTCAATCCAAATCGGGTACGGTGATGACTTAGATATAGCTGTAATCGCAGTCCGCCGTAATAATAAATAATAAGTACATAAAGAGCACAGTATAGCGACAAAACAAATTAACTCCTATTCATACATACATGTATAGCTTGTACACACACATATATATATATATATATATATATATATATATATATGCATGGTTGGTATTGAGCGTATATACGCAACAATTTTTTTAAAGAAAATCCAGTTCATTGTTAGTTACTCTTGCCCCACCATTGTTACGATACCCCATTGCCAATTGCTATCTGCGTAAAAACTTCGGAGATGTGACTCAAAGGACTTATTAAGAAAATCTGGCAACTCTGCCCAATCATAAAACTGTTTGCCCTGAATGTGATTATTTAAAGACAAATAAATATCTGTTAGTGCTAAGTCAGGGGAATATTTGTATGTGATAAAAATCTCCCAATGAAAATTCAGTAGCTTCTGACGGACGAGTTTAACTACGCGCATCCGGACATTGAAGGATATATACTTTTATTTGTTCTTTACGTGTGTTTTGTATTTCTGTTCAAAGTCGGTCAAGTTTATTACAGTATATTGTTGAGTCTACTATGGTATTTTCTGGTAGTAGCTCCCAAAAACTTCGTTTTGCATTCCACCACACAGAAAACAAAACTTTCTTTTGATGGAGTTCAATTCTTGGAATCGGTATCAGCTTTTTGTGTTACTCTTTCACAATAGTACAAAATCCATTTTTTATCTCCAGTTACCAATTGGTCAAGCCAGTATTGGGTGCGTCCCAGGAAAAAAAGATTAAAATATATATTAGCGCATTGAGACTGAGAGGTGGTCAGGGTATATTCCCCTAGCTCATACACTTTATCCAGTTGATGTGTGTTCCAAGAGCTGCACATAACTGCAGCCGAGCTCTTCTGCCTGACAACGTGAGGTTTCTTTTAAAATGTCTATGTTAAACTCTAACTGGTGGTCCGCTATGGCGACTATCTTTTAAATCCTTTTCGAATCGGGATTATCCATTTTCGAAATTCTAAAATCAACGTAGCATCAAAGACCGCATTTTCATCTTCTGCATTACGTATATTTTGTCGCCGTGGTGTGTTGGGTATAATCATAAGGCCTTTGACGGCGCGGGTTCGACTCCCGGCCGCTCGTCGAGCGGGGCTGGACTCGTGTTATGGTTGGCTGTAAGAGATTGCTCTCGTAGCAATAAGTCCAAAGTATGTATCAATTAGATGCATTAAGGTAGATAAATAAATAAATATATTTTGAGCATTTATAGCTGCTAAGCGACCTAAATGAAACTTGTACAAAAACCAATGATGTATATCCTGTATTGTCATTTCCATATTCTAGTAAATACTGAAACGGTCCGTACCAGTTGACATATATTTATATAGTTTACTTTACATTATTGCATCCAAGATGATTCTATTACTGTCCAGAAAAAAAATAGAAACTAAAAAAATGTTCATTACTTTCTTACTAACCCAAATCATATATAAGCCTGTTTTTAGTTTTCGTTGGATTTTAGTTTTTTATCTTTATTTTGATACGAATCATGGTTATAATATAATTTATTTCATTCAAATCAAAATGTCGTTTCCCTTATTAGATTTTCCAAGATTTGTAAGACATTATAACAACATATGTACTATTATATGTATATATATATTATATATATATATATATATATATATATATATATATATATGTGTGTGTGTGTGTGTGTGTGTGTGTATGTATGTTTGTGTATATATGCCTAATGGACAAGCATTTCAATTAAACCTAAACCCAGGTAGTAACTTTCATAATAATATTCGATCTAGATATTGCAGTATATTTAAAGGTAATATTTTATTATTTTTACTGTCATTTTAATACTTTATTTAAATGTAAATCAGACACTGTTTGATTTAATAAAAGCTTAAATTATTGTTATATAAATTGAAATATTTTCTTATAGTAAATTACTTAAAACTTTTATATGTTTGTGAAATTATTAATAATAATAAAGTTATTTCATTTCATTACAATATTTTAATATATCGACGTGATAACGTTTACGACATGTTATAATATACGATTACATAATGAAATTCTTTCTGCATCTGTGGTTGTTTAGCTTTTTTATTTGCAAACATGAATTCACTTTATGCGAACTTTTACTTTCATCCAACTGCAGGTTTTCCCTTTTTTAACAATAATAATAATTGTTCAATTATTGGATTGATTATTGCCATTCTTTTATTTGTGTAATATATTACATACCTACATAAAATGTTATCACATTTTAATTCATTCTGTCTCATTTATCCACTTAAATTAAAGCATATAAATGTCATCTTAATAGCGATAATTTTAAAGAAAAGATAGTAAAAGTAAAAGGATTAGTCTTACATGTAAAACATATAACTAAGTATACACACACATCTTTTTATTGCAAACTTTTTACCCGTTCCTAAGTTTGTTCATTTCTATCGTTTAAAAAATCAAAACCATCTTATATATCATGTAATAACCGTATACTCTTGATCCTAGAAAGTTACTCGTAAGTTTCCTAACGGCATATTGAATCTTCCACCATTCCACGTGGTGTCCTCTCAATCTCCTCCTCCTCGTTCAGAAAGAAATAAAATGATGCGAATGTGAAATCCTGAGATAAACCGGAATAATAATTTGAAACCTATAGACGTTTATATATAACATGTAGCATTAAAAATAATTTTTTTTTCCAACAAATTATTTCAAATTAGAATAGTAAATTTTGAGAAAAAATTATTGAATTAATATAAAATAATTACCGTACATTTTTTTATTATGTGTGTTTTTTTATACGCAAATAAACGAAAAGAAAAGTAAAGATATGTCTGTTCCGTTAAAATTATATATTTATGTTGAATTTTTATTATCCATTTCTCTAGCAAAAATAGACTTTTTCAAACAAAAAAAATTTGATTTATTAATATTGGTCTATATACCAATATTAATGCTTGTGAAAAAGCAGAAAAGAAGAAACTTTAATGGATGACAAGTAACAGCTACCAAAAATTATTGCTTTATAATTTTAATGAAGTTAAAAACACTCATAGATCGAATGCATTTTTATGTAATACGAATTTCATATGTACACGTTCATTTCCTACTTTTATATATAGGCGCAAAAGATATGGCGTGTAGATTATTTTACACACAGGAAAATAAGAAAGAAATGCGTCTTTTTTATCCAGGCCGACTGCCTGAAAGTTAAATGAATAAAGTTACTCGACAAAACTTTCCCGCATCCATTATTACAACCAGGTTTCCAGTGATGCATGCTAATTAATTTGAGAATTTTCACGAAATTTTTCAAATTTAATTTTTTGTATTCCATAATATATAAACCATTAACGTTTATAATATAATACATCATAAACATTTGTTTTGCTAACCCTCTTTCCCACTAAAATATTTCATGAGGCTAGTTTTCTGACACAAGAATTTTAATTATTACTCACTGACTGCTGAGAAATATATACATGTAGCAACTATGTTGAAAACATTTTGTATTATTTATAAAATTCTACTTCTGTAATAGGATTTTTTTATTTTATTAACATTTTTACCTACAAATTTAATATATATATATATATATATATATATATATATATATATATATATATATATATATATATATATATATTGATTGGTAATATTAAAAATATTTTTGATAAAAATCTGCATAACATATGTCGCAAAAATACCTTAAAGTAGAGGAAAGTATCTTATCAATGAAAAGTAAATTTTAAGTAATAATGCAGTAATATAATTCATTTGGACAGAAAATTGGTGCTGTTTTATTTTACCTTATTAGTAACATTATATACTTTACATTTCTTGCAAATTTAAGTTTCTTGAATGAAATTATTCATTCTTGATCAATTCATCTAATACATACAAAGGAAAGTTAGTAATGTTTTTTCACCTAAAACAAAATTATTGCTCACTAAATTAAAATTTTAAATACAATTTCAATTTGATTTAAGCCTCAGAAATATTTTTTAAAGCAAATTTATTGAAACAACCTCAATTCTGTTTTTTCAAACCTTTTCTAAATAATATACAGTACAGACGCAAGCGAGAGCTGATTGGAACCAGTCAATCGCGAACGAGAAGACACAGCCAATCAGCAATCGGCGTGTGTACACCAGTTACTTATTATTGAAATAGTTTATTTTTCCCTCACTCACTCATTGTATATATGGTTCAACCCTATCCAAGTTATTCATTATATATTTGACAAGAAATGAGACTTGTGTATGTTTCTATCTGAACCTCACTTAATTTCTCATTATACATATCATGGATTAATATTAATTTAGGTTCTTTATGTAATATGTATTCAAATAATTTCTTACATAATTAAGTTAATATTAAAATTAAGTTTATATTATAGTACAAAACAACAGATACAGAACATAAAGCAATGACATTAATGTATGTTCTTTGATTAATACATTTAACTTTAACGTAAAATTACAGGTCGCTTGCCAAATCTTTAGTTAATTCTTCATCATTTCCACTCTCAAATTTGATCCAACATGCTGATTCTGAGTTTTATAAATCTTCTGATATTGATATTAACATTCTGTTAGGAGCCGATGTATTTTTCAAATTTAAAAATCTTGAAGAAATTAAATTTAGTACAAATTTACCCGTTTTACAAAATTTAAAACTCGATTGCATGACAATTGTGCCGGGAGTACCAACAGCACAACTTAAAAAAAATATGTAATATCAGTAAAGTTAAATTATCCGACACTAAGTTTACTGTGACACACGAGCATTAAATATGTAAAAAACTGTTCATTAGTTATGATACTAAACACCTTAATGAGGGCAGAATCTTAATTTATGTGCGGTTATACTGAATCTTAATTATGAACTATCCAAAATATTAAGCGAGTCATATTTTAATTCTAAAATTGGATTTGTGAATTTAGGAACAAACACATATCTGAAATGATTAAAAACATTCCAAAAAAGGGCGAAATAAAAATTAAGAGTAAAAACATTCCAAACAAAGGGGGAAATAAAAATTAATTAAACTTAAATAAACATAATATTGAACTAATCTTCAATGTAGAATTCTCCAAGTTCACTTAATTCTTATATCATGTAAAATGTTCTCCAAAAACGAATTAAATAAAACAAACGCGCAATTATAACTTGAAGAGAGTTATTATGCTGATACAAAAATCTTTAGAATGTTTAACAAGCTTAATATTATAGTTGCTTGAATATGAAGATATAAAACTCAGAATCATTAAATTGAATATGAAAATATTAAATTAAAATTCGCCTTTATTCAAGTCTCAAAATATTATCCTCGTTTATTTGTATGCTTTTGACGAAAGCAGTGCATTTATAACTCGTCAGCTATCTCACTTTAGATGCTTTTGTATTGTGTTTATGTAGATTTATATTACGTCGAGGTAAACCTCACACTATCCAATATAATAACGACCGTAATATCGTAGTGACAAACAAAGAATTGGACAGAATACTTAGGTCCTCTATTCAGCCATAAACATGTTTATTTTAGAAGAAAGCGTTTATTTTAGCTTTATACGTCCGTATTCAACCAAATACCACATTTAACGCATCATGCTAACTTACGAGTAGTTAGAACCACTTTTCGTGCAAATAGAGGTTGTTCTTAATTTTTATTCACTCACTTTCTAATGATCTATTTGTCTTAACTCCGGGGCACTTCTTAATTAGATGACCTCTCACTTCGCTTCCGTCGGCACTAATCCTCAAGAATTCAACCAGGTACGAGGGCATTGAAGAATTGAGGTAACATTTCTGGCTCAGATGGAGCGGGGGAACTACAGCAATGCAACAAATGGCGTCGTCGGCAATCTTTACTTCGGGTCGGCCCTCTAAGTATCCTAAAGGAGGAAAGCTACCTCCCCTTAAATGGAGAATGAAAGTGCGGTTATGCCGTTTCCCTGCGAGGATGACATCTGAGAATTCATTGTCTTCAAGACAAGTAGTGGTATCAAGCGAAGGTCTCCCAATAAGACCTGCCTACTCCTCACTACGGCCTGAAAGAGAACACATAGCTAATCAGCAGCATATACCGGCGCGTCGCTATTGAAATAGTTCATTTTTTACTCACTCAAAATATATATCTTGAATATAATATAGCGTCGCTCGCGGCGCACTTTAAAAAACCTGAAATATATACATTACACTTAACACCAATCTATCTACTTTTTTTACCAAATCTAATGTTCATATTGGCGTAGTGCATTTTCTGTGCATTATTATGCTTTAAAGTTTCATAGTAAATAGGTAATTAGCATTGGCATTCAAACTCGGTGCTTTCTAATTTTTTCCAATACTTACACTCGTAAAAGAACCATATATCAGTTTTACACTTCTTTTAAAAATATAAACACTTTGATACTAAATTAGAGGACGTAAGCATTACGATATAAATTTATAAGCATTTAAAACGAGATCAAATGAGACATTTTATGGCGGTGGAAGCTGATAAGAGATGGAGATAATAAAAGTTATATCAGTCATTAATCCTAACTAATATTCTGAGTGCGAAAGTTTGCATAGATGTTTATTACTCCATAACTCACATGGACATATTACAGCGTAGAGACTACTTTTATATACCTGAATTCGATTGTTATGCTAAAGTGGGAACCAAAGTTATTTTTCAGATATTTATATAGTTTCTGGAGGATAGATTTCATGTTTTATGATGTTCCTTAGGTTTATATTGAATTATGTAATATCGTTTGTTAGGAAGATTCTGTAAATTTAATTTTAACGTGTACTAACTCATACCGTCTATGTCAAATTGTGAATGAGAGCTTGTTTCCCTTGGAACAATATACAAAATTTTGTCCTTGTCGTATTTAGACTACAATATTGCTACTGAATGCGGGCGGATAAATTAAAGTCTAAATAAATACTTAGGCTACATTACTGTAATTCACGGGAATGAACTGATAATAACGGATAATACCAGGCTATATATACCTTAATAAAATTACAATTGATACCTTATATTCAATACGCAGGTGATGTATTTTAAAAAAATGGGTCAGTAATTTTTATTTAAAATGTTTCAAAGTGTAGATAATAATTTTTCTTATTTTTAGATTTTGAAGTTTTTTTATTTATTTAGCTCCCAATATTCTCAGTAGAATGGTAAACAAAAGTTTTTTCATTATTTTAAAACATATGAAATGATGTATGTATATTTTAAGACTACATTGCTTTCTATATTTTACATCATTATCCAATCTGATTTTATGAATTCATATCACATTGTGGCAAGCACTTGTTCACCATCTCACTAAACTAAACGGATTCATAAAAATGTTTTAACTAAAATTTATAATAAATATTAATAACGATAAAATGAATTTAAACCAAAATTGTAAGCATAATGATTAGTTTTTCTCTAATATTCTATGCTTATTTTAAGTAATTCATTTCAGAAATTAACAACGATAAAATACTAAAAACGGTTAAAAATATTTTCATGGTCAATTTACATAAATATATTAGTCCTGGCCATATTAACGATTTATGGGTATATAGCTTAAATATGTATTTTAATATATTTAATACCTTTATTTAGTTAACTTCACAATATTAAAAATAAAGTATGTTTTGCGAGAAAGACTTGACCAGCATTTCGTAACTTTTATGAATACTCATTGAATTTCTAGTTTATTAGTTCGTTGAACGTTGTTCCACCATAATACATAACTAAGTCAAATGAACTTTCTTTTATCCTGTGGATACAAATAAATAATTATTTATTTGTTAATTTGAATAGACATAGTTGTACATGTAGATGTTGTTGTTCATGTAGATGCCACCATAATACATAACTGAGTCAAATGAACTTTTTTTACCCTGTGGATACAAATAAATAATTATTTATTTGTTAATTTGAATAGACGTGGTTGTACTACGGATTATTTGAAAAAAATTCGAGTGGTATGCAATACTGCAGAATCTTAAATAAAATTTTTAATTTTTGTGTTGCAATCTTTGGTTTTAAAAGTAACAATTATATCATTTGTTTCATTTTATAAATATGATCATTTGTTTCATATTATAAGTTTTAGGTTATTTCCAAGCCCTTACTTTTCAGTTATAATAGCACAATACGAATCAAATATTTTGAAAGTAAAAAAGTATGGGGCTGAAGGAGGGAAAAGAAGGAAATTGCAGGAGGAAGCAACCCAGAAATCTAGTAAGTACATCAAGAAATACTTCAAAAGTATTTAATAAATTCTGAGGAACCATAGAATCTTAGCCTAACTCAGCAATAGACGAGATAGATACCAATTACTCGTATTTTAAATGAAAGTGTACCGAGATAACGAGCTATGTGACTATGAATTCTAGGTTACTAAAGAATTTGTAGAAGACCTTAATATTTCAGTAGGAGAAAAAGTTGGTGATGATGAAAGGGTGAATTATGTCAAAACCGCAATGACTGCCATACTAGAAGTAATAAAAAATCATGATATAGGACTTCTTGAGTTTGATAAGAATACAGGAAGAGCCATTCTGTCAGATTGCTTATAAACAGTTATACTCGTAATTTACTTGAGTTAGAAATATTTTTAACATAATGAAGGTTCTTTCTTGCTTACAAATAACCGTTGTATGAAGTTGGCTTAAGAAGAAACTAAGCCATCGCGGTGAAAAAGTGAATCGCTCAAGGCTAATCTATTTCCCGACTAAAAAATCAGCTTATTCTCTTTGTTGTCTTATCTTGTTATGATGAGATAATCAATCTTCATTAGAGCACAAAGATGGATTTACCCACTGGAAAGTACCTGAAAGTCTTACTACACATGAAAATGCAAAGAACTATCGTGAGTGTATAACACAGTGAAAGGAAATGGAAAGAAATTTTGCAGGTAATAAAAGGATCATTGACGCTGAACTTCAAATCAAAATCGATACAGAGAACCAAAGGTGGCATAACGTATTAAAAAGAATCCTTCATTGTAACAAATATCTTTTGTAAAATCTTTTTTATAATATCTTTTTTAAAAATTTGCATTACAAGGTTACAAAGAGTCACTCACTACAGGCGATGGAAAAAATTCAGCAAGGTTGGAAATTTCATCCGCCTTAGAGAGTCCTTTCGTGGTTTTATCGAGATAAGTCTATTTGACAAAATACTTAAGCAGATAGGGAAAGACGATGTGGATCTAAAGGATTGCTGTTTAAAATGATGATGATAACGCTGCTGTGATGGCTGGACATTGAACTGGAGTTCACCAAAGAATAATCGAAAAGAACAACCTAGCAATATTTGTGAATTGCGATAATCATTCACTAAATTTGGACTGTTTTTGGACTATTGAAGCTATTTACGTACTCTTCGCTCATTCTACTTTGCGCTGGGAAAAACTAAAAAAATGGGTGCCTGTGGTCGTAAAATCAGAGTCCAAATCAAGATAGAGTGCAAGGGTTAAAGCAGTATAGCCAGTTCACAAATATCTTGAATATATACTGATTTTTTGAAGATGTGGTTGACGATAGCAACCAAACCACTGAAGCAAGAAGTGAGGCTAGACTTATTATGTTGTCGAATCAGATTTTGTAATGATGTACAATATTTGTGCTTACTTCCTAGATCATGTCCAATAGCGACTCCAGGATCCTAGTATGAATTTTCATAACGCTGCCTTGGACATAAAAGCCCTCCGAGATTATTTTTCGAATGAAAGAAGATGTTAGTTAACAAAGCATTAAAAAGAGGATTCAAACTTAGCCAGGAACAGGATATATCCACGGAGAGGCGGCGAAGGCGAAAAAAATAAATGGCTGAAGAAAATGCATCGGACGCAGGGTTGACCGCTAAAGAAGAAATGGAACGAATAATGTGAAGGGATCGCTAGATCGTATTATGTGAAATAAGTGAAAGGTTTACTAGTTTGCATGAAACTGACACCAGGTTTGAATTTCTTTTAGATGTTAAAACTCTGTTACAGAACTGACGAATGCGACGATTCAAAAAATAAATGTAAAGAGTTTGGAGATTTCCATGACTGCAATATTAATGAACGTTGCAATATTAATAATGTTATAAGAAAAATATTGGATATTCGAATTCTAATATATACAAGAAAAACGTCATCATAAAGAAAGCTGAAGAGCTACTTGAATTTATTGTGTAGTACGGAGATGATGCGCATTTCTATTCAAATATTGCCTAAAGTTGCAGTATCCATAGCAAGTTACGAGCAATCTTTTAGTAAATTAAAATTAATACTTTCGTAGTCGAGAGCGACAATAGGTCAATAAAGGTTATGTGACCTAGCTTCACTCAGTGTAGAGAGAGAAGAAACGGAAGGATCTGATTTCGAAAACATCACCAATTTGTTCGAGTCCCAGAAGGTCAGGAAGGTGCAATTGTAAGTGTAATTGTTTTACGAACTACTTTCGTTATAAAATATAAATGAATATTTTTTGTAAGCAAAATTTATCTCTGCTGTATTTAGTGAATCTATTTTTTTATATTTAAACGTGGCTGTCATCTCAAAATGTCGTATATATTTTTTTTAATTACTTCGTATATCTTAAAAAAAAGTATCGAAAAATGATATAGCTGCAAAAATATATCCTAGTTTAATTTGATTATGACATTTTTACTAATAGGTGAGGTAAACCTAAAAACATTAAAAAATAAATAAATAGTTTTTGTGTTGTCTGAAACAGTCTATTCTATATACGCATTTTTGACAGCGACGAAAATAAGTTATGGAAGGACGCAACTTAAATGCCCCAGGCGCCCTTTTTTGATTAGTACGCCGCTGCACAAGAATCTATAGTAATCGTACCGCAGCTAGAACAGCGCATATAACGTTTCAGTTAACAAATCAGCCAGATTTGAATTATTTTTATACTTGAAAGACTCAATATTAATTCAGTTAGAGATCAAAATTTATACAAGAAAGCCTACTTCCACTGCCAGTTTTATATTACTTTATAGAGAGGAATTTTAAATTGTGATTTCAACAGTTTGTTTGAGTTGCTCACAAATTATAATCTTAACACATGCCGCTCGTTTCCGGAGAATGAGCTAAAAATATTATTGGGGAACATGTCCCTAAAAATTAGGTATTATGGTTTGCTAGAACATGACGGCGTTTTTTAAATTTAGTGAGTTCTTTAATGGAGAGTATTTCAATAGCTAGTATATGTTCAAATATAAAATGGATTTAATTCGCAAATAATGGTCGCGATGATAGGAGGAGCTGGCATTTTTTATTTTAATGAAATAAATTCTTCATTTGGTGATATTTTACAACGGAGAGAGTAATGCGTTAAAAAATTCATTGGCGATAAATAAAATTAGAAAAAATACGAAAAGCAATTTTCTGGCTGAAACGAATTTTTTCTAAGAGGTCGTCTCTGTATTTTCGTGAGTGACAAATAAATGAACTTGAAATCTTCTTCCACTTTATTTTGAGCGTAATGCGTATTTGGAATTTTTATTTTTCTTTATTTTTGTCAGGAACGCACAACTGGAACACACAAAGAGTTAAAATATTGTTTCGTAATAACTTTACATACTGAGTATCCGTATCCGTATTCCGTATTCTGTGTGCATGAAAAATACCGATGTGACCTATTTGATCTCAATAACCTTGCTAATTGAGATACGGCTGACATTTTTTGATGAAAATGTTTAAATTTCTTGAAAATCATAATAGTTCAAATAAATTCTAAACCATTCAACAAAGGGACTAAAGTACTTAATGCTAAATCTCGGAGATTTTAGTTGAAATACTGTTTGTGGGACATCTATATGTCTCTTTGTCGGACAATAAAACTAGCGTTTTGGTTATTTTCCTAATCAATTGTTACAAATACATCATTTTTAAATGTTTATTCACCTTTACACAAAAATATATAATAAAATGGCAATGAAGTCATGTTGTTCTTTGGAAATGGGTCTTCCCTTAATGAACGTTATGAATTTTTAGAATAGTTAGCTGTATGTTATACGTTTGTCTGCTAGTTTAAAATTAACTTAAAAATTTGCAAATAAAGTCCGATTTTAAAGGAAATTTTTTTGTCTATAGTTTAAAAATTTTAATGTCCAGATGGCATATGTGGTACATAATAATACTAGCAAAATTCTATGTAAGTTAATAAGTACATACATTTTTTTTCTATCCAGATTTTTATACAAGCGAAGTCGATTTTCTTCAAAATGGAAAACATTTACTAATGACAAAACATTTACAGGCCATACCAGACAATCTTGCAGGTAGACTTGAACCAACGTCCATCGACCATAAAATCTACGATATGATAGAAATTTCATATTTTGTAGATCCACCATATATCGTAATTTATTTTTCAAATTCTACAACTTCTTCTATTTCTGTTGTAGCAAATGTTTTTAACTTTCACTAAAGTTAAAACTGTGAAGAATTACATTGCATACGCTTCGTTTTTAAAACAGTATGCAACATCTCAAATTGTCACTTCGTGTATTTTCGGTTAATCTGAATTATTAATATACATATAAAAATATTGTTTACAAAATTGGTATTAAATGTAGCGATATATTTATGTATGTATTTATTTTCAACGATTAGTGGTAGACTATCTTTTAACTATAAATTTCGTTGCTGACGTTATTCTTATTTCTCTTTATATTCGATCTACAGCGTTATGCAAGAATAACTAAAATTATTTTCTTAAAAATAATGAATATAAGCATTGCAAAAAGTATATAGGCGTAACTATCTATAATTTATAATATAATTTAAAGCAAAAATAAAAATTATTTCAAAAAAATTAAAAAAATAAACCTGAACACTGTTTAATATATTTAAGGTTAATCGATAAATGTTACACGTATATGACGTGCAAAAATGTAGCTTCAAGTATCGCTCATGCGCAGACTATAAAGAAAGAGACATAGTTAAAGACAGCAAATAAATAAAAAAGAAAGTACTAATGAGGACATAATAAAATTTGAATGAATTATGACACTGACGAATAAATTTGATGAGTTTTTAAAATGTTATTTCAAGCGTAGCGCGAGCACGCTAAAACAATTCCGATAGATGCATCACGCGTAACTAATCGTCACTGAGATGAAGTCATGCTGATAATATAAGGGCAATAAAAAAGGCAGACATTTTTTTTAATGTATTCATCAATAATCTATATTTTGGGAAAAAAATGGTTTATATTCCCAACACATCTTATTATTACAACATTTATTTTAGTGTAAATTTTAAGGATATAAATATAAATATTAGGGTAGGTCGTATGTATATGAAAATTTTCGAGTTATACTTCTTTAGACACGTTATAAAAAATTATGAGTGAAATTTTATGTTGTCCACGTACAATACAATAAAAATCGGCAGGATTAAGTTGCTTAATAAACATATAATTACATGCATATAATGACTGATGCTATATTCATGACAGTTGTTGAGATATTTGTAAATACACAACACGTATTTTATATTCATACAAATTTAAGTTATATCTGTTTTTAAATAATATTTTCATTAATTGAAATTTAATAATGGTCCACATAATAAAAGACGTTTATTTGTTGTGAATATTTGTGATAGAAATATTGCTTAGTAGCTTTTCAAAATTTATTTTAAGTGTATTTCTCTAAGTGAGGTTCGGTTTGAGTATGTATTTATTTGCATTATATACTATAAATTATTTTAAAATTTAATTATTTGATTGAATTTATATTTTACCGTTCGTATTTATAACCACGCCGCTGTACTTTTATTATTTTATTTATATTAATTACTGGCGTGTTAAATAAATTAATTCTTATATTATACTAAAGAAGTATAATTTCTAACGTGCATACTTAAATACACGCACAATTTTTTTCTTACAGACTTTTTTAATAGCGATGTAATGATAACCCACTTTCAACGATATAACAGTTAAAAAATGTTTTTCTGCGTAGTCTATTTCTACCCATGCACTTCAAACTTCTGATTTTTTAAAATTGTTTTCAATCTTTTTGAATTACCATTTTCTTTACGCAAAACGAAAAGGACATAACGGGCAACACAAAAAGGACAAGCTTTCGTAGAAAAATTCATAATTTTTAATTATAAAATATATTTTAATCTGGTATTTTATTATAATTCTTAGAAGAAAACAAAACAGGAAAATTAAAATAACCTTAAAATCATTCTTGTTTTCAAATTTCTGCATTCGTTTTCGAGAATGAATTTGGTTTTGAATCAAAGCTTCTCTTGATTTTTTGTCAATGAGTTGTAATGGTTTTTTTCTGCAACTACCATATCACACACAAGCTGTAATGATACGGTAGCTGTAGAAAAAGAACCTCATCATTAGCTCCTGACTCCACTAAAGACTGAAGAGTTTTACTGGAAACATTACTTACTATTGCTGGCTGAGGGTATGTTTTTTGGCAGTCAATCAAGTCTATATAAAACGAGGCGTTTAAATTAATTCTTGATATCTCAAATAATTGAATCTCTTTAGAATTAGTTGCTACCCTTTTCTTTAAAATGCACCTAGCAGCGAATTCTGTTGTGTGTTTCTATTTGTCAAATGGCATAGATAATATCGAGGCTCTCGGGTGTGTAATGATCGCATTGTGCATAAAAACAGGAATTAAATCATAATATCCAGAAATGTGTTGTCCCAAATTTATATGATCAAAATGTTTGGATTTCAAAATAAAAAACCTTAACTAAAACGTAGCAGGTTATTTAGGTTCGTTCATCGGTTCATTAGTTGAAACCGGTTAAACTTTTGTAAGCCACCTGGCATAAGATATTTTTCCTGAGGAACGATCAGACAAATCAGGAGGACACCTATCACTTATAATGTTATATCTACTGTTGATGTAATTTCTTACATTATAAATATTGAGCTGATCAGAATTTATAATGATCAATGTAATATTTCTAACGTAAGATTTTTGATTTTAGAAAAATCCGGTCTTCCCGACTTCTATCTTTTCGAATGACAATATATCTGTAGTGTGCTTTTCTCAGTAATCCAGTAACTTTCCAATAATACCAGAATAAATGGAAGATCTAGTTGTATTATCGAGTTCCGAAAACAAGCATGTCACGGCAAGTCATTTATGAATACAGATAATCCATTGAAAGAAGTCTATTTAAACGATTTTCTATAATATATATTTTATATAATAGCCGTATAACTAGGTCATATCTGTTCGTATTTGTTACTCTTCTGTCACAACCCATAGCTACGATATCGTGTAGAGACATATTCTGCTCACAATTTATAATTTCATGGACTGCAAACTCCGATTCTTTAGCTGTTTCTTTTCTTAGAAAGACATAACTAACATAAATTTAGCCAGGTTCTTTGAAAATTAAAATGTGTTCTTCAACTGTCGTTAACCGTGTTTCTTACACCTTTTAATTATCATTTTCAACAAAATACAAAGCAGGAATACTATCAAATTGATATTCGATTAAAGTTTCTAGTCGTAATTTTTGTCTGCCCCTTGGAATCTTCACTTGTGAATATTTCGCCATTACTCCATTTCCAGCATCTTATAGCCCAGCAGAAGCGACACCAGTTGCGGCCCTTTTTAATATCCCGTACCGTTAACAAACACTACAAATTCTTTAAATATTGTATTTTCACTTTTTTGGTCTTTTAGTGTTGATACCGATAAACGTTGAAAAAAACCTCCTTTTTGCTACTTTCGAAGTCTATGGAAATATCGGAATTTTCATGAGAAGTAGCTACCTCAATAATTTTTTGAAAAATACGGCAATTGTGACTTTATGGGTATCATTATATAATAAATACTCACTGAACAAACTATAATATCGAAAACTACTATAAAAATTAAATGAATACGCGCGACCTATCTATTCTCACTAATTAGGTGAACTTAAACAATCTGCGCGCTATCATCTTCTCTTCCACCTCTCTCCTCCACGTCTTCCCTATACTTTTGGCACGATCAAGGTAACATTTTTGTATACACTTGATTTGTAATTGTATTGAAAATTTTCAGGCATTGCAATTAATTGCATGCTGATTATTTTACAATGTTTAAAACCTAAAGTTTGTATTTTTAGTGATTAAAGGATAAAGGCCCTACATCAATAAATCCCAATAGATTTTTTTTACTGTCGTGTTTCTTTTAGTAAACCTCATTTCTCATAAAATAAATATTTACTGAATGTTTTTAGGAAAAGAAATCGACATGTATATTAAATACAAATAGAAAATATTAAACACGATGAATTTAACACCGGTTCGAAAAATAGGCTCTGCTTGAGAAGAATCCGATAAAAAAATCGGAGGCCATAATTTCTTTTTAAATAAATAATAGAAATATAGATTTTGTCTATACAAATTGTGTAGACAAAATAAAAAAAAATATGATTGATTTACGTTTGATGAATCATTACACGCCAAGTTTTTTTATCTTCTAAAAATAAGATAGTTTCAATAGACTACTTTGCAAAGGTTAAGCTTTTGAATTTACTTACTGATAACTCTTGCAAAATACTTGGGATTGTGTAGTAGATACGTATATATTATCCTTTAACAGATGCACTCACTTTATGGAGCTCAGTTGCGTGCACAGATAGTTTATTTTATTTCTAGTTAAATTTTTCACAAATGAATGAAAGTACGTGATGTAATATTACTCCTATTTTGTTTAAATTATTTGCCACCACTTAGGTTGCCACATTTTCAAGTGGGCAATTTGTAAAAATTGAGTCTTGACTTCCAACAGCATTTAAATATTATACAAAACAATACCGGAAGCAGAATTTGCGCGGGTTTTCCCACTCTTTACGTTAGTGAGTTTATGGCAGGGGAATCGTGTAGTTTTTATTGTATTTTCGAAAGTTATACAATATACTAGTATTTTAATAAGAGTAGTAAATTAAATTAACGTTATTCTATGAAGTTATAAAATGCAAATATTCCGATGTATGTAATGAATCAAATAGATGTTATCCTCAGTAATTTATTTATACAATAGCAAGGGTATCTGATGGTTGAAACAAGGTTATACAACTAAATATACATATATCACATTTTTTGTTTTCTTCAGTGCTGTGTCTATTTAGATGTGTAGCTGAGCTGAAACAATTTGGAGCGTACTGCAGTATCTATATTGCCTAACTATATAATGTCTATAAGATATTAAGTATGGGTGATGATATTGTATTGTTTTTCTCTTAATATATTGACGTTGGTGTCTCTTTTATGTCTGTTTATTTCTGTTTCTAGGATGTTGAGTTTATTGCCATTTGTGTTTATTTCCAATGAGATGTTTTGCAAACCAGACTTCTCTCACTTTGCAAAATTTAAATAAAGTAGAAATAATACTACATGACATAGTTTCATTTAGTTGTGGAAAATTTAAGCATAATTAATTTTTACAAAATTAACGTCAAATATATTTAGTATTTATTTTTAGTATTTACATTGTAATTGCCGCTATTTTTCTTAAACAGTTCAATAGTTTTTTGGACATACAGTAAATTTTAATAAATATATTGACATTTTAGAGTCTTTATGCTTTCTTCTGTGAATTTAGTTCTAAGCGATTCTCTGTTTGCCCATCAGTCAGTCACCGTACTGTTTTGCAAGTACAGATATTAATGACGAATTCGGCTAGCAAAATAATAATTACATCACAAAATAATATAGCAAAATAATATTATTTTGTGATAACAAAATGCACATTCGAAAGATTCCACTCAAGATAAATCTACTTCTCACCCATATCATATCTACGCATTATGCGCTTAGTCGTTATAATGAAACATAGATTGGAATTTCCATTGCATGTTCTACACTATGAGAACAAATAGTATATTATAAAGGGGAAATTTAATGTGGATAAAATATACCAAATAATGAAATGATTCTTAAATACAAAATATTATTATAATTATACATAAATAGGATAGTTACAGATCGCCTTATAATTTCCAATTTATTTTTAATATGAAAAACTTTAATGTGCGTTAAATATTAAAACTGTACGGTTTAGGATAATAAAGATATACGGTTTTACTGACTTTTTTTAGGTCTACTAATGACTAATATTTTCCAAGTACCTTTTTTACATATATTCAACCATTTGGCCAGTGCATGCTGATAAAGTGGTCAAGCAGTTTTTTTTCAGCGACTTGATTTACTAATCTCAAGATTACGAACTGAAAACTTATTTTTATCAAAATAAGATATATTCTATGTCAACAGAGGTAATGTAAGTTGCTATTAGTGCAACAAATCTTAAAATCAGTTAACATTTCAGATAACCATAATGAGATCAGAATCAAGTGGATGACTGGCCGAATTTTTATGACGAATCTCTTTATTGAAATTGTATTGTAATATTAAAAATGGTTACCTAACCTCATTTTGCGTAAATTAATCGGAGAGATAAATTTGTTTTCAATTGTGTAACTTTTTTTACACACAATACATTTTTTTCTTTTGCATATATTAATATTTTTTGGTTCAACAATGAGATACTAGATAATAGGTAACTAAACCTTGACTACGTTTTCATCTCCATGACAAAAAAAATGTTTACTTAATTTTAAATGGTATAGTTCAGTGATTTAAGAATGAAATCTATAAACAACGAATACTGAATACAAACAAAATAAGGATTTTTTGGTGTTTTCAACCAATGCAATTTTCATCAGCAGACTGAATCGATTTTTCTTCATACTCATATGTCATTCTAATATATTTCAGATAAAATATATTTCAGTAACAAATACTCAAAATCCCACTGCGTTTATTAGTAGCTCATAAGATGCGACTATAATCAAATAGAGAAACATATATTAATATATGAAATTCTCTACGCCGTGGTAATGACAAATATCATATTTTTTCAAAATATCTATGAAACAATATTTATTATGTCATTCACATGTAAAAGAAAACCTTATAATAAATAGACGAAATTTCTAAAAATTGTATAATTCTTGGCCATGTCCATGTAATTTACATATAGGTTTCAAATTAAATTTTTTTTATATTTTTAATGTGCATACTTCTTCACTTATACTATTTCATAATGAGTACCTGTGGAAAAGTTAATTTTTCCTCATTTATCGTTTTATCATATTTTAATATAAATTAAATTTCTTCGGATGAGACGAAAAATTGTGTAAGAACGGAGGATATGAAGAATTTATCATGAAATCCTCCATGTAAATTGTCATGAATCATCTACATAACATCTATACGTGTTAACATTTCCACATTCTTAATACGAACGTAGACGATCCACTGTGAGATGGTTGCGTTACCAAATACAATCTTGCAGCGAGTTTACGTCAGAAAATTACCATATGCCTCATAATATCACAATCATATTTGCACCACGTGAAGTGTGTAAATTTATTACCTACGTGACCGAAAGTATGTATTGCTGAAAACGTGACAACATAAATTTTTAATATTGCGGTACTAAATTATCTACTTAAACGTCAGACATTTTCAAATAGCATTCGTTTATTTATACCATAATTAAAAATGCATATTATATATTACACTCATCGAGATGATGAAATCATTACTATTGCATCCAGTACAGGGACCACACAAATCAAGAAATGTTTAAGGGAAAATGTTAGTGGATAGGCAGGAATCACATGTGATTCACTTGTGTGAATATGTATGTACGTGTATATGTATGTACGTGTATAACATTAGTGCATACATTTTGCGAGCTTTCAAATGCCTGTTAAAATTAAACGCAATGTGTAATTGCCTTTATTTTCTTTTGTTGCGCCTGGTGGCACGTAAGCGCCTGGTGGCACGTTAAGCAAACAATGGAAATATGCTAAGGATCCATGGATCGTATTGCTTCGCTATGCGCAAGGCAAGCACAAGATCACGTTTGGAACTCAGTACAATTTGCACTATCGTGGTTTCATCATATTGTACCGAGATTTTCGTCAAAAAGCTGATTTGTTCATTACTTGGTTGTAGAAACAATAACGCAAACAAACATTTTAAAACAATTAAAATCACATATCACCGTCAAATATAAGACTGATGGAATTCCATTTAAAAGAATTTAAAGATCTTTCAAACGTTTTTCATTTTGATTGATCTCGTTTTGTTTAAATTACTCCAACGCTAGTAGCGTACAGTATAATGCATGTTATTAGTATCAAAATTATCATTTAAAACATATCTTATAATAAATATATAATAGGTTTATAGAGCCTAAATCATGCATCCTTCAAGTTTCGAAATGATATAAAAATGAGAGTTATTGCACGAAAAATGTTTTTTTCCGTAACATAATTCCATTTACTTGACTCATAATTGAACATATTAAGAAAAAAAAGTACCCTAACAAATCTTTTAAAAAAAAAAACATAAATTTTCTCGGAAAATAAGTTGAAAATACCAATTTTTGCAGTGTTTCCATGCTCAATAATATCTAATTTAATTCGAGTAAAATCGGGAATTACGCACTTCAAAAAAAATCAGGTCTAAAAGGGTTAAGCAAAGAAGTCTATCGCAAATGTTTAAGATAGTACAGTCGCAAATAATAAAAGGTTCATAAATATTAGAGTTACTGTAATAATTTTGATTATCCCAAATGTAAAAACATCGGATCTATCAGAATTACGGGATCTATGTCAATATAGATCTAGCGTATGGATCTTTTATGACTGTTTATTTCTAATTTTTCTAGGATGTTGAGTTTTTCGCCTTAGTATTTATTTGTAATATACAGAAAGTATTGTTGGTATTAGGGTGATGGTTAGAGAGGTGTCTGGTTTTGTTGTTTCACCAGCTAGCAATGTATTAAAGAACATTAGAAAAAATAGACATAAAAACACACCAAAGTTAATGTATTAAATAAACAACTCAATACAATATCATCAATAGTACTTAACTATACATAATAAAGTCATATATAATAATAAAGTATCGTCTATACATAATAAAATCAGCTCTATCTTAATCTATACATAATAATAAAGTATCGTCTATACATAATAAAATCAGCCAACATTGATACATAATTGCACTGCGCACTCCAAATTTTACAGCCCGCTACACATCTAAGAAAATACATCACAAAAGAAAACAGAAAATGGGAAATATGTATAATTAGTTATATAACCTTATTCCGACCATTAGATATCCTTGCTATTGTATAAATATATTACTGAGAATAATATCTATTTTATTTATTACATACACCGGATCATTTGCATTGTATAACATAGAATAATATCAATTTAATTCATTACCGTTACTAAAATACTTGTTAATTGTATAGCTTTGAAAAATATAATAAAAAATTCACCGCTCCTCTACCATAAATTCACTAACGTAAACAGGAGCGGGCTTTGCTTTTTTACCTGCGCAAACCCCGCTTCCGATTTTGTTTTGTATAATTTTTAAATGCTATTGGAAATTTCTAAGAGTCAGTCTTTGCTAATTTCCCACCTGAAGATGTTGTCATACAATGAAACCTAGGTCGTGGTAACGAATATAAATAAAGTAAAAATAATGCTACATCAGGTAGTTTCATTGAATTATGACCAAAGATTATTATTTATGTGACTCAATAGGAGAGTTTTAAAGCTTGTTTAATTTTTTCATATTTCTTTCCTTTTTAATACAAAATTAAAAATGAATTGATGTAAATAATTTGTTGAGCAAAATGTATTTTACCTGTTTAATACTTTACTTCGAATTCTCGCAAAAATAACAGTTTTTCAAAATAATTTTTCATAAATTAATTTTTATAAATTGGAATAAATTATAAACCGCAATTATACAATAAAAACCTTCAATCTGCATAACTGCTCGAATCGGCCAATAGGTAGAACGTATCAGATACGTTTACCATTCAACTAAAACTCAACATCAAACCTTACTTGTATAGTTTCTACCTGTCCCAAAATTAGTTTTGGGTGGAAATATTACCATAGATAAAAAATCGAAGTGATTTTTTTATTTAAACATTTTTGACCTTAAATTAAAATTTATATGAAGGTAATATTATTTCAAACTTTGAAGTCGAAATATTATGTACACCGCAGTATACAAGGGAACGTTCTTATCACTACGAATGGCTAATTATCATGTCTGAATTAATTAGTTTCGAGGGTAGGGCTACATTTCGGAGCTTAATCCATTCACCTTTATTTTCGAAAGGTCAAAGCTTTATACCAACTAAACAAGATTATGTATCCATGTTTTGGCATGTTTCACTAAGTGACTATTCAACTTAAACCTTTGACTACTATATTAAGAATATATTCATATTATGAATTGATAACTATATTATGTAACATTAGAGACGTTTTGAAATTTTCTTAAATTATAATTATGTTCAACCTTCAAAATCGACTATACATTTTTTATATCATAAAATATGTTTTAATTACAATGAAATACTAACTAGTTATAATACAATTATTACTCAGCAAATATAAAAATTGAATAAATTGAGACTAGTGTTTATATCAAATCATAAATCAGTCAAAGAAAGATCGAAATACAAAAAAATCTTTGCTTAACACAGTAAAAAATATTTATTGAGCCTGTTCGCTAATAAACTTTTAAAAAGCTTGCTTGAAGTATCTCATGGGTTCTATTATTAATTTGCCCATAGTTTTGTTTAAGTTATATTCAATTTCACCATAAAAAATCATATGACAATATTGCTAAATAAATATACATAAAATAGGGAAACTAATCCTTTTATTTCTCGTATAATAATTCATTTGGCAAATTTTTGTTACCAATAAGAATGAACAACAGTAAATGTATACATAAGTAAAACTGAACTGACGACTACCTGTACCGTGAACATATTAAGGTTCATTACTTTTTTATATGAAAAGTAGGCAAGAAATCTCCGTATAAAGTAACTCCGTTTAAATTTTTACGAAAACTGTATTAAGGAATTAAAATAATTGCACTATTATACATTATCGTTTTAAAACATATTTAATTTAACATTTTAATTTCCTTCAAACAAAAAAGTCCTGGCTTTAATGCTAGTCTTGGCTGTTAACAAAGGATGAGTGTTTGGGTTATTATAGCTCGACTGCTGATATAGACTAGAAGACTGAATTGCTCGCGAGCTGGTAGCTTGGGCTGCTAGACTAAGCTAAATTGAATTGCTAAGCTGATAACCTGAACTGCTATACTGGACTGCTATGCCGAGCTGCTAGGCTAGGGTGTTTGGCTCGACTGCTATGCTGAGCTAGTAGGTTGGGTTGCATGGCTAGGTTGCCAGCCTGTATTGTCATGCTAGACTACTAGGCGGGGACCTTAGTCTAGGCTGCTTGACTGGGTGGTAACACTGAGTGAATAGCATGGGCTGCAAGCCTGAGCTGTTACGTCGCGCTAGTCTGCTAGGCTGGGTTTTAGCTACTGGCTTGATCTAGTAAGTAAACTACTAGGCTTCTCAGTTGGATTGATAGTCTGGTTTGCTAGCCAGTTCTACTAGCATAAGCTGCTAAGTTGGGCTGATTAGCTAATCGACTATGCTTGGCTACTGGACTGCAAATTAGGTCTGGTATCCTCTGCTGTTTGGCTGTATTGCTAGCTTAAACTGTTAGCCCGTTAGCCTTCGCTACTAAGCTTGGTTGCCAGACTGGGCTGTTATCTTATACAGCCAGCTTGCAAGTCTGGCTGCAAGCCTGGTTGACAGGCCTGAGTGCTTGCCTGGTCTACTAGCCTAGGCTAATAGGCCTGGCTTGTTCTGCTAGCCGGCCTGCTATCCGTAGCTGCACATTGGGCTGTCGAGCTGAGCTGCTCGACTAGATTGTTACGCGTGGCTGCTAGGTTGGAATACTAGGGGATGGGCTGCTAGACTAGAATATTAGGCTAGGATAGACTACTAGCATGTGCTTCTAGCCTGATCGGTTAACCTACACTGCTAGCATATGAGTCTAGTCTAGACTGACTACTAAGCTGATGGCTTGGACTGCCAGCCTGAGTGATTATACTACGCTGAGCTGCTAGGCTAATCTGCTAGGCTGATCTACTAAGCTGGACTGCTAGGCTAGGCTGCTAATCTGGGCTACAAGCCTGGTTTGCTAGACTAGGCTGCCAGCTGGATTGCTGGTCTCGTTTGTGAAACTAGGCTGCTCTACTGCTAATCTGTCATGCCACCTTGCATGACAGATTAGCAGTCGCCTGATCTTCTAGTCAAGGCTGCATAAGCCTAAGCTGTTAGCTAGGCTAGACTGAGCTTCATATCTAGTCTCTTAGGTGTATCTGCTGGCTTTGAGCAGCTAGACTGCGTTTCTAGTCAGAACTGTAAGCCTGTGATGCTTTGCTGGGTTGCTGGGCTAAGCTGCTGGGCTGGGCTGATAGGCTAAATTACTCAGCTTCACCATTCGGCTTAGCTATAGACCTTGAAGCAGCCTAGTTTCACAAACAAGACCGCCAATCCACCCCAGCAGCCTAGCCCTTCATTCGATATACTATTTGTATAACTTGTAATCAAATAGCAATATAACTAAATTATCTCAGACTTTTTGTTCACTGTAATACATTTTGTTAAATTTAATAACCTAAGCTGTATAATCTTAACCTATAACAAATTAATTGTGTGAATTGCATTATTATTTAAACATTGCATATTTCACTTTTGTTAATCCGTTCCGTTAATCCGTAAATATCAATACACTCTTGTTTTAGGAGTGAGTCACCTCTTGATATTACCGCAATAGACTTTATTAGTAGTAGTGGACCAACTTATGCAACATATTTAGTAAGAATCTGTAAAATATCGTAGAAACACCAAAGAAATTACTCAAATAAACTTTGTATTTTAAAATGTACATTTATTATATCTGTTAAAAATATACTATGCAATATATTTATGTGTTTACATGACGAGAAATAATATTAATATTTGTAAATAGTTTGATAGAAATGCTAAACACACTTAAATATTCATACGAACTTAAATGTGCACATACCCTCGTAATGCCAGTTGTACTCGTATTTAAAAAGATGATTTATATATATATATATATATATATATATATATATATATATACACATATATATATATATATATATATATATATATAAATATATATATATATATATATATATTACTTTTAGTTTCTTTACTTCACTTGTATTGCACTAAATTATTTTTGATCCTTTAACTTTATTGTTTAAATTTTGTTTTAAATTCATTTTTAATGTCTTCAAACCTTGGTAATATATAAAGGTTCCTTGAAGAGTAATATACATTTCGTCATTAGATTTAGTTTTAAAAGAAAGTGATAACTATCTCCATTTTTTGTTCGTACCTGAAAAGAAATAGAAGCAAAACCCTTATGAGATCACTTGTGACAGACAAATGCCCGTCTGTCCGTTTGTAGTAGCTGTTTTTTTCTGAAACCATTTTACATATTAACCTAAAATTTGGCACAATGATAAAAGGTGTCAATCCACACATTCCTTACAAAAAAATCTTACCCATGGTGCAATTTAAAAAAAAATTGCTTTATGGTTTACCGTTTATACTAATCCCCGAGTACACATGCTAACAAAATTATATGTAAGTAATATGTCAATACAATTTTATACAATAATTTAAATGACCTTTACCTGACAAGGGCTTTATTATTTATTTAAGAGTCTTAAATATTCGTCTATGAATAAACAATAGTTAATAATTTCCCACACGTAAATGCAATAAGTGTAAATAAAATGTATTTAACAAATAATTTAAAAATTTGCAAATACATTATGACAGACATCAAATTTATAAGCTAAATTCTACATTAAAAGTATAAACTTGGTGGCAAAGGTTTAAGATTAGCAAGATCAAATAATTATTTACAAAATATGCCCGTAGTTTTGGTATTATTCAAATTTCTTTAATGCCAATGTAAAAGAAAAACGATTAGGCCCTGAAATTTCACTTTCAAGATTTAGTCTACATTATAAGAGAATTATTTACAAAAAGCAAAAATTACTTTACTTTGTACCAATTATTATTCACATTGTCGAACACAGTACAGAAAGTCACAAATTACAATTACATACTAAGCTAAATTAAGAAATCACTTCAAGAAAAGAATTAATCTTCAACAAAAGATGATTATATGAGATTGGGTATGTAAAAAACAAATATGTGAAGATAATACTAGTGCGAGATGAAACAAAAATGAAATATTTCAAAATATCAAAAATGAAATGAACTAGTAAGTTCGTAATTTATTTGTTACTGAAAATAGTCTCCGTAGCACTTTATGCATTGCTTCAATCAATAGAATCGCTGAGATAAGCGATCGGAATATTCCTCCTTAAGCGTCTCTTCTGCGGCCTTCTTGAAATAAGTCACCACTGCTTCGGTGTTCTGCAATCGTATTCCTTGTAGTGTGTTTTACATTTATGGGAATAGATAGAGATTTCAGGACGGGTATAATTTCTATACCCGACGTAGTCAAATATTCGGTCGTTTGTATGGACAATTCGAATACAGCATTGGCTAAAATTGGTGCAGAAATTGGTGCAAAAACCTCGTCGTGATAATAGCGAGAAAATTACTTTCAAACATTTTCCAAAGTCGTAGGAAAACAATTGCCAGTGAATGCGGTAACTTTTATTTTAAATTTCAAAACCGAGGTTGCATAACGAGAACGAGATGACCATCTTTTTTCTAACACTTCCTTCTTTTTCACCTATGTGGGTATATCTTCAAAACGTGACGCCCACTATCTCTTAGTTTCCAGTTTGAACCAGTATATCTAGCTTTTGTTACCCATATAGAAAATATCATTTGAATGATTTCCGTCGAATTTTTGTACCATTTCGCGACACCGATCAATACGATGGTGTTTTGTAGCGTTTGTCAAATCACGAGACAAATCATACCTTTCCGACGCCTAAATGTGCACCTAGAGTTTTCTGTACTTGTACTTCTAAACTATCCTGAATCTCCTAGTATGTCATAAAACAATTTATATTGAAAACATTTACAATTTACACTGAAAAAAACCTTGCATGCAAGTTTTAAAAGGTAAAAATAGAACATTATAAGCTATCCTATTCCTAATACCATCTTTTAATCGCCACCCTTATTAGTCACTCTCCCGAAGTGCCTTTCTTTTTTTGCATTCTTTTCTTCTATTCGATTTCATCTAATAATCGAAAATATCTCACATCAAGTAATTCTGGAAGTAAGCAATCCATGTAAAAAGATACCAATTTATCTAATAGTATTGATTTCCGAAATTTATTTTCACTTTTGATTAAATGAATTTTTTAAGAACACATGGTACTTACGCGACCAAAACCTTCCTTGTGATTCGGGCTATCAGACCCAAATTGCAGTATGTTTAATAAAAAAATAGACATAATTAGAAAAATATCTAAGGTGTCATAATTAGAAAAATATGTCAAGAAAATTTTCGTCCATATTTTTTAAATTAATAAGGAAATATCATAGAATACGCTCAAACTTGTCTGTGGCTTCGGGCAAGCTTGTGCTTCTTATAAACGTATTATGTTAAAAATATTTTGATATTATCGAAGCTTTTGAGGTAATCAAAATATAAACGAAAACGAAAATCTTTAATATTCCATTGATTTTTTTCACAATTGACGTAAATTCCCTGAAAAATTAATTTTTCAGAGGGAAATTGTTATGTAACGATGTGTGGGTTGGATGATTTCGCCGCTCGCGTATTTCTTATACACGCGCTGATAATCCATTTGTTCCTTAGTGGCCGCGGGCTTTCGAAATGGCAGTGTTGTCATTTTTCTCCGCGCTCACGTTATTTATATTTCGTAATATTGAATCACGCACGGTAATATTTATTTCGCAATGGTAGGTGTAAATTTTATTGAATGATATAACTCTAGATGGTTTAATATGAAAAAAGTAGATTCTAGACAAAAGTGAGATTTATTTTTTTAGCTATCATACTTTTATCGGCTTTTCTAATAGTAGATGTGAGGTCTGTGAGTGTAATAACCTGGTCATGTCCACCGGGTAGGAAAGCCACCGTGGGTCCTTTATTTATTTATACATATGACGGACTTATTGCTACGAGAGCAATCTTACAGCCAACCATAAAACCAGTCCAGCTCCGCTCGACGAACGGCCGGGAATCGAACTCGGGTCTCCGCGGTGCGCCGCGTCTTCACAGGCCGTATGGCTTGTGATCAACCCAATACACCACGGCGACGACATCTTTACCATGGACTTTACCATTGACTTTCCTGATAACCATTAACTTTTCTAAGTTATCTGATTCCCTGCGTGTAGTATATCGAAAGTAGCTGAGGCTTTTTTGATAGCATTCGGTAAACAGAGTGGTTTTGATTCTGAGTTGTTTTCGAATCAATATGTTCGTTGTTCTGGCCATCCAAGATATGCGCAGCATTCATCTCCAACACCACATTTCGAATGCATCTATCTTCTTGTATGAGTCGTGATAACCGATGATATTATCACGACTTAAAACCGTATACGGAAATCGAGAGAGGAAAATCGAGACTAATGTTTTTACTATCCTCATTTTGATATTATCTATTTTGCCATAATGGCGTTAGTTTGCTTATAGCAAATTTGGCCATTTGTGTTCATCTTTGAATTTCTCTATCCCTTCCTCCCTGATCAGTGAGTAGTTATCCCATATTTACAAACTCGCTGAAAAACTGTAGGTCAGAGACTACTCGTTTGGTATTTGCCACCGCAAATATGACTTAAATCTCTCATTGACTATGTACAGCATAATTTTACTGGCATGAGATATCAAGACCACAGTGCTATAGTTTCCGCATGCTCGAGTGGATCCTTTCTGCGAGGTACGAATAGAGACTCCCCCCTTTCTGGAGACCATTTACATGTCTACCAGATTACGTTACAAAGGCCAAGCAAGATTCTAACACCTTCGTTGCCCAGGTTTTTCAGCCGTTTGGCGGATACTCTAACTTTCCAGGCTGATTTGTTGTATTATGGTTTGCCAAGTAAGTAATAATAGTTCAATTATAGTATATAGTCTCGATAGCACGTTCTCATTTTTCATATCAAATAAAGAAAAAAATAACAATCTTTTTTATTTTTAGTATTACGATGATCGGTCAAAAACAAAACGATTTGGTTAATAGTCGGCAAGCCTGAAGCTTTAAGAAGATCTAAATTTATTTTAGGTAAAAAGTTGGAATTGAAAATGACTTGCACGTTGTATTTTTCGTTCAATTAAAGTGGCACCTCTTACAGTCATGTTTCGTAACTACAGTATCCCCGCCATCTGGCCGACGACACCCTACCAAATTGATTTATTCTTTCCTTATGACGTTACCTGTAGGCTTATGTATTTACACTAATATTATCAAGAGGAACAGTTCATGAGTTTGTATATCTGGAATAATTCCAGAAATAATTTTTAATTACTTTAAGGGCAATATTTACTTTTAAGATATTGTCTATTAATTACACCTAATTATAAAGAAAAACATGAAAATATGGGCAAATAGATATTCTGAGTAATCTCAAATCGTAAGTAAGTATAATAAGTAGTTAGTATAATAAAGTTGCTTGCTTTTTTAGTACGTGGTGGGGTATAAATGGAGTTATTCATTGGAAATTCTTTCGAGCTAACATTGCAATTACTGCTAAGATTTATTGTGAACAATTGAGCAAAATCATCGTTACACTTCCTTTAAACCAAAGTAAGGTTTATTTTTTAAATGATAATGCGCGACCCCACTTAGCAAAAGTAACTCTCTCTCTAAAAGTACATGTAACAAGTTGACAAGTTTGTTTGTGTACAGAGATGGCGGGTTTATAAGTTGCCAATCTGTCATATATATATACACATATATATATATATATATATATATATATATATATATATATATATATATACCTATATATATATATATATATATATTTACATACATATATGGACATGTAAACAGTTAACTGTGAATTTTCAGAATAATATTCGAATCAAGTTAGAAATGTGAAGCACCGCATTAGCAGGAACAATTTATACTCGAAAACAAATAGCAAAGACTTTTAAAATTATCATAATTTTTCATTATCCTAATATCATAGTAAAGCTCAATCTAAATCGTAAACTCAAAAAAATTAGCACTTTAAAACTGTCTGTGCCTTGTAATTCGTATAAAACTTTTTTTATTAAGCAATGTGTACATTTTTTATTATTCCTATATTTTATTCAGTATTGCATGTTATTTTATTTATAAATCGTTTATTCATAATAACTTAATTAGACCATATTGATTGATAGGAATCGGATTGAAAATTAAAAATAATTTCAAATGTTTTTCTATTTTTTTTAGATATTATATGATACCAACACCTGACAATAAATAATTCGCCATTTGCTTTGTTTTGAAATTTCTTAATTATCCCAGTTATTATAAGGGATCTTTAAAATACTATTACTTTTATTTACCAGCTTACACGAGCGTTCAGTTCGTTAGCAAAAGTATGGCCATCTAAAGTAATGAATCTAACTACGTGGATGATGTTCAAAACATTTCAAAAATGCAAGTAATACGTGACATATTACTTGCAAAGGAAAATTAACAAAATTTACTAATATTATACTTACGAGTAGCTCTACCCTATAAGACACATCCATAATGTCATTCGGCGGCATTGCTATGATTGTGCTAACAGCCACTTACAAACTGTGAATTTTACTATTTCCATGCTGAAGCAATTTTATATAAGTAATTATATCATTTCTATATGAACCTAATACAGCTTTCCCGGCAAAAGTTTTATACAATATTTTTTCTTTAATAAATATTCACTTTTATCTAATATCGACAGGTATTAGTGAAAATATAAACAAGGAAACCAGTTTAAATATACTACAGGAACTTACATGTCTTTTCTTTTCAATATATTATGGAAATATTAGCTTCACATCAAACTTCATAAGATTAATGTTATAGACAAACAGATGGGCGCTTTTATGATCTTACAAGGGTTGATGTAGAGAACCCTCAAAAATATTGTTATAAGTTTACTACGTGAAATTTTCTATGGAAAATACAGTTTAAGTACACGAAATGATATATACACCCACTAAAGAACCCATTATCTTTTATTAAGATTATATTTATTTAAATATATTACTACAGTTTGGTAAATAACTTTACAATTGGTAAGAAGGATGAAAAGTTTAATACCATGGTTTATTAAATATTAAGTATATTAATAGTTTTAATTTAGTTTGCTAATGATACATTTCTTGGTGATTACATGTTCGTTAGTAATGAGAGATTAGGTAAAAATGCAAAATTATAAAGGTATTGTGAAAAAAGAAGCAAATAAGAAGTTATAAATACAGCTGAAAACTATTTGCAAGAGTTGTTACCTATTAGATCATAGTATATTATGAATATCAGTAACACTTTGAATATGGCCATTTTGCACTATCAGTAAAAAAAGTGCAAAATGGCCAATGGCCATATCGCGCTCGAATGTCTCACACACTTTATGGAAATAAAATATTTTTATTTAATAATTTCTAGAAAATGATATTAGGATGGTTGTCTGTCATAAAAACTCGTGCTATTTTATTGTTTTTATAATTTATTTCCTATGTTCTTAACATTTTAACAAAATGAGTTTTTCTCCAGAAAAACTCATAACTTAATGAGAGTTGTTCTTCAGATGACGATAATTGATTTGTTTACTAATTACTTTAGTATTTTCATCCCGAAAATATCGAAAAATCATGTGAAGTCATTTGAATAAATAATTTTCGACAATAATTGGTTTTAGTGTATTTTTTCAATACACTATTTTATATACAGAAAATAACATTTTTTGTGAATTTGCAGAAGGGTTCACTTACATAAATCCAGTTTTGAGAAATTATAGCGGAGGATTTTTTTATTTATAATTCATTATTATTATTTATTTGATTTGTTGATTTTGCATATATGATGAGGAAAATTAATGTTAAATATCACATTTTGCTTAACTTGACAATTTTTTAAATAATTGCATTTATTATTTTTGCCGTCCGTGATAGGTTCGCGGTTCGTCACGTTTTTTAAATTTATCACAACGTCTTTAAGTCAGTGATACATTTATTAGATAAAACTTTGCGTGATTTAAAATGTAGTTGTGCAAAAGTATTATTTTCGGAACAAGTAATAATAATTATCAATTAAAAACTTTACCACCCATTTCTTGGCACATACCCGTATGTGTCAATGAAAAAAATTATTGGGTAAAAAAATTAGCGGATATTATTAATACTATTTATTAAGAAAATTAATCAACGTATTATTTTTTATTCGTTTAATTTCATTTGACTTTTTTGGGAAGAATCTACAATTGGCTGGCTTTATACAGCTTACACGGTTTTTAAACATGAACTCAATAATGAGAATTGCTTACTCGTTACTTGTCATGACGAGCATTAGCTTTTTTGGTACGAAAGTGAATCGCGCGTTTTGCATGACTTGTTCACTTAAAATTATTTGAGTAAGGAAGCAATCCATGGAGGCAAGGAGAATGATAAGCTATGAGTAAACAATGAGTGGCTTCACAAGAGAAAGATATATTGTTTTTGACCCTATCTCATTTTCTCGCTATGTTTCTCTGTCCGTTCAGAGTGAAAGATCTTTCAAAGAAATTAGAACTTCTTACTTATATCTGTAATATGTTTAGTATTAGTACTTAATAATATTAAGCAAAAGTAATACTACGCCTTTATAACAATATTTTTGTAACAATGATTAATACGCGTGGTGAACATACTACGTAGTATTACAAAGCACATGACAGTAAAATAAACTCTTATGTATTACGAGTATATTAGTTGATACATACCACTGGATGCTTCCGCTCCTCAAAAGGAAAAAATGTAGAAGCCTTATAAAATCACCGTTTTTGATATAGTGAAAAATCAACCTAATATACATATATCTCAAGTTTGAATTCAAAATATTTACATGAAAATTTTTTAGGGGACAAATGAAGTACTTTTTTTTAAATTTAATTTATGGGGCCGGGTCATTTCAAAGCGTACGTCAAAAGGTTTAAAAAAAATTCCTCATCAGCTAAGGATTCCAATTCTTCCGGTTTTACAACTTCTTTACTGAAATGATGTACTAGCGATTCCAATAAAAATACTTAAGTTCAACTTTCCAGAAGCACATTAGAAACATTAATTTAAAGTACAAAATTTAGTATCGACTGTGAATTTTAATCATGAATCGAGCATATTATTGATGCATATATTATTAATGATTCGGCGTCAATTACAATAACAATGGATATATATTCATTAGATAAGTTTAGAAATTAGGCAAAGTACTTTTTATTATTTTATCGAGGTCTGCATTTTAAATTAAACTTGTTTTTCAGTGAGTCAACAAAATCTATACGGTTGTAATTTCAAGATTTGTTAAATTGTAGTTCTTGCTGAACATTCAGTTCAAGGGTTAGCTTTTTTTTCGCTTATGGGGTACAGTTATAGAACTCACATACTCATATCACGTCAACGGAATGAAAGCCCGTCGTAGATATTGACATATGAAGATGAAAGAACAAAACTTGTAAAGTTACAGTTTATCAGTCAGTTCTAGATTTAGAGAATAGACATCAGTATTTTTTTTTCGACAACAATTGCTTAATCAAAAATTAAAACATCTAACGACTGTTATGACCGTAGTTCATTCTTTTTCATAATACATCGCCGTTCTCAAAGACTTCATAGAGAAAGTAATGTACAAATACTGGGGATAATTATTAAAAATATTTATTTAAGTAAAATGTTAAATCGGTATGTAAAAATAATTTAAATACATTTATATTTCTGAAATAAATTTTGTATAGAGTAAATTTCAAAATATAAATTTGAACAATAAAATCTTTGGTTAGCCTTTGTTGCTCATATTATTTTGATAACATGAGAAACAAAGGTTAACCAAATGATTGTCTTTAAATTATGAATGATTTCAAAGCAGCGAATATAGTCGAAAATATTTGTTTGTAATAATTTATTGATTACAAATGGTAGATTAAATTATGGTAAAAAAAAAAATTTTAATTGACCTCTTCAATAAACTTGAAGGAACTTTAAAGAATTTAGCATCCATTTAAAGCGCAATTATTTTAACGATGAAGCCAAAAATCCAACTTATATATATATATATATATATATATATATATATATATATATATATATATATATATATATATATATATATATATATGTATATATATATATGTTTTTATTATTAAACTTGACCCCTTTTTCACATGTATATTTTTGGTACAATGTCAAACCCTTTCGCAAAATTGTAATATACTTAAATTTCCTTCATTTCCTTTCATATTTTATCGTAAAGCTGTATCGTAAAAATTTGCGTGCACAGATCATACATGATCTGTTATTCTTTTAATCAATACGTTTTCTGTTTATGGATAAAGTAGATATAACTTTAATCCCAACACACAATTCATATTTTTTATAATTGTTTCCCTGTTTTTTGCCCAATAACATAACTTTATTTTTAACTGACCTTAGATTTTCGTTTTAAAGTCAAATGCAAGTAGTCTAGATTTTTGGTGAGTAACTGAATGAGTATATCAATATATTTTCTATAAACGTGTTGTATATATGTTAGCCGAATTTGATGATGATTTTTTTCCATGGACCCCAGAATAAAATCAACCTAGGGGAGTTCTATATTAAATCTAATATATTTATGTATACTAAATCTATGTAAAGTTAGGAAACTTTGGCACTTAATTATTTATCTATACTTATAATAAATCTATAGAGAGGTCAATTCTGTACATGAAATATATTTCCAAAATAACTATCAGGGGGTGATTAGGGATCAATACTGATGCCAAAAATGCAACCAGTAGAATTTTTGTCTGTCTGTCTGTATAACCGTTATAGAAACAAAAACTACTCGACGGATTTTAACGAAACTTAATACAATTATTTTTCATACTCCTGAGCTGGTTATAGTATACTTTTCATCACGCTACAATCAATAGGAGCAGAGCAGTGAAGGGAAATGTTGGGAAAACGGGAGAAGTTACTCCATTTTTTAAGCTTCCGTCGCGTGTGCAACCTTAATGGTTAAAGCTACACAGAAATCATGTATAACGGAAATGGTTGACTCACAATAACACGTGTAACTCCCGATAGCTTAGCAGTTCGAAGCTTTCTGCTTATATTTGTCTAATCTTACGTTTATAACGCTCTCAGTCATCCCTACTTAAAAAAGTTAACAGTATTAACTATTCCATAAAAAAGAATCATAGAAATCGATATAGAAACACCAAAGTTATACATGAAATACGCTAATAATAAGCCATCGCGCGTGAATACTGAATCATGCTATAAGGATTATTTTTGCGTTTGAGAATCGGTCGCCGCGGCCGAAGGTATAAAACAGCGGGGTGTCCGAGCGCGAGCTTCATACAATTTTTGCCTGTTGATGCCAATAGACGTTCAGACCGTTCGACCTTATTGACAGACAATACTTAATTGATATTAACAAACCGTGCTTATCAGCGCGACTTTTAGTCTTTGATAATTTATTTTTAGATTCCTTTTGTTGTTATTTTATAAAATAGGTATTAGTGATTTTGATAGTGTTTAAATATTCGTTCAAATTACAAATTATTAATAGTTTACATTTTATTTCTTTTTAGGTGAAGTAGTAGTAGATACGTATAGATTTTTAGATACCGATAGGTGTTTTGGCTAATTTACGTTCACTTTTTTTATATTAGTTTTATTTTCATTTACGTTTTAGCTTTATTTTCATTTGCCTGCATCAATGCCACCTAAAAAACGATTATCTTTATCTCGAAATTCGAGAGAAGCTAAGAGAATGAGAAATAGGCGTTCTCAAGAATCGGCAGAGGAAAGAGCACATCGGTTAAACTCTATGAGAGTTAGTGCCTCAACTTCTCGAACCAATGAAAGCTCTCCCGAGAGAGAGATGCGATTAGCAGCTGACAGAGCAAGACGAGCTACATCACGGGCGTCTCAAAGCTCTTCTCAACGAGAGCTAAGACTTACCATTGACCGAGAACAACATGTGTTATTCCGAGAAGCTGAAACTGCTTCACAACGAGAATTGCGGCTCACAGCTGACCGCGAACGGCATACATTATCTCGCGAGTCCGAAATCTACACTGAGAGAGTATTACGTCTCACAGCTGATCGCGAACGGCATGTACTATCCCGTGAGTCAGAAACCTTCACTGAGAGGGAATTACGGCTTACAGCTGATCGCGAACGTCATATTTTATCTCGAGAATCTGAAACTTTTACTCAATATGAAGACCGTTTGACAAGTGATAGAGTGCACCATAATATTATTCGATCTCTTGAAGATGAACATGAGCATGAACAACGACTAGAGTCGGGACGCGAATATTACAATTCTTTGAGACAAGAACGATTAATAAGTTTGTCAAATGAAAGATTAAGAATTGAAAATATTCGGTCTCTTGAAACGGACGAACAGCGAGAGGCCCGTCTTACTGCAGACAGATTTCGACATAGTCTTAATGACTTAGATGTAAACATAGAAGATCAATCTACGAATTCGGTGGTGTGGTCCGACAAATATAAAAGTGGGTTTTCTTATAACCTCACAATTGATTACAGATCAACTTCTGTAATAGGCGATATGAACGTAGTATGTTCTTTTTGTAATGCTTTAAAGTGGAGTAAGGAGTCGGCTGGTTTCTGTTGTTCTGGAGGTAAAATAAATTTGCTTTCGTTCGAAGACGCACCGAAACCTTTGAAATTACTACTTTTAGGGGAACATGTGCAATCTAAACAGTTCTTAGACAATATTCGCACTAATAATAGTGCGTTTCAAATGACATCCTTTGGTGCTCAACAAATCTCAGAAGGTCCTTTCATGCCTACTTTTAAGATACAAGGTCAGGTTTACCATTTGAAAGGATCCCTTTTGCCTGAAGACCAACCTAAGTTTCTTCAAATATATTTTGTATCCAACTACAACGAACACTCGAATATAAGAAATCAATATTTCCCGAATTTAAATACTGAACTCATTTCACAACTTCGGAACATGTTTCATCAGGTTAATTCGTATGTATGCAGTTTTAAATCGGCATTAGAAGCTTTTCCTCAAGATGGTGATAATAATTATAAAATTGTTATAAATGCCGATAGGCGTCCAACCCAGGAACACCCTGGTCGTTATAACGCTCCATCCACGAATGAAGTTGCTGTAGTATTGGTCGACCAGGAATATGATAGGCGTGATATCGTTATCCTTTCCAGAGACAATCGTTTGCAACGTATTTACGAAACCCACAGGGCTTACGACAGTTTGCAATATCCTTTAATATACTGTCGAGGGGAAGATGGTTATAATTTCGCTTTACACCAAACTGATCCGCGTACAGGCGTACCTAATTATAATAAAAAGATGTCATGCATTCAATTTTATTGTTACCACTTGCAAGTGAGAAGGAATAGATTTGTATACTTTCAACGTTTTCGTGGCTTATTCAATCAGTTTATTGTTGACATGTACGCAAAAATTGAAACCGAAAGATTAGTTTATATACGATCTAATCAAAGGCAGCTGCGCGCTGAAGAATACGTGCACCTTCGCGATGCCATGCAGCAAGATAATTATACGGTGAATATGGGCCGTTTAGTTATTTTATCCTCTTCTTTTACTGGTGGTCCACGCTACATGCACGAACGTACACAAGATGCTTTTTGTTACGTAAGAAAATATGGACGTCCCGACTTATTTATTACTGTAGCTACCAATCCCAAGTGGGATGAAATCACTCGGGAGCTTCTTGAGGGTCAATCACCGCATGACCGCCATGATATTATTGCAAGAGTTTTTCATTTAAAATTAAAATCAATGATAGATCTACTTACCAAAGATAACATTTTTGGTGAAGTATTATGTTATATGTATAGTGTTGAGTGGTAAAAATGCGGCTTACCTCACGCACATATCCTGCTATCCTGTAGAGTCAATAAAATATATTTGTAAGTATATTAACAAGGGCAGTGACCAAGCTACATTTGCGTTGAGAAATGAACGTGATGAAGTTACTAGATTTCAGTCAGGCAGATATATCGGCTCTTCAGAAACTGTGTGGCGGATCTTAAGTTTCAACATTCACGAAAGATATCCACCTGTGACTCATCTGGGTGTTCATCTTGAAGGTGGTCAACGTATATATTTCAACGCCGAAAATATTACAGAACGATTAGAGAACCCTAGACAAACAACTTTATTAGCATTCTTTCGACTTTGACAAACTGATGATTTTGCAAAATCTCTTTTGTATGAAGAAGTTCCATCGTATTATACCTACGATAAGCAACGAGGTGTCTTTAATCGTAGACGCCGTGGCAGGCCTGTAAGTGGCGAGTCAGGTATTTTCAAAGAACATGTTCTTGGTAGAGTGTATACCGTTCATCCAAACAACGCTGAGTGTTTCTATTTGCGATTATTATTACATACAGTGCGAGGACCAATATCATTTATAGATTTGAGAAAAGTAGACGATGTTGTTTATCTGACTTATCATGACGGTCAGCATTGGGATGACGCTTTAGCAGAATCCTGTGTTAGTGATAATCCACGACGGTTACGCCATTTGTTTGTAACATTACTCACATTTTGTAATTTGTCAGATACTGTACAATTATGGGAAAAATATAAAGAAAAAATTGCAGAAGACTTTCTTCGGAATATATCTCACAATAATGAAGGCGCAACTAATGATAATTTTCGTGATCTTGCAATAAATCAGTGCTTATTAGCTCTTCAGGAAGACTTAACAGCAGTAGGCGGTAAATCACTCTGTGAATATGGTTTGCCAACATCAACCTCAGTCGGATAGGTTACCAATAGGGAATATTCCACAGAGATTGGTTACAACTCAATGGAACTGCTGGCAACATTAGAAAACGGTGTCCCAATGATGACTGCAGAACAACGTTCAGTCTATGATCGCGTGTGCGAGAGTGTTCAGAATAATTTGGGAACAATATGGTTTTTGGATGCACCTGGGGGAACTGGGAAAACCTTTTTGACTAAATTAATATTAGCTTATGTTCGAAATCAGCGTAAAATTGCTCTTGCCGTAGCTTCATCAGGTATAGCTGCAACATTGCTACCAGGAGGTAAAACTGCTCACACTATATTTAAAATACCAATTGATTTAGATCGCACGGAAAGTCCAACCTGTAGTATTTCAAGAAATAGCGACAAAGCTAAGGTATTACGTGAGTGTAATTTAATCATATGGGATGAATGTACGATGGCCCATCGAAAAGGAGTAGAAGCAGTAGACAGAACTTTAAGGGATATAAGACAAAATGATCGACCAATGGGCGGTATCACGATTTTATTTTGTGGTGATTTCCGACAAACCTTACCGGTAATACCACGGGGAACCCGAGCTGATGAGGTTAGGGCTTGCCTGAAAAGCTCTTATTTGTGGCGTGATATACAATCGGTGCATTTGACTATAAACATGCGAGTGAGAACTGGAGATAACCCGGATGATCGTCAATTTTCTGATACGTTATTAAAGATTGGTGAAGGTACCTATCCACAATTACACCAAGGAAAACTTATTCTGACGCCTGAGTTATGTTGTATAGTGCAATCCCAACCACATTTTATATCGTCGGTTTACGGTGACGTAACAAATATATTAAATAGGGACAATTGTTGGCTATGCGAAAGATCCATTTTAACTCCTCGCAATGACCAGGCATTTGAGATTAATAACAAAATACTGTCGAATATACAGGGGGAAAGCAAAGTTTATAGTTCAATAAATAGAATGGTTGATGAACAAGAAGCCACTAATTACCCAATAGAATTTTTAAATTCTTTAAATATGCCCGGACTTCCTTCTCATGAAATTTGTTTAAAAATTGGCATTCTGATTATTCTGCTCCTAAATTTAAGACCACCACAACTTTGCAATGGAACTCGGCTAAAAGTAACCCAGATGCAACAAAATATAATCGAGGCTCAAATTTTAACAGGTTGCGGTGCAGGAGAAGCCGTCTTTATTCCCAGAATTCCCATAATACCAAATAATTTTCCATTCCAATTTAAAAGAACGCAATTCCCAGTATCGGTGTGTTAAGCAATAACAATTAATAAGGCTCAAGGGCAGACTTTTCGTGTTGCTGGAGTAGATCTCGGTGTCAGTTGTTTCTCGCATGGTCAGTTGTACGTCGCTCTTTCCCGGGTTAGCAGTTCTAGAAATATTTATGTTCACGTGCCGGACGGGTCAACTTTCAACATAGTTTACCCGGAAGCTTTGCGCTGAAGTATTTTCGTTCTATAGGTACTTAAGCCTCATGTGAACGTGATCTAAACAATATTACCAATGCATTAACTTAATAACACACAAGGAGTTACACGCTGACGGAGTCGCGGGCACAGCTATTAACAATAATATTGTGCGGTTCCGTATTGCGATATTTTTCAACAGTATTGTAGATTGACATATTATATTTCCCTACTAAAATACGAAAGTTAATCTGTCTCTTACATCAAAACCACTGAACCGTGAGGAAGGACATTTCACTTCAAACACTTGTACTATAATTATGTGTAATCCGACAATATGTTATTTTTGTCTACTAGTCCACTAGATTATAAAATAACTAAAGTTTAAATTTTGTTTGAACCATAATTCGGTTTAAATTAAGATCCTATAATCTTTACACTAAATATAAATTTGACAACGTGTGCTAAATATCAGTTGGCCTATTGCAAACTTGGCAAACTGTCAAGTGTCAAAATGAAATCTCACTTATCCGTTTCAAAAAACTAAGTTGTTTAATTCGTTTGTTGCGTACGTAGTAATTGAAATACAAATAATTTTGTTTTAGAATGTATTTAGTATTTATACATACCCAAAATATATGTTCCGTTTCCGTGATAAGTGCCTTCACCGTACTTCCCCGTATCGAACTTTCGCAACTGACGACAATAATTTTCATTTCAATTATCTACGTTGTGCGTCTGGCATTCGACTTTTACTTCCTTCTAAAATGAGTTCACACATTTTGTTCCATGTTTATCGTTATTACTGGTGAAGTATCACCTGATATCACTGAAATGACAGATCCTCCTGTATTGAATTGATCGTAACAAAACTTGGTTGTCCGTAACAAAACTATGTTGGTGATTGTTCATGACAACTTTGGATGTACGTTATTAGGGATATTATAATGACATTTGGCATATTGATACTAAGTTCCATCGGCACTAAAAAACGACATATTCGTAATTTTACTCTATATCACAAATAACAAATCGTTTTGAAGAATAAAATCGCATTAAACAAACAACTGTTATGTCAAACTAAACTTTGAAAAATATTCTAACCACAGGAAATGAGTGTTGCCATATTAAATAATAAATAATCCATAAAGATTCAATTTGAAATAAGCAATTAAAATTAATATTATTTTATTAATAATAAGCGAATAATAATTTGCCTAAATGACAAATGAACAAATATGGTATTAATAGTTATTCCGAGAAGTTTATTTTAAAAATCGATAATAACATTTTTTTTAACCTTTGTATTTGAGGGAATAAAGAATGGATGTTAAAGATTTTTAAATGGCAATAATTTTGATTTACGAAATGTAAAAAATGGCTTCGAAATTAATTTTGTTATCCTTTTGTTTTTTGTATTCTTTTTAGGGTAAAATTATGCAAGTGAAATGGATAGTTAGACAAATCAAATTCATTACCGATAGCTAAGAAGTAATCATGCACTATTGCCACATTTCTTACGTTTATCGGAATATAAGATACAGGCTGATGCATTTTCATGTTAATGACTTGTGACAATTGTTAAATATCGAAGAAAAAGTGGTATTAATTAAAAAAAAATAAATGTATTGCAATCTACTCGTGTATTATTATTAATAATTAAGTCTCAAAGTTTCCTAACTTTACATAGATTTAGTATACATAAATATATTAGATTTAATATAGAACCTAGGGGAGGTTTCATTTTATTCGGGGGTCCATGGAAAAAAATCATCATCAAATTCGGCTAACATATATACAACACGTTTATAGAAAATATATTGACATACTAATTAAGTTACTCATCAAAAATCTAGACTACTTCCATTTGACTTTAAATCAAAAATCTAAGGCCAGTTAAAAATAAAGTTATATTATTGGGCAAAAAATAAGGAAACAATTTTAAAAAATATGAATTGTGTGTTGGGATTAAAATTATATCGACTTTATCCATAAACTGAAAACGTATTGATTAAAAGAATAATAGATAATGTATGATCTGTGCGCGCAAATTTTTATGATACAGCTTTACGATAAAATATGAAAGGAAATGAAGGAAATTTAAGTATATTAAAATTTAATAATCGGAATAACCAGACACAAAGGGTCGACTTATGAAATGCCTGGTCTTTCCGATATGGCGTTGACACGTGCACGCTGAGGATGCAAGACCGCCACAAAATTGACGCGCTGGAAATGTGGTACTGGAGGCGTTTGCTTAGGATCGCATGGACCGCGTACCGAACCAATATATATATAGTATATGTATATATATATATATATATATATATATATATGTATATATATTATAGCTTTGAAAAAAACCAAGAAATTGAGAAGTCCATTTCAAAAGCATTTTCATTTGTTGACATGGGAATTGAATTTGTTTTCTGAGAATAAATGAAAATGAGAATGATTACCAATTTAGAATATGTGTAATCACACCATATTGGAGAGATGTACAACCATGAAAGGCAGAAATATTAAACTATTTAGTGAGGCTCTATTATAATAACTTTTTTCTTCTCGTCTTAAACAAATGTTTATCAATTGTAAACCCTATCTTTTAGTTTTGTATCGAAACAGCGTAAACTTATTTTTACCCATGAAGATTAACGACAGTTTTTTTGCAAAAAAGTGTTTCTTTGTGAAAGGAAAATATAAATGATACTAAAGAAGTCCAACTGACGTAAAATTTTTACGAATTGAGTACCGCAGAGGAAGAGAAGAAACAATTACATACAATGTAGAAAAACATACTAAAATATTATTTAATAATGAAATATTGAATAATTAAGAGCAGATAAATACAAACGTGTGATTCTCCCTTTCCACTTTCAATCTATCCACAGAGCAATCTTTTAACGTATTTTTTTAAAAGCGTGTTTTTTTTAGTTTTTTAAACTACTAATTTATTTGTTCTATAACGCAGTAAAAATGTTTGAATTGCATGTGTTGACGACACAAACATGATGTGTTTTTGCCACTTGAATCGTTTGTACAAAATACAAATTCATTCTGTTTGTGTTGTATTTCTTAAAGTCGCATTTAATATATAATCAATATAGTACAGATAGTCGAGACTAAAAAAAAGTTGTGTGAAAAATGAAATTACTTATTAGTGAAGAATATGTTAACCACGTGCATAACAATACTAACCACGACAGACCTTACCATAAACCTAAGTAGTACTCCTAATTTTAACTACTATTTTTAACCAATTTCAAATTTCTTACACTTCAAATACAGATAAGAGAAACGTTCTGCTATTTATTTGATAAGCTTGCGTATAATGTCAAGAGATACATAAGGCAATAAGTAAATTCGATTGTGGTATCTACATACACCTATAGATTACAATAATTTGCACACAATCTTTTAAATTAAATCATACTTCGAAACATAATAACGCTATCGAAAGAAAATAAAATCAATGGCACAATTATTTTTCTTCGTACTTTTGTAAATTTGAGACTCACATGGGAGCGGAAAACGAATATAAAATGTAATCTGAATGGGATTTAGCTGAAAATGAAAACATAATTTATAAAACTGCAGTTCTCTGTTATAATTTATATAGATTAAGAATGATGGCTTGAGGAATCACATTTTAAAACATTATCACTATAGGTCTCTGAATTTGTGGTACCGCATTTTTTTTTAAAAATTAGAGATGGTCGCATAGATTACCATTTATAGCAGACGACTAAAATTATCTAAATTAATCTGTTACCGGATCAGTTAAAGGTTCCGTCGTTCAATAACGGAGCCTGAAAATAAATTAGGAAAACATTCAAAATTAAAAAAAACCTAACATATCACGTTCCAACTTATTTATTTGTCATAATGAGTATTTCCTAAACAAATTTTACTGAACCAGATCAGAATTTTATTTTGAGACCTGTAGGTGAGCGATGAAACTTCTTTATACTTGAATGTGATAGATGAAGCCTAAAGATAGATAAGAGAACCCATATGCCCAAAACCACTATTTAATTTATCTATGTTTTACTAGGGTTAGAGATTCCAACTGATATTTAAGTCACATGTTTTTTCCTAATAATTTACGACGCAGGATTTTCTATCTGTAATTTTCCAGCAATAAACGCCTACGAACGATCTGTTTTATATAAAATTACCCATTTTTATCGTAAAAAGTTATTGAAAATGAGTAGTAAATATGTCGTTCTATATAGCTATGGCAATTTAAAAATTTTGCGATTGTTATCTTACTGGGATGATGATTCCGATGGAGATGAAAATAACAGGGATCGGTCTATATATGTTTATGTATAGACCAAGCCCTGTTATTTTCATTTTTTGTAATTCCCGGTATTTCCCGGTGTTTACCGGGTACATTATATGTATGAGTCAATTAATATAATTTTAAAACTAGATTTCGGATTAAGAAAAGTTCTGTTGAATTATTACAATATAATTATAATTATTATAATTTATTACATATAAAATAACAGGTGTCATAATATTGTGTATGTAATAAATTTTAATTGCAAATATCCATTTATTATATAATTTATTACTTTCGTCAATTATAAACGTTATGTTATTACTGGATTGTATTTAATTTAACACTTGAAATAAAGAAAAGCAGAGGTTGATTCCATTTCATTATTACGCAATACTTAAACTGCTTTTCCTTCACTTATTCTTGATTTTCCAATATGAAAATATATAACCGCTACTTAAACATACACGAAACATTTAAATTACATTTAATCGTACATAATTAAAATGTTTCTGTAGAGTTTTCATTTATTTATTTGGTTGGTGTATATCGTTAATTTCGAATTTTCCATATGTATTAACGGAACAGTCGTTTGTGCGTCGGAGGGCATGGATAGAAAGCTATTTACCACTCTCTATAGACAGTTAAAATATCAAAATAATTATGGGAAGTAAACTATGAATAGATAGAAAGTCATCAACTATTTTAGGTAGCTATCTATATCAACGAACAGATATAATATAGATTTTGGCCCTTAGCTAATAATAAGACATAAGCAACATCATTAGTTCAAAGCGGACTTGTTTTCATATCAAGCTAATAAAAATACATGAGTGAAAAATGAAGAAGGATTATAGATAATAAACATTGAAAAAACGAAGTAAAGAAAATGTACCTCTTCATGCTATGATTTTATTTAACCTAATATACTATGAGCTAAAATCATAAAATAATTTATAACGATTTTTCCGTCTGGTTGATTTACCCAATACGAAATGCTTTAAAAAGTAGACACAAAAATTTAAATCTTTTTTAAAGATGTATCTATTAAAAAAAATTCCAATAAAATGTGCTTTATAAAAAAAAAGAAATTCAAAGTTAAAAAATATTATACTAAAATTCTATAAATGCTTAATGTAAAATATTTTTAAATAATTTCACAGCAGAGAATACTCAACCGGATGTAGAACCATTACCAGAATTTAAACATATGCATATACATATATCATTTCAAATAAAATTGCGGACCACTAATAGATTAATATATGTCAATAACCACTCCATATATTATTAACGTCTTACTTCTTCTGGGAAATAAATAACTAACCCTAGTTAATTAAAAATGGATAGAGAAAGTAAAGTAACAAAAAGAGAAAGGATAATAATGAAGAAGAAGATCCCGCACAGCCAGTTATTGCAGGAATATTAATTATAACACAAAAGGGGCATCATCTTCAACGACGAATAATAAAAAGCAAATGCGCAATAAATATATTTTTGCTCAGGTTTTCGTTATGTATTAAACTTCAGGCCAACTCCTCAGAATTTAGAGCTATAATTAAAATCTCAGATCGCAGAAGTAATTATCATTTATGATAACGTTATACTATTTTTTACATTATTTACCTAGTTTTTGACAGATACCTATATAAAGATATCCTGAATATAAGTAGTAGTTTTTTCTTTTGTTAAGGAGCCATCACACAAATCATGTCGTTACAGGCGTAATAAGTTGCATAATTAATCGGTTGCATAATTAATCGGTCTTCGAATTTGCGAAGAATCGCAAATTTGGGCCCATTTTGAGATGATTAAACTCAGATATTACGCTATTTCTTAATAAAAAATTACATTCAGTGTAAATATAATAATATAGCTAACTTTAAAATTAGGTTGCAAAATTTCAATACCTTTTATTTTTATTTCATAAATACAAATTCAAGTTATCTAAAATTATGCACCAAACTCCCGTATAAAAATGTATGAAAACATCAAACGAAATTGATAAAACATTCACCGTAATTCAAAACTAATCAGTCTACTGCCAACTCTCGCATATTATGGAAAAAATTCTGTTTCCCAGTAAATTGCAAAAAATGTACTCATAGTTTTTAAACTACAAACTTTTATAATTTCATATTTAATTTCATTTTTGAAAGTCTATTCGCTCGTTGAGTACAGTGACACCGATCGAACTTTCTTGTAATAATAAATACCATCAAATTCCTGTCGTTAAAAGCTACGAGACTAATAACGCGTTAATAATGGTTAAGCATATCTGTATGTGTTTGTCGTGGATTTGTTTTATCTTTGACATGATCGAACTAGTGATGGTGCATGCGCGTGATTGTTGCGAATTAGCATTGTGTAAAGTTAGAAATTAATGTAGCGTGAAAACTCGTTTAGCTAGTATGTTAACTCGGGTGACATTATGAAGAGCTTGCTTAGACTCAAAGTGAGACTATAAAAATATTCGGTAGAATACAAGTAAACATCAGTATTAAATGAACATTACAAAAATATTAAAGATGTCCTCTCATAAGAATCGTAAATATGCGCAGTATTATAGAATATGCAAATCAGAGTAAAGCTCAGACCGGCCGAAAAAATGTCCAGGGCCACGCAATTGAGAGAGCTACAACCGCGTTAAAAAGAAAATGACAAAACGATGCAAAGCGATTCCGTAGCTGGCCCATCGTGCCAAAGCGTTCAGCGACGACCTCATTATACTACTCTGTGTTTCCGCTGTATAAAAGAGATTTGTAATTAAATTACATATTAACACAGAACCCTTATTATGATTTTATTCCGACGTTTTCACCAAAAATCTACGGCGCAGAACCGAACTACGTCTTTCGGTTTCTTTTTAACAAATGGTTCACTTAAAATAAAATAACGGTTCATCAATAAAAGCAAAGATGAGAAATATATTAAAGCTACATATACGAAATTGATAATAATGACTAAATAAAATTCTATTTTAATTTTTTAGGTTAGTAGATTCTAAATAAGTTATTTAAATATTTTTTTTGGTTTACACTTTTTTTCAGATGTAATAAGTATATTAGACTCGTGGTGGGCTTTAAAAACAAACTGGCATATTTTTGTTTATAATTTAAAAATTAATAAAATATGTTATTAATTTTGTTATTTGGAAATTTATTTCAGGAAAATGTTACTGGAACTTTCCAAAAAAATTCCTCTACCTGTTAACACAGTTTTTACGCATCGTTCCTGATTTTATATATTACATTGCGCTTCAATATTTTGTTCTGACAATTTAATATAAAATAGTATTTCATTACGATCTAAATTAATAAACATTTGGAAATAGCAGGGTTCTATTATTCTTGTGACGCTTCATAGAGTGGAATTTTATCATGTTCAGTTGTTTGTAACTATTGTAATTGTTTTATTGATTTAATTAATATAATTAGTTGTAATGATGTTCGTAAATTAGTAGTCATCGAATGCAATATACTCATCTAAATGGCACATTAAAGTACTATATCAGATAAACGTTTTTATTCTTTCAGTATTTGATGTCTATCTTTATCCATGGTGGATATATGTGGTCGAAAAATTATAGATTTTTTTTCCTTTCTGGAATTATTTCTGTGCATTTCTGTACAACTAGAATTTATTTCTGTGCACCCAGGCATGAGTTGCAAATTGACAAACATCTTTATTATTTGTAATATAGCGAAAGGGTTCACTTCGATATTTAATTTGAAATGCCTTTCATATGGTACAAACTTTACTTTGAAACGTTCATATGATAACGAGGAAAGAATAAATGTCAACCAAGCCGTATCGTCAGGTTTTATGCCCGTTGACTCCGGATTTAATCATTCAGAAACCGTATCAGATCCCTCGGACATTCAAAAAATATCTTAGCAACTTTACATCTTCGTAATCACTTTCATTTCTAATCACAATTGTATATTTTTAAACGGTTTTATCATATTTTTTGTCCTGAAAAATTGTGAGTAATAAAATTGGTCTTCTGTATTTACACCTTATTTCAAAAAAATTAAATTAGGCTTACACTTATAATAATACAAGTAATAAGTGTATATCATTAATATAGTATAAAACATTAATGTTCACTAAGTTTGGTCTACAATTTGCTTATATTCGTATATTTTTTTTCGTTAATTTTGGTATTACGGAAAGAATTCTATGTTTTATAGTGAATTTTTAGCAAGCTACTTATTCACAATATTCAAATTGTTTTATGTTATGTTTAAAAACTAATCGCTCGTCAATAAAATTCAAGATTCGAAATATAATAAATCTAAAAAAAACAAAATAAGAAGAAATTATTAAATCAAATTCCATTTTAAGTCTCTATTGGTTTGTTCTCTTCTTTAGCTTAGTGGCAATACTAAGTTAATTATTTACATATTATACAATATTTACATATTATATAAATAAATATATTAGGCAATTCAGACACTATAATATTATTTTTAAAAATACGCACGTGATGAGTATTATAATATAGATGTAAAATACTTATGATTTATAATTCTAATGAATTTATAGGTTTAATACATCGTGTTGAGTAAAATTTAAAAATTATTAAAATAGGTAAAAATTTTAATTTATTGGAAACATCATATTATGATGTTATCATATTTATTCACGTAATATAGTTAAAGTTGAATATATGCTATTGTGAACGGCTATTAATTTCACGGTTCGAACTTAGAAGTAATAATTATTAATTTTAAATAAAAAATAAATATATTTGTAACGATATCCTATTTGGTGCTTCTCTTGAGATCTTTTGTGATCTATTTGAGAACTACATTAATTGCATTCCATATTTTTGTTCACCAGATATTCGAGCAATGCGGAATAATGAGAATTTTTAATACCTATTTTCCCCCAAATTTAATAATAATATGTCAATTATTATTTTATTTTCCTCGCATTCGTCACAATTATATGTCAATAATTATACTAAATACATTACATACCATACAGTCTATGAAAAGCTGGATACTATAATATATAGTTTTGCGTGAATCTAAAAAAAATGAACGTTTTTTGCAACAAAGAAACAGAATTTTATTTGAAAATTGTCAAGTTGTGAATAGTTGCAATTTTTATCAAACGGTTTATGGGATACAGTTCTAAAGACAAACTTTATGTTAACCAAATTACAATACCGTTATAATTATTTCAGCCTATTTTTTATAATTTTTGGCAAATATACGTATGCCAGAAAACGTTTGAGAGCAAGGGTGTATGTAACAAATTGAAATACATACTATTTAAAATAAGGTTAACATTATTATATAGTGCAATTTTAAGTCTTTTACGATTTAGTAACTTTTTATTATTGTGTAATACTGACAATTTTTTTAGCGAATAATATGAGTTACGAAGTAAAAACGCAAAAAAGGGATTATTTCCTTCATTGCTTTTAGAAAATGTTTGAGAAGTAAGCAATATTCAAAACGGCCAATATCGAACAGAAATAACATATCAACTATTTGAACTTGTTATCTTTTCATGAAGCTTTGATTTATTGAAGCTTGAATTATTTTTACGCATAATTACCTATTAACTATATTTACTGCGAAGCGATCGCCTTAAATTAATTCATTCTAACGATATATGAAACAGTAAGGGAACCTTTAATTAATTTCAAATTAATTTATAAGATATCCGTCATATTTACAGTAACGAGTACATACCCGATATTTATTTGTGGCTGCCAATCCGGATTACGTACCGCTTTATATGGCTATACGGATATCCGGCACATTGCCAATAGCAAGCTAAAATTTTTTTAATATACAAAATGAAATCTCGCACGTAAAATATTGAAATAAATAATTAATTGTCACAAAGAATCAAGATATTGTTATCTATTTTGTTTCAAATATTTATATCGTGCAGCGTTGCGAACGCTTAATTTAATACAACTTTTATTATTAGTAATTACACCAAACTCATTAAATATAAGTCATGTATCCTTACTGTCATAAAATTTAACGCAATAAAAATATTTAGTTACTTATATTTAAAATAATAATTTAAGTATTTCTACTCACCACAGAATATATTACATCTATACCTCAAACCATAAAAAGAACTTGGCAAACTTTTCGTTTCGTTAACTACAAGGCTCGTAAAGACAATGGTATTAATCGCATCTATTAAGGAAATCAAATTGCCGTCATTATTAACGCGCCCAATTTGTTTGACTCTTCCTGTGATTACAAAATTCAATCAACAATAACTTGGTTTTGTTGGCCCTTTCCTCCTAATATTTTCTCTTGCAAGAACCCCAAGAATCCTTAGAATTAAAATTTATTACGACCTTTTCCGTACTTATTTTTTTAATACAATCATGATTATCACATCGCGGTATCATCTCAGTATTATGCATTTTATTTTAAAGAAACCAGTCACATTCCGAAATATCGAAATATATCGAAATGTAACATCCGAAACGTAACTTTTTAATAATTTATGAAGAAAAGAGTTCCATTCCAAAACAGAAAACTTTAATAACATATAAATGGCAGCATCTATTTCGGTGCAGCCACATTTCGTCATATTATTGTACAACAGAAAGTATAATTACTGTATACCAAATAAAATTTTAGAAAACACAGTTCTATCTTGAGATGTAACACTACTCTTCAATGAAAATAACTTTAAACTACAAATACACTTACAATCACTTAGTCCTATTTTTAATTGTAATAGTCTTCAAAACAACTAGACCAAACTGAAATGTTTCAACGCTATATATTGTAATATTACTGCAAGGTCTTATTATAGTCATTGAAACTTAATAGTATAAAACTGTATGTTTTTGTAACTGTATGTAAATAAATGAAATAAATGGAACTTCTAGAAGAAACCAAGGATCTCATATTCTAATTGTATGTGCAATACAAGAACAGAGCAGTTGTTAGCGTCACAAAACTGTGGTCCTGTCTCCGACCAATGCAAAATTCATCGATATGTGTGCATCTACCAAGGAATATAAGTAAAAAAGCTGTGTATTTATACAATGATAAACACAGTGCTACAACTATAATTAAAAAAAGCGGGTTTCCCAAAATATACTCATAATTTCAAAAACATATGTATGAACATTAGGTACCAATGCACTACATAAAAATTTCATAAAAATATTATAGATTTTTATGACGTATGTATGTATTACATATACATATTATTAACTCGCAAATATCTTTGCTAATATCCCACCTGAAGATGTTGTAATACAACGAAACCTAGGTCGTGGTAAAGAAATTAAAGAAAGTAGAAATAATACTACATCACGTAGTTTCATTTAATTGTGAATTTCTACAAAATTAACGCCAAATATATTCAAAATCAGTGTTCCCATATAAGCACTCGCAAAAATCTGGCACAGAACTAAAATTAAACAAAATGAACACATTGAAAATTTTTTTCAATGTGTTAATTGTTGTCTTTCTTATCAATCTATTTACAATATGCTTCTTAAAATAACGTGCTTCTTTAGATAATCTGATCTTAACAATCTATTGATTTTGTACAATCTATTAATTGTTTCCAATCTCTTATTATTCAACATTTAAGTTATATTGTACAACATATTGTCAATATTGAAGTAATATTTTTTAATGTCTTGGCCATTCTTGATCCATCTTGTGCAGCAAAAATTGGTGTGAATCGCTTAGGTTGCTATTAGGTCTTTTCAGCTCTAATAAATATCATTCATTCTGCTTTTTTTTAAACTTAAAGAAAACTGTCAAATGGTAAAACGTATTGACAATTCCTGACCTGCCAAATCTGTGTTAATACATGTTAATTTTAGTATTTAATATTAAGTCTGCCCTGCCTCACATGTATTGTGCAATGTTAAGGAAATTATTTTCCTCTTCCTCTCAATCTATTAATATATGTATTATGATTAAATTGCAAATTCAAGAGTATTACACAGACCTCTTTACTCGTTACATGTCTAGCAAACTATATATATATATATATATATATATATATATATATATATATATATATATTTATATATAGTTTGCTTTATATATATATATATATTTCGTTTTTATACAAAGGCCCTTCTTCATTTTGATTTTACATGTTAAAATGTTGTGAGGTTCAAAAACTTTATTTATATAATCTATATTTTATTTATAAAAATTGTTAAGAATTGTATTCTCTAAAATATTTCAAACTTACAACACGTACCTACCACATATTTTAAAACTCACTCTTTAAACTGTATTTACAAAGAAGTGGGCAAACCCCACAGCGCCTAATATCTGTATAGATCGAAAGACCAATATAAACATGTATCGTATTATATTGTCTTCGCTAGTTTTATTGTTCATTATGTGCAATAAAATGTTTTACAAAAAACTGAACATCCCAAAAGAAGGTCAAGTAGCTGCCCCACCAGGATAGTTTAAGATATTTTAGCCAAGAAGATAAATTTATTTTATGCGTCAATGTTTTTTGTAAATCTAACAAAATTTGTAAATAGCACTTTTATATTCAAAATCTGTGTATATTCAAAAATAAGTCGCTAGTCTAATAATAATTAGATATAGGTAGTTCACCTATCCGCCTCGTAATAAAAAATAACAAATACTGGTTAGCATAGTTCAGATAAAGGGTGTAGGAACTACCTCAGTCATTTAAACACAAGAATAACTGCAGCTTACTTTTGACACATAATTTTTGTCATTTTTGTTTTTCAAAAAAAAGAAAATTTTCGGTTGAGAAATATTGAACATTTATTTATAATTTTACGAAACAAAAATTTACGTATAAAAAAGTACTTTATTGTTATTAAAAAATGTTAGTTATGTTATTCAAAAGTCTTAATTCGTCAAGGAGCGGCGAACTATAATAAAATAAGTATTCTTGCCCATGAACTAAAATTCCCAAGACTAATGACTGATCATGTAAAAAAAAAATTATTAATAGCCATACATTACCATTTCTGTTCTTTGCAACTATAAAAAAATAGTTCTTCCACAAAAGTATTCCTAATACAAATAATAAAAATGAACAAAACAAAATTATTGTATCTTTTTTTTTATAACTACTAAAACATAAGGTCCGGAAGTTAATATTTCACCTAATTTTTTCGAATTATGGTTCAAGTAGGGAAGAAAAACTATACATACAAATATCTTAGTTATTCGACAAATATATTTAATTATTTCTACACTAATTTTAGAAAATTTAATTTCAAGAAGAAGTCATGAGAATACCCGAAAATTTGAATAGTTGAAATAAATTGATCGCATAAAACATTTCACAAAATTGTTGGCTTTGCCCCCGTAACCCGAAAATTTTAATTTAAAAAAATAGGTAACTATCCTTGAATATGTTCAAAGTCAACCTCTCTGAGAGAAATTAACATCAGTAGCTTTCTTTACTTAGCAGCCTGACTTTTACAGCTTTGCTTTGATCATTCGGAAATTTGTACATACTGAAACAAGTTGAAATAGCAAATAATATAAACATATATTAAGTTGTGGATAATATCGGTGTTTATTTTCAATATTATTAAGCTGTTATAGATATAAACCTACCACTAATGTTTATATTTAGGCTACTAATGATAACTTCTTACGTAAACTATTTGAATAAGTACATATAATAGTATCAGATTTGCGGCGACTAATAAATGTAAATATTCTCAAGTTGTCAGTCAAATATATAAAACATATAAAATATATAAAAACTAAAATGATAAGTTTATCACATTATTTATTTGGTAATGTTAGCATACTTTATGACTTTAAATATAGAGTTTAAAACTGAGATTTAAGTAATAGGTTATTATTATTAATTTACAATTGAATATAAAACAGCACCATATTCAAGTCTATCCGTAGGAAAAATAATAAGAATACAATTTACCCATCTTTATGATATTGAAATTCATAAAAAAATACCATAAACATTTTACAACTAGCTCGAATTATGAAGGTACTGTTAATAAAATAATTCAAAAAATAGCATATTTTTGTCAATATTTTTACCTAATTATTTTGTTTAAGGGCAAAGTGATCAACAGGGAATTACATTTTTGATGAAGAACCTCTGCCTTGGCTAAGTTTATTTTGAACTCTCTGTATATGTACCACGACGACTTTGAAAAAAAAATAGATTAGATATTTATCTACATTAGATAAAAATTTCATTTTGTCGGTTTCATACATTTATTTGATAAACGTCGCCTTTTTGCAGTTCATTTCTTAAGGGACAATTTTAGAAAATTTATTATAAAAAATTATAAATTAATTTGAAATGGGAGAAAAGTTGTAAAATGCTAATTTCCTCTCCTTCGATTTAGCAAAATTACAGTTTTACTTCGCGTAATAGTAAAAGGGTAAAAGGAAAATATTTACTCCACAAAAATAGCTCACAATTATCAGTGCCACACTTTATTAAAAGAAGTTGCGTCGCTCGAATAATCCAAATTCATCGTAAGCAATTATAAATATTTTAGTAACATTACAGTAAACTTTGTAAATTTGTACATTTATTTATTAATTCACTCTTATTATGATCCTGGTGATTTAATTCAGTGTTGTGCAAATATGTTTTATTTTATTTTTCTTTTACTCGTGTGGCCGGTTTTACTCATGTGGTTATCCGTTTTTGTTTGCTTTTTATCGCTGCATTTTAAGTTCTTTTAAAATTTTACGTATGTAATAATACACAATGAATATTGATTGATGCTGTAAATGTCGACATTCATAATGCATCCCAAATGAGTATTACGGTCAGAATAGGTGTAAGCAGTTTCAGTAGTTCGAAGTTAACTGTGAGTACATATAAAGCTGCACAGATGTACAAGATCCCAAAAAACCCTTGAGAAATCATCTCAAAAATAGCAGTTAGAGAAAAATACTCGGTTCAGAAACTTTACTGAGTGAAGAAAAAGAAGATGATATAGTAGCAAGAATTCTGAAATAGGAATGTCTGTGACATAAGAATATTTCATCTTTTTCATGAATTTTGTGAAGTTAGTAAAATGAAGCGCCCTGTTAATGAAAGTGACAAACTCGCAGGCGAAGATTAGTTCAAAGCTTTCACGAAAAGTCATCCCGTGATATCTATGACCACTTTGAAAAAATAATATAAGTCTATGATGACTTGGATCTAAAAAAAAAACAAAGCGAGACAATCTAAAACATGGATGAAAAAGGTTGACATCTAACATTTAACAGCCAGAAAAATTTTATGGAAAATTGTTATATACACATACATATACGATGTATATTTTTGAGTATATATGTGTATTAGTATGTTTGTATTTGTTTAATTACATAATCGGACGTAACTAATAATGTAAACTTGTATTCACAAAATGAAAATCGGAACCATTATAAGATTGGTCGCTTGTCTGTTCGTCAGTCGGTCGTAGCCGTTTTTCTCAGAATTCCGCGCTGTAATAAAACATATCACTTCGCACACATCTCAATAGCTTACATTAAAACAAACTCACTTGGAAATTTTATGGAAGGATTACTTTAATTCCAAACTTGTGAAGTATTGTTTGAAAGGTCTTGTTATAAAAGTCTCAAAAACGTCTTTTTCAAAATGTTATGCATAATGTCGTAAAATATAATATAAAAAATTAACTGAAACTGAAATAGTAAATAATTATGTCACCCACCTCTCCTTTTTATTATGAAGAAAAATAAAATTTATGACCCTAAATTGTATATTTAAAAATATTTCCGACAGATATTTTAAAAATGGACACAGGGGGTGGCCATTTCCAAAACTGATTAACCAAAATCATAAAAAACAGGGTTAATAAATCCTAACTGGAAATTAAAAAATCTATAGTGATTATCCTAGATATTACTATTTTTAAGTTATCACCATGTTACTACACCTATCACAGATACAATAGATATATATTGGCATTTTTAATAAATTAATAGAGATATCATTTTAATTTTTATAGCTGCCTAAATATTTACAAAACGCTATATATGTACATATATATATATATATATATATATATATATATATATATATATATATATATATTTATATATATATATATATACATATATTTATATATATATATATATATATATATATATATATATATATATATATATGTATATACACGGAACCCTATGAATGCGAATATATTTACACGTAGTACGCATTATATTTATACTTGAGAGAATTTTATATATTTTATGTGAAATGTGCATATATTTTATATATATATATATGATACCATATTTTTTAAAGATAATCGAGAAGTGACTCTAAGGCAATATCGTTGGTTTCTTGAGATACCTTGTCACGATTCACTAGAAGAACGTGTTTGTTATTTTAAGACATATTTTATTCTAGAGCATATTAATTTACAACAGGCTAGCCAAAAAATTACTAGACCCTTCATTGCAATTTTTATTGTTAGTACTCAAATCAAATATTAAGATTAAAGATATACTATATTGTTTACCTCCAGAGTTTCAACTTTTATCCCTTTTTTAGTTATAATATATAACTAAAAGAGGAATAAAAGTTAGCTAAAAGTCTAGGGTTTTAAAGGCCTAAGGTTTTCAATGCACAGAAAGATCCCAATGAGAATGTGTCCATATCAAAAGACCAAAGAATAGTAGATATTAATTATTTACGAGAACAGTTTTTACATATTCAAGTGGTATCTGTAGTAATTAGTATCTTTTGCGATTTTTGATAATTATTAATATTTTGTTTTTATTTACTCATATCTACAACATCTTATTTTGCTTTTTAATTTACCCCGCGTATTAATAAAATATATTTTACAATGTCTATAAAATTGCAGGTTTTAGACATTTACGGTTCCTTAAGAACTTTTGTAACTTTCTCAAGGAAAAATATTTCCCCAACAATTATTCTATTTTGTTGTCTTTTATGTTGTGTTGGTTTCTAAAGATGACCAATTCCGTCACTACTGCTACCTGTCTAAAGCCGCATGTTGAAGATAAAATCATTTTACACTGTAAATCATTTTACATTCTAATTATCTAGTCTGATCAATGGGTGAAAACCGAATTAAAACTGGAAGAATACTAATATTTTTCATTGTTACATAGAGGTAATTTTGATAATAAAATAAATACAACTGGTTACAAATAAAATATAAAACAAATATTTTTATTTTAGTTATAATATGAAGTAAAAGATCATCATTAAATACACAGGTTTTAAATTTGTCGTACACCGACTATTGTCGAGCGTAATATTTTGTAAATACCTGCTTAATATTTTTCTTTACGATTATATTACTAGAAATTTATTCTCTTTTAAATAGTTACTACAAAGCCGATGGAAAACGAAACTCAGGTAATTTAACCCGGCTAAATGCGCGTAATATTCTTAATTATAATGAGCCAACAGAATCCCGATACACCCTCAGAAATCGTGATTAGATCAAGAATTCATTTGGTTTCGAAGAATTAAAATTGATGATATTACTGAATTGCTTCCTCGTCAAAATTAGCATACTATATAAAAACGTGTATAGTAGACCTAGTCAATTAACTCATACACACCAAATTTCCAAGTATTTTTTCGACAACCACAAATATGGTTTTAAGCACTAATGATAATTTCTTGAAAATCAGGGAGATCATAATTTCCAGGGCAAAATAACAAGAAAGTGTCTAAGATTGACTAGTGGGTAGCAAGATGAAAGATCTATGCAAAATACCGGTTCCTAAACACTTTTTATGGATAGTCCTAAATATTAAATTTATCATAAAATTTCGAAGGCGAAGGCGTACTTATTGTTGTCAACTGACGCGAAAAAAAATTATTAAACTTGTTAATCATTCACAATTTGTCGCAGTCATAACCACTTGCCGTATCTGCATAGTCTGTAGGTTAAGATAGTATTTAATAGGTAATTACTTGAAATACTCCTGGGCTACGATTGGAATATTTTCTAGTATTATCTTTTGACCATAGTAAACCAAGCTAGAGTTCTGTGTTGTTCAATAAAATATCATTTAGACCAGAAATTAATAACATAAGCTAAAAATTTACTTTTCAAATAAATTTTAAAGTAATTTTCGTCACTTAACCACACACTTTATATTTGTTTGCGAATATAGATATTCCTTTTATTAATGTGCTTTTATTAGATCTGTTTGTACGTAACTATGTAACCGAATTTGCAAAATTAAATTTCATGCCTTTATAATTGGTAGTTTTGTGTAGTTCTGATGACAATAAAATAATTTTACAATAAAAGAAAACAAGTTTAAAGCAAGCAAACTAAAAAATTACAGAATTTATAATAAATACTAAACAAAAAATAATGGAATCATCCAATTAAATTTTCATTCATTTCCATATGTCTGAATTATGTCAAATTTTGCACAGATATGAAAAATCGGTGACGATATAATAATTTCGTGAAATTAAAAAAATGCAACCGTAAAACAAAAACCAAAGACTAAAAAAAAGTAAAAATAAATTTATAGTTTTTGAGACTAAAAAAACACTCTCTTAAAAAAGTAGAAACTAATTATTTCTACTTTTTAAAACGTAGAAACTAATTATTTCTACTTTTTAGTAAAGAATGAAGACGACGATTTAATGTTTTCTTTGTCAGTAGGACTTTAGCCATGTTTGTTATTGGACATAATATTTGAATGTATAAGTATGTAGCGCTTTTTCTCAGAAATAAATCATTTTGTTTCTCCGATTAATATTATGTGAACGTAAATGCGTATATTTCGGATAGGTATCAAAACAAAGCACCTGACGCTTTTACACTCTAATATTATACTCAATAACAAAGGTGGCTTACATTAAAGTCTTCACTGAGTAGACGTAGGAAACAGGTTCTATAATTATTGTTTTCCTTTTAATGCAATATTTTATAAAAGTGTGCTTCTTTTTAATTTTTTAAACTATTAATTTATTTTCATAAAACGGTAAATTTGATAATTCTTAGAGAAAACAACCCCGGCAATTAAATGTTATGAGCTAGACTTCAAACAATTTATTTCAACATTTTATGAGTTTCGCTACAAAATATCCTAACCGCTTATTAATATTAAGCGTATAATTTAGTTACGAAATTCTGTTTGAAATTGTTTAGTTAAAATTACTGAAATTAAAAGCTTATTTTACGGTCTTATTTTCTCCCTGTAAAATATACCTGTAAATATTCTTGGATGTTGCTATTGAGATATGTTTAGGTTAATATACTTTATCAATTTGCTTAATTTTAAGCAAATTCGCAAATAAGTAAGCAGACGCAAATAAATAAGCAGACGCACAAAGCGTCAAACGGTTTGTGAGAAGAACGGTTGTGATAGACGTACAGATGATGGGCGGAAGAGACATAAGTAATCTTATAAGACATTTTCTTTTGGGGTAAGGAACCCTAAAAATAAAGAATAAACTTCGACGCATTTGTTTTAAAAAAACAAAGAAGAATCACCTGAAAGAAATTCAATTCAAATCGCCTTAAAGAAATTTCGGATGAAAAATGAATTCTGCATCTAACACGATATTTATCTTGTGTGTAAATCTGTCAATTATAGTGTAGACTATTTTGAAAACGATAGTAATAGATTCTGTGTCTGGTTTCTTTTAAAATACTAGAAGTATCATTGTTGAGTCCGTAGCCCCGCATAAATCAACTTTGGCAGCTAATAGCAAATGAAATACGTATATCAAATAATGTACGTTTTTCACGTAACGTTTTTCACTGGAATATACTGATAAGTATATTCAAGTGAAAAACGTTATTTTCTGTTCAGATCTGATAAAATAAAAATGAACCGGTAGAAATAATATTAAATAAAAATCAAGAGGCAAATTTAAGTAATTTCCTTTTAATATAACGATCTGTGAAACAAAAATGGGAGAGTGTTCGCCAAAGCTCAATATCTAAGGGTAAAAGCAAACTTTAATATGTATATGTGTGTATATATATATATATAAATTTACATATATATATACATACATATATATATATATATATATATATATATATATATATATATATATATAATTCCAGACTCAACAGTGAAAATTTCATCGAAATTCCTTTAACTATTCCTGCAAAATTCTTGAACAAATAGACACACAGGCAAAAAACGAAAATTCCAAAAACAATACTTTCTATATAATATTTTTATGACTTACTTTCCAATATGTTTTTCTAAATACGTTGAATGTACATATATATACATATATAACACAACAGTTGTAAATTTAATTAAGTACGTCCTGTGCATATTGTCATTAGCATATTATTAAAAATTAATTTTAAAAAACTTACTTCCCGTTTTGTCTAAAATGTAGCCGTTGATAGAACTATTTTTTTATATTTGAATAATAAAATTATAAAATATTCCTTGGAAATATTTTTGTTTTTGTCACGTTGGTCGAGGAATGGTTTATTCAGTTGCGCGAGATTCTAATGCGCGAGAGCGATCCTAATAATAGCCGGCCGTGAAAGCAATGCTTGCGGAGTGAGAAAAGTAATATCAGATACTCTGCTCATCTTTAAAAAAAACATATAACACACTGAAAAATAAATAAATTTGTTTAATGAGGTTTGACTCAGCAAGCCATTTCGTGGGCCTTTATGCCAGCATTAACTGATGGTGCACAAATTCGTTATATTTTTTTCCTAAATTCCAAGAAACCCTTTCTAGTATTCGTAAGTCGTATTGGCTATAAATATCATATATCATATCTTTATTTTCCAGAGGAACTGGAAGAAAATTCTTGCTTTCTTTATTAACCAATACCCTTTCGAGGCTCGTTATAATATAAATAAAAGTATCTAACGCTAAATCCATGTAGGCTAAAGAAAATAGAAGAAACTAAAAGTAGAAATTGGGTTTACAGAAATTTATTATAAAACCTGTAGACATGTGTGAAAATTTTATGTAAACTTACAGTAAGAATTTTAATTTAAAAACGATATATATATATATATATATATATATATATATATATATATATATATATATATGTATATATATATATATATATATGTATATATATATATATATATATATATATATATATATATATATATATATATATATTGTATTAATATAATTTCCTTTAATAAAGATTTTATAGCATGTTACATAAAAATGGATTTGAAATTTACACGCACTCAATTTCTTGTATTTATTCATTATATAGTAAAAACAACGCACTTTTCACTTTATTCGGTTAATAAAAGACAGCTAAAAATTTATTAAATATCCTGGCTTATGTTGCAAGTAACTTGACTAATTAGGATATGTATTAACTGTGAATAAATTAGTTTTTAGGATTATTTAGCCGACATGTAACTATTACGAAATAAACGTGCAAAAAATAATTAAAAAATCATGCAAAAATCGTTTTGACTTAAAGTTACGTTTTTAATAAAACTATATGCGATTTAACATACCAAACAAAAGAAATAAGATCAAGTGTTATTAATTTTTTCGTACTTAGTTTATAAATAATAAAAACTGAATTTGCGTAATTAATACTAGAACTTTGCCTTTAATACGATCGTTTGGTGCAGACATGTTTTCCAGAATAAAAATCTGAACCAAGTAATAAAACCTACTTAAATCATTGTCATACAAGTTAGGATCATTTGAAAAAGTTAAATATTTGTATTTTAAATAATAATATATAGAACACAATCGGATAATTGTTACTAATTAATTATATCCTGCACGAATTTGTACTCTTCATAAATTTTTATAATTGAATTGTGGTAAAAGATACGTTTCCAAATATATCTTATCTTTGAGACTCTCCGTCCAGTTCCCTTTGTGCTGAAATCTTAAAATTTGTCTCGATTCTGCCAATATTTAGTAGCAAGTAAAGAAAAAATAAATTCAGTTATCTAATTCCAATTCTCATTAGATAATAATAAAAACTTGTCAATTGAAATGAAATATTTGCTGGAAAATTTTATTTTTCAACAAACCCATCTTGCAACTTTTCTCGCGTGGACCTTTAGAAAATGTTATAAATTTTATATAATTAACTATCAAGTTAAATTGATAACATTTGTTAACATGTTATGAAAAACGTAAACATTTTTGTAAGTGCGCTTTGCATGTTTATGTCAAATTACAGTATATTAATTTTAGTTGTTCGATTACGATGAAATATATATACATATATATATATATATATATATATATATATATATATATATATATAATTCCAGACTCACCAGTCAAAATTTCATCGAAATTCCTGTACTTGAACAAATAGACACATAGGCAAAAGACGAAAATTCCAAAAACAATATTTTGTATGTACTATTTTTACTTTTTTTTCTTTGTATGTAATATTTTAATTTTTTTGTAAATACGTTGAATGTATTGTCTGCAATTTTAGATAAATATAAGCAATACGGTAACAACCTAATTTATACAATCTAAATCTATAAAATTAATCCAATTACAAATGTTCACATTTTAAACAAATGAAGTATGTAAACCCAGCTTTTATCGAAGACGACGACTGCTAACAAGCCTGTTGGATTTAAATTAAAATAAAATTATTGTTAATGCATCCTTACTAAATTAATGGTTTATCAAACTTACAAGCAAATATTTATTAATACAAGATTTTAAAATACTATTTAAAATGTGTTATTTAGATTTTTCTAATTTCATCCGGGTATTCTGTGTTTTTACTAATGTCTTTCCTTACGAGAATTTCACATCAATTGCAAATATAAATTATATCTTTTTTTAATTTCTACAACAAGTCTAATAAAAAACATTTCACTTTACCAAAAAATGCAAAATGTTGATCCTTATTTCTGATATTTAGACATCGTTTTCAACGTTAGGTTAAACATTTTTTGAATATATCGAACAAATCAGTGAAATGTTTTATGAATTCTATTGCTGCATTTGCTTTTTTTCAATTCAGTTACTTTTAAACATGTTTAGCAAAACAATAATCTTTTTACTATACTTTGACTAAGTAATAGAGAAGCCAGTCGCACTTACGTTACATTTTTTTAATGATATAAGCATCGCCTAAATGAACAATTTCAGCTTTTTGTGTTTAGTTCAGTAATTCTAAATATTTCCATGATACATCACCATTTGAGTCAATTATAATTAACTTTAACAAGTGGCAAGTTTTAAAAAGTTAGTTACCTTCTATTATTTTCTTCGTATCATTACTTCATGGTGCTTAAGTTATCTGAATGGCGCTAAGTTGGCAGGTACAACGTCACGTACAAGTATTTTAATTATTATTTAATTATTATTTTTAATTTTTGATGAAATATTCAATTCAAAATTAATTTAGCTTTTTAATTAGAAGCAATACTATTTATCAGGAAATATGCAACAGGTATCATAAAGAAGCAATTGATTCCAACCACGATAAACACTGGAGCCTCTTTCGCACTTTTAGAATCATTATGATTTATGTCAACCCCGAAGTTTACATAGCTGTAGTATCGCACCCGAAGTTTACATAGCTGTGGTATCGTTCCGCTTAACTTTTTGTCTTATCGCCATTTCATCCATCATAAGGCTGTCATAAATAGGATAATTCGAATTATCGCACTGATTTTCAATATATTTAAAAGCTTCTTTCAAAAAACCTGGTTCCCCATTTACTGATGCGTACCATTTTACAATAATTCATGGATAAGACAAATAGTATCTAAACCTTTTCTATATTTAGTTTAATTTTAATTTATTTCCGGACTAAGGTCGAGAAATCAATTAAAATTAAACTGTTTAAAAACTGATGAAAACATATCGTTCGTTTTTCTTCTTTTCCTTTAATAAATTGCGTTGCCTATGAATAATTTTCTTAAGTCTTAATTTTGTAGAATATTAATCTCTTCACATCAGAAATAGAATTTAATTTCAATTGTTTCTAATAGATTTTCCATTGTATTTAATTTCTTTATGAATATCTTTAATCTTTTATTTGCTGACCTTCTTTCCATCTTTCTAGATAAGGCCAGTGATTGCTGACATATGTTTTCCAAGCACAATTTCTCTTTCGATCGTTGCCGAATCCTTTAGTTTATTTCTTCTTCTGAAACGCGCGTGTGCGCATGCGTATATATATATATATATATATATATATATATATATATATATATATATATATTTCGTAGACCTTGGTTCGAAGGGTATGTGTTATATTCATCATACATAACGAGTTCTTGTTCCTTTTCTTATGAATCTATATACAGACCACTCTACTGATATATATATGGAACAAGAACTCATTATGTATGATAAATATAACACATACCCTTCGAACCAAGGTCTACGAAATACTGACTTAGAATTAAAACTAAAAGTATGTCATAGACAAAGATCTAAATTAACATTATGTTAGAACTTGGTAGCCGTTTTGATCCTCATTCCTTTATTTGACTACTAATACACTGTAGCAATAGGTTTCTTTTAACAGTATTGTTTTTGGCGAGATATTTGCTGACTTCTTCCTTTTTAAAGACTAACATCAAAATATCTATTATTTCGATTGTGTCCGAAATTTATTTCTTTCTTTACAAAAAGTATTGAATTTGATTGATTTATTACGTAAAAAATTAAAATCACATTGTTAACCATACAGAAATATTTTCATAGATTTAATTTATTGAAGTGATAACTAATACGTATGAAAGTTTTCACCTGTCCATCATATAACATAGGTCAAACCGTGAAAAATATGATGTGTTAATTTTGTAAATTCATTTTAATAAATAATACTTTATTAAACAGGGCTATCAATGATATAGATTGTATTTTGACCATTTAAAACGAATACTTAATAACTATTTTTAATACTAATACATTTATTCAAAATATCGTTGACAGATTATAAATATTCCAAATCCTAATACACTCATTAAGGATCAATTTGAATCATACTTCTCAGTTTACATAGTATACTTAAAGGAAGCAAATAAAATAAAATATGGAAAATGTCTTATTACACAAACACGAAAATAATGATGTATAGTTTTTTTTTTAATAATATTACTTTTTTTACAGTGGGGTTGCAAACTATAAAACCCTTTCGAGATATGCCAACAATACGTGAACATACTACATACATGAATATGCTATAAGTTACTTTTTAACCTAATATAAATATAATAATATAAATGCCAATTTATTGATTATTTTTTAATAAATACGTAACGTATTTTTAAAAAAATAGACAAGAGTATCGTTCTTATGGAAAAAATATATATTCCCAATAAACTCAAACAAGAAATACATTGTATATTTAATATCCTGTCGGCATCCTTTTGTTTACTTAGCGTATCGATAATAGCTTATTTCCATAAAACAATATTAAAATGATGCTACGTAAAAATACTTTATATTCCCCTTGTTTTTCAGCGCAATAAATTTTCATTTACGTGGTTTATTTCAGTATCTAAGCAAGTAAAATGAACCCTTTTCTCCAATATAATTTGAATATGACAATTCGTGCTATTAGAAATAAAGTATTGCCTGTATAATTTATTTTATTTTTTCTATTACTAGAGAGTAGAGTTATACAAATACCCCACAATAATATTTGACGTCTCCTTATGTGGATATTATTGAAAATAATAATATATCAGTAATTCAACATATTGTTTAGAATAGCTACATATCAACATACCATTCTAAGAGGAATAATTTAATAATCGGAATATTTTCAAAGATATAATTCATTAAATTAAATTTTAAAATAATTTTTTTCATTTCTATAATTCCTTTATGTTTTAAATAAAAAAACTTCAATTGATTGAAGTAATTTTTTTTAAATGTATAATATTAAATTTAAATGTTAATTTTAGTAATATGTAAAATGGATACTATTTCTTCCAGTTAATTTATTTCATTGCGATTTTTATTTTTATTACAATAATGTCGGAGAAAAGGAAAAACATCCCTTTAATGAAGATATTTTTATTATTCTTAAAGGTTATTAGAATACATTTATTTATATTTTTATTTTTAATACGGAATTATTAATTGTAGTATATTCAAAATATATATCGTAATAACTTTTATTTTTTTTTAATATCAATGCGTAAATCCTACCCCTAACATACGAATCACTTATAGTCACAAGTCTAACCTTATTCCTCATTTTCAATCCGTATTTTAGATTAGAAGTATTGCACAGAAACAGAAAAGTTTTACATGTATCACTCGATTACGCACCGTACACATCCTGCAGCATCGTACTCAATCTTTATGTATTCATATATGCATCACGTTCAGTCACCAAATTCCTAAACACTTCTCTAAGCTATCGGAGTATTATGCAATTCCCAGTAAGGACGGTGATAAAAGCAGATGGCGAGCATCAATAGTGACTTAGCATATGAAAAGTTTTTAATAAAGACATTTAGAAGTTGATGCAATACTAAAATCTAAGTCATATAGATGAAATACTGCCATTGTTTCAAGCACTGCAAAATGCGTCTTTAGCTAAAAACAAACACTTCTTATAGTTTAGACGACAAGCGCTTTATTTTCAAACGTAATTTTTACTTTAAGAGTTTAAAATGAACATGTATATTTTTTTATTCAACGAACAAAAATTGTGTAGTATATCATTATCTCTTTATCTTCATATATTTAGTATACAATTTTGATATTATTTAAAACCAAAATCAAAATTCAAAACAATAATTAATGTTCTCAAATATATCAATAAAATGAGCATACGAATGTTATTTTTAAGCGGTAATAGGTTTGTATGAATGAATACATAGATAAGAGTTTATATATATATATATGATCAAGTTGAATGGATGGTTTCGAATCTTAATTTTCCTTCTTTAGATGCAATTCTTATTTTAATATTAAAGTCATAAGAACTTAAACTAGATGAATGAAATAATTTTTATCTTGATTTTTCCTTATAAATAACATTAGATATCAAATTTAATTTACTTATTAAAATATCCTCCAGTATTTACTGAATTTAAAATTTCAATTTTTCAAATATAAATAATAATTAAAAATATTATTGTTTTTAAATTATTAATGTTTTTGTATAAGTTTTTTAACATGAAGTTCCTCAAAAATTAAAAATGTCATAAAAATGTATATGAAGTTAAAAATATAGATTTATAATTTCATACATAATTTTTAACCGACTTCGAAAAAGAAAGAGGTTTAGCTCATTTTTGTCAATAAATAATTATTACACAGCTGCTTTCCTGTCAAATTTATACAGTCGAATTCATTAATCTGGCGCCCATCAAGTGATTCACAAACGACTTAATGCTATATATATAAGTTTACTATTCTTTAATTAATTTTGATCTTAAATACATAACAGTACCACCTGCAATTCCCACAGTACCACCTGCAATTTATGTATGGTATTCGCTAATGAGAGAATGAGTGGTAATATACATCTTTCCATATTCCGCTTCAACATTAGCTAAACTTTACTGGAAACTGTATTTTCTATCGCGATTTTTTAGATTTTATTAAAATTTAATAAAAACTATGTTATCTTTATACGTTCCATGAAAATTGAACAACTGAATGGTTATCAATGGCAATTTAGAGAGGAAAGGCAATAACGGTGTATGCCTGCGTATTAATTGATTGATGCTTGCCATACATCAATTTTAGCTTCCTTAGTATATTATAGTCATCTGCACATTACCAACCTTTGCTTTGACGGTGTGTAATAAAAAACCTCAACAAAACAAGGAGCCCAACCCCAAAGCGTTCTTTCAATTGAATCAATAATTTAGATCGACCTTACTATACTCATCAAATCAAACCAATTGTTTTTGTAATCACCCAAAACACGTGAATGTGTAATTTTGTATTACCATCCAAACCTACATACTTGTAAAATTTAAGCTGGATCGGATAATAGAAGTGGGTGAAAAACCAATGGCATGGTTTAGACGATAAGAAATTCCAAAATATCGTTTGGTGGGCTCTTGAAAATGTATCACAGATCAAATAGATGGTGTTGTATTTAACAAACCAAATGAAATTAATCTCGAACTCGACGTGTCTATCATAAGCCGTTGAGAATTTCCAATACCCACCTTCCGACTTCATTAGCAGTTCAGCTCAATGGTACTGTAATTTTCCTCTGTTATCCATCCATATGCACTTGTAAATACATTTTGTAAAAGTAAAATCTGTAAAAAGTAAAAGCTCAATCTTTTAATTTGTAGTAGGTGAAAAATCACAAGATTTAAGTGTTAGTTACATGACAGATGAACTTAACGAAATCGTTTAAAAATGAACAATTTTAAAATCAACGCAGTATACATGTGCTTCTATCATGTGCTTCTAATTTCAAAAAACTCTCAACCTAGAAGACTTAAAAAGCGTAATGATAAATAAAAACAAACAATACTAACTAAAACAAGTGTCATTTAATTGTATCAAATAAAAAAGATAATTAATTGAATAAAAAATTATTTCCTTGAGTCCGAGTACAACCGCAAATAAATTATGAGGACTACGTAGAAACCTAGTATATATATATATATATATGTGTGTGTGTGTGTGTGTGTGTATATATAATATATATATATATATATATATATATATATATATATATATATATATATATATATATACCAATATGTTTATCAATACTTACTTTCATCTATTAAAATATCTTGTATAAAATATCTTTGTTAAATTAGTAGAATGTTCACTTTCAGAAATAACGATATCTGCGTTATTAGTTTCAATATCAGGTAAAATTTTCATGATGTCTATTCAAGAAATATTTTCTTTTCTTTAATTTTCTCAGAAAATATGATCCGATCCCGAAAGAACAATTATTATAAGGAGGAAGTATCAATTTTTTACGTGTAAAAGAAAATTTGAAAATTCCTGGAGCCATATAAATTTTTTTGCTATTATGAAGAGTATTTCATAAATATGCACATAAGTGAAATTTTATTCTGAAAATTTTTTTCTGAATTTCGACATTTGTGAATGGAAACAAATTAAACAGTAACCCCATATAAAAATGAGCTTTTATGCTACGTAAAATATTGAAATTTCATTATAATACCATAATTCGAAATACCCTGTTGCAATCAAATTAACATTATTTCAAAGATTGTTTGTGAGGTCAGTATAATGGTTTATTAATGTATGAAAATTCCGATTCCTTTCAATTTTTTTTAAATTTTAGGAAATTGTGTTACCGTATTTTTCATATTATTATTTTTTTTAATAATCCCTTAGCGTAGCGGAATAATGTAATGGGGCAAATTTCCTACATAGAGCATAAAAAGATAGAAACTATTTGTATACACTTGTACTCATTTGGAACAAAAGAGGAGGCAATATATGAGGATAATAATTACATTCAGTGAAGCACCCTCGCTCAACAGAAGAGACGGCACAAATGACACTCATTGCGGAATAATTCTCTTTTTTACAGCGAACTGGCTGCGAGCCAACTGCTAGTTATGGGTAGCTGCGTTCTCGGTAGAAGTCATTCGTTACCTATATATATGTGTTGCTCGATTTTAAGTTCAAAAATGTATTGGAAAGTACAATAGTTGATGTATTCATAATATGCTAAGGGAATGACTTTCGAGTTATCAAGATAACTATGTTTATAGATAATAATGTCCTATACCTTCTAATTCTACATTGCGCGACAATATATTTTAAATGAGGACTTCCATTTCTTTCATATATTGGAGTCATGTTTGTATGTATTAATGTCAGTTTTATTTCCAATAATAATTTTATAGTTTGGTGATCTTTCTAGCAAATATGAATTCGGTCAAATATGCATAATAGTTTTAACTATTTGATCACATGAATGAAACTATCTGTGAAAATCTAACGACAACCAAATGAGATTAGTAGCTAGTCTTTTCGAAAGATATTAAGGAACGAAGGAGTATTAACTATCACTTGAAAAGCTGTTAGACAAAATGTTAACATGCATACAATTACGTTCTCTATTTATTAGTGTTTTAGCAATGGTGAAAATACGAATATCGTTACAATAAAATTATCATTTAATGATATTTTTTGGAGATTGCTGAAATGTTTCCAATACGCGTCGAGAGAGATGTAAATAAGATGAACTAATATTAGTGCATTTGGAGATGCATATATGTATAGTTAATAATTTTCATTAAGGTATAATATTATGTAACATATTTAAGTAAATATGTCACATAATATTATAGATTAGAAACACTGAGCACCAAAATTACAGTAATATCAAAATTTCTTCAAAACGTTCGATTAAATTTATAATACTTTGCGAAAAATCATCGAATTTAAATTAAAATATAATAATTTTAAAGCTGAAATTTTATAGTTTTTAATACACTTATTGAGTATGTTTATCTATTGTTCTCACAGAATTATAAAAATTCAAATTTTTTCTGTTTTTAAAATTTTGCACGGAAAATTTTAATTTTTTTCATGAAATTCATTGATGCATCTTCATTCCCTTTGATTCCTTTTTTACGACCCTTCGTGCTAACAACTCTAATAGAGTTATTTGCCGCAAAACAAAAAAAACTCAATTTTAATCTATGCTATATATAAATATAATAAATGCAAAAACAATTTTAATATTATACTTATAATAATTTAATTATTTAAAAGTGAGGCTATAGTTATTAAATGGTTTAGACTCAAAATATTTTTAAATTTCATTACTCAATCGAATTGAAAATGACACCAGAAGTGATTTAAATAAAAACTTTTCAATTTTTTTTAATGAATGAAAAAAAATAAAATAAACGATCATCATTGTCCCGAGAACAAGTCGTGTAATTTAGCATTCCATCAAGTTACAAGTCGTTTAATTTGGTATTCCATCAGGTTTAAATTGATAATAATTATTTAATTATAAAAACCAAATAATTAATCCGACATTTTTATACACCTTAAGATTTTTTTTTCGTATAAAACTATAAAAACCAACGCGAAGTCAAAGTGAGAGAACATAAGGTTGCTAAGTTAATTAGCGATATAAAATATATAATAGTTTAACGTAAGCATTAGAAATATGGTTTTATTTCACGTTTGACGTTTGTCATTAGGTTGAATTCAAATAATTTGGCTAAAATTACAATATTTCAATATGGCGAGCAAGAGTGAAAAAGCTCATGTATCGTGAAATTTCGAACATAAAATTTTATGATCAGAATTAAATATGGGCGAATAAAAATATTAGTTTCTAGAAACTTTTATCTACGATAAAAAAATAAAAATGATACGCGAACTTTTATTATGAAAGAGTACATGAAATTATTTTTAAGGTGAATAAAATATGTTACACTTTCAATTTTTTATATCATTTTTTTTGTATTGCAAAATTATAAACTTTATATTATAAACTGTTCAAAAGATCAACAGTACTTTATGTGCGTAATTGAAATAACTGTATTTTACCATTTTGCATGAAATAAAAAACCACGTTTAACGTTTTAGAGTATTCTTATTTCACGGAGAAAAATTGAATTTGGCCGAGTTATAAAATATCATCTTTTATATATTGGAGTTTAATACAACCAAACTTTTTATATTTAAATTTAGATGAAATCTAAATTAATATTTTTGCTACCATAATAAAAAATTAAGTGCCGAAATTTATTTTTTTCTATAACAATTATTAACCGTTAGCGACTTTCAAAAAACATTTAAATAGGTTCTCTTTATTTCAATATGAGAACAAAATTCTAATTTTAATTGTGTTAAAATTTCTATAAAATCTTTAATTCATTTTTATATTTTTAGCTGCCAAAATTCAAAAAATCTTTTTTGCGAACTATAAGCCAAAAGAAACAGACTAATTTGTATTAGAAAGTAGCAGAATAATTTTAAAGAGTGGAATTTAGAGAATTCTATTTAATTTACCAAATTGTGTAAATGGCAAACATCGATAAATGTACTTCATCATAGCGATGAATCCCGCTACAGACTTGATAGTCAGTACAAATTTGAAATTTCAGACGTAAATATATGTAGGCTGAAAAAAGGGATAAATGTTTGAAGTCCTTAATCAAATTTATCAAATCTCTCTCGTACTTACCGACTACGCTTTTGCATGAAACTTCAAGTCGTAAATTTCTTCCCACATATGAATTAATTACTTTCGGGGATAAATTTCATCCTCATTGATTAATAATCGAGGAGACATGTAGTTGAATATACACTTCATGTAAATACGAATCGGCTCCAGGTTTTACGGACTTCAGGAAAATTGCATTCGAGTAAAATGAATACCATTGTGTGTGATATTATTGTGCATGCGCACAGCGTTCTTATGTATTCCAATTAACATTTGAATAACAACAATCTCAAGACATATTTTAAATACACAAAAAAAAGATAATTGTAGCACAATGTCCATGATTTATTTGTATCTGTAATATACACAACAAAACAAATTACAATTCTAAACCAGCAATCCATTTTATTAGGTTATGAGCTCAATTTCTTACTTTATGAGTTTTTAGTTTATTTTTTATTTATTTTAACGTAAATACAAACAATCAGTAATTTTTTTGCGTATGGACTGTAATAGCCGGGTTAGATTTCTTCGGATTTACAGTGTAGGAGTTCTATGTTTAATAGTATTGAGCATTCCTTACACATTTAAACAATGGTGGCAGTTATATCGTAAATATATATAAACTCAAAAATCGTAAGAATTATGATTGTGTGTTGCTGCCGAGTACTTTCTAATTTTGAAAGACGTAAATAAAAACAAGAAACCTCAACAAAGCCGAAGGATTCAGTAGCAGCTGATGCTAAAAAACTCAAAGGCCTAAACTGACTATAACGACTGGTTCATATTTGTACGTTTATGTTAAAAATTAAAAAAAAATAATTCGATATATGGCAGCACCTGAAAACACTCTTTGATTATATAGGATTTACGCGCAGGATTATTTTACTATGACATCTAATCTAGTTTCAATTAGATGATTACGAGACTATGACCACTTACGTAATTCAATGGTAGATATGGTGTAGAAATTGCGTACAACAGGATTTCAAATTATTGAAAAGTGGATTGCCTTTATGTATTAGCGGAATTGACAGAAGAGTTTACCCCAATAATAATGGCCATAGAACATTCAGAAATGATAGTATAGAGGCAATTAAAGATTATAAAATATGAATGCAGCGCTTAATGATACTGGAAAAGAATAGTGCGTACTTGTCCAGAAATCGGCAGCAACCTAGAAACTTAGTTGGCAAAGATGCAAATAAGCCAAAGATGTAATAAGCAAAGTCGTAAAAAAATACGTCATCTTTGAAATTTATCTAAACAATCCGATGTTATAATTATAAACAATGGGACTCTGTATAACCAAGAGAATGAAAATGCTGCCTTTATTGCATTTTTATTAAGGAAACGTTAAAAAAAGCTGATTGGATTTATGAATGTGTTAGAAGTGGAGCTTGCGGATGTTGCGGTCCCACAGTCTAAGTAGGTTTGTCAAAGTTTCTTTTCTTAAACGATTACAGCAGAATTGCATTCATGTATTTCTTTATCTGCTTTTTTTGGACGAATACAGTGTAAATGGCATTCCTGTGTTTACTTATGTCGAAAACTATAATAATAAAATATTTCGATAGGTTCCAAGCTTTAGTAGAGAAGTAAATTGATAAGAATATAGTGGTAGTAAGGATGGACAATGGTGCGGAGTTTTGTTATTAAGAGACTAGTTTTTTTAATTAATAAGGAATTGTGTTTCAAATACCTCATCCACGTATACGTATACCTCATCAAGAAAATGGCCTGTGTGAACGATTAAATAAAACAGTTGCGAAAAAAGATCGGTGTCTATAATTCATTGCAAACATAGTGTTAAAGGCGAAGGTCAACGTCTCAAAAACGGCTTTTCTGATGTAATTTTATGCGTGGAATGTTTTGAAAAACTCCCTATGCTGTAAACTAAAATAATAAAATAATTATCCCATTATGACATAAAAATTGAGTCGTCGCTTTCCGGTTCCCATCCGCACACTCGTTCCTCTTGCAATTTGCGTGCCACCAGTCATCGTCATCTTCTGCCACGGTAGGTCTGTCAAGAATTTATGATCTAATCCTTCATTGGTCATGATTCCGAACGCTCCCAAGCGGTTGCAGTTTCAGATGAAAATATCACATGCTTTTACGATAAATAAATCCCTGAGACCATTTAGCTTGGGCATTGGTATGGACTTGAAGCTACAGTATTTCTCTCTAGATCATATGTTGGGATTTTCATAGTGGGAACTTTAGAAAATCGATATGGTTTATTTCAACATTATATTAAAATTGAAAATGTAGTGTTTAGAGGAGCTCTTACTATTTAAAACTATTAATGTTAAAAATAGATAACCAAGAATATAAGTAAACATAAAAAAGTTTTAAAAAAATTTAAATAGCCAGAAAAATGTTAACAAGATAAAGACACGCTTTGATCTTTTGCGTTCTGGACGCAACCGAATTCGCGGATGAAAGCATACACATATCTACATTCTGGTCTAATTTTCCTGATTGTTATCTTTTTAACGTGAGTGAGTTGAGATAGAGTCACAAAAATATACATGGTTACCTTCATACGAAACATTGTTATACTCTTGCGAATATCATTTTTGATATAACGTTTAATATCATAAACAACATTATACAGAAATCAGCTTGGCGGGAATCTATAATTAAGATAATAAATGCAATCACGAATGTTGTTAGTATTTATACTATAATAAACTTATTTATTCACAAAGTCCATTATATATTTAGTACAAAAATGTTAAGGTGAAATACACTTTTATATATTCGATGCCCTTTATAACCTTTTAAACAATACCATGAGTACAGTTATTTCTATACACCTATTTATTTTATACTAAATCTAAAAGCATATTTTATACTAATTTTAAAAACGCGTAACTAATAATATAAAAAAAATATAATGCTTCTTACCTTTTTTATCCTTAAATCATGAAAACTATGTAGTAACTATTATTGAGAGCGATGAATAAAAATTTTCGTGGTCTCTATCAACAACTTCCACTGCTCTGAAAAAATTAAATAAAAAATCAAGAAAATGTATCTCCTCCGAACCGTTTATTGCTGCGGGGATAGTAGACTATAACCTTCTAAAACCTAAACAATATTGCAACGTGGTTTTAGTGTTAGATTGGTAGTAACAGGAGTAATTCTCAAAACCAGAATATTCATTATTCAAAGTAAAATGGAACATTATAGGCAGGCTAGAAATACATCGATAAGACTTTATTTTTGAAGATAGAAAAGACTACTTGCTCTACTATTATAGGGAAATAAAAGCTGTAAAAAGATTTTGTATTATTTACTATTATCCATATAGGTATTTCAGTTAAAGAAACTACCGTCATAATGATAACCGCAGTAATTTTATTACAATTTCCCCTATCATCTAAAATAGCATCCCTAGTTATAATTGTTCTTTATACAAAATTAGAAAATGTTGTATTTGATTATTATTATTGTTACTTTCATTTTTATATTTTTTTAAAATAATGAAAACTGAGTCTTCCAATATGTGCACATGTATATATATATATATATATATATATATATATATATATATATATGTATATATATATATATATACATGTACTCATATTGGAAGAATCAAGTTAGTGCAGTCCTTCAAAATAATATCTATACTGATACAACAAGGAAGTAAAATTTTAAAACGTATTTTTCTGGCGGATGGCTGACACCGTAGTTCTCATAAAAGCTATATTCTATCCAATTTTACATAATGGGGCTGCTGAAACAGGAATTTAATTAATGAAAGGCAGAGAAAAACGCCCATAATTCAAAAGAAGATTCCTGTATTATGCGCAATAATAAGTTTAAATTAACGCAGTTGTTATAGGTTGTAACTTAAATAAAAAAAGGGGATATAAATATTTTATATGATAATGAATACAATAATGAATATTGAGTCTTCCAATATGTGTACATGTATATTTACATGTATATATATATATATGTATATATATATATATATTATATATATATATATATATATATATATATATATATATATATATATATATACATGTACTCATATTGGAAGAATCAAGTTAGTGCTGTCCTTCAAAATAATATCTATACTGATATAACAAGGAAGTAAGATTTTAAAACGTATTTTTCTAGCGGATGGCTGACACCGTAGTTCTCATAAAATCTATATTCTATTAAAAAGCTATATTTATATTATTTTTTCATTGATCCTTATAAATCCGATAAGAAGCTTTACAGACTAGAATAAAGTTTAGTATTAACATCGGTTTTACTGTATTTTGTTTTGATATATTTTCTTAGTGGTCGCGAATGCAGAACTTGCTTGTTTATCGCCCTTTAATTTAGAATGAACATAAATGCAATTAATTATTATAGTTATTATATTAAAGTGAAAAACAGCAAAGATTAACACTATGTTTGAATTAAGAAACAAACCTGAGAAAAAAAGATAGCAACCGCCATGATATATTCATGAATGAAACAATTTAAAACGGTAAGAAAATTATGCATAAAAACCAGAATATAAAACAAAAAAGCTATTAATTTTGCTCCGAAAAATGTACTGTCTAAATGTATTGTGTAATACTGTAAAATATATCACTAAATAAATTTGGTTATATTAAATTCTTAGGTGCAACTGTAGCTAAAAAATTAAATAGAAAATCTCAGAACTAGATCAAACGAAAGACCGTCACATTCGTCATAAAGAATATATAGAAACATTCAACGACATGAACTACCCAATAACGTGAAGCGCTACAACAGATCGCAAGGTGCGGCAGAGCTACCGAAGCGAGGATTATTCTGTAATTAAATTCTTTAGCGATCCGCTATCATTAATCATTTCACTGCATTGCCTTGGTTTACTGCGAGAATTTCGGTTGAGATGAATTATTAATTTTACTTCAATTGGTGCAAATCAAGATTGGTTGTCAAATTTTATTCAACCCTTATATTTGTCAATTATACTATACTTACATTAAATTCTAGTAGTTTCATATAAACTAAATGCTATGCTTCAATCTAGTAGTTTAATATAATTTTAATTTCTGTCACCGCGTTTTATGTTAAACCTCAAGAAAAGCTTTAAGCCATTAACGTCCAGTCGGTTAAACACAGTTCCCATGTCAATATAATTTTCGAATTTTTTCTTTATATTGCAATAAAGAAATTTCTTGCCGCTTGACTAAATATAGATTTCATATAAAAATAAGAAACTAAATAAAGAATAAACAAAAACTGAAAAGAAAATAAGACTGCCCATTTTAGTAACGAGAAATTAAGATAATATAGAGAAAAAATACTAATTTAAAGTAAAAAATACTAATTTTATGTGAAAATATTTACCTGATTTTTATTGAAGGAATAAAGAACCAAACAATTATTCTGTAAAAATTTTACGGGCTAAAAAACCAGTAAAGTGCCCATTAAGTTAGTCTTAACTGAAATCGCAAATTAAAAATAATAAGAGGACAAGCGCGCTTAATTTATCATTCTTAAAATCACTTCACATAAAAATGATTATGATGATAACAAGTATGCCAAAATAACGTAACGTAACGTAAACAATATAAGCACTATCCTCCAAACATAATATAACCCTTGAAATCTACTGTTTAGGCGTTACATATTCTTTTTCAAATGCCCTAAATATCACTAAAACTGAATTACGAATATAAACCTATAACTGAATTACGAATATAAACATAATAAAATATAAGTTTACTTATTAAGTTTACTAATTTCTAAATAAAATTTCTTCGATGGAATGCAAATTTCTGAATAAAGTATTAAGAAATAAGGAATTTTAGATAAAACAAGATGGTTAGTCGAACACCAACGACTAATACGACACTAAACAACGTCCCACTAACAGGTAAGCTTATTCAAACGTATTCCTGAGTACATTTAAACAGGTTTACATTTGTTGATGGGACTTTTCTTAGTATGTCTTGTATCAATCGTCCAAAAATTACACGTAATTATAGTATAGACTAGCTGTGCCCGTGGAGGTTAAAATACGCCTAATACTTTTGTGATTATTATAATCACTAAAGGAAACTTTTATCAGTTTTAATTGAAATTTTCCTATCTTATTTTCTAGTCAATTGCAATTAAACAAAGTTTACAAGTTACCTCAAATTCTATAATATCCACCTGTCTTAACCCTATCCGAATTCCTTCAGTATCTCTTGTATAATGCACAAACAAATAAACAGACAAAAATTTCAGAAACAAAATGTTTAGTTCTATTTCAAACATATTAAAAATTAGTTGTATAGCGCAATTGATCGATATCTAAATTATAGGAGCCCCTCAGCTTCTCGTCGAAAAACTTTTGACATTACGAGGTACACTACCAAAATTCATCGTTGGCAGATATGGACGTAACTAAAAATTATTTGCATTTTACCCAATATTTGTCACTGCAACAGGCTTAGCTGTTTTATCAATAAGATTCCTATATGTAAAAAACATACTTTACTGTAGCGTGTATAACTTATTATCAAAGTCCTCGTAATAAATTAAATATTTCTAAGAGATAGCGAAAGAAAAAGGTATTTATAACTAGAAAAATGTTTCCGTAATACGTCTGATCGACCCTATTGGAGAAAGAATACAAGTTGTATTAGATGGTTTGTATTAGGATGAAAAGTATAATCTATATACTAACAATAAAATTTTCACATAGTAAATTCTAGAAAATATATTAAAAAGAGCGATTGATGAAGCATAATGAATGATAATTATAATCTGGCTGAAATTTTCATATCGTCACGACAGGTGATACATATCTTGGTTTGTCAAAATAATAATCGTTATTTTTATTTTGCATTAGCAATTTGATATATGTTATGATATGTATAAAGTGATAAGCTATACAAATGTAGCTTTCATTTTATTGTATAGAACTAGTATAATCCTCGTTTGGAGTTCTTTAAAAGTCATCTAATACGTACAATACTTGAATTAAAAGGAAATATTCTTTAAGATTGTGAAATCATTTTCTGACATACCCTTCAGTGATTTCTGTTCTTTTTTATTACTCGGGTGATGATTGTAGATGTCATTTAAACGTCATTGTCTGGTCTATTTTTGTTAAAAATAATAGCCCTATTAGCTTCGATCGATTATTTTTAAAAATATTTTTAAGAACATCAAGCTTTAATGCAAGATCGATTCAGATATAAGCAATTTCTGATTTTTCGTGTTTAAAAAATCAGAATCTGGTCCCATTATTTGTGGCTCTCAATAAATCTTATCTTATGGTGTACTGTGATGAACAAAATGAAATCTTTGTACTTGTCGAACTGTTATATCTTTTCTAAAAATAAAATATTATTTTTTAAAAAGCTTCTAAAATTTTCCCAAGTTTAATTTTCGCATAATGTTTATATATTTATTTATCTACTTTAATGTATCTAATTGATACATATGGTGGACTTATTGCTGCGTGAGCAATCTCTTACAGCCAACCATAACACCCGTCCAGCCCCGCTCGACGAACGGCCGGGAATCGAACCCGGGTCTCCGCGGTGCGCCGCGTCGTCACAGTCCGTATGCCTTGTAATCAACCCAACACACCACTTAATAAATAAAGAGTTAAAACTGAATAATGTAATGTATTTAAATCACATGGCTCAATGCTACATCCGTTTATATCAGGCCCCAGCTACTATTAACGCTAGTTCGATTACGGCGATTTATTACTAATATTATCTTAAAATATATATTGTGTCTTTGGTCGAACTTAAAGAGATCGCAGTTTTCTAGACTGCGTAAATTTTACTCCGATATAACAATTATGATCAAAATCATTACTCAGCAAAATGTAGTGAAATAATAGCGGACGAATTAAAAAATTGTCATCCTATAGTCAGTCATCTGACCAAGTGAATAAAGTAAATTTTCACCTTATTTTACAATTAGTAAATTTCTCAAAGGCCTAAAAATACCGTGAATTTCTCAAAAATATGAAATTGAAAGTTTTCTGGTAAACTTTAGATAAACCTTCATTAATACTGTTTATATTTCATAATTTTAACTTTAGCATCTTAAGACACACCATTTTTGTGTACATTTTTGACAGTATCTCAAGAACCATTTTATAGGTGTGGGTATAAGAGAAATTCAAAGACACCCTTCCCTGCGGTATAAATGCCCAGATTGGGTAAAAGCCTGAAAACACATCTTCGTATTATCCTCTAAAACTTACAATAATACATTTAAATACCGAAAAAAAATTTATGACTTCTCCGAAACCCTACAGACGCCTTACAATTTGATTAAAAATCTCTGAATTCTTACACATGAAGCTATATACTTGTAATTTTTATAATAATAATAATTAAATTTAGGTAGACGGTCATTTAAATAATGACCATCTATTTGAATTTCAGAGCGCTGACTTCCACTTAATGACTGTAACATCCAGTTAGCAAAGATTTGCATATCCCAAGGGATAATACTTCATGATTGACGTTAACATCAAATGGAAAAAATATAGGGCACATCTAGCGGAATTCTTAAAGAAAATGTTTGTTCTTCTTAAGGAACAACTGACCGGTATATTTTATTATTTTCATAGGTAATTAAGATGGTCTTGGGAATTATCGGCCATCTAAATTAAACAGAAGAATTATAACTAATTTCATAAATTAATTATTTATGAAGTCAACTAATATACATTTTAAAACACGTGTCAGTTTAATTCATAAATATTTGACACTGTACTATTTTAATATTTGAATAATTAAATTATTCTGCATTTCGAGGCTTCTTAAATGCTACTTAAAACAAATATGTTGTATTGTTTTAAATAACATTTAAGAAGCCTCGAAGTCTCAGTTATGTGTACTAAGAAAGCTAAAGACGAACAAAATATGCCATTGCGAGTAGCCGAGCTAAGTTATATGTAAAATCATTCTTTTGACACCGAGAGTCATCATCATTTATTCAACGACGTGAAAAGAGGAAATATTGGAATTTTTACTTAGGATGTATTTACAAAATACCGCTGCTCGAAAATGAATATTTTCTAGTAACAAACTCACTAATACACGTATAGCAATGCCGCTTGTTGTTGTGGTACAATTTTAAAGTCCATTCGCCGTATCTTGAATGCTTACTTGATAGCGAAAATGATGGCATGTTTTTATGTGCTTTGGGACACAGTGTTACTTATTATATACTATTAAAATTAAATTAATACAACCAAGACAAATATTAGTATTATTCCAGCTTTCACTCGGATCTTATCTAATGATTAGACAGATAACCAGAATGGCTTTGTTCAATTATTTTATCTTCCACATACGGCTTTACCAAGGCAGCAATAATTCAATACTATTTAAATGTCTACCATTCTTTTGACTTTTGACATACACTTTGGTTGGTCTAATTGATGTTTGCCTGTAAATTCAAATCAAGGTATAATAATGTAACCACTATGTGAAATATTTTAGGTAAATAAGAATTTAAATATAAAATTGACTTCCCAAATACTTTAAGCCGGGAGTCGGAATACGACTAGAAACTTTTATCATGAGAAAATTCTTATGTGAAAGTGTAAAAGTACACAAAGTGAATAAGGAAGCAATGTCGCAGTGAAGCCACGGTTTGACATGATTTTTTTAGTCGTTACATGCGCAATACAAAGGAGCAACAGAATCACTCAATTTGATCCTTAATTAAGAGTCCTACTTGTAATGTTACAATGTCAAAGTATGTTTGTTTGCTCTTCTTTCACGTCACGTCTAAACAATATATCGACATGATTTATTGTTCAAAGATGGTTGGCGGGCTGGGAAATTATATGGGTTTATTTTCAAATAGGGTATTCTTATTCTAACTAATATAACAACCTCAACAAATATTAAAAATTCAAAAGTATATTTCTTTGTGCCTCTCCTCGTCGCAACAGAACACCAGAGCAAAGTGATTTTTTACACAGAGATAAACGGCCTGCCGGGAAATGACGTAAGCTACTCTCCGACCCGGTTAATCTCATCACAAATGATATTAAAATCGGAACATATATTGAAAATGCAAAAGTGTATTTTTTGTCCTATCAAGTCGCAATAAAACAACGTTATTTTTACACAAAAGTAGTTCGCAAGCCGGAAGATGATGTAGGTTACATTTCATCACGAAAAATCTCATCCTAATTAATACTGTAATCTTAACTTATATTTCATATATAAAATTTCGTTTGTACTGTTTAACGTCCCAACAAAGCTACAAAACGAGGTAATTTTTAACGTAGCGGTAGTTGAAGTGCCAGGAAATTATATATGTTACCATCCAAGCCGGGAAATTTCAAACAAATATATGATCCCAAATGATGTTAAGAATTCAAAAATGTATTTGTTGTTTTTTTCACATCATACCGAAGAAACGGATCGGAAAGATTTTTTTAAACTGAGTTGGTTGGTTCACCGGAAAATAACATGGGCTATCAGTATAGTAGGAGAGGATATCTCATCCCGTGAAATCCTATCCTACCTAATATCATTATCCCAACTGATATTATACACGTAAAGTGGTGGGTGGTTTTGGAAAAACAAACCCATTTTACGTTTATAAATTCTTTCGCGTCGTAACAAAGCAACAGATCAGAGTCGTTTTTTACACAAACGTGTTTGGCGGTTCGGGAAATGACATAGGCTTCTTTTCAATCTGGTAAATATTATTCTAAGTAATATACAATCCATCTAATTGGCGGACCGCGAAATTATATAGGCTTTTTTAATTTTTATTCTGGAAAATATCATTCCTTCAGTATAATTATTATTTGAATAACGAAGCAACGTTGCAACGGAGTCACGGATAGAAGTGATTTTTTGAAACGATACACATGCAATATAAAGTGGCAACAGAATCACTCTCTTTAATCCCTTTTAAATTTCGGGGGATATATTTTTGTTTCATTTTTATTCGTATTTATAGTCACGAAAATGAAAGTTTAGTATTTAATTGCCTTTATTAATTCTAGATAGCGTTGCCTGTTTTAATTTCCACTATAAATTTTTAATTATGACCACGTAAGGGAAACTGCGGGTAATTTTTTATTTATAGGTGAAATAGATTCTTCTTTTAGACAATTTTTGTACCAATTTTGCATAAATTCGTGTTATTCTGGAATATTAAGTTTGCTAGGTTTGAAATTTTTATAAAAGAAAAACAGGACTCCCCGTGGCGTTTCATTCGTCTACTCGAAATTTAAATTGAAACTAAGAAACAAATGAACGTAATTATTCGAACACTTCTTAAGAGCTTGCATAACTATAATTTGCTAGAACTAATAAGTGAAATGTATTAAATAGTCGAATAAATAATACGAAATAATAGTAAGACTGAGAGATTATTAATTTATCAAAATAACGCTAGATTAACTACGGCAGAAAAACTTTAAAATTATAACAGTTACATGCTTTGATATAAAATATATATAAAGATAGTAAAGGATATGTTATTTGTAATATTGCCAATTTTGCATTTTTTTCTGACTGTGCTGAAATAAATTTTGAAATATTCAATTTGACAGAACATCTGAAATAAATCGGAATGATTATTCAACAATTAAGTCCCAATATAGTTTATTATTGTTAACTATTCAAATAAAAGATTTCAATTACAATATTTTTTTAATTTCATTAAAGAATCATTCAACCAATTATAATCATATCGATAAGATGAATGAGATAGCAAAATTTTTTCAAAATGCGACGTCCGAAACGTGTTCGTGAGCGCTTCTTACGAAGAATGACTAGTGAACGTAAAGTGACACTTCGTCCGGCTTAATTGTACGAGAAATTAAAACTTATTTTTATTGAATAAATATATTTTCATTTCTCCTTTGCTATTTCACCAATCAAAACTATTTTTTTGTTAAACTAAAGAAGAGGAAATGAGCATTTTACCACTTTTTGCATTTCAAATTAAAGTATACTTGTTTGGAATGAACATATTTACAATCTTTACAACCTTACAAAAAGACGATTTTCATGAAATATATGTATAAAACCAATAAAAAGCTCTAGATCAAAATCAGTTAGAACTATATATTAAGGGTCTATTTTTCTATTTTTCCATATTACATCTACTTCTTACTACATATTCCTCGCAGAATTAGACATTTTTTTGTCAAAAATGTAAATACGACATTAATCCTGCTCGGATTCTTCTCTTTTACTACTTTATGAAGTACTTAAAGAAATGCGAATCCATATGTGTGATGTTACACTACTGCACAGTACCTTTCTAAGTACTCATGAATTTTATAATTTACCCATCGCGTTAATTAAATTATCTATGCATATAATAAAACTGTGAAATTGATTTGTTACATTAAAATTATTGAGGGTTACATAGTGAAACTTTTTTCTTTATGTAGCCCACAATGGTTTGTTTGTTCGAATATGCATCGCGTAAATATTACTGACTCAATTAATATGAAATTGTTTGAAGAATATAAGGGTGGACTTGAGGTAATATTTAATTTTTTATTTTATAATAATCAATTAGAAGATAGACGAATGTAATATTTGTCAAAACTTCATTTATATTCCATCGATTCAAAAAGAAAGAATTGCCTAGCTATTTGACGTGTAGTTATTTCAAAAATATATAATGTAGATATCTATGTAAATTAATAAATGGCGCTAGATGTAATTTTAATCGCGCAATACAATTTTCACACAATAATGATTTTTTATTAAGTTGGATATTTATTAAAACCGCTGATATTTATTCAATGTGCATGCTCATTTTCTTTAGTTATACTTTGCAAATTTCAAAATACCTTTATTTTTCTCTATCATTTTTAAATACCATAAAAATAACATCACGTTTTGGGGTCTTAATATATTTATTAATAAATGTTAGATTACGAAATGAAATTTATTTTTTTCAGATTTTCCTCGCTGTCATAAAACCGCTTCATTAAGAACGTATATGAACTTAAAAATATTTGCACTTTAATTAACCCAAAATATTTTTTCCGATTATTTCAATTTATGGCAAAATAATTTTCTTATATTTTATGCCGCATAGAAAGATGCAAAAATATCAATTAGGATATGTTTGCCTCTCGTTTTTCCAGGAAGCACGAATTTGTATTTTCCTTTTTAATATTTTGTAAACATTTAAATTACATCTGCAGACTTTCATTGTCCGTACTACTGCTAAAACATTGAACGCGCTAGATTACTGCAACTCTTGTTGTAAAAAAACTTATTTATTTACGAAATATAAAAAAATATATAATTATATTAATTTTCAAAATAAAATCAATGATATGACATAAATAATAATCAGTAAAAATTTCTTAGGGTTGTCTTTCATTAGATGATCTAACAAATATGGTGAGCATTTACAACTTACAAGGGATGTTGATCGGTATTGAAACCCAGTTTTTTCTAAGTTTCTATTTGAATAGGTAATGTTGATATACATATTTTGTTTTCAACATATGTTTTACTTCTCGACTTATATCCAAATAATGTCCATAAAGTTTGAATACTAATTAAATTGAAAAAAATTGCCAGCTTGTCATTATCCCTTAGAAGGAACGGTGTCCACCGTTTGCATTTTTTCCCGATATATTAAATTTTTTTGGGTTATCAAAATTAATTAATTGATAAAATCCACTAATCAAAATTTAATTGTTTCATGTACCAGAAGGCTTGTGAAAAAATACTCCCGCCTTGTAAAATCATAATCTTCATTATAAATACCTTGCGTTATATTTGTTTTATATAGACCGGTCCGAAGTGAACAAAACATGTTAAAATACGGTATCTATGTGTATGCACATACCGACACTAAAATATGTACGCGTACAAACATATTTGTCTCCCTCACTCTCGAGACATATCATATCAGGTTGTTTCGATCTACATTGCCTATGTTTAATATCGATGTTACTTTGTAATCTTTGAAAGCACAATAATTTTCTAATAATTAATTTATTTAATGTATCGAACTAACGCGTGAAATGTTATAACTTTGATATTACCTATGTTATAACTGGTATTTTTGCGTTCCTAACTAATTTTCTCGAAAATATTTTCTCTGTTTACCAACGACTGCTTTTAATGACTGCGTAAACAACAAATATATGTGTGCTTGCACATGATCTGTTATGAATTTTTTTCACTTTATATATGGGCAGAGTCATCTAGTGTTATTTAAAAGTTTGGTGATATTGCATGATTTATGAAAATATAGGAGTTGTTTATTATACTCTTATTTTAGTCCCAACCTGTAAGTTTGTAGAAACTGTGCATCCGATTAAAAAAAGTCACGTAATTTTATTTCGTTTACAGAAAAATAATAAGTGTAGTTCACAAAAGGCGATAAAATATATTATCGCTCTTTATGTATTCCTTAATCTATATATCATAGATATGTTTCAAAGACATATATTTACAGGAAACAAAAAACAAATTAATTTACTGCATAATGTGGCATGCTTTTCAGATTTAACTAAAAAAAGGGTTCAACCTTTTATCAGATCGCATGAGATGAAATATATTTAAAGAATATAATTGAAGATATGAGTGAACAGAAGTACCGAGATATTGATATCTTCTATGATACAAGCTGTTGGATATATATTATATAAATATCTTCTATGATAGATGCTTGTTATGAAAATTTAGAATTTGAATAATGTTATTGAAAAGCCTGTTGACTCAAATTTAAAAAAATGAATTTAGAAATAAAGCAAAATTTACTCGCTTGTTAGAAAATTATATGGTTTGGTAAACATACATTTAATAAATTCATCTAGAAAGCCAGCTTTATGACTTGAAAGAAATGGGTGCAAATGAAATGAAACAAAGGGGGTTTGTATATTTTATTGTATAGCAGCACAATTTACTTTGTTGCCCAATAGGTATTTTTACAATGATCGGCATCGGCATGGTACCGGTACCAGCACAGCGGAGGCGTAAGCTTTTACAAAGGCAAGGTTCCGATTTCCCGTCAATAATAGACCCTTTTTTAAACAAGAGAAGCCAATGCGATTGATATTTACATAAAAAAAACAAAGCATAAAGTTTTATTGTTTTTTATTTAAAAAAACATTAGTTCTCAGCAATATAATACAATAAATGTAATGGAATTAAAGTCATACAACAAAATTGTGTTCGTCTTTTTAATTTGTGTCATATTAAAATATTATACAAAATTAAAATATTTCTTGCCAATACCTAACCAAAAATAATTCATTTTTATTATTTTCTCCCTTTTTTGCAGACTTGGCGTCTACTGACTCAATGTATATATCAATATTGTATTATAAGTGCATTTATAAGAATCCATTATCCATTATATTTGAAAGACGTCATGATAAAAGTCACATTTCAAACTACGTGTTCCCGGCGTTCACACATACACTATTATAGTTTCTAAATCAAATATGTGACTATGAACGTGAAACACATACATTTTATACATTTTTGCCATGAGGACTACCCTCATAAACTTGCTAGCAAGGGCATTAGCAGGACACTTGTTTTGCTGGCACGGTACACTTCATATGTTTTTACATATAATTTGAGTCCGACCGGCACGGGCCACTATAAAAAGACCCAATTGATTTTAAAACGAAGGTAAGTCATTCGAGGGTAAGAATTTTAACTCTACTTAATTTTGCAAATTAAGTTGATTTAAAATTCTTTAAAAGCCACATGCTGGTAGATTTAAATTCGTCTTCCAATAAAGTCAAGCGTATTAAAAAGAGAATATAAAAGCAAAACATAACATATTTTTAGAAGATACGAAACGGGAAGTAAACAGCATAGATTTCACAATACATGCAATTTTAATTAAAGTTGATATGAATAGTGGGAGGACATATGCATATGAGATGGAGTAGTACAGTCTAAAACTAGCTACATAATGTAGCTGTCGAGGAGAATTGAAACCATCCTCTAATTCACACTTTTTATTACTCACAATTACCATAACACCATACCCATTATATTTATAGATGAAAAATTGTTGTCACTTTTAATCTCAAAATGGTCTCAGAATAAGAATTCTGACCCCATATAAAATAATTAAATTTTGGAAATTTTTGTATCTCAGCGTTTGAATCTGGTAAATTTATTCCAAGATATTTAAAAGAATGGGGCCAAGAGGTTATTTTCTCTTAATTTTGGAGACTCTATTATTGATTCTAGATTTTTGATGAAGATGATGTAAACGTACACTGCAATGAATTCTGCCAAAAACAAATAATTTTAATTGATAGCAATTTCCGCAGAAATATCGGTAAAATTCAACCATTGTATGTACATAAATTAATAATATGGGAGGACTTCCTAAGAAAGTTTTCAGATATTGTTATGTTATTAAATTGTGACATTAATTTAAATACCAAAAGTAGTAAATAATAATTAAAAATATTAATTCTTCGCGCACAATAAGTGACAATCACCAAGTGTATTAATCTATTTAAACATGCTTTGTCCAAAAGGGTGTATCTATCAGAAAGGTATTCGAAAATGTTGTTTATTTTTTATTAGATCTAACGTATGGCGAAAAATTGACATGAAAGATATTCATGGTGTAAGAAGCAATAATAGAATATATATGTATATACATAAAGAATCAAAAATCTATATATATATATATATATATATATATATATGTGTGTGTATATATATATATATATACACCGACATGCTTTAATAACAGTATATCTGTAGCTATAAGGGTGACGTGTTGTGCAACATTAGTGCCGTGTGTATCTATTCATGTAAAGTTAAATTGACTACGTGGAAAACTTAATGTGTGTTTACTGTGTATTTTTAACTTGTGTTTTAGTTTGACTATTATTTGAATTTTTTAATTGTAGGATCACTCTGCAGTACAACAGTGAGTAAGAAATATATTAATATTTTTATATGAAAAAATGAATAACAAAAACAAAGCATTTCTTTTCAAATGTTTTCGATATTCGTATCAATATTTGCGTTTAAAAAATTGATACTATTTATTTTGTTTTAATATTTGACTTCGGCAATACATCAAACAATGAATATTTCATAGTGGCTCCGGAGATATCTTACTATCGTGGTAAAACTGATTTCTATTTGTTCAATAATATTTTTTTGCGGATTTTAAAAGTGCTGTAAAATTTTATAATGGTTTTAAATTCATGTGTGGAATTTTGAAAATATGTTTACGAATGCAAAATTATGGAATAAATGTTTCATAGTTTCTCATCAATCATAGTTTCTCATTATAGGCAATCTCCATGACTGACATAGGCAGTTGTTTTTTTATTTTATCTTGTAGCGAACATGATTTAATCATACCAATTTTTGGTAAAAGTGGTTGTTATACACTTTTATCTAAAATACTACCTTTTAGCAATCATCTTAAATTTTGTGTACTTGAAATTAAAAAATTACAAAGGAGCGAGACATCGGAAACCAATATGGAAGCTAATATCCAACAAATAATAGGACTAAGCAAAAAAGTTTTATGATATAAATTATTCCACTTGACTATCCAATGACTTTCCACTTGATGGATTAAAAACTCACCCCACAAATTTTTTTCGTAATGCGCTTAAAGTTTGTGTTTAAATTAAGACAAAGAATATATTTATAATTTCATGGTATAATATTGACGAAGGTTCAAGTTACGAGTCAAGAAAGAAGTACAAGTATCCGAGACGGGCTAGATGGATATTGCACGCTCATTACGCTTATTTGTGTGTCTAGATATGTGTTTTCATGCGTGCGTGTGTGTACCTGTGCATGTGCATGTCCGTGTGCATGTGCATATGGTTGTGTGTATGTATGCCTGCGTATGCATTTTTGAATGCAAAACCATCCCTGTTACGAATACATCTCTGTTACGAATAAAACCTTTAAAAACGTCAGGCATATTGGTGCATTGTAGTATTACTGCTAGCGGGATTCTTTGCCAAAGACGGAGCGTTTGCTCTACTTACACAAAATTTCGCAAACGGCGCTCAACAATATCCCGAAACAAGAATCATATCATCAATCCCAACTTTTCTGCACTAATCGCATAATTCTGAATTATTTTACTATTTCTGATTAGCAACTTTTATCAGCTTTAATTTCTCATGGAAACTTTCTCCAAGAATTAAAAATGTTCATATAAATAATGACAATTTCTTCTCCTAAAATGAAAATTTTATTTAGTATAAAAGGTTGCATGAAAATGCACAGAATCAAAAATTAGTAGTAATTTCAATTTGAAAAAAAGACGAAAAGTATTTAAGCATTCAAATGATCATAAATATCACATTTATTCATACATATGTATATATATAAATATATATATATATATATATATATATATATATATATATATATATATGTATATACATATATAATACAATACGGTTGCAAATAAATGCGTAAAAACAAATAAACAGCTTAAAAATTAAATAAAAAATATTTTCATTCCAATACCTAAAATAATCTTTCTGAACATTTTTCATTTCATTTGAAATATTCAAATCATGTCCCTCTAGACACTGAGACCACCAACTAATAAGCCAAATTAACTCTCCTGATTATTTGCTCTTTCGACCGTACTTCAACGCGGTGATAATTATTAATTCCATATTATATGTGATAGCTGTTTCAGACTGGCATTTATAAAGCTTTGATCTACTTTCCTGATATATTGACTGGTATGTAAAGTTCAATTGTGTGAAAGCACCAGACAAATATGGCATCTAATTATTCATGTTTTATAATAATCATTCAAAGTCACAAAGTCATATTTTCAGGAAAATATATCTACCTTGTCCTCTTCGTCCTTCATCCTCTACATAATGATCCTAATCCTCTACATAATGATTTAAATCAAAGTACATTATAAATAGATATTAAGTTTTAAATGTTTGCAGTTCAGCCAACATAATGAAAAAATATTTAGTAACTTACATCTTAACACAAGTTTTGGTAAAATATTTTATTTTTTAATACCTTAACTTCAACGAAATACAGCTGATTCCTTTGTGATTTTCAAAACAAATATCGTCTAAATATTATTCTTCAAATATGTCATCCTCGGGATCATGGCGGTATTAAAGTTTGCCATTGCTTCGGAAAATATACCTTGACAATATAAGTTGAACGGTAGTTGAGCAACTTCAATTTTACTTATTGTAAATTGAAGTTGCTCAACTACTGTAACTTTAATAATGTTTAATGACAATACTGAACAATACTAATCTATCCATATCGGTGTATTTAAAAGATTTGTATTTTAAATTTGGAGCACAAATCTCAGAGTATTTTGCCATTGTATGAGAAACTGCAAAAGAAGATATGTATCTATTTCATAATACCAAAATTACAGTTCGTCTCGATGTTATTCGTATTTTTATTTTTGTTTCCTAATACCATCATATTACTTTGTTAAATTCATCTTAATCTTCAATCTTGCTTCCAAGATTAATAAAAAAATTATTTCTCCTTGCGGTTATGTTAATCACTATTAATTATTTCAAGAGGAAAAAAAAATGAACCCTCACATATTTGCCCTTTAACCTTTTTTCTTATATCGTTTGACGTGAAAATTTACACGTAGACGTAGGCGGAGACACAGGCTCAAAAATATTGTATCTATTATAAAAATCAATTAAAAAAATAATGTAGTAGTTAATATATTTACTTGGTGGAAAATAATAGGAAACATTTGTAAAAAATTTAAACAATATACATTTAACATTTAAAATTGTCTAAGGGTCTACGGAACCCTTACTATGCGAGTTCTTTCGTGTCTCACAGGTTTACTCTAAGTTTTATAGTAACTTGTTAGATAAACAATATAGATAACCAAATATGATGATTAACTTTAGTCTTTGCTGGATGTAAAATAAAGTAATTTACAATCATATATCATCGCTTCGTGTTTCACATACTTTATATTCGTAACTGCTAATTTTATTTGCTATCGTCAAAAATATTTATTCGTTTTTCTTTATTTTTCTACACCCCATTCTCTTTTTTACCCTATCATTATTAGCAAGCCTTTAATCGAATGATAGTGTAATGCAAAATTATTTCACTGGTTACAAAAGGTCTAATACACATCAAGGTCTTTGAAGGCTATTCACCTAACTCTTTGCTATTAGCCCGTTTGTAATTACACAATTAATATTTGAATTCCCACATGCACTATCTAGTAATCATGTTGCACAACATGTTCATCTCAACGATATATCCTTATTCTCATGTATATGAAAACTTAAAATAAAGCCAAATATACAACAAAAGACATAACTAGTTTCTTGACATTTATAGTATATAAAAATAATGTCTTAACTAACAATAATAATGTCTGGAAATTTTTATTTCTAAAATATATAAAATTTCTGACATAAACATGGTACAAAACTATCAATGTTCTAATTCGTTACCAAAATAATTCATCATATCACTATTTATCACCACATACTTCAAACAAAATGAAAGAAAAAAACTATTATTCATTCGTATACGACCCGAAACATTTGTCTTCCAATATAAAAGACAGACACTGGCGTCATTAAACGACGTCCCTTTAGCCAGATAATTATCCTATTTATCCTCTGGGACGATTATACTTTCGACCTTATTCAGTTACAGTTTCTATTCATAGGAAGTTTGCTAATTAGCACAGAGTATTATTTTAATAAAAATCAATTAATATTCTATTTAAGACCAGTAATATTACAGCTCACGAAAACTGAGAAAATTGTTTTATTCATAACCGAGTAAAAGATTCCATTCAATACAATTACGTTGAATGAACCCCAAGTTTCTAGAAGTCTAAAAAGATATATTAAAATTAAAATGTATAGAAGATGGCTAAGTTTTTATCATTTGTGCTGGTGGTATTAATGTTTTTTGAGAATTTACAGTATAAATATTTTTCTTGTAATAATTTATTACTCGAGAACTGATGTTACTGTGTGTGTTTTAATTCAATTTTTAAGAAAGTGCATTTACTTGTAAGTGATCGGATAATAGTGAATCGGAAACGGTAGAAGTGTACGGCATGTGTAACAATTTATTTATTATATTGATATAATTAAAATAAAAAAGAAGAAAAATAAAAATCTAATATAATACATATACGAAACTACAAAATTGTATACGGTAGGAAGAAAAAGGAGCAGAGTAAAATTATGAATACGTTGAGAAACAAGATGACAAGGAATTGAAATTTTCAGACGATCCTTTAAAATAGTAGACTCACCTGGAAACGCATCCTGAATTCTAGGATTACAGTATCATGAGCCGTGGGTTCCGCAGTTTTGAAATTACAACAGAAAAGGAATTTTCTTTGAAAATGGTTTTTAGGGCAAAGCTCTAAACTGTGATCAAAAAATAATTGAATCTGCTTCTGAAATATATTGGACTATGTGAACTGGCAAAACTATAATTGAATTGAAGTATTCTAATAATCAAGTATTCTAACGTCACCCCATTTATTTGATTAAAATTTAGAAATATAGTCATCGTTTCGGATATAAAAAGTGTAACGGAGATATAATAGTGAGAGAGAGGGGGGAGAGAGACAATTTTGGTTAAATTTCGACCACCAACGTCATTTACCGAGGTTTCCAGCTAAGATTTTCATTAGACCCGAGCCTTTAATGGTTAACTTGAATGAGATTAATATATCACTTAGCATAACTTAGGTGGAGCAAATTTCATAACTTAATTATAGAACGGAATCTTCGAACGCCAAAGCTGACAGCCTGTGACTTAGTTGACTTAAGGACTAAATCACCACTAATCAATAGAAGCGAAATCTTCATTGAAAATAGATGCTAAATATATGTCCGTATGGATATATTATTTGAAAGTTATCCATGTATAAATGGTACTTACTACATATATCCTTGATTAGATCACCAATGGTCACTTACAAATGAAGCGGAGAAAGAACCTCTCTTTTTGAAAAAAACTATTCTTTTGATTTGAATATCACAGATTATGTGATGTTGAAATCAAAGGGATGCAGGTGTATTCTAAATGAGTTTAATTCATATTGAGATATATTTAAAGGATCTAAGCATATCAACAATATCAAAGAAGACGAAGTTAAAGACCCGCTTAAATTAAAAATGCAAATATTTCCGGTATGTTAATATTTATGGTTCAATACTTGAAGTACTTTGACCGGTATTAAAAATTGGATGGATGGATAGATGGATAGACAGCCGGACGGACATCTAAGTGATTCCATTAGTGTTTCGTTTTAATAATTTTGCCACGGAACACTAAAAATAGATTAAAATAAACACAGAACTTTATACGTGTTAAAATGATGAACAAACTGAGAATTTAGAATATACAGATGACAATATTTTCGGTAAAGAACTCACACACAATTTTCCATTTTAAATTAAAAATTGGAGTTGTTGTAGATATTTGAGGGCTTATTTAGCGAAAAATTGGTTATGGTCTTATAGGGCTGGCACTGCGAAAAAGGGTGAGGTTTACCAACTTCAGAAAATTCCGTATCTTTCAAATATTTGAAACACAGATATGAAAGTAGAAAAAACGACCATTTTGTCGTTTACACTTTTGCATAGATTTGTTCCTGAATAATCTGAATATCGCTCATAACATATGAGAAGCATTCTTTTACTTGTCTTGGCACAATCACGCTTAACCATAAGTTTTCTTACGGAGTCATTAGGCCTGCGCCTAATCCTAACTTATTAAAGAAGTAATTATAAGGGACTTCAATATCTGCCTATACAAAAGTGGTATGAGAACCATAAAACTCTTGGTCTGGGCTACCTTCGAAAAATCCTTATTCTTTTCTCACTCCTATCCTGTGATCCTCATCCTACTACTAGATTTTCATACTATGTCATAATTTATTTATCCTATAAATTGCATTGCAACGGCCTTCGAAAATGTTCTTCTATCATAACAGTGGAAAAATATTACCATGTGTATCGAAATAAAATATATTATGAATACAAGTGAATAAATTGGAGGTTCAATATTTTTAATTGTGTTACTGTGTTAATATCTTAAAGTTTAAAGAAGAAAAAAGAAAATTTATGCAATTCTGCAATGTTTGTTAAATCTATAGGTATATAGTTCATTAAATTCAAGGCATTATAACAATTATTCCTCTTATTATGATGCGGTGCATAATAATATATTATGGAATACAAGTTACTGATATCTTAAAATATTTTTCAAATTATTAAGGAAGCAAAAAAACATAGATTACTTTCAAAATACCTCAACAGAAAATATCAAGATGTATGTAGGTAAATGTTAATACGTACACGTAATATTATGCATACATGAAATAAAATGTAAATGAATATTATTTTCAAAAACAGCAACATTTTTAGTGTTAAATATATAAGTATATTAGAACATAAATTATGGTTTACATGAAATTAAAAAAGAAATTAAACAAAATAATTTAATACAATGATAAAGTAAAAGTTAAGAATTGTTTGTTAGGTTTATTTAAATGCAGTTTTCATATGACTTGTATCACGAGATAACGTGTAAATTCTGAAACAAAATCTGTCAAGTGCGATTAGATTGTGTATATAAATATAGGTAAGCCTTAAAAAAATATTAAAATAATGTTTTTTCTGCGTTTTGTATGAAATGCCAAATTACCATAGTTGTTTATATCTAAGGAAGACTTTGATAAAACAGATCAATTACGATCGAACATAAACTCAACAGAATCCGCCAGTAAATATTTTATTAAAATCGCTGTATTTTTTCTTATCGATACGTGAACAAATGAACAGACTCATAAACAAACATACTAACAAACATTTAAAAAATAATATTTTTGTTTTGTATTTCTTTTCCTAAATCATTTTTTTTCACAAATACCTTTAATATGCGCACAGGTTAATTCTCCGGTTTTATTACACAAATAGATAACAAAGTATGTAACAAGAAAATTTATACAGTTTAATTATTAAATTACAAATATTCGAAACAGATTCATTTTAAACAAATTAAGTAAGTAAAGTCAGTTTATATGGAAACCTACAACATTGGAAAATGTTATGTATGAAAATCGACGTCTGCCCGTATGCGCCTGCCTCACTCAGATTGCTTACCCTATCTAGTACTTTCGCACTGCTCCTCACTTCACCTCTCACCACGCCCATTTCGTCAGTGTGTGTCCGCGTAGAAATTCTTTTATTGCGCGATTTAAAATATACGTAGCGCCATCTATTGATATCCCCAGTACTACACCTCTAGTAGCTAGGCACATCATTGTTTTTCTTGTACTAATGCAATATAAATGTATTTACGATAATGTTAAATTCGCCTGTCTTCCGATTCGGGGAATCGGTTTCTATGAAATACAAACTAAATGTTATTCCAAGTGAAAAAATTTGTTTCCCAAAAAAATTTAGTCAGTAGTTGTTACATGAAACTTGTTCAAACGTATTCACTGACTTTTCTGTTTCTACATCAAATATTGTCTGAAAAATTTTGAGGTCATTTTGCCAATGTCTATAGTAGTAAATTTTAGTAATTCCCTAAAATTTTAAAATATTTTTTTTGTATTTCTTATAAGCCGTTCTTTGACGATGTCTTAAGTTAAAAAAATTGCTAAAATTTCACTTCACTAAAATTTCCATGTGAATATTTTTTGATTCCTACGGTAATATGCAATACGATCAATTTAGCATGCTTTATCAGTACCAAATTTCTATATCGTCTAGATTTCGACAGACAAATTAACTAACGGAGACCTGAGTGATTTTATAAGGTGAATGCGGAGCCTTAAAAATATATATTGATATAAATTTTGGTCTGATCTGGAAGTCGGTGGTTAGTATTATAAAAATTAACCAAATATCAACATACCGGTAAGCACAACGCATACTTTATACATTTTTTCTTCTTAGATAACTATATTTTTATCATCCACACAGAAATCGTTCTTATATATTTTTCATTTTTGTTGCAAACCGTAATATTATTTTTCTCCTGGATCAGATTATTCTGATGTCACGTATAAAACATATATTTCTTTTTTTAACTTTATATTATGCTAAGGTGACCTTAAAATAATGAATTAATGTTTAATTAATGATCGTTAATCGAAATCCAATGACGTCTTGCCTTTAGTAGGGTTACCATATGTGAAATTGTAAGTCTTCACAACAACCCTTATTGCACTTATCTGGAATATTTTAACGGATATACGGTGGCCATCGATAGTCTACGGAGCAGGATATAGATTGGCGCGGAAGTTGGCCGCCATCAACTGCCACGGCTTCAACACCGCACTCTGCCAGCATCGCGGACACATAATTGTAGTGCAAACACCTATTTGCAAGATCCTAATAAATATATCAGTCATATCTTAAGATATATTAATAATGTACATTGCCACTTAGATTCCATAATAGCATCGCGTAGAAAGTAATAATGTACGTTGATAAAGGTTTTGTGAGAAAAAGTTCTTTTAATGGAATAAGTTTGAGCTCTAACAAAAAGTGATATTCAGTTTATATCTCTATGTTTTTGTTATACGAAAGGAATTACGAATATTGAAATAAAACATACTCTAACTATCCAAAATGCTCCGTTAAAACATTATTTTATAATTACACTAGGGGTATCCATTAATATAAATGACATTTTTATAACGAACTATGGAAAATATATTTATTTTAGTGGACATAAAATAAATATATTCATATATACATAAAATAAATAAAATAATACCTTCATGATTTTTCTGAAAAAAAAACTCAAAAAATAAGAAACGAAACAACTCTATACTAAATGTAACTATAAAAAAGTTGTTCGGTCAAATTTATATTTTTCAAAGTTAAAGAATTATTTGAAAGTTCGCTCCACAAAAAAAGGAGAATTTTGGTAAAAATTAAAAATAGGTATAATACAAAATCGGATTGAGTATGTTGTCAAAGGGATAAGACCTTTAAATGATTTAGAAAATTGCATTTGACTGATGTCATGCGAGATAAAGGAATGTTAGTGGAATCTGTTTATTTGCCATTCACTTTATTTATATTTTAAGATAATCATGTTACGTAAAAAGCAACAGAGCATCTATTTTTTAATGCCTTATAAAATTTCTGTACTAACTATATTTTAAATAGGACAAAAATTTTAGTTAATTTGAAAAAGTGCTTATGTTTTATTTACTTTCAAATGAAAATTTATCTATTATTCAGCACTTCAGTCAAAAAGTCCCTATTGTTTTTACAAGTCCCGGCGGAATTTGGGTACATCGGACAAATCCGAACGTTTGGTAATACTACACATACTGATAAGTCTATTTGTCATTTCCAAGTTTATTTGGTTTAAGCTCCGAATAAGCGCCTACCTAGATTTACTTAACGTGATTTAAACGCTTTGTTAGAAATTGGCGTAGCCTGAAAGTAAAGTAAGTATTATCAGAGTAAATACTTGACTTATTTGAAATAGTAATTGATGAATTGAATATTACAGAAAAATTAACAATGAATTGAATATTACATGAAATGAATTGTTGTTGCGAATAATGGCAGTTTTAAATAGTCCGTCTTTTACTACAAATGATTATTATTATAATTTCATAATTCAAATGTAAAATCTTATTGTCTCACTTTACAATAGGAACAGCAACATTACAATGACAGTGAAATTACTATTAGTAGCCAATTATCTTTTAAAATTGTCATAAGTATGTCAAATATAATGTAAATGTATATCTTCGTATAAATGTATATCAATATAATTGAGACTAAAACCCTAACTGGTTCATTCATTTAATTTGTGATTGACGACATTTTAAAGTTAGTTTCCGATTCGACAGTGATTCGTAGAGTTTAGTCATGTCTTTAATACAATGATAATATCACGAGGGTTTAATTTTATTTCCTTTTATTCAATCCAAATAAAAATATTACACAATATCAAAATATTATAAAATAGAATGTTGAAGGTCTATAAGGAAAAATAAATGCGACGGAGTAACGTAAATGGGACAAAGTACAAACATAACTAAAGTATATGACAGGATATTACGTTTTAGTACTAAACGAAGTATTAATATATACAGTAACTAAAAAGGAATTTTAATATATATATATATATATATATATATATATATATATATATATATATATATGTACATTTATATATATATATATATATATATATATATATATATATATATATATATATATATATTTGTACTGCATGGAATGGTGTGCTCAATTTGAATACCATTTTACATGAAAGCGAACTAATTTGTTCCTTATAGTTAACCAGATTAATTGAATAGAGGAAACCTCATAACATCACGGTCGATTAAATTATCTTTATTACATACCTCCATTTAACTGTTTTGAAAGCATGTTTTCTTAAAAAATACTAAATACTGATTGTAGAATATTGTAAACATTATTTAAATATTGCAAACATTAAAATGTACGTGCACAACACGGGCACGCAGCCTCGTGCTTCGTTTAGCACGAATAAGTTTGCGAGCACGCTTTTATCGTCGTTAAGCAGATATTTTATAAATATTTATCCTGCTCTCTTATCTGTTAAAATATTAATAGGAAAATCTAAAAAATGTGGCAGATTTATAATGACATCAACACGGAAAAAAATTATAGACAATCTTCAAAGATATATGTTTTAAACAAATTGATAATTTAAACTCGAATTACGACTAAATATGAATGATAAAGTGAAAAGAGATAAATTATTTATTAAAATAAAAAAAAAATTATCATCCATATTTTTTTATAATTTATCAAATAATTACAATGTTACTATTATACGATTTAAACTAAAATTGCGTAGGTATCACACGCGCTTGATACGCACTACATATCTCCATAAAAACTTGCTTGTGCAAATTGAATAATACGTAATTTTAATGAAGTTAAAAATTGCACTGGGCCAATTTTCTAGAATGTTTGTTTTAAACTTTTAGTTTCTTTATATTTTAAACTCACTTCTATCGAAATAAATATATGTAGAAACACGGATCTACTTAAAATATTAGAATCTCTAAATAACTAATTTTCAACTAGTAAATATGTGTAAATTATTCTCAGGTAACTACATATGTCATGTCAATTTCAATTTGGATGAGTATGCACGTGAGCAATCCAAAGCCGAAGGAAAAACAATATAACACAGAGCTGGTTGGGCGCATGAGCTTCGCTTAGAAAATTGCTGTAATAGCGGTCGTAAAAGTATGACGTTGATATATTGCCAGTTGCGGGAGGCGCGTACATTTATTGAAAATTGTTGCCACGCACACGCACGCACACACACACAGATTTTTTTCGAGTCTCTGTAATATATATCTATTTATATAATTCACATGATCTTGGGATGTCAAATTTAAAAATATCTGGAAATTCTATGTTATGCAAATTATGTCAAGAATATTATGTTCAAGAAAACACATGAACAAGTTATAATATGACGTAATACTATTTTTTTCACATTATAAAAATTGCCACAATTGTACAAGTGAAAATAAATTTTACAACCAAGTTTAAGAGAAATAAAAACAAAGTTTTTCTTCTTACCGTGTATGCGTAAATGCCTTTCACTATGCCCCTGTATTAATTAAATATATTGTACAGGTAACTAAGTTAAAAAATGTTGTAACTTTTAAATAACATGAAAATCTATAAATCTTTTGTTTTTATATATTTTATTTACCAATTTACATAATAATCATCAAGTCCTGGTGGATTCATACGTTTAACTTTTAAGTGACGGGTCGTTAAATGAAGTGACAATTTACGGTAAATCTAAATTTTCTCTAAAAATCTAAAATTCCTCGTGCATTGAAAACTGATCACTTCGTAATATTTAGCAACTTTCGTCGTTTTAATACTACTCTAAATGAGGATAAAATTGTAAGACGGTAGAATTGTACTGAGCAGAACTTCAAATTTTGTATATGATATAATAGTCAGATAAATTGCAGAACTCGCCGAATAAAATTTGACAAAATAAAATAAAATATGTAAATAATACTGACATTCTGAACCGTTGATCAATAGCACTGTATAAGTAGCAAATAATATTTTCTTTTAATTCCTCAAGCATCTAGGTCTATTAAGCATACACTTTTTCAATTGCCCATTTCATTTTCAAGAGATATATCGTTAAACATGTTTGAATAATCAATCTTATTAAAGAGTACTTAAAACACCCATCATCTTAAGTATAAGTACTCGTATATAAGTATAATACTGTACTACTATTCGAATTTAAAGAGAAATTGATTATGCATACTGCTGACGATAATTTTGACACACGCAAGCTTTTTCATTCTAATTTCCTAGCTCGGTCTTGAATATAACGACTGCCTTAACTATAACTCTTCGTTACCTCTCTCATACTTCCTCAGACTTCCCCCGCTTCATATTTCTTTTATAAAGTCGAACAATGAGGTTAAATTTTTGATTATACCAAATTTTAGTTATATTAGCATCTCTTAACTATATCTTTAAAATATACATTTACAATCACGGGACAGACGTATCGCGGAATATTTATAAAGTAGGTACTTGTGAAAATAGTTGTTCTCTAATTTCATTTCGATTAATTTATTTCTATGTGAATTCTCTAAACCAAAATCTTTAGATGGGATTTTAATATATTGAACTTTATTCTTCAATTGCTTCATAACAAACTTATAGTCATTTTTATAACTCTCATAGGGTATAATAAACTTATAGTAAAGTATATAATTGAATACAACAATATACTCTCGAAGGGGGATGCCCCTTTTGAAATTATATCGTGAACCTGGATAATTACTAATACCATATTTTATATTTCACCACATCTAATAAGTGTCAAAACTCATTTGTTTTCTTAAAGCTTGCCTTACATTGTGTAGACTCTGTGAAAAAATTTAATAACAGAAAAAAAACAAGATAGTGTGATAAATGAATTACGCAGCATAATATGACTGTAGTGTAGTTTTCGTTTTTAAGGAAATATTAAATTTTGACAATTCGTATCGTAAATATTGTTCACCCGATTGTTTTTTTGCTTCAGAACTGTGACAATATTTTAATTTGTCCATCAATCATAATGTGTTAATCTATCCATGAATCATAATCAACTTTTAAATATTGTGAAATATGAAATATTTATTTTATCAACCTGACATGAACATATGTTTTACTGTTTGTATTGTTGTTTATTTAGTCTATAACAAAATATAACTAGGGTGCATATAGCGTACCTTAGTTATACGTTTCAAAATGTCAGTGCTTAGTGTAGTTTCTTCAATAATTATCTACGGTGAAATAGGCGGCGGAGTTCGAGTGTCAATTTAATCTGAATCTAATATCTCTTTGGGTGTAAGAAATGACGAAACATGAATGTCATTCATAACTTTGTTCAGTAAGCTATTCCAAAAATTATCGTACTTGCTTTTTAATAAGCAATTTTAAAAATTGCACAGCTCTTCCAACGGATTGAAATATCTGGTAGTGCAAAAAAGAATTAGAAGACTTAGACTCCTTCCAACTTTCACATCAAAGAAATTAACAGAGCTTTAGATTAAGACTGAAAATTAGAAAATATATTTAACACTTTTTCACTAGAGAATAGTGAAGGCGAGACTAGATTATTAGAAACTATCCAATGTGAGATGTGTTTTCCACAACAAAATGGTTCCGTGAAATAAGACAACTAATCTATCATAGATACATTGAACTAGAACGTAAAGGTAATATATTCACGTAATTAAAACTATATTCACGGAATAGAAAAGAAAAAGACTAATTTGCTAACAACTAAACTAAGCATCTCCTTTTGTACCAACTCTTAATAAAACGTATTTTCTAATAATTCAAAGTAAATTACGTCCTAATGTTATACAAGTTTTCAAAATGTGTGAATTATCCTGATTATAATAATGGTGTAATTTATAAGCTGTATTAGTTACAATAGTGAAGTTTAAAAGTAAAATTGTCTCAACTTCATGAGATACTACGCGATTTTCATTATGATTTTATTCGTAGTGTATTTAAACGTTTAGACATTTCATTTTATTTGGAGTACTGGTATTACATTATTATTGAATGGTATCCAATCAAAACACACACACATATATATATATATATATATATATATATATATGTATATATATATATATATATATATATATATATGTATATATATATATATATATATATATATATATATATATATATATATATATATATATATATATATATATATATATATATATATATATATATATATATATGTATATATATATATATTTATATATATAGTGAGTAATAATTTCAACAAGATAATTTAAACTGAACATTAATTAATAAGAAATATTGAGAAAGTATATTAAAATAATTCCCAATGAGACTTAATTTTCCATGAAGGTTTATTTATCAACTTACCTTAATATTATTGATCTCAAAATTGTAATAATACAAAAAATACTGGGACGGTAGCAATCAATTTACTTCAATTTTGTTAGTAATTATAAAACTAGCTTTATGTTATATATAGGATATATTTAATTTTATTGTCACATATATGTATAAAGCAACTTGGGTACTTACTTTTTATTTTAACTTATTACAATTATATTATCCCATGTTAAGGATCTACATTTATGTTGGTATACTATGATCTCATTAGCATTTAGTTAACTACATTTCATGACCAGAAAATATGTAAAACTAAAGATGTTTGCAAAAGTTTATTTATCAGAGGATGACTATTGACATTACTTCACAGACTCCTGCTAATTCTAAATTAAAGGCAATACATAATGTTAGGATTATGGTTAAGAGAAAAAACTAAAGTTTTGTTCTCGTACTATATATTTATTTATTTTCGTGATTCCAACGTGACCAATGTATAGGCTCTGAAGAATTAATATGGTCTAAATTAGATTACTAACTTTGCCGAATGCAATCCAAGTAAATAAACAATTTAAAAAACTGTAGTGTTGGCTTGGTTAAGTTAAACGACTCACAAACCTCTTAAAATTATATAGAAAATTTCGATTTTGTGAGCAATGTAAACTTTAGTCGGAAACTTACGAGTCGTAAACATCGAAACAGAGGAAATGGTTTACTAGACATGTATAAACCTTCTTTGTCAAATTGAATAATTGAGACCAGCTACATATGGAGAAAGGAAAGTGTTTCAAAAAGACGTGAACGTCTGCCAGCTACCGGTGTAGTATTGTTTAGTCACTATTTGGTTTATTATAGTGAAAGACCTAAATTAGAATCTCAGTTGGAAACTACGAAAGACACACTTTCGGAACCAGCTTCAAAAAGATATTTTTTTATTTTTGTTAAAGCATGACGTTCGAATAGTACACACAAATATCAATTTTTAAGTTTTTTACTCATCGAAATAGTATACAGTAATTTATCTTTAATAAACAGATTAATGAGGTAAACTTGTTAATATTGAAAAATTTCACGTCCTTCGAAACACCTCTAAATATACAGAGAAACTTTAAAATTATAATTTTAAGTTTCAAAAATTTAGCAATTTAACTTATATATAAGCCAACATGATCATAGAAAACATCACGTAAATTAAAAAATATATATTTTTCACCCATAATTATCAAGTAATTTTCTTGCCTTTACATATTGTCTTCTCAGACGTTATGTAAAGGTATTTACATGTTTAAAGTATGAAACGTAGCCAGTTTCATATTTTTCGTACACAATAAATAATTTTATATAAAATAAAACATTTAAAAAGATGGCTTTTTCTTTTCCATATAGATGTATAATGAACATCATGTGTAATCAACACAATAATTTTTAAAACATAAAAACTGAAATATTTATTCTTATCGCGGACGGTATATTAAAAAAATTAATTAATTTGCACTTGAAAATGATAATTGGTTACATTTTTGTTGTCCGTGTTTAAAATAAAGACATATACCCGAGTGACATTTTAATCTTGCTGCAATAAGTATTGTACAGACGCTATTAAAAATCGTTTAATGATATGAGAACTCATCCACTAGACAGTCATTTAAATTCTGATGAAACAATGAAAAGTCAACAATGAATAAGAGGGTTTGTTTTTTTTTTCATTTTCTGTTAGCGATTAAGCAAAAAAGAGGCACATTACGAATTCAATATTATTTATGCTAAAACAGTTTGGTCGAAGCTAGTTTCGTCCGCGAAAAATTGTTTTGTGTGCAATGTCAGAATCAATATTCACAATCATTTCAATATGTCACAAGTTACTATAAGACGGATTCCGCGAAAGTCCGCGACCTCTTAAAATCTCTCGTGGGTTAATTGCTGTGAACAGTTCTAAGAGCTTTATGGTTACCGGAAATAAAACCTCGAGTTGATTATTTCGATTATAAAGCAAGAGAGGAGGAATGACGAGGCACTTTAAAGGGATAGACAGTCTTATATAATTCAATGTAACTTTCTGATGGAAAGGTGAAATAATAATCGTCCGAAACATTAGAGAAATGTTAATAATTATCTAGAAGGAAAAGTCAGTGATAATGTGTCATTAAATTAACCAATTACATCAACATTTTGACAGAAAAAGACAATCTTGTTACTATAAGGGACATTTAAATTAATAAGAGGAAGAAACAAGTATATTAAAATATTTTGATTTGTTCTTTTTTGAATAATTGGACCGAGAATTTGCATATGTCTCATCTATTTTTTTAAACAATTTATGGCAAATTAATGTAACATTCAAATGGCATTAGTAATAAATGTTGTTATTTGCCATTTCAAACATTATTTATAGTATTTTCCAATACGAATGAGCATACAAGTCTTTACTGGCTGACGTGAGGGGACGAAAGATCGCCCGAGCATATTTCTTTAGTCCGTTGAATAAAACAACCTCATAACTCGGCTTCAGCGAATGCTGGCTATCTGATTTTAACGTACGATGAGACTGTGTCCTGATTATAACGTGTTATGAAATGGACGTAAATAACTGGATGTGATAAATTCTTATCTCCAGTCGATTTGTTATAATATAATATCTATAAAACCACTCGAATTTTTTTTTTGCGTTACTTTAGTAGTTAAAGTTAAAAATATTAGGGAATTTACCAACACAGCCAAGTTCAATGTAATAAATATAGCATAGCATAGCTCTAACTCATTTATGTATTTACATACCTCACTATTTTTTGCGACTTATTTTTTAAAACGGAATTTCTCCCTTTTCGTAGTAAAGCTTTCGATGTGGTTACATCTCACGAGGTGATGTTGTTACATTTGGCCCTTTTCACAGTAATGCTTTTGATGTGATTACATTCTCGTATGTATACAGTTCCAAAATTTCGAAAATCAAGTTTATAGGAATTGGAAGTATATTTCATTCAAGCCATTTGAATTAATAGTTTTGATTTTAAGAGCGTGTTTTTGGATAAGCGTAACAAAACATAGTTTCGAGTAGATAAGCATAACAAACAAAATATAGTACGATATTTTATATCACTATATGATTTCTTTTCTACATATGTTTTATGTATACATATGTTTTATATTTACAAAATTAAAATAACTTTTAAATTTAATTATTTTTAAGGAAATGAAAATATACATTCCAGTTAAGTGACACCTTCATTTTGTTTCAACATTTTACCTATAAAAAAATCGTAACTTTCTAGAAATACATTCAAAGGCGAGACGAATAGAATATCTTGAATTGGGGATCCTAAGCAGAAAATTGCAGTGGATTGCCAGCAAAAATGTAAAACCGTCTCAAAAGCTCTTCCTAGGGAACTTAGTATCTAACGTTCTTAGGTGCTTTCCACCAAAAATATAAGAACCTCATAAGCTCGCGCTAAGGCAACTAATATAAAATGCTCAAATCGACTGATCAGGCAAAATACAAAAGCATTATAGACTCGTACGAACGAATCTAGCAACGAACGCTCGCGCCGGTTTGCCAGTCAAAGCATAAAACTTTAGAGGCGTGCAAGAGAATACAGTATCGAACGTTCCCGGCAACTTACTTTCACCGAGCACATGCATCTGAAACGCGTATTAGAATCTAATGCTATCTCGGGATAACTTTTTACACAGAGGCAATGATCGTCGATATCTGGAATCAAATTTTAGTCCTTGTAATAGGTCGACTTTCAATTACAATCCTTACGTTTATTGCACTCAGGGTAAAAATGTGCAGAATGGGTAAACTAATAAGACCTACTCTTAATGGTTACCGAAAAAATTAAATGATGAACATACTGTCATAGTATATGCTGTGCTGCGCAAAAGTTACTCCCTCCGAAATTCAGAATCCTCCAAAAAAAATTAAAAAATATATCGACTGTCCTTTTTTGCATCCATTATTTACGCCTTTTTAATAATTTGCTAGGGTATATGACGTCATTCAGCGCAAAATAAATAAAGACAATTGTATGCCATTTTCAAGTTTATAGAATAGATATACCATCAAATTGACAGCTTACGTCCATCGTCAGGCCAAAATTTATTTTGTATTATTTAATGTACTACATAGTATATCATCTGTATTCAGTTTAAATATAAAAAATACAATTGATTTTTAATTTTAATCCCTAATACCGTACAAGTATATATGCTATTAGTGATTAAAATATATAAATAATGATTAAAATATTCAATTCAATAATTTTCGTGAAATATTTCATTTTTTTTACTTTACTACGGCCCAATTTCAAAAATACTTTCTGTGTTACAAAAACTCACTTTTCTGTATTACAAAAGCTCACAGCTTTTCACTTCTCTGAAATCAAAGAGATATCAGTTTTTCCCATATGTCCGTACTTCACGCACGCTAGAACATGATTGAATTGACGTTAGCCTTTTAGAATTAAAGCGCTCGATTGGTCCTGACGGCCTATCTTGTTATGTTATTCAAGTATGCTGTGATATTCTCAGTTAATCGCTACTCCATACATTCAATCTATCGAATAATGAGTCTTATCTTCAATTTACTATTTTGGTAAATGAACTGAATCATGTGGGTGAAAGGAGACACTATCTTTTATAACATGACCATAACGGTTATCAAAGCGTTACACCGTTGGCGGAGTAATTTATACGGGAAAGTTTTTAAGGTCTGAAGCGTGATATAGATAGTGTAATTATTTGAGTGAAATGATAAAAAGAGGATTACAGCTTAATACAAACAACTATTTAGTGGTGATAATAATAATATCTTGATCCTTAACCTCCCTCGGTTAATTTTTTCACAAATTATTTTACGTGCCAGATTCAACTTTGTATACGAAAAAAATATTCGGTTTGCTATTCGTAATGTGTCGGATATTCATATAGCCACATAATGCAGTATATAATACAGATTGGCAGCTAGAAGTGAATATCGAATATATACCGGCTGCTTTAATAAAGATCGTAGACGGATATCCCACAAAATAATTTGACGTTTATCGGCACTCCATAACTAATATTATTTGCTAAAAATTCCAAATTGTATTATATAATAATATTAAGCTAATTTTAACATTTATATATTTTAGTTTTTCACTTACAAACTAGTTCTCAAATATTTTATAGCATACGTATATTTACCAAAAATTATAAGTACTAGCTGAAATAATTTTCACCGTTTTGTAGTTTGATTAAGGTAAGGTTGAGATAAGGTTTGTTCTTAGAACAGTTTCTAATAAACTATTCGATAAAACTGTAATTATTCACCACCTGATAATATGAATATGATATTCACGCCGTAATCTCTCTGACATTATTAAAACGGAATTCTGTTTCTTTATTTGTATGTTTTTTAGAGATTCACGCAACATTCACAATTACAAAGGTGCTGATCTAGGTGCTTTCTTTACTAATTCTGGTTAAATAATAATAACAATTAATTATTTTTATTATCGTGCGTGGTATTAATTGTTTTTTTTTTTAATATCTGACGAACACAAATATTGAATAGATTTAAAAGATACTATATAAACATAACACTTATTGCTTCCGATGGCGAACCATAAAATTAACTGCCCTTCTCAACAATAAGTATTCAATTTTAATTATACTACGTGAACCAAAATGGTAACAAGAACCTTAATATGCAAATTTTACCCAACACAGCATAATAAATTTAAGTTTAAAATTATAAATTCATTAAAATTATAAGTCGTATCTACTTTACACATATGTTCCAATACTCAACATTTACTCTTAGGTATTTTTAATAATATCATAGTTTATTATATTTAAATATATCAGATAAGTTAGTTATCTGATATATTTATTTCATTTAATAGAATTGTATGCAAAAAATATTTAAATAATTGGTAAAGCAGCTACTAAGCTAAAGCTTGTAGGACGACACTGGAAATGAAATTTAATATAAGTTTTGCTTCCAATTTTGTCGATTCAGGTTTATTAAATTTCACATCTTGACTTTCATTGATTAGCGGTTACAAAAATTAACATGAAATATAAAATCATAAAATACCTAGTCTGAAAACTGTGAATATGTAGCTTGCTTAAAAATTATTTCATTGTCAAGCATAGGATGCTTTTCATAATACCAAAAAGCAATGAAGAACAATTTACAGATATAAGAAAATTATAAATCAAATTTGGTATATCTATGTTTTAATCTATTTTAGTAATTGTTATATTATACTCAAAAATATACATTATTACATAAATATTTGGAAACATCAGTAAACTTAGGTATTTTTTTAATAATAACGTATTTTTAAAAAGTATGTTACTTTAAATTGAAAAAGTTGTACACAGAAAAAAATATTTAAATAATTTACTCAAAATTTAATAAGCTAGAGCAAAAAACGAGAAAGAATTTTAAATGAAAATTGATTTAGTCACTACTTCAAATTTCGTACATGTAGGGTTAATATATTGCTCATTTTAGCTTATATCAATGAACGGTTAGTGCTTCTTGTGTGAGCATTAGCGCTCGACTGACCAATTATGGATTTGTTTATATAGATATTGTTGTGATGGAAATGTTTTATATAGATATTGTTTAATGTTACCGTACATTCTTATATCAGAGATTAGTGTGTAATTTCAGATTATTTCAATTCATGTTTATGAACTTAATATTAAATAAAAGTATCGAAATTTTGCGACCATGTTTCAGAGAAAACCATAGTCTCGATGTATTCAATATAATTTTTTTATTATAAATTAGCGTAATATTTGAGATTAATCAACCCAAAATACACATTTTCACGATTCTTCTCCACTTTGATAACTATAATAATAGGTTTTTTTCAAAATCGTATCTCCACTTTGAAGATAATGGACGTACCTTTCTAATGATATATAATTTATGGACATAATATTTATTGTGTATTTCTGTAAATTTATCAAATCTAATTACGGTTAATTACGCCTATAATGACATAATTTAACACCCAGGAAAAAAGATCCGCTTTTTCCAAAATATGACTGTAATATTTATGAATACTATCTGAATTTATAATATGAAATAAATAACACTACAGCTCAATGTTGTTTTAATGGTCAATTTTACAGAAAGCATAAATTGCAGAACCATTCTTGTGATCGAATTATTTAAGCGGGATAATTTTGTAATTTTTTTACCGCTCTAATATTTTCCTTATTTTATTTACTATTTTAATTTCTACTTTAATTAAAAGGAACAAGATTTTAGAATTTATAATATTGACTTGAAAATGTTAAATATTTTCTGAAAATGCGGTACATCTAAAACCTCTAATTCAACGCCAAATATTCTTCAGTTTAATGAAAAGTATTATACGTTTTTGCGTAAACACACTTGATTTACATTAAAATTTATGTTTAATGTTACGAAATAGACAGAAAAGTATTATATATATATATATATATATATATATATATATATATATATATATATATATATATATATATATATTACTTTTCTGTCTATTTCGTAACATTAAACATAAATTTTAATGTAAATAAAGTGTGTTTACGCAAAAGCGTATAATACTTTTCATTAAACTGAAGAATATTTGGCGTTGAATTAGAGGTTTTAGATGTACCGCATTTTCAGAATATAAATGAAAGTATATATATATATATATATATATAATGTGATAATGACAATAGCCTTTATAGTGAAATGAACAATTATTAGAGCAAATATTCATAGTCTTGCGAGAATTACAACAAAAGAAGGAATAGCTGTGAACTGTTTTGATTAGAAATTATAATTCAAATATTTTGTGCATATTGATAATCACAGCAAATATTTTATGGAAAATTTTATAGCGGCTTTATTATATCTACTAATTCAAAAATAATTAAAAGATAATTAGCAATATATGGCCACGTTCTCTAAAATTGTCTGGATAATCGATTTGGTCATTTCTTGAAAAGCTTTTGCAATGTTCTTACCAGGCATATTCTCCAACGTTGTAATATTTAAGTTTCCTTACTGTTGCATATCAAATAAGCACGATAACGTACGTACGTTCATATTTGAATTTAAAATCAGTCATTCTTTTATATAAGTGTATCTAATTGTTTTTTTTATTGATAAAACATAACCTAATATAAACATTCCCTAAAAACCTATTATTTTTAGAATGGTACGGAATTCTACATCAAAAAATAAAGTAAACTTTTAAACACTCAGTAATGTGCACATCCATTCGTCTACCAAAGATGATCTTCCCAAAAAAACTTTAACGTAACATTTTGACTTTTGACGTAGTGGCTAAGCTTATCGATCTCCAAATTTTGCAATAGTATGAAATAAATATTAATGTAAGAATTTCGCAGATGTAGGATTAAGTGTATTTCTTTGCTTTTGGGCCTGCACGTTGTCCACTAAAAGTGCAAGTTATAAAGTGCAAGTGCTACTATCATACTATCTAAAAATGGTACTATTCTCACCTTGTCCGCCCGATTTGTCTCAGGGCTTCTCCAGGAACCCTCAACATCTTACTGAACTTAAAAGTCGCTACCTTCAAAAGTACCGTAATTGTGTCCCTTTACTACTATCCAGCATTTCAACCCAGCAAGGTTAATTACTCTACATATTAGCATCTCAATTATTCAATGACTCATTTTGTGAACACCCTAAATGCCTGCAAAACTGGTCTACTTTCAACCAAGTCACTGTGACGAAAGATACAACTTTCTAAGAAATCGCGTGACCCTACTCTGTTAATATAACGTGATTCATGTCCTGCGCCTCGAAACCGCAGGAATATCCGGGTTGTCTCTCAAAAAAATCTAAACAAATAGGAGCGGAGGCGCTTTGCTCCGTCAGAAAGTGTGTAGAGTGGTATTCGCTTTCGAACCAGGTTTTATCAAGTCGCTCAGAAACATAGGGGAAAAGCAATCTTGTAGTCTAGTCTTTAGAATTCGGAGAGGTTCACCTAGACTTCCAATTAGCACAGAAAATCTCTAAAATACGTCCCTTTCTATTAATAAGGTGTTCATCTGCCTAGAATTTAAAGCCTAACGGGCCAATGTTCACGGTTTCGACCAAGGATCAACCTTGCGGGCAGTACCTAGTCAACGTTTTTCTAACTTCTACGCGTTTATACTGCAAATAGACCTCTCGATCGCAAAAATGGACCTCTTGATCGCAAAATCTCTAGCCAATCAGCAGGCATCTATTGATACTAGGTCTCACGGACATACAAATCAACAGGCGTTTTCAATGGGGCCGGAGATATCCGCTCCTTAAAAACTCCGAGTACATGTTTCTCTGGGTACACACAAAGTGGTACTGTCAAAATATTCACAAGGAATATGTCTCGATCCTATCTTCGAAATTGTGTAAGTAAACATTATATCCCACATATGGAACGCAAAGTCAGAAAGGTGTGGGACAGGGAACAGAGGGAAGATCAAACGTAAGATTTACATTATGTTCAAGTTGGACTTGGTATTGAGACAAAGACACAAAAATAAAACTTAATTTGTTACTGGTGTAATACACAATTGTAGATAACTAAGACTGCAAATTGGAGATTGGAAACTTTAGTGTTTTGACGACTAAAAAATCCAAATTATTTCTTCCGGTTTAGTTGTCTAGTGATATTACGTTATACATATCTACTTAGTTCTTAGAACTCTTTTTCGTGTTTAACTGGAAAATATCGATCAGTCGAAAAAAAATCTTAAAAGTTGACATTGATGATCTGGAGAAATCGGCTTCAATCTCTTAGTCCTTCGTGCCCACTCTATTAAACGTTTGAGCAAAATGAAGAACGCGAAGCATACATGTTTGATTTCAATTATTTTTTTCAGTATCGATAGTAAAGCAATGATGAAATGTATTGTATGGACAATTTATTGGTCTAGACGGTTAAATATTTCTCGGAAACTCGAATACAATTGGCAATAATGATATTGGTCAATATGGATCATTATATCCACTTCATTAAGATTTTTACCAGATTTTGATACCATTATTTCTTCGGCAGTTTTCCAAATTTCAGGGAAACATTTCAATCGAATGAAAGAATTGATTAACATAGTAAGTTAAGAAAGTCTTCCCTCTGAAGATTTTTAATTATTTTACCTGTAGTCATATGAAACCTGGGTGCTTTTTTTTAAATAAGATCATCTTTAATCTCATCAGCTAACTTCTTACGAATAACTAGTGAGACTATATCGTAGTAATTTGATTTAAACTGTGAACGTAGAATGTCAAAGTTTTCAGTTGGTTGATATCTAGATTTGAAATTTTGTGTAAATACGTTTAATTTTTAAAGTTATTATGAGCCTATTTTCCATCAGAACTAGATCTATGGGTTCTTTAAGACATTTTGTAACATTATCAAAATAAATACTCAATCCAACTATCCACAGTAAGTTTTGCAAGGTGATTGATAACTGGTTGATATTTTTAATTTGTTTGGCTATTTGGTGGTTAGCTCTATTGGGGAGGATATAGTCAGATTTCTTATCTGGTGCTATTTTCTTCTAATCTTGTGCTTTTCAGTTACTAATTGCTGATTTCTATACAAATGAAATTAATTTGCAGCCCTTTGTATGACAGTTATAAAAGCTGCTCTTCATCTAATCGATCAGTATATGAGAGGTTGATATTATTTGGTAATAAATAGTTTAAATAATTTCAGATTGCGTATTGGTTGCTGAATGAGGGAATTTTTTAAATATAAACAAATTAACTCATTCCTAATATGAATATTAAATTTTCACGTAAGCTATCTTAAAATGTTTGTGAAATAACAGTTGAACTCTGTTAATCACTGGTTTCAAAGGCTTTAAATGATCTTGATGAAATTTTATAAAGCCTTTTTCTTTACGTAGAAATTAATTTAAACCAAAGTTAGGTAGAGGCTAGTAGGCTAGTAAATCGATTTGACAGTACATATGTATCTAGGTTGTAATTGGCTATAATGGACGTAATGGTGTTATTTATTTTGCACGTATTGTCATATTTATTTTTTATATCACTAATTATATTTGTACCTTAAATATCGCAAATTAAATTTTTTTTCTCCGTAAAGTTTTACGTTATTTTTAAAACAACAGTATTCTCACCACGAGTAGAATTTGTAGTAGATATCATGTGATATGTTATAAATTTTTTTTATTCTAAAAAATAATTCTTTCATAAAGTCCGTTTCTGAAATTTAACATATGTCTACATTTGCTGCCGTGAAAATTGGTTGTAATACATTTTTTTTATTCCTTTATACAGAGAAAATTATCCAGTATTTAATATATAATATGAATATCTCGGTATGTAAAATATATTCCAATAATAAATTAATCAAATGAGATAACAAATTATCAAGTATTTCCAAGTGTTGTTATTGCATATACACATTTTGAAGATTACTTATCTGAACATTTTATATTAATGTCTCGGTTAAATAAACTTACTTTTAGTTTTGGAAATACCTTCATACGGGTATACATAATTAAACTATTCTGACCCGAAGTGTGTTTTCGTGCATTCAAAGTATACTCCAAGTTTCTGTGCAACTACTGAAGGTAATTTTGATATATTTTTATCAGTATAGCATAATTAAGGATTACTTTTATGTTTAAAATGCATGGAATAACTAAACATTTGTAAATCTCGCCACGGTTTAGATGCTAGCGCCAGTAATCTACAGTAACTACAGCATCCAAAAAAATAACGCCTCTAACATATGACAGATGAGGACGGTGTACTGAGTAGAGAGATCAGGAGTGAGGGCACAACGAAGGAAAAAGAAAAGAATATAACACAAACCGTTATGGCAAGTCTCCTCCCTTCAATTCTTAATGAAGTACATTTATTTCAGATAAACAACAACCTTCTTGCAGAAAATAATATCCCAGAATGAACTACAAAAAACTAAAATATAAGTCTCAGCATGAATCGCAATAAAAATTCCAAAATGAACAAGAAATAAATAAGAAACATGATTCAACTCCTTACGGAACAATTTAAAGTAATGAAATTATAAATAGAAAAGTTCAAATTAGAATTGAATGAAACACCAAATGAATCGTCTCCGCTGATAAATATGCTAGCATGCATTTAATGACAGTTCTAAATATACTAGTCATCTAATATCTGCAAGTGCTAATAATATGCTCTCATAAATAATTCAAATATGAAAAAATCAAAATCAGCCCCTCGATAAAACTGAGTTCAAATGCCAGTATCCACAGTTGTTCAACTTGGAGAAGCGGCATGGTAAATACCTATGAAATTACTATACAATTTTGAAATTGTTTCCTAATTTGGTTTTAGTTTAATAAACAACTGGCAATGTGTGGATTGATCACTTTAACAACATTTAAGTATATTTCACGGACATTAGATCAATATTTCTAAAAATAACATCATTAAACGATCTGTTTTGAATAAACAATGCCGTTCATACAATTTTTATCAGATTATATTTTTAAAGCACATCCGGTGCAACGTCCAAACATATGCACATCCGGTGCAACGTCACACGATCTGAAAATATATTTTTTACAAAAGAGGCGTTAAAGGATTTCTAACTTGATAAAGTGATCGAATTATATAACTCGATGATTTTATAATAATTAATTGCCTGATATAGTAAGAATTTGATTTGCGACACTACTCCGCCGGATACAGAGGACCTTTAGTATATTTTTATGGTATATGACTTTTTTTAGTACTAGGGTTTCGTGCTAAAAAAGTTCAATCATACTGTTGTTACAAATCTGTCAACCTGTCTGCTTTTCCATTCTCTGACATATTTAGGATATCTTTCGGAGGCTTTTAATTTCCAAACTTACTTAAATTTGTTTACAATATGTAGTTCCTAGTCTAAAAATTGAAAACAGTATTTAAAATGACTCAAAATTAAATTTTGAAGGATCCTCCGCAGATATTAAGGAAGTTGTAAAAAAACCTCACTTCATATGAGCATATAATTGTCGTTAAAAAGCTTTTTGTGTAGAATGAAATCGGTTATATTATTTTTTCACATTATTCTATTTGGTAGAGGTTGAAAAAACAACGATTTGGTAGACCATGGAAACTGCTGCTTTAGACCTTTTTTTTAACATATTTTTTCTTAAAAATACCATTGCATGGAAAGCTGTAAATTACCCATAATATTTTTCATATCCCGTATTAAAAAAACAAATCAATAATAAAAGAATAGAACTCGCACGATGAGATTTGTGTACATATTTCGGCATGTAGAAACATTTACGCGTACATTATATTTCTATCAATATATTTACACACAGCAATTTTTCACAATGTAAATATATTGTAACGTATTTATTATAAACTATGTCTTTCACAGGCATAAAAACATGGTGAATATTTCAAAAATTATAAAATATAGGATAATCGCTGTAAATTTTGCCAACCCTGACTCAAATTTTAATAAACCCGTTTTTTCATAATTTTGACACAATAGTTTCGGAAACAAGGGGGCGGAATGCTATATTTTTGCATATTTCTTAAAAAATATATTTTCATACATGTAAACTAAAATTGTGAAAAATATATTTTTATACTCCTCATAACAAACCTCTCCAAATGATACTCGACATGATACACAAAATGAGAAAATATATTTTCGGGACCATTATTTTCCTCCTCTTTAATTATTATACGAGTATTATAAAATAGTTGGTGATGTAAAATATGTCCAAATATATAGGTTAATAAAATGTATTTGGTGTCTGCGAAAATTGGCTTTAAAATAAAAAAATATATATAATACTAACCTAGGCTAGCCCTTTTTAACAACACTCCGCGCTAAATATGGAATTGGAAAAAAAATTGGTATACTTTATTTGCCCTCCCTGAAATTTCCAAATAAATATTTTCGAATTTTAGCTATTGCGATATGTACGGATTAATATACATCAAGCAGTTTCTGAGCAAAACGGCTGTGATAGACATACGGACAGATAATGAATGATCTTCTGAGGGTTCTCTTTCTCATATTAAGGTGCGAAGCCCTAAAACACATCTAAATGTGTAATAATAAAAAAGTTATGAATAATCACACCTAGAACTTAATAATATTTTTAAAATTTATGCAGTGTATACTAAATAACATATTTATATGGTATACTATTAATATTTGTAAACAGTCCAATAGTGTTACTAATACGTACTCTTAAATGTTTTTAATATTTCTACTTAAGTGATGTATGTTAATTTATTACCATGCATCTGTTTTAAATATCCTTGTTATATATGCGTGTGCGCGTACGCGTGTACGCGTGCGCACGTTCTTACATGCGTAAGTGCGTGCGTGCATGCTTATGTGCGTGCGTGTGTGCGTACGTACGTGCCTGTGCGTGTGTGTGTATGTGTGTGTGTGTGTGTGTGTGTGTATTACAAATAGCCACTTTAGATAATGAAAATAAAGTTACAGCAAAGTTAAGAATTAAATTTCACTCATTTTCATTTACTGCCTTATTTCATAGGAAATAGCATGGTATTGGATTGAATGCTGCAAAAGATTCATTAAATAAATCATAATACATAATTGTTTTTTTCATATATCTTCGCCTTGCTTTGTGTAAATACTTGGTAGGTTTTGGAGTAATGTGACAATTGTTATGAAAAAATGCCCTTAAGACCATTTTAGCTATAACATAGCTTATACTCTTATGAAAATGTTAAAAAATATGTATATAAAGGCAAACATCTAAACCATTCTCTGCTATTTGCAAAATTCAATGTACATAAGTATCGTATACATGCGAGTACAACGAATCGTGTCGCAGAGTTGAGCCTTCATTGGTGTTAGTTAAAAGCCACTTGCTTTTTAACTAAGTAGGTACTCGGTTTTGTCGGCACTTTGAAGTCTCGGTTTTGTCAGCTTTCGTTCATTAATTTAATTATAACTGTTACTCGCTTTAATCTTTACAGATATGCATACTTACACCTCATAAAGGTGTAATGGTATTACTGTGTGACGAAGTTACGTATTTAGGCATTGAAACAACGATATTAATTTTATAATTTCTCCGTTATAAATTTCAGACAAAATGTTGATTTTGACGTTTTTGACCATCATATATTATATATTAATAACAAACATTCGAAATACAAGAAATAAATTAAAATGTAACAGGATTTCACAAAATTAAATCTTTAAATAATAGAAAGGGGAAGTTGAAAACAGTTATTTAATTCGAATTGATTATTGCTAATTATGCACCTAAAATTATTAGGTTAAGAAATTATGCATATATTAAATGACTCTGAGAAATTATGCATATATAAAATGTATTTCATACAATGAAATTTGTTATTGTAAACACTCTGGAGACACAGAACAACTTCAATATATTATTTAATTTTTTTACTTTATTTCAGTAAATAATTTTAATTGCCTTTACATTTTGCCATCATATAATATTGACATAACATAATTTAATATAAAGGACACCAATCATCGTCAATTGAGCTATAATATCAAACAAATTCATTAAAAATAAAACGCATATGGCTTAATTAAAGATATTTATTGAATATTTAAAGATGTTTATTAATAATATAGTAATAGATTTCTTTACTTTTGAAAGTAAGTTTGGTTAGTCATCCAGTATTTCGTCGGCCTAAAATGTTAACCTGCTAAGTCCATTTTATCGAACTTTACAGGACGATAAAAAAACTTAATAATTTTGAGAAATTATCATTTTTGTTTGTTTTTTTTTATAAGGTAGATGAAAATAAATTTATTTGATTTTTTGAATGTATACAAAGTGAAAAATATGCTTTAGTTTTAGAGTAATATGTACTTTCATGGATTTGTCTGTTTTTCTTTTTATAGCTCAGTATGAGTTTAGGACTAAGCAGTTTAGGTATTTGCCACTTTGAATGTTTTAAATTAGTTTAGTTTAAATAAAACAAAGTAGAAAGTGCTTATAACTCTTTTTATTTTATGTATTCTAAATTATAATTTCTTACTTTAACATTTCTAGTAGGTATTCATCAGACAAAAATATAAAATCATAGTATTATTGTACTATGAATTAACATACAATCAACCAAGACACTTTATTTCTTTTTTTTTGAATTTTTTAATTTACCATTCCCTAAAATAATAAACTGAACAAAATCAATCAAGTTATCACAATGCTAAGAGATCTTTTATTATCTATTTATCACAAAATGACAAAGGCACTAGATAAATTCTATAAAATTATGGATACCTAACTGCACAATTCCATTCTTATGTTAGCTTTAGAAAACAGAATAATCAACAAGAACATAAAATAGGTAATTGAAAGTAATTTTAACATCTTGTATCTTAAATGATTTTAAGCCATTTGCTTAAAATCATTTAAGATGACGCTACTCGCGAGGTAAATCATCAAAAACTTTGTGGTAGTCTGAAGGTAATGTCCTTTTAATCTGTTGCAAGTCCTCATATTTGCGTGCAGTTATTTTTCGCCTTGTTTCATGCAGTTGAGTTAACTCATCAGTTGTACAAGATTTAACCTGTGAAGATTTTTTTTGAGGTAAAGAGGTCCATTCGTCCTTAAAGGAAATTTTATATGATACTTGTCCACTTGGTTCATAGCGTAATGCCCTAATATCTGTAACCTTAGGATCCTCTTTAGATCTTCCGGGACGAATGCTCTTATAGAACTGCACCTTATCAAATTTTTTAAAGTAGCAATGATTTAGATACTTTACTTCGTATGGCGCCGGACATCTGCGCGCATGTCTTGCGATGGATATGTATTCGGCAGGTACATTCACTACCCTATCTTTTACATAACGCTCTATTGTGGAATGCATGGAGTCTGCTTCCATTTGAGTATGCCCAACCTCCAAAAATTGTTGTTCTATAGTAATTTCTTTATGCCTCAAAACAACATTTAACAATGCATTGGATAGTACACAATTTCTATTTTGATACCTACAACCATCACTCACAAATCCGTCCTAATTTTTAATATTCAAGAAACACAGGTTGTGAACTTGAAGTTTCATCTTATAGTATAAAGTGCTCACGTTTGATTTTAGTGCCATAAGCACTGCCTGTAAATCCACTGTAAATATATATTTTTTAATATTTTTGTCCCGTTCTTTTTCTTCTCTAGCGTGTTCTTTTCTTTCTATATGTTGCCGATGTTCTGCGTCTGAAACTGTTCCTACTTTATGGCGAGCACATTTTTCGCACTCATCTTTCTTGGGCCTAAACAATGCGTATCTCTTTTCTTCAAACAAGTTTGAAAATGTGCAAATTGATAAAGACTTCGAATTTCGCTGTTTGCACCAATCATTAACATAAAAATTGTAAATAGCTTCTTTAGATTTCCATTCTGGTAAGAGATACAATTTTTGAGATTTTGACCTACAATAATGGGATTCCATTACAGGGAGGGACTCCAAAAATTCCAACAATGCTTTCTTTTCTTCGGTGTTCGGTTTCTGCTTTGTCTTGTCTCTGTAAGTATTGGGAGTTCTAGAAGGATTATTTGCTAAAGTTTTCCAATGAAGTATTGTCCATCTCCCTATCCCCAAAGTATTTAAAAACATTTTACGGCATACTTTTACACTTTCTTCATTTAATTTGAGGTGATACACAAACGAATTTGCTCTTTTTGCCGAGTCAGTATTTTTCCGATTACGAGGTCTTGCTGCTAGCTTTGTAGTTATCCAATCATTGACTAGCGTTTTTTTTTCTCCCCAAGTAAGATTCCAAAATCTAGCGAAAAGTTGCTTTCTGGTACTTTCATCAATAGTTTCACATTTCAATGTACTATATTTTGATATCTTGCAGGAACACCTTGATTTCATTGCTCGTTCTTCTTTTGGCTTCGTATAATTCCAAGAACCATCTTTTTTCTCCCGACCTAAGTATTTTTCACCTCTCTCTCTTCTTTTTCTATTTTGCTCAGCAAACCATTCAGTCTTATCTACTTGGAATCGCTTCTTACGCTTTTTCGATTTTGTTATTTGAACACTAGATGCTGAATCAGTATTAGAATAATCTACCAAATTTCTGCCAATATCACTTTCATCTGAGATATGAGGATCAGGATTGATTGCCAATATTGATCTGGTTATCGCGCAAGTTTCATCGGTAGAATTGTTTATCATTATACTCTCTGTAGGCACTTGGCTAGGGAGAATATTGGTTACATCAGAATGGGTTGCCATATCTGACCTGTTCTTTAGACATGGTTCATCGGCTGAAACTTCGACAGGAAGAATACTGCTATCAAAATGGCTTTCCAATTGAGATATACTTGCTGCAGCACTAGACTCGTTAACAGAAACTTGGCTGTGGAGAATATCGGTACCATCAATCTCGAGTTTCTGTGTCGATCTATTTTCTGTACTAAAAACATCTTCCGAAATTTTACTAGGAAAAACGTTGAGACTGTCGAGGTAATCTGAACTCACAGTATTTTCTAAAATCAAACCAGTTGTATCACTTGTCTGTAAAGTAAAATTGCAATCTGTTTCATAGTTTTCATTGTTTAAGTTTTCGACTCCAGAATTATTTAATTCATGAATAAATTCAAACTGAACATTTTCCAAAATCTGATAATTATTATTCTGTTCAGTCTCAAAGGATTTACTTATTTTCGGCTCGTCTTCTTGTATTTTTTGTAAGTCGGTATCAAGACCAACCAATTTCTTACTCCGATACATTCTGTAATAAAAATATTAATAAATAAACCATAATGTTTAACAGCGTTGCATTAAGCCTAAGTACCCAACAAATAAAAAAAGGCTTCAAAAAATTAAATTTTATTAATTAGTTAATTTATTAATTAAGCAGTCGGATTAATTTGTTGTTAATTATATTCTAGAAATGACAACTGATAATTAGCTAACTCCTTAACAAGCAAAAATCTTTTAATACGTAAACCTGTCAAGTCCATACATTATAGGTTAGGGATCAAATTACGTATTAAAACATGAATGCATTATTAAATACTTACTCTAGCAGTAAAATAAAACTTACCTTTCATGAATAATGCTATGACACCACAAAACTTTACGAATTCTCACCGTAAAATTAAAATAAACTAGCGCGAAATTGTAACACGTTAATCTAATGCCGTTCTCCAAACAAAATGGCCGCTGAATGGGGACTTGGAAGGAATTATCCTTAGAAATTTGACAGTTGGTATTAAGCAGGTTTACGTGACTTCATTTTTAGCACCTTAAAAATGATTATCGTTCTTTACGTCTTAACTATAAGGTGTAAAATTGTATGAATTTACGAATAGCACAAAAAAGTAATTTTTGACCAAAAATGGACTTAGCAGGTTAACATTTTAGGCCGACGATTTCAAAATGTAAAGTATATTATTTTAATATCTGTTTCTCACGATGATCTTAAGTAAACATGAGACTTGAGTCTTGAAATAATTTATTTGCATTTTCATCTTTCTTATTAAGGTTAACGCTATTAGAACACTACAAAAATAAAATAAGGATAAAATAAAAATATTTCAGTGGTAAGTAAACACTATAATATTTTTATTTTATCTCGCGAAATCTGAAACTAGTAATTACAAACGATAAATGTAGTGACAAATTATCATAACTAATTTCTTCGTAGTTTCAGTTGATAAAATGAAAAAAGTAATTTGTTTTCAAAATTACTCCAGTGGAGTTTAATAAAATTTGCTCATACTTAACTTATTACACAAATGCCTTATGAATGAAGATTTTGTAATTTAACCAAAAGTCATGTAGCGAAAGATCTATAAAATTGTATATTATGTATGCAATATTTTATATAAATTTTCCAAAAATAAAGTTCACGATTTTAAAATATTTCTGTGCGTTATATGCTAGTATGTGTGTTATATACTATTAAGTATGTTTATTTTTAGCATTTAAAAAAATGTATGTTTCTAGAAATATATCCTAAATATTTGAAAAAAAATTTTTATGGTGAACTCTTCATTATACTATGAAGTTCATCTATATTCATTTGCAAATTATGAAAAAAGAAATAAAAGTCATATTATGTACAATACGAATTTTGAAATGCATATTACTTAAACATAATGGAGATTATTTTGCTGTAAAAATATATGAGTCTTCTATGGCATTTCTTAAAATTTCGTGCTCAATGAAAGACGTCTTATATTAAGATAATAATTTCAATATTTCTGTAAGTTTTTGCTAAATACTTTGAACAAGTTATAATCAAAAGACGCACTGCCGGGAGAGTAAGGTAGACGTAATGGAGAATCCAAACTCAACTCCAATCATCGCAGCAGGGTATATTTTGCGGTATGCTGTTTGCCGTTACCATGGAGCAATTCATTCATAACGTCTATTTAAATCCGTTTTGTTTATCTAACGCGCTTGATGGTTTGGTATCTTGGTACTGCCATTAACCAAGTATGCTTCTGCTTATTCATATTTTATAATAAAATATTTTGACATTTTCGACACCATTAATAGTGCCGAACTTCAATATTTAACAAATAAATATTCAATAAATATCTTTAATTAAACCATATGCGTTTTATTTAAAATGAACTTATTTGATATTATGGCTCAATTAACGATGATTAATGTCCTTTATATTAAATTATGTTATGTCAATATTACATGATGACAAAATGTAAAGGCAATTAAAATTATTAATGGAGAATAAATGGTTAAATGATACAAAATCACAATTTGAGAATATTTAAATTAGTCGTATTATTAAATGATCACATTTGGTATCGAAATAATTAATATGTATTTTCCTCATCCGTGTTGTGCAACGGATACTAAACAGAATGCAAAAATTAACAAGTGAAATTTCGCCTTTTTATTAACGCTTAAATATAACCATTTTCATGTGGAAGTTTCTTGCGTTTTCAGAAGGTGTTAATATGTCTTCACGTTCATAATGTATGCGTATACGAAAATAAAATAGTAGACAGGAGTTCTCCTTAATATATAGCCATAGCCATTAAGTACCGAATTATCCACTGCATGATCAAATAATTGTGCAAATATATTCTTATTTCTACGAATATTAAAAACTTTCATTGTCATTTTAAATGTACATTTTTGTTTCCCGACACTGACTGTGTCTACAACTTTCAAATAGTGGCGCAACATTTTCTCACTCCATTCAATCAGTATGGAAGTGGGAGTTGGGCATTTTAAAATGTAGTTAAAAAACCAATGATTTATTTCGTTATTATATAGAAAGAAAAATATTAAAGTAAATATAATTTACATTGTACCATAATAACACACTTTTTAATATTTTAATTACCATGTTTCCTTTTTTCTACTATCATCGGTAATAAACAAAAAGCCTCTTCTCTAATTGATTGTCCTTTTTTTTAATTGCGGATCTTGCGAAATCGTAGTGGACCTAACACAAAATTTAAAATTACTCTCGACCTACGTAATAAACCCCTAACCTTCAGAAGCCGCCCCAAAATACTTTACTTCTGTCCGTACTTCCGACTGCATTTTTCCTAAATATTTTCTTTATTAATTCTAAAGAACAAATACAAAATTTATACCTACTCTCGACTTTCGAAACACACCCCTAACCTTCAGAACCCACCCCTAAATATTTTACTTCTCTCTATACTTCCGACTGCAAGATAGAAACACTCAATACTTTTAATCCTATCCAAATTTTTTAAATTTTTTTATTAATAATTCTAAAGACCTAACACAAAATTTGGACTCAGCCATAATCTTCGAAACTTACCCTATAATATATTTTTTTGTATTAGAGTCTACACTTCCGACGACAAGGGAGAATTAACTGTAATACATTTAAACCGATCTAAATTTTTCTTCAATTTTTTTTTATATTTCTAAATACCTAACACTAAATTTAAATCTACTCCCAACCTTCGGAATACATCCCTAACCTCCAAAACCCACCACTAAATATTTTACTTCTGTCTATACTTCCGACTGCAAGAGAAAAATACTCTTAGTACTTTTAAACCCATCTCAATTTTTCTTAAAAATATTTTTTATTAATTCTCAAGATCTAACACTAAATATAAACCTACACTCGATCTTTGGAATACACCCCAAACCTTCAGAACCCATCCCCTTCAGATAACACCAACATACATAATTGCCAAATACCACCATCAAAAACTATATACGGCATAATTATAATCATTATCTATAATCGATTAATGATGGAATTTGTACGATATTATAAACTACATTAAATGTAAAATATAAAATTTTGATAATACATGTGGATTGAAATTCAATTGTAGTTAGTATTGTAACTGATTGCATAATTACATTATTTTTATATGTGTATAATATAAGTGCTTAAAATACATACATTTATGGAACGTAACCTATTCTTATAAAACCTAATTCCTATTCCTAACGGTAAGTAATTAATGACTTAACAAATTTTAAACTTTTCAATTAAACATGAAAACCAAAATATACAAGAAATATAAGAGATAACGATGATTTACTCGATTTGTACATTGTACGTTTCGACAAATTTGTTTTCATTCATCATAAATAAATCACACCCTTGTGCGGCCGCTATCAGATGGTTGACCAGTTAAATACCGCGGGATACTGGAGAGTTCTCATATAATTCGACTCTAGAGAGTGCTACAGCAAAAAGGTGCTAATTTCGTGAGTGCAGGAAATTGTCCCATACAATAGAATTTTTCCTTTTAACAGCTAGAAGACATTATATAAGCACAACGTCTCTTCTGAGTTACAAGGAATGGAAAACTAGTACATCAAGTTTTCCCATCTTGTCAACTAAAGTTCGAATTGAATTGAAAGAACATATTCATTTAAAATTCTGTAAAATGTAAAGAAGTGACAAATTTTAATTTTATATTATTTTCAAGGCAATGTAAATACAAAGCCATTGTACATACGTTGCTAAGATTTCAATTATTTTATAGCAACAGTGAGCAACGCAAAATACACACAATTTACTGTTTGCACTTGCTTAAAATTTCTAATTATTTTGTAGCTATAAAAAGAGACAAATTGATAAATTGTATTAATGTAAAAAATGTATGTGATCTGGTGACGTGTCCATTCGAAATAACATTATTGCTGAATAATTATTCTAAAAGCCTTACAAAATCGAAATATGTTACATTTCCATTTTATTGATCTGTTCGTTGCCATTTATATTTGTTAAAGTGACTGGCCAACAGTTTAATAAATATGAATCACCAGAGACTATCTTTCATCCAATCACATGAAAACGAATTCGTCATTCAAGAAACGAATATCGTTAAGTATTTTGAGCCCTTTGTTATTAAAAACAACCCTATCTCGGTAAGAGAACAAGCGAAAGTACCGGTAAATATCTAATAAATTAGTTATAAATTGAAGCATTATTTCATAATTATTGCATATCTCCTTAAATAATCAAACTAAACATACTTCCTTTTTACGTACATATAAAGGTTACAAAATTGAATACTGTAATAATTGCCTTCTTCCATATATTCCCTTATTAATTGAGATTTACAACCGACTTATGGCATACTGATTTATTCAGATAGTTACAGATTATATACTTTTAAAATAAGTAAGGTGAGAATTAAGAGTTATTATAGATAAAAAGAAAATCGATTTCCATGAAAGAAGGGTCTGTAATAGTTATTCTGATTTTTGCAGAGATTTATTTTTGAAATCTAATTAACCTGAAGAAGTCCATCCCCATCGGAAAGGGTTTAAAAAATTAAAAACCACCGCGTATTTTCGCGTTTTAATATTTTTTTTTATATTTCACGTTTTAATATTTCGGAATTTGATAGTTTTCGACAATAACTAGAAAATCGTTTAAAATATCAAAATAAGTGTTAAACAAAAGTTGTTCAACGGATATGCCAGTAATTGATGGTGCGAAAATTGAGCATTCGCGGCACGGACGCATTTCTGAAAATCTCTCCGACCAGACGATCGAGTGATCGAGATAACGAAATGCATGTTGTCAGGTGATAGGCTTTGTATTTATACACTGCGACAGTAATTTGATAAATTGTAATTTATCGCCATTATTTTCATTAAACTCCCGTGATCTGAGTCATATTAAAATTAAGTATTTTTAATATAATATTTATACGATGTTTTCAAAATGATGTGAGTTATTTTTTTATTTTCGCCGCAATGAATTTACATATTATAATTTGTTTATTAAATATATTATAAAAAATACGATTACCACCAGACATAATTTTGATCCAGAAGACTACATAAGTCTACAAAGTATAGATTTACATCAGCTTAGGTTGTTATCGATTATACTTGTAAAACGCTTTTCACTATTCTCGAATACTTTTAAAATTATTTGCTTCATAGTGAACTTTTAAGCTAGCAAAATGTTTATATTGTTTTAAATACGGACTTTTTATTTAATACTTAATCTCACATTTTTTTCTTAACAGATGAGTTACCTAAAAAAATACTAAACGATCACCAAAGAAAATTAAGATGAGAAATATTTTTCATTTAAGCCGTTCTGGACGTATTTAAATTTTCAACAAAAAATGTCCAGTTTTGAAAAGTATATTATAAACTCTGGAAATATACAATGCAATTATTTTTATGTAAAAAATAGAAAAAAAAAACACTGTAATTCAAGGAGATTACTTTCTATTGGTTTAATATATTAATTACCAGAAAACCGGCTTTTCGAAATTTGATAGGGGGCGAGTTTAAAGGATTCATTCAAAACAATTATACCTTAATTTTAAATTGCAAAAAAAAAGTGGGAAAATGCTCAATTTTCCTTGTTTAATTTGATTATAAAGGAATGTTGTTTGGCGCAGTAACAGAAAAAATATTTAATAAAAAAAATAACTTTTACTTTGCATTCACTAGTCATTCTCCGCCGAAAAGCTCTCTTGAAAGGTTGTTCCAGACGCTTTCCATCTCGCATTACGACAAAATTGGAGATGTCATCTACACTGTCGATGTGATTATAATTCGATGAACCATTGTTAAGCCAAAGTAAACGAAATTAATTTAAATATTTTATTTCGTTTTAATATTTTATTATCTTAAGTTTTGTATTTAACAATTTAAGTAACATGATATAAATATTTGGATATATATATATATATATATATATATATATATATATATATATGTATATATATATATGTATATATATATATATATATTTAAATATATATATATATATATATATATATATACAAATATATTTTTGTTTATGTTTATATGTAAATATGGTTATTTAATTAGATTAGTGGATGTAATTGTCAACTAATAATTCCTATTTATTTTGCATATTCCAAAAATTATTTCAACGCGCTCAGAAAAAATATAAAATTGGCAAATTTATAAATTGCATGTTCTTTACTACGTTTTTATCTATTTTATATAAAAGTGTGTGATTTTTTAGTTTCTCTCTCTTAACAATTTATCTAGAGTTATATTAATGATTAAACTATTCATCCCTTAGTCTTGTTTTTATTAGTTGAGATTTCACTCCATTTATTCCAATATTTAATGTATTTCATCTATTGCTTCTAGAAAATTATTTTAGTAAATATACCCTTAAGAAGTATTGGAATCATTTCATCCATTCGTTTCTTAGTTTTGATTTTAATTTCGAATATAACTCCAAGATAACTCCTGTTTTATAACAATTTCAATCCTAGATAACATTCCAGAACATTTAAAAATTGGTTCACAAAACGTCTAACAGAAGAATTCGTTTTATCTATAAATACTAACATTTACCAGCGGCTTCGTTACATGAAATTATTTGTTTATTTTTTTTTAAATCGTGTTTTTAATTTACAGCCAAAAACCAGTTAGACCGACCGAAGTGCATGTCAAAAGGCACCATAACAGTAGACACGAGTTATTTCGGCTCGGCTTATATTTGCTCGATAAAGTTACTAGTAGTATTTTGAAATAATTCCATTAAAGATTCAGAAATATTTTTACACTTTTGTGCAAATAAAATTGATTCTCACATACAGCCCTGCATGTACACCCACTATTTTGCACCCGCATCTACTCGTACTGCAAATAGTTTTATAGTAGCAAAATATTATGAAAATTATTTATAAGTTTAAAAATTATATCGTACACAAAAGAAACAAATAATCAAAATATTACCATGAACGTTACACTTGTTCCAACAACACCTTTATGTGCAGGTTCTCTCGTATATATTATCGACAATAACATGAATTGTATAACACTCCATACTCTTTCCTCAGTGTTCAAAGACCGTCGTAGTCATAATTGTATTTGGTGATACACACGCGCTTAGTGTGTTTCATTAATGCAGCTTCTGTGCATGAGAGTAAGGCTAGTGACATTTATTTTTAAACCGTAATAACAGAAATCGAGAAAATATTGAATCGTGAATTAAAAAGTTACTTTATGACCCTGTATTATAAAATTTAATGAAACTATATGCAGCTATTTCATTTAAATCGAGAATCTTATTGTTTTGCTAATAAAAGATTTGACCGGATTTCTTTATTTCTTTATTTTTTTAAGTACATATAATTTATAATATATAAATATTACAGAAATGTTAATTGATTAGCAATTTAATTTTATTCATGGTAAAGTATCAATGTTACCCATGAGTATTTTAGTATATCCAGCCTTTTATTTTCAAAAGATTTAATAGCCTCAAATTTCTTGCTGTAACCATCAAAGCAACTAGCACATTTATCCCCAAGTGTCTTACATAAAAAAAATATGCTGTAAAAAACTATCAGAAACTTTAAAAAACACACGAATTTAATTTTATTCATCAAAATTTATTTTGTCACCCTCAAAGCAATCGTCATTGTTTGCAATAAAACTGTCATAACACGTGACACACTCTTCCGTACACTGTTCATAGGCCAAAAGTAATATGACCTTTAATTCCCGCTACGAATTCCATTTGATATCTTCAATCGAGTTAAAGAGAATTACACGGAGTGGCAATTTCAGTTTTGGAAATAAGAAGAAATCGCAGGGGTGGAATCCGGCGAATACGGTAGATGGTCGATTGTATAATTGAGTTTTTAGCTTTCTATTCGGTAACAATTGTTGATGTGTGAGAAAGGGTATTATCGACATGCAAAATCCATGATGCATATTTTCCTTCAACGAATCAAGCCTCTTACGACGAACATTCTAGCGCAAATGCTTCGAAACATACAAATAATACTCCTTATTCATCGTCTGCCCCTCCGGAAGGAATTCACAGTATACCACACTATGGCAATCAAAGAAAACATTCAGCAACACCTTCATTTTCGCATGGCTTTGGCGCGATTTCTTAGGTTTCAAAAAAAACCGGGTGGTGACCGAATGGCATTTGAAAAAAATTTCGAAGCGCCATTCAGTCGATTGTTATATAGTTAATGTATCGTATTCATAGACCCATATCTCATATCCAATTATGATGCGTTTCATGATAACTGCGCTCCGAGAAGTCTTGTCTTCAGAGACCTGCCATTGATTCAATTTGTGTAAGAAGTTAAACTATTTCAGAACCAGTCTTGTGGCGACGCTTCTCATGTGCAAACATTGATTGAAACTCCATAAACGGTCATTTTATCAATAAATAACTCAAAAACCAATTATCTAATACTAAAATGACGATTTATAAGCACTAATTGTTTGATTTTACCGACATTATCGTCCACAGTATACGTTCAAAACCTCGCAGGACGAGATAAATCTTAAACCCGTTTACACCTCTTTTGTACAATCTTTACCACTGATCTGACTGTATTTTCGATATTGCCGAATCACCGTAGACTTTTTTAATATTATTAACATTGGATACAAGAAATGTTGTTTAAAACGCAAAGTATAAGGCAAACTCATTATTCAACTAATCTATTAATAACAATATTTGCAGTGCAACTTTGAGGTCGACCTATTACTACAGCTGCTGTGAGCACACTAGTTCGCGCTCAAGTTTGATTAAGTAGTTAAGGAGGATTCCATAAATATAACAAAAAAAAATACCGATTTCTTTTGAGCGGTTCATTTAAGTGTCAATTCCGAATAATTTTTATACAGAAGTATATTGCACATATCCATGACATCCATCCTTCGTCGATAACGAAGTAGTAACTGAATACTAATAATTGTGGTTGTATATATATATATATATATATATATATACACACACACACATATATATATATATATATATATATATATATATATATATATATATATATATATGTAATTCAGTCATCGATTTGCTCAATAATTCGTGACTGTCAAATGACTAATTATTGAGGAAAAATGTTTAAATCTTAATGATGCATTTGTTGCAAAAATGACAATTCACACTCAAAAGCATGGCGCGTTCGTCCCATGTCTCTCGAAAAAATATTAAAATTTATTGGAATTATTTGGAGTAGTAAAGATGAATGAACAGTAAACAATTGTGCATTATTTATATGTGCTTCATCTTTAGCCGCTAATGAATTGGTAACTTTATAAATGCTAATGAGATAAATTTTCTCAACTCTCTTTCCTACCATTGATGTTTTATGTTATTTTTTCAATTTTGATATCTTTATGGCAGTTGACGTGTCGGCTGGCAATGATTCCAGTTAATAATGACATATGAACACTCCGAAATTTAAAATGCTTCTTTTCATTTGGTTAGAATAATAATATTCATTTGTCTTCATAATCTTTCTCTATTCAACTTTTTTTCATAAATCCTATTTTTCGTTTGAATTTATGATGATTTTTCAGGGAATACATCACGACAAACGTTGAATATAATACCGCGCGACACAACACTTGGAGTAACACCTCTCCCGTGCTTTAAGTAAATGCCAAAAATCGATTTAATGTTTGTTCAATGACCACACTTGGCAGAGCAATTTAGCCTGAACAAACCGTTTCGTGATCGTTAAAACTGTTAAAGCCTCATACAATTTTATATTGTAGTAGACGAACAAACGCTTAATTTTGAAAGAAAGTCGATTATTAACTTATATCCGATTTCTTATGAGTGTATTTTCTAATAGCTAAATAAAAAATTGATATAGAATGGGCAATGATATTATGTTTGACAAAAAATTCATTTTCGTCTCCTTTAATTTTAATTTTTTTTCATCAAGTTAAAGAACACCGAGATTGGTCGTTTACAACAAGGGGACAGTAGAAAGTGAGTTATATAGAATTGAAGCCTCGAAGGAAAAAAATTCTGTTCTAACGCAGTTATTTTTAATTTTGTCACAGATAATTTCTGCCATTAATGTGACAATAATATTCATGGCAAGCTTACCAATATTTCCCGAATTACAAAACAAATATCCAACAGAAGTAGTAACCATATCAACTGCAAATTTTGGAAACATTAAATTTTACGAAAAACTATTTTTTCTGTACGAAGTGGTTGTTGTATAAAAATTTCATCGCCATATTTTTCATATATTTTTTATATGTAGTTGTTTTAGACACAATATCGCCGATTATATTTATCAATTCTGATACAGTAAATATATAATGAACACTTGTTTTGACATAGGAAAAAATATCTTCAAGTGTTTCTTCCATTATCTTATACACTCTTTGAACTTTCGGCTCTTAAAATGTCAATTTTGCAAATGTCAAATATATTTCCCATGATAAACAACTTTACCATGAACTATATTAGTAACTTGCTTCAATGGTTTTGTCACAGCTTCATCTTCTGTATTATTTTTGCGCTGAGATATTTCCATAAATTAATCGTTAGTGTTTGAATTTTCAATGGTACGGATCCTCTCATGTTTACGATCTAATAAATTGCCGCAAATAACTCATAGCTTGACAAAATTAAAATCCGGGGTTGGAGATGATGATGATGGTTTGAGACATGTACTTTCATTTAATCCTTAATATTCCAGAAACGCTATATCACTTTCTGAAACTGTCATGAAAACGTAAAACATATATTTCCTTTGCCAACATTTTATTCTTAGTTTCTTTCGATTAATGTTGTCAGTCCTTTTTTCCTCTCATTAAAACACTGTTGTCCACCTTGCAAAGGTTTTAAGCAAATACTACTTACAGTGTCAGGAAAATCCCTTTTGAATGTAAGTATATCTAAGATACCAATAGTTATAATATAATAAAACTCAACAATATTTTTAACAATATTCCACCAAAAATATAAGTGTAAAAAAAAGATGAAGTTCACAACAACAACTAAACTCACTTGAAGTTTATCGATTTCGCCGATAAAAGAATCGAGAGATAAATATGTGCTATTTATTGATATACCGATATTGATATACCGATATAAAGACGTCGACAATTCGTGAATGCTAATTCACACTATCTATTGTTGGTATTTCCGTTGAATAAAACCGGTAACATTTTCTTTTTTTGACAAAATAAAAAGATAGTTTTTATATATAATTTTATAATCTACAACTTTTATTTCCAACTTTTTTTAATATTTTAACGGTTTTCTAATTATTCACAAAACCATACACTTTCGACATGGTTCTTATTTTTTCCACCCTTCCCAGTGCGGTTAAATATTTTTACTTCAAGATTATATTAATTGGAGTTAAATACAAAATCTTTGCAAAAAGCAGTTCTGACACTTTTAGTGACTATTTAAGACTTTATTTTATTGCAATAAATGGATACTTTATGAAAATATTGGGCGGAAAAACTGTTATTTCTTAATTACGACATGGTAACAGTGGTTTAGTCGATCAAGTAAAATAACTTTTTCGTATTTGGAATTCAGTGTATTTTACATTAAGAAATATTTTATTTGTTCTAAAAATTCAATAGCATACCCATAAATGTATTTTGTGAAATGTCATAGCATAAGAGATTAGAAATTTACATAGTGGATGAATATTATTTCAATGTTGGCCATAATATGAAATAATGTTTTATAACCCTGAAACCATATTTCATTTTTTCTCCAAGAATCGTAGCTCGGTTTTAGGTGGAAAAAAAAATAAAGTAAATTAAAAGGTTAGAGTGTTAAAATTTCAAGTTTAGTAATCCAAATAACCGGCATAATATTGTCACTTTACAGTTTAATTCAAAACACTTTACAATAAAAGATAATAGAAATATTTTTAGGTGTTATTTTTTCTTTCATTCAATATTTTTGTTTATTTGAATATGTGACTATGTATAAAAACTATGACATGAAATATACATTCACTTAACGTCCATTGTCTTTATTTATCAATTAAAGTATCTATCGACAAAATAATTGCGGACAAAAAACATCAACCGGATGAAAAAAGAAATATAAATTGTAAGAAAATATTTTACAGTTTTAAAAATGGAACATTTTTTGCAACACGAGTAAAGATGATTTTATTAACACAAACATTTATTGGAATAAATAGTAATCAAATATATAAGAGAAAATGAAATTTATATTTAGTTATTAATTTATCGTCAACAATTTTAGCAAGATTCTGCATTCTGTGAAACGCAAATTTTACAAAATCAATGTCATAGCATTATTTCTTTCATTCAAATCGATAGGTCGTTTCACTTGTTAAATTTTATGAGATTTGACAATATATGTATTTTAATTTATAATCGCTACAAAGTTCCGAAAGAATCAATTACTTTAGTCGCATAATGGAAAATACTGGCAAAGACGTATTATATAATTTGTTATATATTTTTATCACAGAGGGGTTTAAATGAAAATAATAACTTATTTTTATCTATAAAACATAAATTACAATATTTCTCCTACTAACTATGTTTTTATGTATATATTTATATATATAAATATATATATATATATATATATATATATATATATATATATATATCTTATACTATTAAACGAACAATTCTTGTATATATATATGTATATATGTAAATGGTCTCTCGGAAACGGCTCTAACGATTTCGCTGAAATTTGGTATATTTATTATTTGGGTGATTATTTTGAATAATTTCGAAGACGAGCTATGTCGGTTAATTATTTTGAAAATGGCAGCATATTTAAAATTTTCAAAATTACTATGAACACTGTTATTAAGACTTCATAACTTTTGAATGGAAAAACATAGGAGAGATAGGGGTAAGGGAGGAAAGGGGGAAGGGAGGGGAGGGTAAATGTGGGTAGCGGTGTGGGTAAGGGGTGGGGGAGAAGGAGAAGGAGGGGAGGGGGAGAGGGAGGGGAAGGAAAAGGTGTAGGGGAGGAAATGGAGAAGGGCGGGGAGAGCAAGGAGAGGGGTCGGGGAAAGAAGAGGAATAGAGGGGGAGGGGAAGGGGAAGAGGAGTAGAAGGGGAAGGGGAGTAGAGGGAGAGGAGAAGGGGATTAGAGGAGGAGGGTGAAGGGGGGTGCAGAAAGGAAGGAGAAGGGGAAGCGGAAGGAAAGGGGAAGGGGAACCGGAAGGGAAGGGGAAGCGTAAGGGAAGGGGAAGGGGTCCGGAACAAAAGGGGGACCGGAAGGGACGGGGAAGGGGGAGCGGAAGGAAAGGGGAAGGGGAGCGGAAGGGAAGGGGGAGGGGTGTGGAAGGTAAGGGGAAGGGGGAGCGGAAGGGAAGGAGACGGGGAACGGGAAGGGGGAGCGGAAGGGAAGGTGACGGGGAAAGGGAAAGGAAGGGGAAGGGGGAGCGGAAGGGAAGGGAACGGGGAAGGGGAGGGTGAGATGGAGGGGAGAGGAAGGTTAAGATAAAGGGACGTGGAAGGGGAAGTGGAAGAAAGAACGGAGAAGGGTGTGGAAGGGGAACAAGAAGGTGTAGTGAAAGCGAAGGTGAACGCAAGAGCGGACGCGAAGGCGAACGGGAAGACGAGGGGGAAGGCCGAAAAAGAAAGCAAAGGCAAAGGGTATGAGAAAGAGAAAAAAATCTAATACTAAATCTAATACCATGAACCAAGCAATTTCACGTTCCTATGGGAAACTCGAAATAAACTGAGCATCGCTCGGTCACCTGGCGCGACGGCGGGTTCTCGCCGCCTCGTGATGTCGTGGCGTGTTCTAAGACACCTCCGTTACATTTTTAATTTGAAGTGAAGTATTCACAATATGAGTCTAGATGAAAACGAAAAAAATAAAATAATGAGTGCAAATTTTAACAAATTATTGAAGATATCAGAAAATAGGTGAAAAAGTTATAAATAAGTGGAAAAACCTACCACAATAAAAGAACACGAAAAATTATGACAAGAAAAAGTTGTTTATTTAGATTCTACTGAAGCGATTACAAAAAGACATATTAATAAACATAGACAAAATATAAGAAAACCAGCAATAGGTTTTTCTAAAAAAAAATGTTATTTATCAAATGTTATTGTATTAGTCGCTCAGGGTTTTTCATTGTAGTGATTTATTCAGATATTTATTTAAATGCAAGAAATCCACTTTACCTGACCTTTGCGATTTATGTTACAAATGTTTACAAAATATATATGATGAAAAAAATGTAAATTTGTAATAAAAAACGAGCAGTATGATACTTAGAAATATTTATCTAAATTATACAGAAGAAAAATAAAATTCAAATTTACGTTTTTGCCTAATGAATACCCGGAGTCTTTAAAAATGAGGCAGTCCGTTTGAGAAGGAAAAATTGCTACTTACCGTCAAAGTTAATCACAATGTTAGGCTTTTCCTACTTATGTGTATTTTTTTTAAATTCTGTGAATTTATTTTGTTCTTTTCGACTTTCCTATGCGTCGTATAAATCTTATTTTAAAATGTACTTGATAGTAGCGTAACTATTGTTACAATATTCTGAAAAATTGTTTAAGGAAAAAAAACTTGTAGAAAAAAATTTTAGTGAAAATCAACAAGATTTTTAACGTTTTTACAGATATTCAACGTATTTTTTCAACGTATTAATTCATAATGTTTTACTAAATTTACTTAAGTTTAACAATTATTTGTTAAAAATATTAGCCTGGTCTCTTTGAAAACGACGTAGACATAAATATACTGTTAAAACCCAGAGTGACTCTGATAATATTTTTTTATACAGATGTTACAATAAGTTTAAAGGTTTTAATTTTTTGCCCTTCTTAAATATAAAATATCAATACGAACCGCGGTCTATTAAAATATTTATCAAACCGTCTTTTAAAATCGAAGCATTAAAACATCGTTCTATAAATTGTAGTTCTTCTGGTAGAAAATATTTTAATTAATATTTTAAATTTTTATGAAAACATGACGAATCATAAAATTATGACATCTCGTTATAAAACTTTAACGTACCAGTGTGATAGTTTTATGATGTGCTATTCATTTGTTAAGCTTTTTTCCCTGAATTGTTTAGTAAAAATTAAAGTTTGAATAAAATGGATTCAACATTTTATGCCAACTTTACTTTCGTCTAACCACAGGGATTTTCGTATTATTCTTCATCAATCATAAAAAATATTCAGTTTCGCAGTGACACTCATCATTATTTTCTTTTACGTACCTGAAAAAAGTTACTCAAACTCATGTGTATATAAATAAACACATATCAGTTTCCTGTTATTAGGGTTAGATGTAAAGAAACAGCGAAAGTTCGAGAACGGATCTAACATGTAAAAACAATTTTTTTATTAATACTAAGCAGTTCCTAAAACATTTTTCTTAATGGAAAACTTTGGATGTGTTCCTGACGTTTAAATTCTTGGTTTTGCATTATTGTTGTTAAAAAAGTAACGATCTTATGAAATCATTTACTAACCGTATACTTTCAGTCGAGGAACGCGGCGACCAGTCCTTACTGTAAGAGAAGTGATGGCCTTTATAATCGCGAATAGCATGCCAAATCTTCCAGGGCTTGACGTGGTTCCGGATTGCATGCTACATCTCCGTGTTTTGAAAGCAATAAATAAGACCATTGTGAAATCCTGAGATAAAAAGAAAAAGTAATTTTAAACAGTTATTAAATCAATTTGAAAACTGTTTATATACATCACTACTGTGTGTATGAAGATTGTTCATATTCAATTCGCTTTTACGTGCGGTTTCAATGGCGTGGTCATAATTAGGAACTTCTAAAGAGAAATGTAGCACCATCTAGAATGGTTAAGGAAAATTCAATGACAAATTTTAATTTCGTCTCTTACAATACATATGACAATGAAAAAAAAAATATTTCTCTCTAAATTAGATATTAAAAGGATTTTACTGCTTCTGTACATTCCATATTCAGCGTCTCAAAAAATTACGTCAATCAATTGCTCCATTGCAACGTTGCTTCTTTATTCCGTTTTGTTTATCTTTTTAGTATATATATATATATATATATATATATATATATATATATACTTTTAAACATAAAAGAAGCGATAAATAATAATGAAAAAAATAAATTTCTAATCAAATTTTGGAAGCAAAAGATGTTTGATACGCGCATTATAGAACATGAGACAGATTCTACCATCGAAAGATCCATACAATATCAGAATATAATGTCCAGCAGCGGATATAGGACCCAGCAGCGATACTAACATCAGTAATGCCTTCGTTGTCTTGTGATTGCCTGTTGTTAAGGAAATAATTGGCTTTTAAAAATAAATTGCTAATTTTTAGTCACACGCAACGAACGCACAGACCTCGTTCGAAGTTTCTTTATAGAAAATGTAATCTTTTTTGTAATAATTTTTTTGATAAAAATTCTAGATTAAACGTTTTATTTTTCTGTGTAATATATACAAATAAATTAGATGGTAATTAGCATTTAATTAGCTTTAATAATAAATACAAAATTAATTACAGCCATAAAATTACGCGAATTCCACAACTGAAACCATGAAAGAATTTAAATTTGTTATTAGAATTGACGATATACTCAGCACTTCATATGATAATATAATCATCTACCGACTTTAATAGAAATATTATACTTACTCACACGATACATACAAGGAAGAGCAGTGAGTCCAGCCATAGTACATCCGTTGAAAAGCCAATTGCCGAACACTCCGACATGCGCTCGCAAAATAATTGACGATAAAATAAATCTAAAACAATAACATTTAATATTTTGTGCATGTTTTATGAAATTCATTTCAGAATTGGGAAACGCTAAAAAGACTACAAATAATTAAAGGTATTTTCATAAATAATTTACATAAATATATTAGACCCGACTACATTAACACTTGTTATAATATAAACGAAGATTTCGTTTATTTAAGCATCTTATACAAAAATAATACATTAGGTGTTAGATATTACTACTCAGTACTAAATCTGTTAAGCATAGATTTGATTGGATTTTTGTTCGTGGATCTTCTAAATATCTATCTTTATCCGACAATAATTATATCGTTTTGACCGTGAACACGTTCTGATCTAGTTGTGACCAATATAGAATCTATAAATGTTTATCCATCTCAATATTTACCAAAATACGCATGCACGCATACATGAGTAAAGTTCATTATAGTCAATATACTAATATATTGACTATAATGAACTTTGTCAATTTTAGGGGTGATTGTTTGACTGTATAGTATCTGTTTGCATACCTGTTCGATAATAACTTAAAAAGTGGCTAGTACAGCTTTTGATAGAAATTTTCCATTTAAGAATTCTAATACCCAACTAAATTCCTCGATATGTAACAATACCATCACAATCTTTTGGAAGGAAATAAAGTATTTTTTTGTAATACAAATTTTTAAGCAGGTGAAATCGATTTTCTTCAAAATTTAAAACATGCAGTGATTGTTGAGGCTACGTCTGATAATCTTGTAGGTGCCCTTCAATGTCCATCGACGATAAGATCTATGACAGGAATTTTATCTTTTATAAATCGACCTTCATACACCTTGAATCATTGTTCGCATTCTGCAACTTCTTTCATTTCCCTTATGAATTTCCAGGTAATTTTTTTTAACCATTTAATTAAATCAGTAAAGTTTGCTATGTTTTATTGAAAACTACAGTCGCAGTGATTACTTAAAAAGGTCATCACTGCGACTGTATTTTTTTTATTGTAAGTTACTTCATCACTCCACATTTTTCATGACCTTTTTTTTTAAATTGTACACACAATATGATCCGACGAGAATTTGTTTAAAATTTGACTATGGACATTTGAGGTATACCATAGAATTCCTCAACATCAAAACAGCGAAGGAACCCTGATCGAGTTTGAAGGATATAAGTTTAATGATGATCTAATAAGATACGACTAGGGGTGATATAAATTTTAGCTTTAACAAAATAAGGGTACAATGATAGTGTTGTAATATGTTGGTAAGAACTCTTCATTGATGTATAGTAAATTCATCAAGTTTGAATTATTTAACTTGACTTGAAGAAGCAAGGAAGTAATAGAATAATAGGTAGGTTAGTATTTATGGATACATATAATACTCGTATAATTTCAACGTTTGATTCATAAATTTTGATACTACCTTTTTAAACCACGAGACTTGAAGAAGTACTATTTTTAAATTAGTGTTTTAGATCTCAAATAGATGTCTCATTGAACTTTGGATTCAATTTTTCACTCCTGATGATACTTTTCTCACTCAATTGTTACCGCTCACCTAAACTATGAGACTTGAGTATTTTCCGTTTTTAATAAAATATTTGCGTCTCAAGAAGATATATAGCCATCAAACTTCAGATTTCAACTAATTAGTATTGATGCCGCCGTGAGACTTGAGTATATTATGTTTTTAATTAGTATTTTGGAACTCAATAGACTATATGCCATTAAGCTTCGGATTCCAACCCCTCAGTCTCGACGCTATGACGATACTGCCTGCTTAAATCGTGAGACTTGACAGTCTTGTATTTGTTAAGTTAGTGTTGCGAGTCTCAAGCAAAGACTCTGCTACTAAACTCCGGGTTCCAAATTCTTATCATTCCCGCTATGCTATCACTGCTTACTTAAACGGTGAGACTTGAGTACATGCTGTTTTAAATTAGCATTGTGAGTCTCAAGAACATCTTTTGTAATTTAAGGGAATCTCCGGAGTCACTGACTTTTCATGACTTTATAAGTCAATTAATAAATTCAGCAATTCATTTCAAAATAAAGGCTGATTATTGAAATACTGAATTGACCACTTAAACTATTTCAAGAAATGACTAATGAGCTAAATGCAACTAATATTTCCATATCATCGGTGATTTTATTATTGTCATTTTTTAAAGATTAATTGCTGAATTTGATTGATGTCATTAATAGGCTAGAGATATCATTCTCGTTGAAAAAAATGAGAACTCAAGCCTAGATTTTCATACATGGAAATTAAAAGAATATTTGTAGTACACTAATGTCAATTTGAAGATAAAATGTTTATTTTTGAAACATTCCACTTCTTATTTTGGCTTTTTTTATTCACTATACATGTGTTCGCACATATATTTCAAATGATTCATCAGAGCGATGGTAGGCATTTCCTTTACGTAACTATTTATTGTTAGCTCAGCACTGTAGAGTATAAAATAAGACCAAATTTTACTAATATTTAATTCATTCATCTTACAAGTTTACTAATCGAGTCTAACCCAAAACTTCAGTTTTTATTGTCGTCAACAAAACAAACAAGTAAACAATATCGGTACTTCCCCGCAATGGACACGGCCGATCATAGACAAACGGCGCAGGTTTTGAAAAGGTGGTAATCGTACGCTCATTCGCGAAAATTGGTGCCGAATATTCGCATTAGTATTCATGAATGTGTGAAAATATATATTTGTTATATCATTAACATGTATATAAACATCATTAACATGTATACAAAGTCCTACGACAACTGCAATATTAGGTAAGTGCGTATCTATAGAAATACATGAAGTGACCAAAAAAATAGGCGGATATGTAGAATGTAAAGAATGTATAAGTATATAAAGGCTTGAAGCACTTACGGCGAAACTGGAAGAAGGAAAGTCATTCGTATGGTCTCTATGTATAAATGTACGTAGATATGTATGAATATATTTAAGGTCATTAAATGCTGTAAATGTCGATTTAATGAGATACTATTAATATTATTTTCGTCTTAAGTTCGTGGTATTCTGGGTAACATAATATATCACAGACACTAAAAATCGAAAAATAAAACTTTTGTACCAAAAAATAAAACGACGACAAATAATCTATGACTAAGTTGCGCACTGAAAATTATGAAATAATGAAAATACAAGTACTCAGTTGGAATATCGTTTCCAAACGTTAATAAATTGGCAAGCTACTGCTAATACTAAAAAAATTTGAAACCCGTGTCGAGTAAAATTTATCAATCATATAGGTGTGCATACATTTGAAGGAGTAGAGAAGCATTGACTTGGCGCAAATTCCAAAATTCTCTCGTAGTAGCACTATTTTTCCTTAAATTTATTTAAGTTTTGGAACGACATTGTACCGCAAAACTTCCAATTAAGTACTAATATTTTTCATGATTTCATGTTGTTTAGTGTATTCCTTATTCAATGGTTATTCGAAATCGATTCAATTTTTATTCAAGGATTTGATTTGAATAAAAGTTTTCCACCATTTGTATGAAACAATATATACAAGAGTGGCACTTGTATTGACGCGTTTAGTCTCATGACCTTTCCTGGATTGTTTTTTAGGGTAGGAAGTGAGAGGAATTAGTTTATACATGCTATTTTAAAACGCTATTGCTATTTATTCACGTATATTTTAAATTAATTGACAATTTCTTTTTAATTAATAAATATATAATAATGTAAATAAGGTCAACAAAATTAGTGTTAAGTGTCTGTGTTAGATATGTAGTCATTTTTATCGATTCTTGTAAACTGTCCTTTTTAAAAAAAATGTGGTTCAGGTTATTCGTATTTCCCATTTCTTTACGTAAAAGTAATAAATATGAGCATAGCAAGAATTATATGTACATGTACACACACACACACACACACATGCGGCCGTGCATGCTTGTGTGTAAATTCAAAAGTGTACAAACGATTGCTTTGGCCATTATTTTATTGGGAACAGTCACAAAATTTACTTAAAAAATGTTAGAAAATAAACCTAAACATGATTACAATATTTTAGTTAAACATTTTATTTTTTTAAGGCCTAACAATAAATAGATATCTATTTCATAACAGGTCCAAGAAAGTGCCTCCAACTTTCTCTTAAGAAAACAAAAGAGAAGGTAGTAATACAAAATAATATGATATTATAAGAGTTAACTAGTAATAAGATCGCCGAGATTTAGATTTAGTAATAAGATCGCCGAGCGCCGAGAATTACATTTTATTTTGTAAATAAACAGCTCGCGATTTTTTTTTTATATAAATAAACAAACATATTAACAAAGGCACTAGAAATTATTTTTACCAGTGATATCTTATTAAATAACATGTATTCTTAAGGATAATTTTATATCTTACATCATTTTCACCCAAGTGTTTCACGCAGTTGCGTTATTCTTTGTAAACAATAGCTGACTAATTAGTTATATTATGAAACGGATGTGTTTATAAAAGCGATAAACCAATAAACAACAAATGTTTAAAAAAAATTATATTCTCCTTACGTCTTCTTAAGTAAATTATTTTAGTGTATATTTTAGGGACATATGAAAATGAAGAACATCATAACGAAAAAAAAGAACAAAAAAATGTCAAAGTTGAAGGCATTTCAGCACTAAATTATATCGCAAAAATTTATATTATCCTGTTTCTGTTAGTAAACCTCATTTGTCATAAAGTGAAATTTACTGAAATTTTTACAAGAAAAAAAAAATTACAAATTATATGACAAATACAAATAAAAAATGTTCAATTTTGGTTATTACAAGTTCCTTAATATTTGTATCATACTAGACATCTTGATGTAATTCTCTTGTTTGACCGAACAATAATTGATAATAGTCGAATAATGCTTTGACCTCGGTTATTCTTTATTCTATCATGGTTAGATGTTATCGTATGGTTTTTTCTTAACGTATTGTTTATATTCCGCTGAAATTATTTTTCTTAGAAGCCATAGCTAGACATTTCTTTGTTCATATTGCGTAAATAAGAGCTGTAAATACTTCAAGTTTATTCCGAAGTAAACTCTTCGTGCTTCCGATTCCTAACATTTTATAATGTATTCCCTGAAACGGTTACCAAGTACTAAATAAAATGCTATGCTTACGCTTATCCTTCATAATATTCTATTTAATATTCCTGGATTTTTCTTTAGATTTTGGAAATAAAATGAAAAGAATTTGTTTTTACTTTTTTCCAGACTCCACCATCAAAAACAATTCGAATACTCGTCATACTCATGCTTAACAGGTTTTACCTTTCTACGTCACAACTGCATATTTGAATAGTAACCGCTGCAAATTAAACACCAGAATCCAAAAACTTGCCGTTCAAACGTGTTACTTTAGAAATGATCACTGTACTAATCTACTGTCAAATTCAACCTTGGAAATTGCAACTGGCTATAATACTTTTATGTGGGGTCCTTTCTATTACAAATAAAGTGGATAGTCTCTAATTTACATTAGACTCATTATTGCCAAATGGGGTTAATATAAAACATATGTAATACTTAATACAAAAATGGAGTTAATATATAATTTAAGATTAATATTATATAAATATTAGAGGTATCAAAAGACACATATCGGTAGAAATATATATATACGATGTTTGTATTTATATATAATGAAGAAAATGGAAGAAAACAAAACCTGAAAATCAATTTGGTCATCATATAGGGAGAGATGGAAATTATTTGAGTAAAATCATTAAAGTTAGAAAGTTGCCAAAAGACAATAAACAAAGTTATCAATATCAACAGACTTGAAATTCTAAGTTAACATTTCGGAAGGTGTCTTTTGCCACATTTGGTGGAAATAATATTAATTCAATGGACTGTAAATGAACAAGGTCTATTGGCTAAAAACTTTGGCATCTTAGACGATCATAATAAGATATTTACAAATTATTGTCTAGTAACATTTAAGAATAATATGGATGAGTATTCAAATGTTTTATGACATCTTTTTTTATCAAAATATGATTCTATATATATAATCTCACGTATTTTGCATATCAAAAATTTTGAACGATAAATTTCTTTCTTACAATGTAATTTTTATTGGTTGTTCAATAAATGGATATAAATACTCAATAACATATTATTTAAAAGGAAATTGAAGAAGACAAGCAGATAAAATGAAAAATTAAATAAAACATAAGAATTAAGTGATGTAACCCCTGGAATGTTCCCGTGTCTGGTTTTTTGAGTAACAACGATGTTTATTTTTAAATGGAATAATCCAGTAATTGAAGCATTTAATAAATCCTATAAATAACGAATACCAGATATAAACAAGGTTATATTTTTAGTGCGAAAGTGAAAAATTCAAATATTAAATTTTGCTGAAAACAATATTTGTTGTATTCAAAAAAATATTTCCCATGATTTTATCCGATTCAAATTTCGTCAATAGACTAAAACCTTTTTTCTTTATGTTCTCGTAACATTTTAATACACTTTAGACGAAGTGCAGTTTAGTAACCAATTGTGAAAATTCTACCGCGGTCATTAATTAGTAGCTGATAAGAAACGAGTATAAGTAAATAGGTAAAACTTACATTGATATGTGGAATTCTCCACGCTTTGTGATGACAGGTACCTCCAATTGTTTCAAAAGCTCTGTTAAACAATACTTATCTAATCTATTTAACAGTTTTAATTCGTTCACATACAAAGAAAAACATGGAAGTGAATGTTAACTCTAAAAATTATTTGATTCTTTTCTATGGTCTACTTATACACTTTAGACTATAAATTTGTTTTAAATTTTTAATTCGCGTACTGTTTCACCTTAACTATCCTATAATATTTACAATACGAACAGCTAACTAAATTAATTATTCCTCCTTTATTATTTCACTGTAATAAATTTCAAAAAACAAAATTTCAAACAATTTTTCGACTAACACACAATCTTCCTTAAAAAGATGTTAAGCTCACATGTAATAAATATGTCCACACACACACACACACATATATATATCGATTTTATTGAGCGTAACTTTCAGTGATTATATTTTCAATGCCCCTATACCAATCTGAAGTGTAATTAATAAATGATACCCAAGTTTATACAGAACGTAAGTTTACATTTTAAAAGCTTATTGTATCTAAAAAATGGTACAGTTTGCTGAACACACACGAATATGCAGCCAAGCGCAACAAACAAAATAAGGGTATTTGGACATTCTGTATGATTTCGATAAGCCTTTGAAAGAAAGCTCGTAAAGAGTACGTACATATATATGAACATATATACGTACATACTCATAGATTACAATGCGATCCGTGCGTGTCTACTACCACTTTTCCCTTAAACACTCTCGTTTCCTGCAATTGGAGACCATGAAAATTCACAGTACTCGTACACTCAATAGTGTTTTAGGGCTATCATTTTATTATTACTACTCGATGCTATATATGGTAGTTACTTCGACAGAAGTAATAGTAACCTGTCAAGCACGAGTATGACTAGTATTCGAATTGTTTTTGATGGAGGAGTCTGGAACAAAGAAAAACAAGTTTCAAAAAACACTTTTTCATTTTATTTTCAAAATCTATTCGATCCACCTGGGATTATTAAACTAAATATTATGAAGGATGAGGGTAAGCACACCGTTTTATTTAGTACTTGGAAACCATTTTAGGGAATATATTATAAAATGTTAGGAATCGGAAGCACGAAGAGTTTACCTCGAAATAAATTTGAAGGTAAATTTTACCCGATCGTACCAAATAATAACAAAAGTTACTATAAATCCATGTCATACACAGTAATATATCATTTAAACTAGGAAAACTCTTAACTAATAATAAAAATGTAAATAATGTCACATGTGCATATAGTACTATAAATAACTTGAGTAAAACCCATATTAATAATAAAGAAAAAAAAGATAAACATAAAAAGAGTGGTATCTATGAACTTAAATGTAACGACTGTAATAGTGTATACATAGGTCAAACAGGAAGAGATTTTACCACCAGATACAAAGAACACATTGGCTGCTGGCGAAATAACAAACCAGACACCTCTCACTTTGCAAAACACCTCATTGAAAATAACCATCACCCTCATACTGATAACGTCCCTTACATATTACAAATAAATAAAAAAAGCAATAAACTTAATGTCCTAGAAACATTACAAATAAACAGGCATAAAAAAGACACAATGGTCAATATATTAAATGAACAACTACACATAATATAAATAAATATAAATATATATATATATATATATATATATATATAAATATATAGTATAATAAAACGGAAGATATGTAGAATTAGTGGTATAACATCATTCTAACTTTCAGTTACCCTTGCTCTTGTATAAACTCACAGAATAATATCAATTTAATTTAATACCCTCACTAAAATACTTGTATATAGTATAACTCTCGGAAATATAATAAAACCTACACCCCTCCCGTACAATAAACTCATCAACATAAGAAGTGGGAAAATCCACACAAACCCGGCTTCCGCTATTGTTTTGAAACTTGTAAATGCCGTTGGATGTACTTAAGAGTTAATCTTTGCTAATAGCCCACCTGAACATGTAGTACAACAAAACCTAGGTCGTGGTAAAGAAATTAAAGAAAGTAGAAATAATACTACATCACGTAGTTTCATTTAATTGTCGACGATTATTAATTAATGTTTAGTCAAACAAGATAATTATATCAAGACGTTTAGTATGATGCAAATATTAAGGAACTTGTAATAACCAAAATTGAATATTTTTTATTTGTATTTATCACTTCACTTGCTAATTTCTTTTCCAGTAATAATTTCATTATATATAGCATCGAGTAGTAATAATAAAATGATAATATATATATATATATATATATATATATATATATATATATATATATATATATATGTATATATATGAACAAACTGGTCTCAATCAAAGTTTACAAAATCATTATTCAAAGTTCATTGGTATAGACGACACTTCTTAGTGACTTCAGAACTTTGTTTGGCGTAAAACTGCAAATAAAGGCTAGACTTTCGCAGTGACGAGCATGAATAATGAAATAACGAAAGTCGTGAATAGACGATGTTTCATCCTGATCCACTCATTTCAATTTTGACCGTTAATTTCAATTTTATTTTCTTCACCAGTTTGCAATAGCCTTTTTAACAAATAATTTTAAAAAAATATATAATATTATTTTAAGAAAAAATATTTTGGAACAAATGAGATTCGAATTCAAGCTTTCGTATTTACTGTTTTCATATCCCTTTACTACCTTTGTTATCATAATTTTGTTCTATAAACAAGAATAATTATAATAGTGGACAAAAAAATCCTCGAACTTTTCTACAGTAAAGTTAACAATTTTCTTTAATAAAGGAGTATTTCCTATTCCAAAATTGCTTAAAATTTATTTCTTAGTGTACTTGAATTTTTAACAAGAAAATGTGGCATCAATAATTATCGACCTCATTAGCTTCATTTATTTTTAATCACACAAAATTCGTCGAAAGGGAGATGTAACTTTTAGTTTTGTGTATTACAAGTTTAAATTGTGATATCTTGTAACAAACTTTACCACAGATCTTAATGTAACTTAAGAAAGATCAGTGAAATTGCAACTTCATAATACTTGATGACACCCGTGGTACTCGTCATTAAAAGTTTTATCAATAAGTGTTCAACTTTTGACTGAATAAGAAACAGATTTCAAGCCATTGTCGCAAGTAAATGATTAAAATGTCTTTTAAATTAAACGTACTTTTATGTCAATTATTCATGGCGTAAAAGTTATCCGTTAAAAACTGGTTTTAGTCTATAATAACTAGAAACATTTAGGCTTTTTACCAAACACGTGTTTTGTTTTTAAACTTCGTCACCTGACTTCTCAGTCAAGTCTTCGAAGAATTTCAACGATGTCGTTATACGTTTCGATTCAGTGCCAGCATGACTCTCGAAAAACAAATTTAACAAGAGCTCAAAAATACAGATAAAGCGTCTTCAAACTAGCAAGAGAAGTTATCAAAAAATATCCGCGATGAATAACATTTCAGAAGTTTTGTTTTAGAATATAAACATGTGTATGATATTTATCTAATCTAGAATATTTTACTTCAATTTTCTGTGTTTACTTTTTCTTTTTCTGTTTTAATTTTCAATATCCTAATAAATCTCTTCTACTATACTGATTCACCAATAACGACCAATACTAACATCGATATTGTTCCTAAGAATTATACAAACTGCTGACGTATTAGACCTTAAACAACCCGTGGAACTGAAAAAAATCTTAAGTACACCGTTTCCATAATAAATTTCAATCCTAATAAGATATCAGGCCTTTACAATCCTTAGCTCATTTGAAGGTATATCGAACCGAATGTTTCGATACTGCAACACAACATTCATGTGGAGTACTGTACCAATTCCCATTCTATAACGAACTTTATGATGTTATCATCCTCACATGCATGGTGCGATGCATATTTATGCAATCACACAAACAATAATATCTAACATAAAGTATAAGCTGCTTCAGATGACATAGAAATAATTTTATAAGTTATAGCTTCACCTTTTATCGATGTGTACATATAAAAAGAAAAACAAAAAGTGTTAGACATTTTAAACTCAGATACAACAAAATCCAAAATCTAAAATAAAATCTATCAAATTCCAATATCCTTGGCCGAAATTCCAATACCAACACAATCCAAAATTCAAAAAAATATATTTCAAAATCCGAAATCCTTAGCTAAAGTCAAGTACGTATTTTAATTAGCCTCTACAGAAGTGGTAAAATGTTCGCATTTTAATACAAACAGATCGTAAGTGCTGCGTTTGCGGCGTCAGTATATATGCCTGTGGGAAAAACTTTATTAGAGCTTTTTAATTTCGAAAAAAACATTTTAAAGTTTTGTCCAAAGTAAAATCCCTGATTGATAATGCTTTTATGTAAATTATTGTAATTTTTCTTAAAAGATACTTTTTTTTATTTCATATATTTATTATATATTTCGAAATTTAAATATAAAGTAGAGCTAATAAAATGTAAAGGAAAGTTATTTGCTCTAAATTAAATATGTTGAAGTGTTGAAATCAACCCAACTAACATTTGACTGATTTGATAATTGTGTCATAATCTTCCTATAAGATACTATGTGCTAAATTTCATGATGCTAAATTTGTTGGAAATAAGCTAAAAGTTTTAATGACCTGTCAGTGAGTGAGTGAATCCGTTGGTGAAATTTAAATATTTTCTTGGATCCATATATCAGACTCTATTTAAACTACGTTTATAAAATTTAATATTTTGTGCAAAAACTAGTAAAACGCTATATACTTTTATATATTTATCTCAATGAGGTACTGGGGTATAAGAGCATTAAAGTGGTTCAAAACGACTCAATATATTCAGTGTATATAACTGTATGGTCAGTTTTTTGAGAACTTATTACGCATTAAAAGACACTTAAATAGAAATTATAGAAGAAAATTGATAGCATTGGTCTAAATACTAAGAAAAATTTGGATCAACAATTTATTGGCGTTGTAACCTAATGGTATAAGCACTAAAACTGTAACCAAGACGACTCTTGTATCACTAAAATGAATTTCATTAATTTATTCATCTCATTAACCATACGAAGTATTACCGGTATGCTGTTATCGTTAATTCGAGAAATATTATTAATAATTTTATAAAACTTCTACTTCCGAAAACTGGACGTTTATAAATTTTCTCTTTCTTAAATCAATTTGATCCTTTATATATATATATATATATATATATATATATATATATGTATATATATATATATTTATATATATATATATATATATATATATATATATTTATATATACATATGCCCTAAGCGCATCTAAAACGTTACACTCTTATGCTCCACTTTAAAAAATATGGAGCATTAACACATCAATATGTAGCGAGCACTCGTCGTATAAACACGATTTTGAGCTATCATATAACTTACGATTTAAACAAAAAACGCCTATTTGTGTATTAAAATCCTATAAAAACAGCCCACAGAAGAACCTAAGAAAGGATGGGATTATTTTTCACAGGTAAGAATAAAAGATTAATTTGATTTGAAAACTTTTGAAACTGATTCATATTTTTGATTTTATCTATGCTCCTATCTTGTATAAACTGTCATGTAGTTTTAGGGCGGCGCAAATTGAAAAGAAAACATCGATGTGGACATACCATATATCATTCTAGACTAAGCAGTTTATTTTTTATTCCGAAATATCATTTTCGCTTCAATCGTTATCAAACATTCTTCTATTTATGAGTCGAAATGTCGTCCGACAGTTGGATGACGAAATTAATTTTATTTATTCGATAATTTAAAATTAATAACTTAGTTATTTTAATTCGAAAAAATATTTTTAATAAAAAAATTCCATTTTATTATCAAAAAGCAAAAAAGGTAGGTTAGGTTGTTAACACATAAAATTAGGTTGTGCAATATTTCATTTTATTAATTCATTTTGTTTGTCCTGTAATCCGACGACAAATTTATGTTATTTTAAATGTGTAGTTTAATTCGCTCGAAGAAATTAAGAGTTTCTGACTATGACAAATTTGTATATTGTTATAAAAATTAAAACAGGTAAGAAGCTAGATTAGGTTGTTAGCCTAGAAAACTAGATTATGCAATAGGTACCTTTTTAGCAGATTTCAAAAGCTTGAAAACTAAAATTTACACTCCAAATTACATTGTTTTAATATATATATATATATATATATATATATATATATATATATACACATACACACACACACATATATATATATATATATATATATATATATATATATATATATATATATGTATTTAATTTCTAACTTTAAATTATCAGACGAATGAAATTAATTTAGTCATCCAATTACTGGACAAATAGCAAAAATCTTCATGAGTGGTCAACTTTCAACGTTTCATTATTTGAAAGTATATAAAATAACTAAACATGTAATTACTAGAATATTTCTGCTCTTGAAGTTGTAATGGTGTATAACAATGACATTTGTTTGCTGGTTACCTACCAGCAAACAAATGTCATTGTTCTAGTCAGTGAACAATATAAATATTAATAAAAAAGGGATTATATTAAATAATAAAAGTAGTTATAAATATATACTGTAAGACAAAATTAATTTACACCAGATTTACAAAACAAGGTTTACGAATATTTTTTATATCCTTAGGTTTCCAGGCGATGAATTTCGGAAGCGTCACTGCATTCAAATGGTTCAAATTGATAGAAAAGATTGGCTTTGGAAACTTTCAAATGCAAGCGTTATTTGCTGGACGCATTTTAAAATAAAGGACTTATATTATACGAAGACTGGTCTAGCCTCGATTTTTGTTATTTTTTTCTTTTTAAATAAAACAGAAATGGAATTAATAATTCTGATATAAATGAAATTACTAACATCTGTATCGTACAGTGTCTATATATTTACTATGAACTTTGATGAATGAAGTTTGATGAACGGATTAACATATAAAATCTTATATCAACCTGCACAGATTAGATCGCGCCAGCTGTTAATCGAGATGAAAAGCAGGCAATAATATTATATTATTTGGGGAAATCTGTATATAGTAATTTGGGGAAGTCTAATCTGTAAGTAGTTTTTCATATCGGTTAAGCAGTTTTCGAAATTAGTTCCCAAAACAATATAAAAAAACTAATATTTCTCAAAATTTAATGACGGTTATTTCGACTTTATTGACGTTTTATAAAAAATCTATGCTGTATGCGAATCATGTATGCGAATAAACTTACAGTTGTATCTTAAGATTTGATTGATTTATTTTTTTACGGTTCAGAGTGTTTTGTAATATGACATCGACAACTAAAGCTTTTGAGTAAAATCCAGAATCTGCTGCAGTCTACTCCTACTCCGAACACTAGTTTGTCACGAGACATAGACGATTCAGAAATAGAATGAATTTAAGTCACCCCGAAAATCTTACCTATTAAATAAAATTTATAAAATGTCTGTTTTGCACCAGAAAGTTTTTCATAAATTTAGAAGTTTAACAGGAAAAGAAAAATATAAATGTCTACAAACAAATTCCAAATACTTAAAAAAAAAATTAATATCTATCGGTAAATGTGGATGAGAAATTGACAAATAATTTAATCAGTGCTGAATTATGTAATCAATTAATCTTAAAAAAACGAGAAATGAGAAAAAATTTACAAAATTGTAACCTGGTTATAAAGCATTCCGTAAATTTGTTTCAACTTTACATTTTTATTCCCTCTTAGGGTATAACAATGTCAGACGTGTTTTTGATACATGTCTTCCGCATCAAAGAACATTGAGTAAATGGTACCAAAGAAAAACCCCAGAACCTGGATTCGCTGCAGAATCACTTAAAATTCTAATTCGGGAAACTAATGGAAATAAAAGAGTAAGTTGCGCACTTATATGTGACTAAATGTTTATTCCCCGACAAAAAATTTGGGCAGGTAAGAAATTTGTAGGAATTGTTGACACCGGAGCGGAAGAGGGCGCAGAGGAACAATATTAAAATCGCTATTTTGGGAACTCCGTGGAAATTGCCTGTAGGATATTTTATAATAAATATGATCAACGCTGAAATGAAATCAAATATTATCAAAATATGTTTATTTAAATGGCACGCAATTGGTATGGATATAATATTTCTATTATTTTATGGGTATGCCACAAATATAAACGCAGTTAATTTGTCAGGTTAACAACTAAAAAATTACAAAAACTTGAAAACTGCTTTCCCTTATCCGGTTACGAAAAAAGATATCGTAGTATTTTTATATCCATGTCAGATGTTGCAACTTATCCGGAATACGTTCGAAGCTAATAAAATCAAGATTAATAAATAAATCAAGAAAAAATATATCAAGACTAATAACAATCAGTATGTAAAATGGAATTATTTAAAGGATCTATCTAAATCATTTGTGAGAAAATGAACAATTAAATATATCTAATAAATTGACAAAAAACTCAATTTTCCAAATCCTATAATGAAAGTGTGTTTGGCAACGCAATTATTGAGTAAGAGTGTATTCAAAACTATTGTTTTTTGTTATAATGAGCTTAAATTAAAGCAGTTTAAAGGCAGTTTAGCGACAGCTGAATTTGTCAATGTTTTAATGATTTATTTAATATTTTTAATTCACACAATATGCGCCAGATACAATTTAAGAAGTCTATGTGCCCAGAAAACGAACATCTTATGCGCGGGTTTATAAAAGAAACAAAACGTTTTATTCATTGTCTCAGTTACAAATACCATAAAATTATTAGAAACAAATCAAATATATTAGCTCTAAATAATTCAGAGAGGAGAATTGTTTGCAGAATCAAGAATAAAAATCGTTTTTTGGGGTTTTTAGTGTGCATTGAGAGTCTGAAAATTTTATGCAAGATTTTAGTAAAGACGGGGTCTTTGAAATATATTCCTACATACATATTTTCTTAAGATCATCTCGCAATGTTTTTTTGGAAATATTAGACAGCACGGGGAGAGTAATAACAACCCAAATGCATAACAATGTAAATAAAGATGATTACAGAAAATTCCTCTGTAACTTAGAAATAAAATCGTCTTTTCATGCCAATTTTATTCTACTGGAAAAGTATTAACCTCTTCAATCAGTTGTATAAACATAACGTCTCAAAAACTAAGGTATGAAGAAAATGGAATTTATGAGGCTGATTAAGAAAATACTTCCAAAAGCCCTGAATGTGATAATTACTCACAATATTTAGATAAGTCCTACTTGCCCACTGACTGTGTCAAGCTAGTTGTCGGCTATATGAGCGGTTGGGTAGTCTATTTATTACACAACCAAATAAAATATAAGGAGTGTCTAAATACTTTAACATCGTTCGATAAATTATGGTTCTACAAGCTGATAGAATTTAAAAAGTTAAGTGGTATTTCCTTCTCTTGATGGCTTAACAATATGCATTAAAATAGAAGGAATAACTAGAAACCAAAACGTTTACACCACAAAAAATCCACTAAGTGGCATTAAGAATCTGGCACTAGAAGAATTTATTAATTCCAATGTATTTGACAAGTTATCTCAAGATTCTCTGTAACAACCTCTGTCATACAATCACCGTTTATATCTAGTTCGTGCTATAATTTCTACGTATATAGATGCAAGGTTACACTAAATAGCCAAAACTTCAGAGGCTAAGTTGTTAACGAAGATTTAATAAATTAGTGCTTTTTATGGGCAGTAAACTCATTATATTACTGCATAGCTTAACTACTAGACCAGTATTTCATTCCTGTAATCAAAATGTAAATCCTGTAAAAAAATTATTATTGCAAAGATCGTATCATACAAAAATTTGTTCTGTTTACAAGTACTCTTACATTTTCTTTCTTTCTCTTATACAATACAAAACCTACTTTCTTAAATCATTGTCCTTTATTTCAACTTTCTAATTAATCTAGGGCAATAAATTAATTAAACTGAATAATATTAAGCCAATGGAAAAGAAACTACTAAAGATGACTTACAAATTTGTGAGAATTAAACATAATCATAGGTTAATTTTGTGACTTAAAAAAACAGTTATGATACTAAATAGGTATTCTAATATGTTATGTAAATAAATACATGTATTTAACTAGGGTACATATTTACATAATTTAATCAATAATAGTATCAACGAATTGCCACATTTGCCAATCTCGGTGATCGAAGAAAAAATTAAGCTATGCTGTTCTTCCTATCCTATTCTGTTGGTGTGACGTCATGGTGGCCGCGACGGCCGATCGAACGACCGACATATTTTTGCTTTAACGTAAAGTACGGAAGTGCATATCTTTAAATATCGATGCGAAAATAGATTTAATATATTAGCATCTTACGGTCATAGGTCGGAAATTACTTATTCATCAGCCGCACGTAATATTTTTTTATATAAAATACAAAGAAAAGACGACATGACTTTATTATTTTTGTCGTCTGTCAATTTTTTTTTAATTTTGTAAATATGGGTAAGACGTTCTAAATTTACAAAAGTGGTGTTTAATATATGATTATTTTCTTATTCACTTCAATTAATGAAAGTTAAAACGTGTTAAGCACTTATATCTTTATTCAAAATTATTAAATAAAACGAAAAGCGCGCAATGAAAAAATGCTCTAATATTAATTTTATAAATATTATTTCAGGTTTATTGTCACAAAAATTGTTGCATCATATATATATATATATATATAAATATGTATACCTTTTTCTTCAAAGATAATATCTATTTAAATAAATGTTATTTAATGAAACTCGATGCGAAGAAATATTTACAATACATCATTGCGTTAAAACCTAATTATAAAAATAATCTTATCTTGTAATGAAAAAAAATACACGATTACAAAAAAATGTATGAACTATAAAACCAATAAGTCTCCTGATATATTCCCAATATCCAACTAGACTCATGCAGGAAATCAATAACAATATCTATGATGTCACAAAGCTGTCGCTGTGATACTTCACGATATCAATCAATAAATGACTACAGTTTTAAGGTTTTTTTCTAAAACTTCGTAATCGAAAGTTATGAGCAAGCGCAGTTAACGCTACGAAGCGGGAATGAAAATGATGTATTCAAAATATACTATAAGTTTCTTTCAATTAAACTATGGAAAACGGCGCGAGTAGTTTAGGGATTTGAGTATGGGGATCCCGGAAATCCACAAAACCCTGTTTCCGAATTAATATAAAACTATTTTCAATAAGCATATTAATTAACCAATGCTTTAATTACAGTATTATGAGTCATTAACTTAAATAGTCGAATTTATGCGTTTAAATAGTCGAATTCATAATGTTTCGGTATGGGACGCGTGAATACGTCATGTGGTACTGACGAATGGAACCGATTTACCAATTACAAAATATAACCTAATCAATCCATGTTGTAATCAATACACGAGTATTTTACTTCATATAGGTTTCCTTTTTTACAGGTCAATTTCTATAAAAACTTCAAAGCCATACAATTTCAAAAAGTCCTTAAATCGTTATGTTTCTATGAATACGATATTTTCACACCAACTAATGATTGACTAACCACTTTAACTCTTCTGTAAATTATAAACCGGTAGAGTGACGTGAAAAGAAATGGGGAGTGTGAAAAAATATAGCGAATCGCATAATCGCATTTGCACAACATAAAAATTACTATCTAATGAATGATCGATTTCTGCTAAAATACAAAAAACGAAGTTAATAAAATAAAATAAGATAAATACAAAAAATACGTTTTCGATAAAACATTCAGAATTGGTATAAAAACCAGCATCGAAAAAATAGGGTTATAAATTATTTTCTTTGAAACTGGTTATATCCAGGATAGCTGCCCTGGATTAAATCAAGCTGAAATTGACAAATTGTATATCAATTTCCAGGTAAATTTTGCGTGGAAATCGATCTATAGTGTGTCAAGTTCACTAACAACATGAGAGATATAAAATGAATTTAAAAAACAATGAAAAATATATTCGAAAGAATGATAAATATTAAATATATATGTCTGCTGAAAATTTGAAAAACGTAGTGATTTAAATTATGACCAATATAAAAACCTCAGGTTTATCAGAATTGTCGCAGCCATATATGTCGTAACCAACTAGCTTAATTAGTCTCAATTTATAGCCTAGCCTTTTTACTAAATGGTGCGGTTAAACCTGAGGCCTAAACGAAATTTAGCCAATGCATCTAATACAGCATTTAGTGAACATGTTGTTGATATTTAGGCTGTTCATAGAATAGGGTGACAATGTAACGATAAAAAGATGAAAAACTTAACATTGATAATTGTTTATTTAAGTAAACTATTTCAAAACATAACATAAAGATTTAGAAACCATTATAATAATATATTAAAATGTAGCCAGGAATTTGCAACATTAATATTTGCAGTCTTGAAAAGTTTACAATAATTACAGTTTTTAAGTACCTATCACAACATTTTAAAGTATGTAGTAGTGATAATAGTTAAATTAGTTATTTATTATTTGGGGATCTTGATATGAAATAATGTAACTTAATAACAAAGTACATAATAAAAACATTCGACTTTGGGTAGGTGGACTCAAACAGTATTATCAATATCTATTATTATATTATTATTATATTAGATATTATTCGATGGAATGAAACATTTTTAAAATATTGCACGAACAATCAGCCGATAGAGCAATTTGTTGATTTGCTTTCATTCACCTAGAGTCGGAGCATATTTTTGATACTTTGGTTGCTCCTCTGAACGCTCTCTTGGTTTTAAGGACAACGTGAACTTCGAACTTCCGTGAAAAAATTCGCATTCAAGTCATTTTAAAACTATTTTTTATTACATTTGCAGCGAACGCGCGGCCATTGTCTGATTACAAAATGTAGGTAATATTAATATGTAAGGTAATATTAAAAAAATATTCATTAGCTTAGAAGCAATTTAAATAGTTTTTTCTTGTGTTAAGCGGGCGCAGATTTCGAAATTTCGTTACGTTATCTTGATAGCTTAAAAGCCACTTAAATTCTCCATCGGGACAGGACTGAAAATCAACAAGGTCGACTTGTCTTTTCATATTAAAATAACGTGAGAGAATTGGTTTCGTCACAATGCCTTTAGGACAAAGAAACACAAAAATTTATGTGGATTTTTTTGGAATATAGTATATATATTTTTAAGCTACACAGTATTTTATCGCCCACTATATCCGCAAAATTTTTGGGTTTTTGATGGAACATCAAAATACTCTTCTCTAGGTAAAACGCGCACTGTGAGGGTAATGGATATGGGTCTTTTAAAAATTAAATAGTCTTCACTTGCACTTGGTATGATATAGTATTTGCTCATCCAGTAATAGTCCATGGCTATCCTCCCCTGTACTGAACTCATGGTCACCTGAATTTTTGTTATTTCTTTTATAACCTCTCAGGTATTTTCTAATGTCCAAGGTTTGCGGTGAGATCCTAGAAAGAAGATAAAACAAAACTCACATTCATATATCACTTTTATTATAAGTTATTAAAATAAAGTTGTTTACAGAAGTCACATAACGACCAAAAGCTTATTTAAAAAAATAAAACACAATTACCTTGGTTAACAAGTTGAATATGTCCAAACATATTCAACTTGTTAAACTGCTTGAGACAGTTACAGTTAAATCTGCATTATTTTTGTCACTATATACTTTCGTAGTACTATTTTCTTAACTAAACGTCCATAAATTTTAAGAAACCCCAGAAATATTGCTGCTATATTGACAGTTTTGGTCTCATTGCCAGGTAACAAAATATAGAACTAAATTTAAATGTAGTCTAGTCACTATACGTTATCGAACCAAGTTATTTACCTAGTCGTTTGATTTAATGGCTGAAAATCATTCACATCCCTGGTCGAACGGCACCATTTAGTAAAGAGGCTAAGCTATTAATTAAAGACTAATTAATCTGGTTTGTTGCGACAAATATATATTAGCATCTGTGGGCATGTAATAAATAAAAGATGAGCTATAGGAATTCGGTTTAAAATTTCAAGATGATGTAATTGTTTCTACAACGTATGGTGCAAGTATTATGTCTCTATTAAAAAAAATATTTTGAACTACATAAAGTGTACGATTTACTTTAATTGAAATTTAACAACAATAATATAATTTTAAAGCTGTACTGGTAATAACCCGTTAAAAATATTTAGTTCTTCTCAAATTGCAAGTGACTCAAAACATTAAATAAAAACTAATCATTAAAAAGCGATTGGTAAATAAATAAGTATTTTAATTAAATAACATCTTAATTAAGTGCCATGTCAACACGGAGATTCCAGAATTACGTTATATATTGGTCAAGCTATTTACTCACGGCGGTGTCAGAATGACGACGCAATTAATAAACCAGACAAGAAATGGTCAATTATGTATATTAGGAAAAAATTTAGATCTTTTTATTTTATAAAATAGACGTAATATATAAACCGAATTGAAGTAAAGTAAGATATGTACTGCTAGCCTAAGTTAAGCGAGCGGCGCGCCGGTTAGATAGAACAGTGAATTGACGTCGGCGGTTATAGTAGCGGTGATATTGACCGCGTCACTTCCCAGGCATAGCGAGTAGTCTGTATATTTGTCTCAACCATAAACACCGTATTAGCAGTAAGCGTTATCCGTAACAATCAACGTAATTGGGCAGTTGTGCTGCACGTAAATCTATTGAATATATCACAATTCCTCTACATCAGCCACTTAGAAACTAAAAAAATGATACTAGAACATTTTTTGTTTCAGGTGAAATAAAGGAAAAAATACATTGTAAATATCAGATAATTTAGCCTTTGCTACAGAGAGCCAAATTTGTGTTATTTCAAGATTTTAAAAGATATTTATTAATGTCGTTGAAACGAATAATTTTACGATCACTGTAAGACGTGTTTTTTTTCCATATTCCCTACCTATTCATGCAACGATAAAAAGTACATAAGATATATGATTTGCTAAGCGAAATATACGCGGCTTGCCCTCTCTTTTCAATTCTTGCAAGGATGATAACAGTTTTAAATAATTTTGCAGAACTTAACTCTTTATAAATGACAAATCACAAGTATGAAATAAGAAATCCCTGTTCTGCGTAACAGTTAAACCTGTAGACAGGTAGAACTTCTCAAGTATAACTACCGTTAAATTAAAACTCAATATCAAACCTTTTTACATAATTCTATTATTTTAAAATTAGTGTTTGGTGGAAATATTATCAAAGAACGACCAAATATTTCCTTGGATGACATAAACTTTTAAAAATTTTGGTTTTTTTGAAGATTTCTTTGCAGAGTTTAGATAATTGTTACTCCTTTTTATTTATATTTATTGACTTTTTTATTTAAACATTTTTAACCTTAAACCCAACATATTTAAAGATTATATTATTTTGCAAACTTTTAACCCGAAATATTACATACACCACAATATACGAGGGATCCTTCATGTAACTGCCAGCGGCTAATTATCAATCCTAAATTATTCGGCTCGAAGTCGAGGGTTACATTTAAGCTTAATTGATACACCTTAATTTTCAAAAGGTCAAAGCTTTCGCAACATACAAACATGTATGTAGCTTTGACCTTTTGAAAATGCATTATGCATACATGTTTTATATGTTTTAGAACAAAATAATCTAACTTAAACATTTGACCACTATATTATGAATAAATTATAATTATGAATCTGTTATAAACCGCAGCGGTGTCGTAGAAGAAATACGTAAAGAGAGATGTTGGTGAAGATAAAATATGGACGATAAACACACATTTGTTGCGAAATCCATTGGTGGATCATCGATTGTTATAGTTGATATAAAAGCAAGTTTACGAGTTTGGCATTAAACTGTAGTAAATCTTATCTGATACAGAGATTGGTACTATTTCTATATATGACACCCATGATTTTAACGACGAACTTCTTCAATATTATCTTAATATTTAATAAGCACCTGGCGTGCTATTAAAATAACGAAGGAATAAATATGTCATATTTTATTTCTTTTAGTAAATATATTAGTAAATTAAATTTCAATCAATGACATGGGAAATAATGGACATTATTTGAAATGATGAAAACGTATATATTATCTCCAAATATTTTTCAGAGTCGTACGGAAGCACGACTCTGAAAAGTAAAGAAACTAATTCGATTTTATTGCACATTCCTCTTATTTGCTCAGGCTATATGCAGTTTTTAAAAAAAACAATAAGAAATTTGACACAATATTTCGCTGTCTCCAACTTTATAGCATACTACCGATCGCCCACGAATTCATCCATATGGAATTCTTTTTGTATATAGTAGGTTATATCCGGTGTAAAGTTTTCCAGAGAAGAGTGACGTAATTCTTGTAGGTAAGGAGACAAGTATGTGTATAATCATGTGATAACCACTCGCTGCTATAGATATTTTAATAACCACAAAACTGAGATAGTTAATCGCGTTTTTGTTTTTAAGATGTTTATTCAAGCAAGTAGTTTGATGATATTTACTCCGCGCAGATTTTGTACTCACTGCAATATTGGTCAGCTGAGTACATTTGCGTCTCGGAACATAATGTTAAAGCAGATGAAGTACTCAGGGACAACTGGTAAGAACGGGTTATATGGAGCTGCAATCGCATCTTAAAGGTCCAGGAAAACATCAAATGAGATCCTAAGAGGGACAAGATGTGGATACTGTTGCATATCGGTTAGTACGGAACGACGTAATTTTGCTCACGTCACTTTGATTTCAACAAGATGCATGCCATACTTCGAGAAAATCGAGGGCCTATTTAACAGACGACTTTACGTGGAATAACGACACCTACCTCCTTCCTCCCCCTCCCCCCTCGATACCCCATCCTTTCAACGGATTATTATTTGTTAAGGAGTTCCCTACAAGCTCAGGATTACATCGATAAATCATACTTTACTGAGGTACATTCCGATGCCATCATTCGAGAAATTCGAGCGATTTAACTGGCTTTGGTTCAAAGATTTAGACAATTTTTCGCTCGTCTACAGCACTTCTTACATAATAATAGATGCCATTTACACCACGTTACTTTTCGAAAATGAATTGAATTATTTTATTACTATGTCTTAAATGATATAAAACACTTAGGCTTTAAAAAACAATTTGGGATTGGTCAAAAAATAGCTAAAACACAAAATATTTCTTTAGTTAACTGCCGGTACTGTAGAGCACAGTCTGGCTGTTTTTTTCTGAAGGTTACGACTTCTTCCCCGCTCTTCTCTATTTGAGTTTTTGAAAGAAATGGATAAGTAATAATTTGATAACCTTAAGTTAAACCTACATTATATACGAAATAAGAAAAAAAAACCATATAATGTTCGTCAGCAAGTATATAGTAAAACTCAGATTAACCTGAATTGTTGCCACTTGCTTCTAAAACTAAATACCAATACCAACAGAGGAAAAATTATACAACGATTATACAACGGACAGAATAAAGATATACTTAGGACACGCGACAATATAATAAGGTTTTTAAAAGGATGGTTACGAGCTGGCTTCTTAACAAGGGTAGATATTGGGATGAATCTATCATCTCGAAACTGGTAAAAAAACATAATGAATAATGATGATGATACGTGATCAAACATTTCAGCTTAGAACAATTACTTGTGAGATTACGGATGAAATTAAATAGCCGCAATTGTAGACACATATACACATATGCACATAAACGAAATGAGAATTATTATGTACTTAGAATATATTTATTTACGAATATTTACACTACGTAACCTTTTATTGCTCTTATTTTATTCTATTCTTATTACTTTTATTATATATTATATTATATATTTATATAATATGATTATAATTATTATTATTTTAAAAGTAATTAGTACATAAAAATATAAAAAATTGTTGTCTTTTGGTTTGTTGGCCAACAACGCACGGATGCCAATGGAACAAACACAAGAACACGCCCACAGGTTGAATCCTAAAATCATATTTCTATATGCCTAATCTTGAAATAAAATGTAGTTATATTTCAACAATAATATAAAATAATTTTCATAAATAGAATATCAGAAAACTCTTTCAAAAATAAATATCAATAAGAAATCCGAAAGTGGAATGGTTCCGCCGCCGTGCTAAGAGAAACAGACCGCAATTGGAGATATTTTAAGAAAACATAGATATTTTCATCTGTGTAAGTATTGTCAAGGTATACATCGGCTTTAGATTTATCGATTCAATTTAAATATTTATAGTGTGCGTAAAAAATTATAAAAATGTTTCTGCTGTTTGGAATTTTAATATTTAGTGTATATTACGTATGACCCGTATGTAATCTCTGTAGTACAAGTTCGACTCGGACTTTACTAATTTTTTTTCACTAAATGAACTACAAAAAGTTTCCGCGTGTTTTTTACATTACTTTCGTTAACTATTCTATGATTCGACTATTGTCCAAACAGATATGATGCCTTTAACTGGTCTAGACTGCGAAAGCGAAAAGATATTATAACGCGACGAAGGAAGAATCGTAGGTAAACTTGAGAAATTATGCAAATATATAGTATTGTAAATGAAAAGCAAGCAATCTAATATAAAAATACACATTATTTTTTTATTAAACAAGGTATTTCCTAAACGGAGTATTCCGGATGTTCTTTATATTACATCAAATAGGAAAAATTAGACTAAAGTGACAGTTATGAATACTAGGAAAATAAGGAGATAGATCCGAAAATGGACACGTCTTTTATGGTAATTTTCATCATGTTGCGTTGATCACAAGGCATACGACCTTTTACGACTTGGCGCACCGCGGGGACCCGGGTTCGATTCGTGGCCGTTCGCCGAACGGGGCTGGACTGGTGTTATATTTGGCTGTAAGAGATTGCTCTCGTAGCAATAAGTCCGCTATATGTATCAATAAGATACATTAAAGTAGATATATAAATAAATAAATTATTTTGAGCACTTACTAAGCGGTTGTGTGATGGATTTTAATTTGACAAAGTAATCATTTCTACTTGCCTAGTAATTTAAACGTGGGCAGAAAAAAACAGCTTTTCCGTAGGTCGTTTTGCATTATGCAATGCTTGCTGCATATGATAGGATACTAGTGGCAAATGTTAATAAAAGCATAAAATGCTTTTAGAAGGGCACGGCGTAGTAAATTTATATTGGGATTATTTAAGGAAAATAAAACAATTTGGATAAATAGGTTAAAATATATTTTACGTTAACGAAAACCAGATAAATAGTTTACCACTAGTAACTTTATTTTTCCTATTTTCTATACTGAATAATAAATGGCACAATATTAGCGGAGTATTTGCAATATATTCTAATTTTATCCACATATATGTAAAATCAACCTAATTGAATTGGCATAGATATAACTTTTAGAGGATTAATTGGGAATTTAATACTTTTGAAAATATTCAATGAAATTACATTATAGCCCAAATTGCAACAAATTACTGTAATTGAAAGTAGAAAGAGCGAACAGTAGAAAAAATATTTAGATATCAAATAGAGTATTTGATTATAATATACATTGGTGGTGGTTTTAGTAAGGGTAGTGAATAAAAAGCATTTTTGATGAAACTAGAATGGCCCGAACTCAACATAAAACCGAACAGATTATAATAATTCAGACATATACTAAAATTGCTTAAATATTCGTAACAATTAGCTAGGGAAAATTTTATTTCTTTGATTAAAATTTTAATTAACCCTCAATATGACTCCATAATTACCCCCACATATAAACGATTGAGGTCAAGTGTCTACAAGAGAAAGAAGCGGCGCGGCTTGTCACAGTGATCAGAAATGTTAGTGGAATGAGCACAATTATTTTGCTATTTTCTGTTTAATTGGTTTACAGCAGCATTATTGTTGTTACATAAGCTAAATGCTTATATAGCACAATGGCTAAATGCCTTTATCAAAACATGAACATCATGAATCAAAACATGAAATACATGACCCAAAATTTTAAATTAAGTTACTTTAGTATGACGATTCATATTAATTATAGATGTCTACCATGGTTTCTGGTACATTAAATCAGGTCAATCATCGTTATTATCACTATTAGTTACAAATAGTGATTTTAATGATTGCAATATTTACTATAATTTACTTTTTTTAGTCCTCTTTTTCGTTTCCTGTATATGAATGGTTTGAAAATAATATATAAACATAAATAAAGTTTAAATATATATCTGTGATTTTGGAATAAATACCTGCTTTTAGATTAATCGGGTTTCTTAGTACCTACCAACATATAAAAAATCGTTTTATAAAATATTTGTCTGCACATCTGCCTGTCCGAGATAGGCTCGGACACTATCAACTGTATAACCCAGTGCGCCATATTTATATATAGAGCACAATCTACGCTTTATTTCTTTTTATATTTCAAAAGACTTAGTACAAAATTGAAAAAAAAAATAGCCGCGGTCTGCATATAATCAAGCATGGCCGGCAGCGGTAATTTGTAAGCTCGTCGCATTGAAGTAACGCGCCTTATGAAGGAACACGCAGACTGGTGGCAGTAGTAAGGGGAAAAGGAATAGGGAATACGAGTCAGCCGCACGGTATTTAATTTTAGCTGATTGTATGTATCTAATATGAGATCATATTTTACATGCATATCAGATTTTCACGGAGTCAAAGTCGCATCACACAGCTAGTTAAAATTATATATGCCACATCTCCTATAATTTGTTCTCTAAGCCATAATTCAATTAATTAGCACAAGGTTTCAACAGTTTTTTTTTCGACGTGATAAATTTTCTGATTTTTAGAAAATTACGTGAAAAAAACTGTTATAATATCTATGTGACAATGCATGTTTCTCTGTTCAGTGAATACCTGAGTACATTTATTCCTTCGAAGTGATGAAACGTCTCAACTGATTTTGATAAACAATATATCGATATATTGTCTCAAGTATCACAGGTTTTATATAGAAGACCAACTTCACATACTTACACTTCTTTTTAATATATTAAAAAATCCTCATGGCCCAAATTATCTTAGTGGCAAATTGAAAGATTTGTCTGCTCACAGCCTTGGGTTACGATCTGAAAGTTCACTCACCCTACTTATTCTTAAACATACCTCTACCACTTACAAAAATCCTTCACTGCCCAAGCAGCAAAAATTTGGAATCACCTGGATCCTGACATTAGGAAAATCACGTTTCTAAATATTTTCAAAGATTTAGTGGAAAAGTCCTGCCACTCCTGAAACCTTTTCCTTTGTGTCCTTGTCCTTTCCTGTCTTTTCTATCCCAAATCGTATCAATAGTTTTTTTAAATTATAATGTTAATTATAATAAATAATAACCGTTCTCTAGTAAATACTTAGACACAAGTCAACCAATCACATCCAAGTCCACAAGGGGGTGGTACAGCCACGTGCCACATAAGCTATAGAAATAAGTCAGCGAGTGAAATAATCCAAACGGGTACAGACTTGAGGGTAAACCAAGCGTGTATTGCAAACGATCCTCTCATTTAGAAACTCAGAAATATTTTAATGATTTTGCTCTTATATTATGTAAAGTATGCACGTTTTGCCTTTGCGATTTTGGAAACTTTATTACTTAAAATTATTTTTGTTCCTGACCTCATACTAATATATTGGCTTAAGCTTTACCTATAATTAAAAGTAATTTTGGCTATATAACAGAAAATAAAATATAAATCCCACGATAAAAAATATCCAAGGAAGAGGATTTAAAAGTAAAATATGAGATGTTTTCTAAAAGTGAATGTTTCTAAAGATGTTTTCTAAATATGGAAAATATGGATCTTATAATATAAACAATTTTACTTAAAATGACTTCATTTTAAATTTATAGATTGAAAGAATATTATTTGGGGATAAGCAGTGGAATAAAGATTTGTTAAAAGCGAAGGAAACCTGAATATTGTTTCACGGCTGATGCAAACCTGATGTATTTTTAACCCTTAGGAGGAATTTCGGAAAAAGTTTTATATCATATTATGTTATATAAAACCTACTGCTCTTCTACATAGTTACAAAAAAATAAAACAAGACTAATACGTATATCAATAGTCCACACTAGCGAAGACGCGAGTAAAAAGTTAAGTGTTATTCTAATGATAAATATTTCATCGTTTTGTTTATTCTAGAGGCATTAAGTAATAGTAAATAACTTATGATATTGAAGCTTTTCATTGATATATTAACAAATTTTAATACAAATATCAATAAAAATAGTACTTTAAATACTGATTTATATAATTGATACTGATTTATTTAAAAGATTTTAAAAACATGTAGGTGCACAAGCGAATTTCATTAATTGAATCCTTCGATAGCGATATCCCTTGCGATTTGTATAATTCTAAGACAGAAATAAATACACGTTTCATTTCCATTGAAATTATCAAACTACATAAAGTATAGTTTTTGTTATGAACAGACTGCTATTTTGGCTTCAGTAAGGATATTTGACATAAGCTACGCTTCATTTTTTGATATAATAAATTAAATTCATTTCATTCAACTTTATATAATATAGAACAAAATGAACTAAAACACAACAACTTTATTTTATACGGTAATTATCATTGGCCAACGTAGACAAGTGGTCCTGTAACTAATAAGCAACTCAACTTAAATTAAGCTATATTTGAGTTTTCTGTAATCTCTTGTGATCCGAAATAGTTTTCAAACCGTGTCGCCTTACGTAAAAAGGAGAAAATAATGGAAGTAACATTGTACCAATTAATTAGGTTTATTTGTTTTTTTGAAACCGATTTTATTGAGTACTATAAAGTACGCGAGTAATAGAGGAGAACACAAGTTTTTGAGTCGCTTATGCGAGTAGATGTTTGAATGATTGTCTTTAAGTTCTATCTACTATAAAAGAAAATAAAAATATAATATTATTATTTCGATATTTGAGCGTTACAACATATAAATTAACTGATGTTCAATACTACCATTATGGCCTAATCCTTATGTAATATGTATAAAAGTACATAAACAAATTACGCCCCTCAATAGGAAAAACCCAACTAAAATAACAAAGTAGTTTAGAAAACAAACTAGAAACAAATTTGAACACCTGTTATAATTTTATATTGTTTTCTGCTTGTTTTGTATAGGTATTTTTATGTTATAGGTATTCGATTTGTTTTTTTTTAATATTATGTATACGGATAAATTATTCTATTCCAATTTTTGTGATTATTGTTCAAAATTTTTATACAATGCAAATATATTTTTAAAATAATATTTCAAAAGCTGTTGTTTAAGGACATTGACGGAAAATATATTTTTTTCACTATTTTCTTGAAATTACTAACAGAATGGTTACAATTTACGGTTGAAAACCAGATTATTAATACTAATATTCCCGAATAGATCAAAGACAAATCCTTAGCAATATTGCGAGTTTGGGGAATTTTAAAACATTTTAAAAATTTAAAAATCTACACATTAAAAATCTTTAATTCAAAATTCCCCTTGATGACCTTTTTGAATTTTTATTCTTTTCGCATTGGACAAAGTGGCAATTCTCAACCACAATATTCCACGGATCGTAAAGTCATCTCGGGAAGTTATAATGATTCTAATTTACCTCATTTTTCTTACTCCGATTATCCATTTCGACTCTCAAGAGTAAAGCGCAGAAAATACTTTTGCGTTCATGCAATATATGTGTAAAAATCAAGATTTCTCCCAAAAAGTACAGATTTGCTTACAATTTACCAGACTACGGCACATCAAGGAAGACATTATTTTTATCAAACCATATGTGTATTTTTATATGTGTCTATCCAAATGTTATTCCCTACAGCTGGAACGAATAAATCGGATTAGGACAAATAAGGAGAATTAATGGTATGTACATATAATAACAGAATTAACGTACAAACTAACAATGAAGTTTTATTATAACATCTGATTACGACCTTCTAGTCCAAAAAACTAAGGAAATTTTAATCTACTGTTGCAAACGCATGAAACAAAATCTAAAAATTTAGTAATTTTGGATCTTATTGCACCTGGGATGTTTATTTGAAACGCCATAGAGAAATGTTAAGACTTGTATTTTTATGAGGAGTCGGGTTACTTTCTTAATGCTTTTGTGTATGTTATTTCTACGAAACTCTTTAAAACAGCAAGAACGATTGCTTGTGTCTACTATACTAATCCTTGAAATTCAGATATGCAAAGCGTTGTTGAAAAAGACCACATACGGTTCATATGGAGTGAAAAACAATAATTTTGACAATACAGGACGATTGTCAATACCAGTTGACAATTTATTTTTATTTACCTTTTTTAAAAAATTATTTCGTACTTGGTTAGTATTTTAGAGATATTTTCATTTCTAATAAACAATTTTTGACGCATTATAATGTTTACCCGATTTTAAAGATCGTTCTTTTTCTGTTTAATTTATGATTACAATTTATGTTTTATTTCTTGCTTTTTCCGTATGCTAAATTGTTTGCTTTCTAATATTTTAAAAAAATTTAATTTCTGGCTGTTTTTTAACACCAAACCCATTTTCAATGGTTTCATTTACTGTGAACTAAGAAACCTTGTATGTGAATTTGTTAATTGTAAAATTTAGATCACTGCGTACTAAGAGTAGAGATCTTACGTTTACGCACTATATTTCACTCAATACAGCAGTCTACTTCGTAATAATGTCATGCCGACAAGGCACAATTAAATTTTATATTTAAATAAACGCTGTACTCCGAAGGACTGAGTAATAAATTTAGCTTAACTAGCTCATTAGCTGAGACGAATTTAGCAACATTTTATAAGAGTAGCATTGCAATAATTTCAAACGGAATTTTGGGAAATATTTTTACCGATTAGGTAAATGTATAAAAGAATGCTTATATCTTCTGGATTTCGAAGTTTTTTCTACTTACGTATATTGCATAACCTCTATATTTTATTTACTATAGTAGCATCTTTATTGGAAATGATATTTATTCGAGCTGTATAATTTTCTGTTAAAATAGACTAAATAGTTTTGCGTTTTGTATTTGTGAAACATAACTTTCCTTAATGTAACTATTTTCGAACCCGAAGGGAAAACTAATCTTTCAGGTCGCGCTGAGGCTTGATCTTTCTTACCTTACCAATATGCAACACTCCAATGTGTTTTACTTACGTCTACTAGTACGTAGAGAGGGACCGGATGCGGGGAAGGACAGGGAAGCACGGATTTTACCCCCGGCAAACCTCTCGCTTACCGTGTCAGCATACTCATCGACAGCAATGCCTTACCTGGAGGTCAAAGCTCGGCATGACCTAAAATAATGTTTTTTTTTCTTGAGAGAGATAAACGTTCTTTTAAGGTATAGCCTGATACGTTTGACTGGACGTTTCAGTGATGTAGTATACTATCTGCCAGGGCCTCAAGCTGAATATGAATTTGAAATTATGTACGAGGAATAATAACTAATAATAATAAAACGGAGTATAAATGGACAAATATCCATTTTTACTAACATCCCTTAATTATATATTTTATACATTGAAAAATTAATTCCTAACCTATGAAAATTGCATTCTTAAAACTCTCTTAGTTATTTTAATAATCGCAACCCGTTAAATGAGATCATAACTTATCTGTTATATGAATATAAATTAAATCACATTTAGTGATTAACTTAAAGCGTTACAGCTGGTAGTATGGGGAGTTAAAATAATGTTTAAACAAATACCTGATTTTTATTCGGTTCCCCTCAATAATATTTTATCTATAGAGACGTTATTCTCGTAAGCACCCGACGCCATTACAGAGTGTATTGAGTCAAAACTACAATCATTACACAAACTTTAAAAGATTAACATAATCCAGCATGAGATAAGTGTTATCGAAGCAGCTTTTACAACGAGATGAACAAATTAAACCAATCCTTTCGGGTACCTCGTCTCTCGATGAACATTCAACAAGTACTCATCTGACAGGAGAGGGGCTCAAAACGATTTATTTCATTTGTTAATTAATATAGCATCTTCCAATGAAATCATCTCCATGTTTGTGGCTATCTGTTTTAGATTCAAATGCTCGCCAAAATCATACTGCTTTTATCCAGAAATTGATAATGTCCTCCGTCTATTTTTAAAAGCTTTAAGTCGTGTGTCCTTCAATATAAAGCTATCAATAAGAGTACTTCCACGTGCCGTAAATATTAAAAATACTATTAGAATCTGCACGTTCAAAATTGCAGATTTATCTCCATACGAAGAATCTATATTGTTATGCTTTTGAGCATCGTAGCCATTCAATTATGTAACGATTTTCATGAATTAGATCAGCTAAAGATGCTAGGTGTCTCAAGTTAGACGAAAAATCTTGCGGGCGGGGTTGCCTGGGAGAGGCATAAGGGGGTTGTTTATCCTACAAATTCACTGCTTCCAAGCTGACCCATAAATTTTTCATGTTGAGCCACGCTACGTAGACTTCAAAAGATCTGTGTTATCAGGCTCCAAGTCAAAGACTAACGGGCTTCAACCCTTATCCTCCAAACCACCAATTAAAACTCCCCTATCTTCTCTGGAGGACAATTGGCTAACAGATCGATTTAATGCTGGTCCAAGTTCCGGGTTGGACTCAAAGATGACGGAGGGATGTCTCAAGTCAAAGTGAAGAGTCAATCTCGATTGAAAAAAAAGGCCCGTTTGCTTCAAATCCACTAAAGTTCACAATCAACACCCAAGCGTGTTTCAAACGTTTCTACGGGGTTAAATTTAGATTTTCTTGCTGAACGATCAAAAACAGCAATACGATTGCATTTTAAGAATAGGCGGGTTGAATGATGCATCTTGCCTTACAGGCATACGTTTGTAAGGCAACATGCATCATATCATTCTGCATTATTTTACCACTTCCGATTGGTTGCTGCCTGGGTAAAATAGATTAAGAATGGAAAATCTTTTTAATTTAAAGCCTCATATTAAGCATTAAGTGAGACAAATGCTAGCTATAATCGCTTATTTTTTAACCGGGAAAAGGAAAAAATGATTACTAGCTGTAAATTGTTGAATTTTCTCCACGAACTAAAATTTTCATCTACTTAATAAAAATCTCTTCTTCAAGAATGAACGTTTTGATCTGTATCAAAGGGTATAAGTATATAATTAAAAAAAGACATGAAATTTTAAGGCATTTAATAAATATTTAGAAAATTATATAAACTATAATATAAAATTGCATTAAAAAAAGGAGCTACCTAAGATTTCTTACAATTTTAAATATAATCTCTCTTCCTATACTTTAGGAAAAATATGCAAATTTAAAACTTTTCATTCTTCTTCTTCAAAATTGGTATTCAAAATTAACAAGTATTTAAATTACCAATAACTTCTTAAAAAATGATATTATAAAAAAACCTTAATTAAGGAGAAAAATCTGAATTTGCAGAATTATCGTATAAGATTTAGTCCAAAAATTTATTTCACTCTTTACAGACGTTGGAAATTATTAAAAAGTTTTCTTGACCGTTTTATCCTTGAAAAACGATTATTCTACAGAAAATAATTTATATAGATATATGTATTTATATATATATATATACATGGATTAATGAGAATTGAGTAACTTGAAAAATTAATTGATTGTTAAACTACTCAACGTTTTATATTCTTTTTTGGAACAGAAAATCATCACGTCTTTACCGGAGTGATTTTTTTACGCGAGATGGAATAACTCGGGAGCAGCAAGACTATGTAAGGCATACGTAGAACATAGAGGAATATTTAAACCCGAGCTGTTCTCTGACTACGGTATGATCTTCAGAGTTCTTAATGAAAGATATCCATCGACAAGTGTCAAAGTAGTGAACCGTTTTTTAAAAAAAAATTATGGGTATTGTTAATAACACATCTGGAACTGTCTTACAGAAAATCATAAAATAAGTAGTTATGGAAACTATATAATTCGCTGTTTCAATTGATATACAAGACTGTACTTTGTCTTGTGTACTTTATATAGATCCACCAAAATATTCATATGACAATTTTTAAGTATTAACTACTGGGATTTATGCAGGTATCGCTATGCGGAATTCAACTTTCTACCTCAAACTGGGTATGAGAAAAGAAGCTGTATAATAAAATAAAATTAATTTAAAAATTCGACGTTATAAGGGTTCAGTTTTTCTAATTTTAAGAAATCATAAAAATACACTTTGTAAAAGTTAGTTATCATTAGAGTGAAAAATATTTTTTTTGCAGTATTTATTATGGAAGCAAAATTAAGTTTTGAATTTAGTAAAGTATTGTGAGGGTAATAAAATAAAAATACGAATAAAATAAAGGGTATCGGCATTATAAACTAGAAACATTCTTTTGTTCATAGATTTACTCAAAACACAAGAAAGTTTAATAAACATTGAAATAAGAGTGAGTATAATTACTAAACATTGAAATTACGAAGTGTATATAATTTTCATTAGACTTATATTTTGTAAGTATATAATCATGTATTTTGCCGGAGCTTGGAGTTACAGTTACTTTCTTTGTATTGATTGAATTGCAAATGATCAAACCTTTATATATTTATATGCATCATTATGAGTTATTTTGATTAAATATGATACCAATTTCATTATGCAGATTTTTAAGAACGAAGAATACAAGGAAGATCCCTGTTTAAAAAATATTACTTTTGTGAGTATCAATAATAAGGTAATCTGAATATTTAGAGTTAACATTCTTCTGTTGCTTTTATATAAAATAGAAGTTCGAATTCCGTGTAAACTAGGTAAAAAAATGTCGAAGTTTTCTAAATACCTATCTGTAGACCATTTGCAATTCAATCAATACAAAGAAAGTAACTGTAACTCCAAGCTCCGGCAAAATACATGATTATATACTTACAAAATTTTTAAACTTGTTTCAATGTTTATTAAACTTTCTTATGTTTTGAGTAAATCTATGAACAAAAGAATGTTTCTAGTTTATAATGCCGACACCCTTTATTTTATTCGTATTTTTATTTTATTACCCTCACAATACTTTACTAAATTCAAAACTTAATTTTGCTTCCATAATAAATACTGCAAAAAAAATATTTTTCACTCTAATGATAACTAACTTTTACAAAGTGTATTTTTATGATTTCTTAAAATTAAAAAAACTGAACCCTTATAACGTCGAATTTTTAACTTAATTTTATTTTATTATACAGCTTCTTTTTTTATACATAGTTTGAGGTAGAAACTTGAATTCCGCATAGCGATACCTGCATAAATCCCATTAGTTAATACTTAAAAATTGTCATATGAATATTTTGGTGGAACTATATAAAGTACACAAGACAAAGTACAGTCTTGTATATCAATTGAAACAGCGAATTATATAGTTTCCATAACTACTTATTTTATGATTTTCTGTAAGACAGTTCCAGATGTGTTATTAACAATACCCATAATTTTTTTTATTAAAAAACGGTTAACTTAGAAACTTGCAATTTAACGTAATACAAAACCCTAATTAACCCGAATATATCTCAGCAGTTAACATTCAATTATTCATGTACAAATTTCTCAAGAGATAGGTAAAGCACCCAAAAAATGTTTTTTCTCCAATTCATATCAATTGAATGAGCAAGTTGTAGAGATTCAAAAAGTATTTTTTCTTATTTTTAAAACTTTATTTGGGATAGTTCTAGATACATTTTTGATAAGATAAATCAAAATATTTGTCCTTTGCTGATCTCTAAAATTGCTAAATTGAAATTAATAAAAAAGACATCTTTAGTTGGTGTTTACCGGTATTTATTAGCGATGATTAAATTTTTTTAATATTCGAGAAAGGCAATATATTTATATGATTAAAAATAATATAAATATTTCTGAATAGTTTTAAAAACTGTACACTTAAATGTTCGTATATATCGCATGTGCCTAAATGTCTAGGGAGCCATACTAATGCGTGTTGTACTTGTTAGATAAAAATAAAGATGGTCAAGTATGATAATTAATTTTTATTGTTTAGCCTTTACTAAATGTAACATAAACCCATTTGCATAATACACATCATTGCTCTATGTTTCACGTATTATGCATTCTTAACTTGTAAATAAAATGCCTTCGTTGGAAAGACTGTCTCGAATTTTTTATTTCACATTTTCATTATTACCTTGTGTATATTAGCAGTTCATTCAATGGGCAGTGCAATAAAAGATACATTGGATACAATATGTCCATAGCACATCGAAGTCTTTAAAAGACATTATTAGGATATTCGGGGTTCTTTACATATCACGTAGCTATTATCTCGATTGTAATTACGCAATTAATATGTGCCATTTTAACATGTATTATTCGGTAATTTCATCATATTATTCAACAGATTAACTACAATTATTAACTACCTTATTCTAAAATATACAGTCTTCATTTATATCTGTATAGAAAAAATCGTAATATATGACAATAGGAAAACGATGAATTTCATTAGAGAACGGCCAAACGCACAAAATGGTCAAAATGTCTGGCTGTACTTTAATGAAAAATAAAATAAACATGACACAAAAACTTTCAACGTTCGTATTCGCTATAAATATTATTCTTTATATCACTCTGCAAAACCATAAACATTAATTATTGTATAGTACGATACGACTACCATGAAACTTTTCATGTTTTAATTAATATTTAATTCATTCAGCATAAGTAAACAAAATAAACAAACCATTATTCGTTCATGTACAATTCCCTCTAAATGTAATCCTCTCTGCAAGAAAATATAGACACTGACCTAATTAAGTCCATTTTGCCAGATAATCGCTCATTTTATGCGCTTGACACGATTATACTCGTACATCCGGTCTTATTCAGTTACAATTTCTCTTTGTTTATTACACTGTGTAATCTCATAGGAAATTTGTTAATTAGCATCAAGTTTCATTTAAATAAAATTAAATTTATCTTCTTTTTAATACCAACAATACTAGAGCCCATAAAAATGCCCCAAGTGTTATTGTTTAGTGGTTTTGAAATTTTTCATAACATCCATCATAAGTGTTTGTTCATCTGTTATTTATATAAATTTTTGAAGAATGTTCTTTAATATTTCATAAAAATCATATATTTAAATTACATTTGTTATGGATTTTTACTTTGCACGAAATGTACATAACCGCTGTAAAAATTAGGCGTACGGCGTTTCGCGTGAAATGTTAGTCTATTGTCAAAGATTAATTTAACGATAATTATGTCGAATGACCCCAAAGTTTTTAAAATGCACGAATGATATATAAAAATATAGGACTGTATGTTTGTCGATTGCTACGACATTTTATTTTTGAAAGTTTATCTAGCAAATATTGTTATTGTGTTTTTGTTTGAAAGTTATTACTCAAGAATTGTACGTTAATGTGTTTAAATATGTATTTTTTAATCTAATTATTAAAAAAACGCATTTATTATTCTGACAAATCGGTGTACGGCATACGTAGCAATATATTTAATTATTTCAGACTATAATATCATTACATGACAATGTGATCATTTGGCTTATTGCTACTCATCTTGATTTGAAAATCTCATGTTGATTTGAAAACGCCACAATTTCTGTAGAGCCAAATAAATATACTTAAAAAAACTAAAATTAATATTGAGATATATTCTAAGGCTCCAAGCATAACGACAACATTAAAGTCAACGAAGGGTAAGACATCATTTAATTAAAAGATACAAGTATATTCGGTTTATTATTGTTGATGGGTAAGCATTTATCTACTGCGACTTTCACTAAAGCTTTGGATGTATTTGACCAATATTAAGAACAAACTGAAGTGAATGTACAGCTTCGTATATATTAAAATAATACGGCGGTAACTTTTTTGATAAAGAAATCGTATACATTTTTTTTCTTTTTGAAATGAAAATGGGAATTGTTAACGACATAATTAATGTATCAACAAAATGATTTTATGAACGTAGAAGATAACTGTTTCAATTAGAATTATTATATTGTAATTATTTTAATTTAAATTTCATATAGCTTGCACTACTAAATAATGTGTATATTCTAAAATAAAACCGGTTAATTACCAATAGAACTTTTTAAGGTATATGATATTTGTATTAAACTATTTACCAATATCGATATTATTTTTCACTGTATATATATCGTGCTTGGCACATATTTCACAGGCGTTACGATTTTGTAATTTAGATTTATGAAATTTAGAATCGTCGCTATAGTTTTGCGGTAAACTTTAATAAATATATGATGACACTATTTTTTCGTAATTTTGACGTTAACGGTGTCAGAAATTGAGGGCGGGGGAACGTATTTTTGTGGACAGTTGAACGGTACCTCTAGATGTATCATACGTAAAATTATAAAAAATACTTTCAGGATCCCCTTATAAACTTGCTTTCAATTACATTATTTACACAATAATTCTAGAACTATACAATATTTTTAGTAAAATTCGTGTAATTTATTTGCCTTTCTAAATTGTTCATGTAATAATTTTTGATTGCCAACACGATATACAAAACGATCAATTTAATGTGCTTTATCACAGCAAAAATTCAAGTCTCTGGGTGGTCCAGGATAAGACCAATGTTTATTTCTGTGTGTATATATATATATATATATATATATATATGTATGTATGTATATATATATATATAATTTTTTTTTAAATAATTATGTGCTAAAGACCATTTTTGTGCTAATTATGACAATTGGATGAGGTTTTATACTGAGTAATATTCTTGATTAATTTTAAAAAGTGAATATATTTTATCCACTTATAAAGAAAAATTTTGACGTGATCACTATTCAATTCTTCTTTTTTCTGTAAATTATCAAAAAGTTCTTACAGTTTCAAAGCCCAAACCAAATTTTAACAAGAGCTTAAAGGTTCAGATGTATCGACCGATCCTGAATTTTTGTTAGACCTACGCGAATCAGTTAGTCTGTTTGCCATTTCCAACGGTATTTGGTTTCAGTCCCGGGTAAATGGCTAATGGACATTGATGGACGATACGCTGACTTACTAGATTTAAAGGCTTTGTAAGAAATTGACCTTGTCTGAAATGCTCGTTATAGTAAATACTTGAGTTATTTCAAACAATTAACCATTAGAAAGAAATTAACAGAATTGTTATAACGAATAAACGGCTGTCAAAATTATTTTCAAACTGATAGTAATAAAGTACTGATTTTTCGGCAGTAATTCGTGGAGTTTTATTTTTCTTTAACGTATTGGTGTAATATTACTCTTATTTTATTTCATTTCTTTGAAATGTTGCGAGATTATAATACTGAAAGTCTGTAAAACTAATGAAAATGAATAATAAACAAATAATTTTAAAAAACTTTAAAATTTCGTACTGTATGTGTTTTTTATACACGAGAATATTTTATGTATTATGATTAAATAAATTTATTAGGTAATATTTGTAATAATGTAAACTAAAACATAATTAAAAACTAGTTAAGGCAGTATAAATTAAATTAACAATACTCGAAGTTATGTACAGGTTAATACAAATATATAAGTACTTGTATTGTTTTGAACAGGTATGAGGATACATTTTGAGAGTTCACAAGGAGTCTAATCTATTTACAAAATCTATGAAATGAAATATTTAGTTTCCTAAGAATGGAAAAATTAATCAAAAATAAGAAACCTTATCATATAATGTACGGTCAAATAATCATTTGCTTATTTTAATTGTCCCAGTTTGAATTATATTTATTAAGTACATATATTTAATAGCATTTTAAAGCAAGCTTTTATTAAATATACCACATTTGCAAAACTTTTAATAGTATCTTATAATATCGTAAATATTTAAATGAGTGTTTATCTTAATCATTAGCGTTCCGTAACTTGATTCCGTATATCTTATCAGCTACACTAGAGGACACTAGAAACATCAGAGGTTGCTGAAGGTACACAGATATGGAAAAAATCGCAGAAATAATAGATGCATACAAACAGAAATAATAAGCTAAAATCAACACAGAATATAAACATAATAGGAACTAGAAACAATAATATAAAAGGGAAATTTAAGAAAATAGAATACAAATACAAAGTGATGAAAAATAAAATGAAGGAAGTAGAAAAGCGAATTGACCAAATTGTTATATATAAAGGAGGAAAGAATGTAGTAATATTGGACATGGAGAAAAAATAAGATGAATTGGAAGAAGAAATTTTCAATTTTATAAACAAAACTTTTCAAGTAACACTAATTCAATCAGAAATAAAATATCTCTAAAGAATTGGCAAGAAAGGTTCAAAAGTAAGAGTATAAAATAAGATCATTAGTATCCCCTCTTGACACTTTTAAAAAAGATACAAATATACAAAAAGGTAAACTAATTTAATGGAAACATATTATATATTATATAAAAGAAGACAATCGACAGAAAAATATTGAATTATAAAGTAAAATATTGACTTATAAAGTAAACAATTAAAGAATAAAGATATGAACGACATAGTTAAATAATAATTAAATCGTGATAGATAGAGTGAAGCAGATTATTCACAAAAATCCTATCAGAATGCTCAGAAGTTAAGACGATCTCTCTAAAATTATCTATAAAAATTCTTTAAATTAAAAAAAAACAAACATGAAATTACCAACAATTTTGGAACAAAAAGCAAAACAACCCGAGACTTCACCTAAGTACAAGGAAACACATAAGAAACATGGGAGACCCCTCTCTACTAAAACTTAAAAAATTTAAATATGAACAATTATAATAAAGTAGCACTGGAGCCGACATTATTATAATACACGGGAGGCCGACGGCGAAGTAATAAACAAAAACCCTCCATCAGAATTAATCTGTACATCGGAACACTAAATATAACATCATTACTAACAGCGAAAAAACTAAATGAACTTGAATATTCTGTCTGTACTAACAAATGGGATGTACGAAGTATTTCCGAAGTTTAAATGGAACTTGAAAAAATTATAGAATATGACTATAGACTGTACACTTATTTAATTTATTTAAGAGAGTAAGATTATTTACGAGGGAAGGGTTGGAAATATGGGATTTAATAAATATAACCTAGAATAGCAAGGTTAGAACTAACCATGGAGATAATGAATCTGACATGCATCGAAATTTATGCAGGATTTTAAGAGAATACTATCTGCTAAACTAACTCAACGCAGTTAATACATTTTTTAAAATTAAAACAAAGAAACGGTGGACATAGATTTCCATAGATGGACAACTGGAAAAGAAACTGGAAAAGAAATTAATGACGTTTTTGCAACAATTTTAAATGAATATCCTATGCTCAATTTATTGAATCGACATTTAGTACAGACTGCAGGTTAATAAGAGTCACGTATACTATAACAAAAAAATGTAATCGCGTGTAATTTAGTACATGTGACAAAAGTCAAAGTTCTTTAGCGGTCTAAACCTTAACAAAAGTAAATATAAAGTGGTAAAACGGCACAGACAGTGAGAAAGAATATACAATGTGTAAATCCATAGATTGTATTAAATTCGCAGAAGAATATTTTAACACAATACATTCAGAAAAATTAATAAAATGTCATTACAAATCGAAGTAAACAATGTTTATATTTTATTAAACATTTAATCTTCATATAAATTTACACAGCCTATCTTCTTTTATAAAACAACAGCAATGTAAGTACCAGAACACTTTTAAATGCCACTCGCATTATATTTACGACTATATGGTCGTGTTCACTGCAGATTTATAGATAAATTAAATACCTTGTATACCTAATATGTCATTATTCTTGTAATGGATGAAGTACATGTAGAATTAGTAATAAATCAAACATAAATATATAAATAAATCGTCAACATTTTTATAGTTTTCTTTTGACAAATGTAACGTAAATAACACAACGTATGCGTGATACCCCAGCTGTTCATATGTAGCGTCTGAAACGTACATCTACGCGCATACGCGACACTATCTTATTCAATCGCTTTGTATCGTTGTGTATACATCGTTCTCTTTTGCTCCACGTCGTTCTCTTTTGCTGACTTCAGAATATATAGCTCTCTTTCTGTTTCTCTCTACGTCATATTTTTCTTCTCTCTCATGTCATGAAATGTGCCTAAGCGTGACGCGATCTTAAAATTTTACTCTCAATTCTCGTCCACTTATCGATTATCGAATCGCCATCTAAGGAATTTCACTTAAAAAAAAAGAAACAGGAAGTCATTCTGGTACCCTTCATCAGAACTAACCCCTATTGAAAAAGAGTTCATAAAAATATTTTCTCTGAAAAATCTAACGAAAAACTACAAAAGAGAAAATAAAAACGCCCAATACAAATGCATGAATCTGAAAACCGACGGAATACAGGAGGAGGCTGCATAAATTATAAAGAAAAATGAGAAAACCAATTGGTAAAAATAAAACTAAGTTAAAGTATACAATTATTGAACACGAATTGAAAACCAAGTGCTGACTAAATAATATTGTTTTTATTTCAACACTTGCCTTACTTAAAAATAAATACCCTCTTTTAACTAAATCCCAAAATGTAACGAAATTTATTAAATTATATTTCTGTATAATTTTGAACTCAGGCATTTTTACCTGAAAAAGTAGCAAAATTTATTAAATGATTTTCTCGAGTAGCTTTTTATATTATTTTGTATGGAAGACTATTTGCCTAAAAGAAATGAAATTTATTAAATTATTTTCTCGTATGCTTATAATATAATTTAACATAAACCAACGCAAGTTGTCAATGGAGAGCACTTACTAAATTCCCTCGGTGTTCGTACGTCTGACTGTTTATTGACATCCAATAACTTAACAATCTAAAAGTAAACCGACAAATTTGATATAGTTTTAAGTTCAGATGTTGCAAGAATAAAAATGTCACTCTTAAATAGAGAAAACGAAAAACAAGCTCTTTGAAAGTTTTATTCGAATCGTCGATCAGAAAAATGAGAAAACTTGGATGCTTTTACGAAAAGTCAGGTTATTTTTATAAAGCTGCATGCATATCACGTGCGTCTGGTATGCTCTTATGTCTGTACATGTTTGTAGAAATTGAATAATACGCAGTTTAAAAAATGTTTAAAATCTGTAACTACACGTTTTGGTAGAAAACATTCACCGGGTGAAATTCAAATCGCACTTTGTCAATTTTTCTAAAATCTTTGCTTTTGTATTTGTTAGTTTTATCGAGTTCCGTCCCTCAAAAAACGATACTCTTATAGGATCATAAATCGAAATGATTATCTCACCGTATATATTACTGTAAATTTCAAGTTCTTTAGCTTACACAACAAAAAGATATGGTCCTTTCAAACGTATTTCTCTTTTAATCGTACAGTAGATGTGTGACTTGTTCACTGATCACTAAAACCCATAGGGTACTTCCGGTTGACCTACAGTCTTAAAAGTTGACCTAACGCGAAGTCTTAAAGTTTAAGTAGGGAGAAAAATCCAAAAATTAATGATTTCTAATTCTATGCAGCATTATACATTTTTTAAATTAGTTTGTTTTTATGACTGTGACAGATATTATAGACATTATGGTTACGTTGCTAAAAAGTATTTTTTGTTAATATTTCAATAAGAAGTACTATATACCCTTAAATGTTTAAGTGTCTAAATATGTACGGAACCCTCGTAGTGCGGGTTTTACAAGTGCTTCACAGATTTTAACGAATAGTTTTTAAACTATACACATAACAAAAGTAAAGAATTAACTTGTCTGTGCGTTGAAGATTTTTATAAAATATGATTTATAGGACACAATAAAAGCTATAGAACGCAATAATATTGGTTATAGAATTTATTTTCTCTTTGTGCGTTTGTTTAGAGATGCATCACGCAAAAACTACTGACTAACTTCCAAAACATTTTTAGAAATATAGGGCTTGAGTTGAAGTAATATTTAATGTTCACTTCATGGGAATTCGTTTGCCCAGTCAAAAGATGAGCGAATTTAACATTTGCAGAAATTCGCTACTTTGTATTAGTACAACAACAACAAAGTGCCTAACTACTTGAAGCGTTGTTATTACACAAATGTATAGTGTACCTATATACATCAATAGATTGCGCTACGTGCATTTTAAATAGCGCAATCCAATATTTCATCCAGACATAAATAGGCAAAATGTGGATGACCAAAAGTGAAGTGTGGAGTAGTGCTGAAGAAATGCTTAAGTAATCAATCTGAATGTGGGCAGATGCATGACAGCAGATGTTTTTGTCGATGGCCTTCCGCACATAAAATTGTTCGATGTTGAAGGTATATATATACATATATATATATATATATATATATATATATATATATATATATATATATGTTTACATGTATTTATATTAAAACTATGAAATTAGCCTGTCTGTTTATACCTTTAAAATTTATTTAAAAGAACAACAAAAGTTAAAAAACACAAAAATAATTTTTATTTTTTTTATTCACGAGTCTGTTAATTCGAAATCAATTTAGCTGTTCTTGCATAATATGAATATGATGAATAACAAAAGCAATTTTGGGTTTTGGTGAAATTTCCATTATTCAGTTGCGTTAGATCTGGGGCAAAATATAAACCAAGCTTCATTGCAATCCACCGACTAAAAAAATGTGTTAATTTACTTACTTAAATAAAGTTTGCTTTCATAATTATTATAACTAATGCTGGTACGTAAATTAATCTCGGATGAAGTCGCGGGCATAGTTAGAGTCTACATAAAATATTTGAATCACTGAGTACTTGGTTTTCGTTAAGTAACTAAGTATGTTTAGTAACTAAGTATAAGTTGTTTTCCAATAATTACAAATATTTGCACTAGATAAGTTTATACATATCAAAAGTTATAAACACGTATGTATACAAGTGAGCAAACCAGAATCGAATGGAAGACGGAATAACAGAGGGTTGGTTTAGGCGCGAGGGCTTCGCTTAGAAAATTGCTGTTGATGGCGGCCGTAAAAGTATGACGTTGATGTATTGCTTGTTACAGGACGCGCGTGTATTTGCAGGAAATTGTTGCCGATAAAAAGCTGGAAATTGCGCGGGGACACTTTCCCATCTTCATCTTCAGTTTTCGTTACCATTGTCATTACTTTTTCGTAAAAGAGAATATTGAAGTTTTAAGTTTTTGGAATAGGGTAATTGTACATTCCGTAACGCAATTTTTTTGTTTCTATGTAATCCGTGTCTATTTAAAATTCAAATTATCTTGAACACCTAAACTATTATTTTCTTAAAATATAAACAAATCACTTTCTAAAAATATAAACAAATCACTATATGATGTAATACTGTTTGACAATATTACATCATATAGTGATTTGTTTATTTGTTTGGGAAATAATAAGCAATTCAGTATTATGTGTTAATCAGATAAATTGTAGAACACGTTGAAAACTATTTATTTGCATATCATTATTAAAATATATATTAAAACTTGACAAAATAAAATATGTATATAATCCTTGTGATAACACAAATTACAATAAAAACAAATAAGTTTGTAGTATGCTAAACACTATCAATTATAATGTTATCAAAGAAAACATAAGACAAAAAAACTGCATTTTATCAAATTAGGCCAACAAACTATAATATTATGAAAGAAAAAATGGATCAACAGAATTCCAAAAATAATAATTTGATATTGTATTACTTTTATTATGTTACTCTAAATATTTTTTCCTAAGTAGTTTCACCGTGCAGAAATGTTAATTCTACATCTTTGTTATATATAGACGATAAAGTACTTAACAACCTAATTTTTATCAAAGTTATTAAATTACAAATGGTGATTGAAGATTCAAATTCTTAACAAATTGAAGAAAAAAGGGGGCTTATATTGAATACATACAACATAGAAAAAAATTATGTACGGGAAGGCCACCTACAACGACGTTTGCTCTCAAGCGTATGTCGCATTTCGATTGTTTGCTTAAGCACCACCCATCTCATACTTTATATTTCATCCCTGACCATGCCTGTTGCGTCGATGTGTGTCAGGTTTGAAAATTATATTGCCCAATTTAAAATACACATAGTGCTATCGATTGAGTTACTATACGATGAGTAACTAGACATGTGTTGTTGTTGTTGTTATTGTAGTTGTACTAATGCCAGGTACTACTCCCCACAATCCACTGATTGAATTAGCCTATTTTAATTAAATAAAAATTATGTTACTTTAAATTAACCCCTATGTTTTTCCAAAACAATTCTATCTCTACAAAGTTAGTAGTTTTTACATGAAGCGTATTCAAAGAAACACACAAACATACAAACAAATAGACAACATTTCCAAAACATTATTTTTGTATCCTGTTATTTCTATTGTGTAATGAATGTCTCCCCTGAATGACTTTTTTAAAATATCTGCACTGTATAGACATACCAAATTTACTGTTTTATTTTCACATAAAACTTAATAATTTTACAATTTTATTTTTTTAATGTCTAGATTTTACCATTATCAGTAGCCATGATAAATAATACTTCATAAAATAAACATGTAGAAATTGTAGAAACAAATTTATTAAGAGTTTATTTTAAACTGAAGAATATAACTTATGCATAAATGTGTCTTTTATTTAAATTTTAATACCTTAACGAATACCTCATATACCAAATGTGAGTAACAGGCATATTAATGAGTAGCTGTTCTAATAAACAAGGCAAATAAATACTGAAAGAACTCTAACATACTGAAAAATATTGCACTCGGAAAATAAATAAGAGTTGATTTTGCAGTAATTCACTATTTGTTTTTATTTTAAATTCTAAATACATGTACATTTAACAGGACTGAATATTTATTAATATCCTTTTGTAAGGTTTAGAGTTGAAAAATTGAATAATAAACCGAAATCGTGTGAAAAAATTTAGATTTTGAATAAAGTTTGCATTCCAATATTTTATATATTCAAGAAAATAAAAATAATAGAACAATAAGAGTGGAATAAAGATGGAAGTGTGTTACTAAAACAAAAGTTAATATTAAACAAATAAAAACGAAACCAAGTTTTGTGCTAGAAGAATTAATATCCAAAAGGCTATTAAGTTCGATACTAAAGTTAGCTTAAATTCTATTTATTTGAAAGTTTTAATTATTAAGTTAACATTTTATTGACCGCTGTTTCGGAAAGGAAATATCTTATAGTACGTAAAATATTGCATATATTGGGCGCCAATTCTAGCCCAATCAGCAAGGCGAAAAAGGGGTTTCAAAATGGATTAAAACTCTATAGAAGTTTTTTTGTTGGAATTTGTCAACAGGTTCATTATGGCCATTAACCAGCTTGGTGCAGTGCGGAGGAGTGTGAATCAGTTGCATTCTTCGTAAACGCCTTTTTGCTAATACCTAATATAGGACTGATTGTATGAAAAAAATATTCGACATATTTTTTATAAAAAAAGGATGATTGTTAAGGATAATTTTAATGTTTATTAGAAATATTTTTTGTTACGTCAATATTTTAAGAGTAATTGCGATATAAAATTGTTACTTTCCCCTGTAAATAAAAAAAATTGAAACGTAATTACACCAGCAATATTGATTTTAAAAAAATATTCTGAACGAAAATTAAATAACATTAATTGTACTACTATAAGGTTTCTTGAATTTTCTTCATAGGGCCAGCCACAAAAAGATGGTTGTCAAGATGGTCTCTCTCGCCACGCCAATCTATTTTTTTTACTCACGTTACTAGCCACCATTTAATTTACTTGGGAAGTTTTCACATGTGTATTAGTATTTAAACATGTGATTTCCAGGATAGAATATTTTATATAAAATTAATATTTATATTCACTAATTTTGTTGACTATTATACAAACAATCTTTAAATCGATAATTAACTCTATTTTTTGTAATATCCATTTATTTTGTTAAGAAAACCACATTGTTTGTTAACGAAATGAAAGTAATTTTTGAAAATAATGAAAGTAATTTCGTTTCCGGAATCATTGGTGGAAACCAGGCTTGTTTTACACAATTACAAGATAGCAACATTATCCAATGCGTTCACTATCTAATTCCAGCGTACTCCATATTTAAACTCGTTGATCGTAGTAAAATTGTTAGGCATATTTTGATGTGTTCTGATATATGTATATATATATATATATATATATATATATATATATATATATATATATATATATATGTATGTATATATATATATACAATACAAATCTACAAAACAAATGCCCTGCCTCTCCATCTTTGAAAGTGATAAACATTAATATATTGAAAAAGCGTCGCTAAAGGTTTACCTAACATTTTCTGAAAAATCTTACAGACTTTATTTTATTTTCATTCCGTTTTTCAAGCCCGGCCCTAGCTCTAATAACTGCCAAACTTTATATTCTCCTTCGCCTCTCTCACATTTCCTCATACATCCAATAATTCAGATTGCTAAAACAAAACCGAATAATGACTTTAAATTTTAGATTATACTAGATTTTAATTATCTTAGCATCTCTCAACTTTGCATTTAAAATATATACGTGCAAAAAACTGTGAGCGTATAAAAAGCAGACGCGTCTCGGAACACGCGTAAAGTAGGATCTAAGTACTCTAATTTCATCCGCAATATATTAATTTTCTGTGAATTGACGTTATTACTTAAAATGTAAACAGTAAGGGTTACATTTATAATAACTCTCATACATACGGTGTAATAAGCTTACGCCAAAATATCTCAGTGATTATTTGAACATATTTTCAAACAGAAATGCTCACTAACTGTGTCGATTATTTTTAAATGATGCCATATTTAATAAGCGTAAAGAATCGTATGTGTATTTCTTATAACTAACCCCATATTATATAGACTCCGCGAAAAAAAGTAATAATAAAAATTCGCTAAATCTACAAATAAATACGTGCGAAAAGAGGCACAAATGGCTTTTGTGTCCATGGAAATAATACGTTTTACACTTAACAGTGTAAATATTTTTGTCTAGTTGTTTTATTGCTTTAGCATTATGTTTTAATTTGATTTAGGAAATTTTTAAAATGATTAACCCTATATGACATATTAAATATCTACAATCGAGAATGTCAACAAAACAAACCTTTCAAAATATAGTTTTAGTGTTGAATATAGTATTATATAATAATATTTTATTATTTTTATTATGGTATATTAAACTTGTAAATAAAATATAGTCATAACACATATTGTAATTATTTCTTTCATATATACATAAATAAACCAAATACCTTTCAATCATTGACTGAAACCTACAAACTGAATTTGTATATTTCAATTCAATTTAAATATTGCACGTCTAAACTTCATTTTTCAGAAACTAACACATCTTACATATGTACACTTCCTTGTGGAACTATATTTTCAAACAGTAATTTCCTTGTATGCACTGGAAAACGTGAGATAACTTGATTTTCTTTTCGTAATATATGTTGTATCCTCTAATATATGTGGTATCGTATAAATATGGCATTTTCCTAAAACATTTGATCCTTAATATTTTTAGTTTATTTATGGATCTCGCATGAAAAGGCTACAGTGTTTTGTACAGTTTCTTCAGTCATTGTCTGGGGTAAAATAGGTGATGGTCTCTAGCTGTCAGTTTCAACTGAATTCAAAATCATAGTGGGCAAAAGAAAATATATAAGGAAGAACTTCACTACCATTTATATGCACATTCAATGTACTTGCAGCAAGTAATTTTAAAAACTAAACGAATCGTACATGCCATAATCCATGTTATACTGATATGAATTGCCAAATTTCCATGGTAAAAATGAAACCTACATTTCTATCGCGAATTTATCAGTCATTCAGTTTCGTGAAAATAATCAAAATGTTGATGCTGAAAATGTCTAGATTATATATGCTATTCATTAATTTTATAAGACGTTAGAGCGAGATTGCTACAATATGTCAGCTAACACTGCCATATTTTAAAATTTGATCGCATCATATATAAATATACTTAGGTTATATTTGGTATACAGATAATGAGACGAACATTTTGACGTCATTTTCTTTAAATAAGTGTTGGTAATATAATACTTTCCAGTATAACCTACATATTGCCTATGTACTTTATGATTTTTTATAATAATTTTCAATGAGTTTTCTTAATGTTGCATTTTTATTAATGTTTATTTCAAAAACATTAGAAAAAACTTTAATGTTTGCGACATTATTTAAAATGTATTCGTAAGGATAATTTATTTTATAGGAAGAATTGTATACGGTAATTATCCCGGATGCCGAGAAGCGGCCGGGGCCGTAACATAGCTGTAATTGTATTAATATCATATGTCTACGTTTATAATTCCGTAAAAACTACTTGTAGTTGAAGAAGTAATATATGTATGTCAGTGGCTGCAGAAAATGTAATGTTTACCTCATTTCAAAATCTTCGACAAATGATTAAATATTCATTTCAATTGACATACATTTTTTAATTTGTATACTACTTTAATAATCTGAAAAAAAAATTGAATATACATAAATTAGAAAGAAAAGAAATGCAATGTCCATTTTCATAGTCAATACAACTTGAGATTTAGTTTATAATATTATTTTAAAACCGTACTTTCGTCCGACTTTCCTAAGATCATCAGTATATCAGATAAACATTTATGCGTTTGAGCTTATGCATTTTGCGGGACAATAAACTTTTATTATCCATTCGGATAGGTGTGTTTAGTAAAACCAAATTATTAGTTTTCGTTTTGAGGACAACCGATGTGGGTCCGTATGATTATTTATATGTTATCTTTGCCTGTTGCATAAACATGAAACCTAACAATTGTGTTGAACTAATCCGAAAGCACGGTTAGTATAATTATTTCCGACATTCATTATTTATATATTCACGAGGGTTACACTGCTTGTCCTGAGGCATATAGATTCAGGAGATCAATTATATTTTTTGTTCGCTGTATGCCCACGTTGGCAGTTTACGTTTACCATGTATAAACAATACTTGTGTGCCACACTTATTAACGTAATGACGATTTATCCGCGAGGATCATTGACTTGTCAGTGTATTGAAATTTGAAATACGCTCGACTTTTGTTATTTTCCAATATTGATCTCTAAATTTTTGGCGTTTCATAAAATTATTTTGTACTTTTTTAACTTTATTATATTATTACTAGCGTGACCCGTGCGAAGTCTTCGCATTATTTATTCCATTATGAAGCTCAGATAACAGATCAAACAAATATTTTACTAAAATTGACATATAGAGGCGCAAGTATCAAAAGCATTGAGCTAAAGCGCCACTTTATTTATACGTGAGTGGATTTGAAATTAAACAAAAATTTTACCGACCGTCAATCATATTGACGTTAAGCCGTTAGATAGCAGCATTGCTGTTTTGTGTATATAATTTAATAATTAATTAATTTGCAAAAACAATAGCAATAATAAATTTTTTAGTTGTGGATACCAGTAGAGCAAGCAATTATCTATAAAATGATATATAATTTATGTGGATTAGTTGTGAGGTTTTTTCTAAAAAGGGAGTGTAACATCTTAACCTTAGCGTATTAATATATATGATCATGATGATGATGATGATTTGTTTTGTAATGTTAAGTTAGTTGTGTTAAATGGGTAATATTTTTAAGTTTGAGTGAAATTAAAATGGCGAATATTGTCCTAAGCAAAGTATACAGCTATTCGAGAATGCATTTACTAAGATTGTCTCATATCAATGTAAAATAATATGTGACCAAAGAAAACTATACTTTTAAATTAAACGATATCAAAAGATTTTTATTTGAAGCAATGTCATTTAATAAATCTCGGGGCATGGTTAAACAAACATTAGTAATTTTGATGTACTATGTAATAGATAGATTTATGGTGAACAAGTTCGGCGAATATGTTCTGTAATAGATATTATATATTCTGTAATACTATTTCTCAGTGATATCGGCAAAAGGTCGACCCGCGCTCTCGCCGGCGCTAGCATTCCAACGTCTTTGGATATCGGTGTCGAGGCGCAGATTCAATGTGACGTAATTGTAAACGAATGCAATGATTTTTTTCCGAGAAATATTATCTTATGACATGTATTTTTATACATTAGTTCGTTTTTAAGAAAATATTTTAATGACTACCTAAAAATTAAATATTCGTGAATTTTTGTAGTAATTCAATTTTATGTATAACTTAACATTTAATTGAACTACTAGGTCTATCAAATTTTTTGGTATTATTTTATTTTATGTTTTTTATGTAACAGTATAACTTATAAATTGGTCGAAACTTCATCTTACTTACTGAATTTCTCTTAAAATAAGTTACGTATGTACAAATGGCGAAAGTGCACACTAATAAATAATATATTTTTTAATCACACGTATCAAATAAATCCATGTTAAATTACTAACGTTAATGTAACAAAAAGGTTTACAATACCTGAACAAAGTTTGTTTATAAAAGTTTTCTCTTTAAATTGAATGGAGCATAGCTAATTACTGTGAAAATTAGTCTTCCTTATTGCCTTGCAGTAATATGAAGGCCCTTATACTTTTCAAAGTTATATTTGTAACTATTTAGTTTTTCATTTTTATACGTGATTTAATGAAACGAAAAAAAACGAAGAACATTTGTGATACCTGAAACTATATAATAATAAGTGTCGGCATTTATTCGGAAGATTTTCTGCTGATGAATGTAACCAAACTGACAGATCTCAAATTGAGCGACTGGTACAATTTTATGACAATGCTCTAAAATTTCTTGAAAGAACTGCTTGAGGTTAAGTGTACAAGTCATAAGTTTTGGGTCTTCCTGAACAACTTGTAAAGGAATATGGGTATCACATCTAATAATTGGAGCCAATAAAGATCTTCAACAAATAATTTGCACTTCATTGTTCAACGGATTGCGATCACGTACAGGTTCATTTCTTTACGTGATCGTCACCGAAATTAAAAAGTAGATTTTTAAGATAACTAAAGACACATTATTGCATTGTGTTATTAAACCTGAAAAGCAATAACTATGTTTCACGACAACAAAAGACATTCGAAACAAAGACTATCTTCAAACCAAACACAGAAAACTATTTTATCACGAAGAAATATGTTATTGTGATATCTACAATAAAGTTAAATAGTTTGTTTTGGGTTATAAAACCCTGGAAAAATAGTAACTAAAGACCCTTGATGATAAAATTGTAAAAGCTTCATTTAGAATTTATAGCAAAAAGAGGTGTTTTAGAAAATAGATAATTCGTAATACTTTAGCACGTTAACACCTGGCCGTGAGCAGCAAGTCAGCCAGGAAGAAATTAAACGATTATCATGGGAAGTTTTGCCCCACCCTATGTACTTCCTACATATCGCACTGTCTGACTTTCATCTAATTGTACTTCTAAAGTATACCTTGATTAACAAAGGTTTGCTGGTTCCACATTGATATAGGTGGCAAAATCTCGAACTGATATTTGAAACTGATGAAAGATTCCACTAGCATTTTCGCATAAAGGTAATAATAACGAGGCCAGACACAGACGCATCTGCTGCTATAATTTAAATATTATCCCAAAATATTAGCTTGATATTTTTGAATATTAACTAAATATATAAACTAAATAAATAACACTTTAAACAAACATTGTCTTAACGGTCAATTTTAAAGATGGCGTTGTTTATGTATTCCCTATATTTTATTCGTTTTATTGCATTATACATAAAGTGTAATTTCAAGTTTCTTTTTATTTCTTTGATCTCTTTGATACTATATTCTTAATTTCGACTTTATAATTACTAGTGTATAGCAAAAATTTATACATTTATATAAAAGTACGAAACTCCAAAGAAAATTACATACCTGAAAAAATTACCCAAGAAGTAGTATTTCATTTGGTGCATAATGTTGCTTGATACTCCAACGGAGAACTAGTAACACGATCAATCGATCTTACGAAATAAGGGCTATTAAATTAAATGTAGTATATGCAAAGCTATTAGAAGTAACAATGTTCTTGAATTTATAATATTTTTTGGGAACGCTGGGTAAACATTTAAAATTTAATTCATAATTGTCATTTCAGTAAACGGTACTACGTTTATGTATAAATACCACAATATCACATTGGATGAACTATTTGACGGATTCTGCTTCATTATTCTTATCAATTTCTCTCGTAAGTAAGCGTTTTAATGTTATCTACATTTTTGACAATCTTCGAGAACATTCTGTCTTCGTGTATTTACACATATATAGGTTTGATTTTCAACGATACATAACATAGCTGACATTCAAAACTACATGCGTTACTGTTTCGTTTATGAATTTTAATATGATCATTATGTGGCAGAAGTCACACGCACTATATGTAATAGAGAAGCTCCTGATGTTATCTCCGAAGGAAGACGATGGTTTCAGCGATTTGTTAGTGACGATTATATGTTAAGGGACCAACCCAAGTTTAGCTGACCGGTTGATTTTGACATCGACAAATTAACATCTATAACTGAACGAAATCTCAGATATTCCATGTAATCTTTGCTACTCAATTTGAATATTCTCAACATAAAGATATATTTGAACGAATAATGAAAAACATAGTATTTACGTGTATACATAAATTCCATTCATTTATATTGTAATTTAATTTTACTATTTCGAAGTACACATTTAAATCGGACATATATTTATGCAACAGCAGCGATGGTATATACGATGAAATAAATAATTTGTTTTAGCAGCTACATTTTCACTTCAATTTATTTTTCATCATACAATTTACATTCATAAACTTTATTTATAAATGAATTTAATTATATTTTGTAAGAATCATATCAAAAGAATGATTCAACTGCGAAAAATTTCAATTACAAATCAATATTTAAATATTTCGTACAAATTTCGTACAATATTTATAATCACAGCAATCATATGCTTGAAATTTCCATTAGGATAATATTATATTTATAGATACATATGTTAATTCAGAAAATAACTAGCAACTGTATGGTTTTTATCTATAACAATATACGAGTATTTACTAAACAGTAGTACTTGGCCATATTTTCTAAGTTCAATTTTATATCATTTTCTTCGTAATTGAATGCCGTGACTCGTAATTTTTTTCCAATAAAACCTTTTGCACTACGAGTTACCCCCTGAATGAAGGCGTGTCACGAACGTCTTTACCTCTAATGCGATGGAACAATGTCTGGTCACGTTCTTTGAATTGACAATTGATGATTTGGCCACTTATCGAAAAGCTTCAATAATATTATTATCAGACATACTCTCCAAGGTTATAACATTTATGTTGCTCTGCTGTTGAATATCAAATAAACACTTTAACTTACATAAATTGATAAAGCAATTTAAAATAAGTTAAGCTTTTATATAGGTACATCTAATTTCATTATTATTAATAGACTGTAATTTAACAGAGATATTTACTAAAATTCTGTTATATTTAGAATGCCACACCATATTCAAAAAGAAAATAGTTTTTTCTTGGCAGCAATTTTAAAATTTTGCAGTACTAATCATTTCTAAAAGATAAAATTAAATATATTTATTTGGTTTTCGCAACGTTTTTTCCACCTATTATATAGAAGTATTATTGAGAATTTTCACAAATTATATATCTCCATCCTATCTCCGAAATCGCTTAAGTAAACATTTTTTCACTAGACACCGAACGTGACATCAGCAAAGCTCGGGGCAAGGGACGGTGGAAGGACCAGACATAAAGTTTAAATGAGGTTCCAGTTGAATTTGGTATTAACACCAAGAAACAAAACAAATGGTTAATTTGTTCCCATTCCAATATAATATTCGGGATATATAAGACGCTTCTGCTAAATAACTTAGTGTTATTAGAATACTCAGAATCCAAGCAACAAATACAGTATTCTGAACTTAATATTAGTTCATCATGCTTTTTTTACAATACGAAGCTTGGCGTCAAGGTTATACCAATATATTTTGTTTAGTAATTGTCTAATGACCAATTTATTGGTTTAACCCTAGCTTATATATTAAAAGCAATAATGATACCGATCCAAGTGATTCTACTTCATTTAGATTTTTTCAAATTGTGTTACCATCATTACTTCTGCTGTTTTCTATACATCTAGAACATTTTTCAATCGAATGGAGGTATTAACTAATATAGTTTCTTCTTTGAAGTTTCCAAGTCTTGTCTTTAAAGCCTTCTAAGAATTTCATCTGGTATAAGATGAATACTTCAGATGCCATTCTGGTATTAAGATTATCTTTGATTTCTTTAGCACATTCTTGGGACTAAGTCCTTGCAGTTATTTGAATTAAGCTGTGGTAGAATATCAAAGCGTTCATTAGACTGATATGTTGTTTTAAAATCTTGTATAAACATGTTAGTTTTTACAAGTTATTATAAATCTACTTTCTATCATCCATTTTTAGATAGGTACTAGAGCTATGGCCCTTTTAGATATTTTGTAATGTTTTCAAAATGAATATTCAATCCTTGTATCACCAGTGAATTCTGTAAGTAGCTTGTTGATTGATGACTGTTTGATGTTTTTAATATCCTTACTTATTTGTTTACTATTTGTAGTAGGAGGGTTCTATCCTGTGCATTCCTTATATTGTACTATTTTTTCTAATCTTCTGCTTTATAGCTATTAAGTCGTCGATTTATTTTAGAAAATTAAAACTTTGAATTTTCTTTCCTTAAATACTACACTATACAGCTTCTTGTGTCAAGGATATTCTTCACTTACTTCAGCAGTTGTTCTAATGGGCAATGTTATTTTCTATTAAATAGTTTGAGTAATCCCATTCTCTGTGTTGGTTGGCCAATGTGGGATTCTGTGAAAGTAAAAGCCAATTTACTTACTCCAAATATAAATACCAAATTTTCACAAAATTTATTTTAAAATTTATTGTAGTTACGTTTTAAAATTTATAACAATTGATATTTTTAATAAATTCACTAATCGTTAAAGCCATTAATTTTTAAATATATTGGAAAATAATTAGAGTTAAAGTCGAGACAAGAATTGAAGTATACAACGTATTTAAATTGTTAAAATTGTAATGAAATTTGACTGAAAATCATAAAGACTATATTATTGAGATTAGTGCACCAATAAATAGATTTACTTATAAGTATGAATTTACATTCTGTTTAGATTATAATTGGTAATAAAAAGCAAAAAATTGCACTTATTTTTACCTATATAACCATCCATTGTAACAAATTCCTGCGTTTATATTTTTTGTTAGAAGATCGCACATCTGCATAACGCACATATTTATATGTTAAATAAACCTATTAAATATAAATCTTGTTCTAAGTGGATTAGGTATGGATAAACATATGTCACTTAAATACGTATAAACGAAAGCAAATAATAATATTTGCAATTATTAATACCATATTTACCGTACAAATACGTCGCCTAGTGTGAACTTCCCAGTCTTAAAAACATCAATATTGTCTGCCACATACTTTGATGTGGATACTCATAACTTTTTTAATATTATGTGTTTAGCACCTTTTTATTTATTTGGTATTTAAATACAGGATATAACAAATATTATAGCCGAATAATAAGTTTATGCGGTAAAATTGTTAAAAGAATAGATTTAAAATAGCAATTTAAATGGTCTACCCCATAGTTGTTTTTTCGTTATGCAGCAGATTGTATTTTAAGTGAAAAAATTAAAGACGGATTTCGGCTCTATTAAAAGAACTCTTCTCAACAATATCTCATATACTTATGCCGAGTAAAGTTTTTTTCACAGTACCATTAACATCTACGTAGAGAAATACAAAATATAATTTTAAGTCATTTTAAATTTTATTGTCAGCCTTTAGCCAACCAATTACAAACAGTATGTAAATTTATCTCTGACAAACACCGTTCGTTTCTCAGAGGACGGGCAAGCAGTCAGACACACAGCATTGCCACAGAAATATGGTCAGTTTCTATAGGTAACAAACCTAAAAGATTTACATATTATAATAAAAATAGTAATAGTCTTGTGTATCTGGAGTAACAATGTTACAAATTTTATTTTATGCGCCCATTAATTTTTATAAAGTTATCGAATTAAAAATCTTTGTTTCTCTATCAAGTTCGAAATCCTTACACGCTTCTCTTGTAAAAAATATATTTTATTAAGTGTGACATTGCATCGGTGCATATATGTTGAAGTTACCAGAAAAAAAGTATAATCTAGTAAAAATTATGTACATGGCATCGTTCATTCGAAGCAGATAAATTATTTGTAGTATTTATTGGGATATTGATCGTAATTATTATTTGTTTCGTTTGCCCGTATTTTCGACCAAAAAGTCAAGGCTATTTGGACTAGGATGATGATATTGTATAGGCTTTCAGCAATGGAATATCTCTACAGGAATATCTCAAAGTTAAGTTCCTCTTGGTTAAAAATTGTTTCCAAATAAATAGTTATTATTATATTTGAGATCACTTTCAATTTTATGGAGGTAATGATATTGATCTAATTTAGTTTACATTATTTATAATAGCATATTATCAGTACTTTAGATATTTGAGCGCCTAGAATATTTAGAACTTCTACTAAATGCGCGCCAACATATTTATCCGCTGAGGCGATTCATTAGGTGATTGATGTAACACTACTTTGGACTTTGATATTTTCATTTTAATTACTTAAATTGTTCAGTAAGGGATCGAAAAATATTTTATTTATTTGTTTTTTGTCCATTTTAGATGTTTGTTACAGTTCGTACTGGGATTTGTTTTTTAATTTATTTTAGCTCATTATGGGATACTATTTTCTACAAAAAGGTTGTGGTTTATTTGAAACAAATGTACAATCATTAAGAGTTGAAGGGAAGAATCTTGTCATTACTTTTTTTTTTATTGCAATCTATCATTTGAGACATTCAGCAATTGGTGCGTATGTTAGCATGTCTTGTACTGAGTTCGTCCTTTTGAACTCATTTCATTTTGCCCCTATATAAGGTCTTGGGGAAGTTTTTTCTTAAGCCTTCTGGGTGCCGTATTGGGTTCATCAGGTTTATAGCCAGTGGATTGGTATGATTAGCGATTTGGTCTCTATATGTCTGTATCATCTCTCAGATTTCTTCTTGGACCAATTTTATGCCAAGCTCCAAATGGAGTCTGTTGTTTGTGACATACCAGGGTGCACCAGCTATCATTCTTAGCGTTTTTTATTGAAACCTTTGTAGTATTTCAATATTTGATTTTGCCGCGGTTCCCCACAGTTGTAGGCCATAAGTCCGTACAGGCTTGATCGTGCATTTATAAATTAATAGTTTATTTTCGAGCGACAATTGAGAGTTTTTGTTAAGGAGCTAGTACATGTTTCGCACTTTTTGGCCCGCTGCACACCGTTTGGTCAGGATGTGTTTGGACCATGTCAGACGTCTGTCGAGATACACGCCAAGGTATTTCGCGTAATCGGCTTGCGGTAACTGTACTCCATTTAGGTTTACTGCCGGACACGTATCTCGTTTAGTAGTAAAAGTAACTTTTATTGATTTGATTTAGTTAATTTTGATTCGCCAATCTTGCATCCACTGTGATATTTGGTCAAGGCTTGTTTGGAGTTTTTGTGAGGCTATGTCTGGTCGGTGGTCTGCTGCAAGAATTGCTGTGTCATCAGCAAAAGTGCCCGTAACAACACCTTCTGTGACTGGGAGGTCAGCTGTGTAAAGCAGGTACAGTATTGGGCCCATAACGCTTCCCTGGGGAACTCCTGCTTGGATCGGATAGAGAGACGTAGTTTCAGTTCCCTGTTTAACGTAGAAGTGTCTGTTGTGTGGATATGATCTGATGAAGTTATAGTAATTTATGGGTAGGTTCTTTTTAATTTTAAACAGCAGTCCCTCGTGCCATACCCGATCAAATGCCTGGGATATGTCCAAGAAAGATGCAGAACTATATTGGTTTGACTCAAAGGCATTATGGATATTTTTGACCAATCGAAGGACCTGCTCAATGGTTCCATGTCTCTGACGAAAGCCAAACTGGTGATCAGGCAGTAGATTATTATCATAGATATGTGGCATTAATCTTCGCAGAAATAAAATTTCCATAACCTTGGAAGTAATTGGTAGCAAGCTAATAGGTCTGTAAGATTTCACATCAACAGCATTTTTGCCAGGCTTGGGGACCATTATTATTTGGGCCACTTTCCACTAGGGAGGAATCGAACACGTACGTACGATTGCAATGTACAAGATTGTGAGGAATGAAATTCCTTCCTCCGGGAGCTCTCTTAGAATTTTGGCAGTTATTAGGTCATAGCCAGGTGCCTTGTTGATATCAAGTGTATCAATAACAGCTTTTATTTCTTCTGAAATTCGAAAACGCCACCAACTCGATCCCCCGAGTTGGTTGTATTAATTCAGAAAAGTTGAAACTTCTTGCGTTTTGGGGGAATTTATTTCGGGGTTTGGTACAAAGACGCGTTTTAAGTGTTCGGCGAATGTAATTGCTTTTTCCGCTTCACTGGCTGCCCATTCATTATTCTCTTTGCGTAGAGGGGGTTGGTTTGAGACTGGACATTTCATATTTTTTGTGACTTTCCGCAGTGAGTAATCAGTAGCCGATGTCACGTCTACACTTTTTAAGAAGGATTGTATGCCTTCGTTCTTGTTATCGCTAAGTGCTGATTTTAGCTTAGATTGCAAGTAGTTTAGATGTTTTTTATCTGATGCATGTCGAGACTGTTGCCATTTTTTTCTAGCACTACGTTTTTCAGTCAGGAGTTCACGAATAGACGGAGGACATTCGAGTTTACGGTTTGTATCTGTAAGTGTCGGGGTAGCAGCCCAGGCAGACCTTTGTACACAATAGTTGAGGTGTTCAACAGCTTCCATTATATTCTCTTCTGTTTTCATAGGTAGTAACTCGTCCAGGCATTGAGCCATTAATTGCCTAAAGAGATGTGTTGCCTAAAGAGACAGTTTTGCGTGTGTGCAGCTTACATGGTTTTGGAGCTAATGTGATGGACCTTTTGAGGGTCATTTCTACAGGTGAATGATCAGAAGACAAATCTAAGCTAGTTCTACTTGTGATAAAGCTGCTAGGGAATCCTTTGGTTATGAAGAAATCTATCACATCTGGTATTTTTCTTCTATCAGTGGGCCAGTAAGTGGGTTGCCCAGGCGAGACAACACTAAGATTTAATTTGTCAATTGACATTTTTAGTTGCCGTCCCTTTGTTGTTACTGTACGCGAGCCCCAGTAATGATGTTTCGCATTATAATCTCCACCAGCAACGAATCAGTGGCCCAGTGTGGCGAGAAACCTTACATAATCTGCTTCCTTAAGTTTATGTTTCGATGGGCTGTAGACAGCCGATATTACAAAAGATCCTACCCAGTCTTCGATTCGCACATTTGTTGCTTGGATCTCTTCAGTACAATATTGTACTGTTTCATAATGCTTAATATTATTTTTTATAATTATTGCACTCCCCCCATGTGCAGTTCCATCAGGGTGCATTGTGTGGTAAGTCTTATAGTTTTGTATTTGGAAATAACTCTTTTTTGTAAAGTGGGTTTCAGAGACTAGCAAGATATCAATATTATGGGTCTGCAAATACGATTGAACCTCAAGGGTGTGTTGTGGCAGCCCATTGGCATTCCATAGAGCTATTTTTAAGCAATCAATTATGAGAGATTCGTCGTGAGGTCATGTTGATGTCATCAGGGTTAGTAGATGGATGCATATTTTTGAGCACAGCTTTGAACGCTCGATCCTGTTTAGGCTTATAAGTGAAAAACTCAGTCTGTTTTTGTTCTAATTGTTTGACGATAATTCTGTATGTATCGGTAGATTTGGTCTGGATTTTGACTTGATCATTGTGGAGGACCTTCAAAGCATTTTTGGAGCATGTTCATTAAGCTTGTTAAGTAGAGGTCGGACATTACCCACTTTGTCAACAAATATTGGAGGTGGTTTTGTTGTCTTTTCTACAGTAGTGGTGTTGTCTACTTGGGTTTCTTCTTCTGCTAGTTGAGTAAAACTATTTGTTGTTGGTATCGGTTGAGTTTGAGATAGCCAGTATGTATCCAGTTTTGTTTGTTTTTGTGTTCCAACATTTTCAGGGCTTGATTGCGGTCTTTTCTTACCGGTGACTTCCTTCCAGTCATTTTCCTTATTTGTACTTGGTTCTTGATCAGTACTTTGTTTTGGGTAGGTTGTGGTTGAATAGTTACCCAGAGAATGTGTTCTAGGTCGACTTTCAAATATTACATTATGGCTTATCTGCTGTGGTTGGTTTTTATTAATCTTGGTGCAGTTTTCATTTTTATTATTATTATTTTTATTATTGATTGGATCACTCATTTTTGTTCCCACGAGTATAGGACGATAATACGGTCGCTACCTAGGGTGACGCCTATTCCCGGTAGAGGGCTACATAGATCGACGAGTCTCCTGTTTCGTTGAGTTTGGTCGCTAGTGACTGATCTGTCCTTTCAGCCAAAGAGTCCTGTTGGCACGTACTACACCTTAGAATTTAGGAGTTTTTTATAGAGGTGGCCTTCCTCGCGGTCCAAGTGGCGAAGCTCAGACCCCCGTTCCTGCGAGACATGACCACAGGATTACGGTCTGGGGCAGCTCGTTTGAGCTACACACTGGTTTTTAATTCAGGGTTGTCTCCCCTAGCTGTATACTAGGTTAAAGCGCCTAGGGCTCGCTTTCGCCCATCATACTTTGCTACTGCAGTCCAGGAGTAGATGGAATGTGCGGGGTCCTAAGGACTGTAGCATTGCCCAGGAGGGACGACTCACTGGTATAGTAGTGAGCCTACCCCCAGCCCGCCACGGCGGTCTGAGTGCAGCGTGGACGTGTATGATGAACTTGTTGGTAACACATAAAACCCAACTCCGCACACTTGGGTGTATGTTCCGGTTTTTGTTCAGCACTTTATAGGTGACTGTCTTACAGCAAGACAAGCACCAACGAGGCCTACACCAACCCCCCCCCTCCCTAAACATTGTCATTACTGATTATAATATATTATTTTCTTTATTGTGCCCTTACTTCTTATCTCTCTCTTCGGTATACCGGCCAGCCTCGTCTGTCAGACTTCTGAGGCGCTATTTCTATGAATGCAAATTTCCGGTAGACTACTGGCCATGGCGAAGAGATTTACAAATATTTCAGCCTTTACGGCAAAGAAACATTATAATTTATTAATAACAACGTAAAATGAAAATATTTTATAAAAAGGCAAGTACGCCTTCAAAAATCGAAATTATCCCTAATTAAGCGATATCGATGAAAATTAATCAACCTTATGTTCAATATAAAAAAAACTCGGAGTATACTTCGCATACACAAAAACACATACGTTACCTCAGAAGAGTCTAATTATGATTGTATTGAGGTATGAAGATATTACAAAAATTAAAAGTGCTTTACTCAACGTAAATTCACTTTTAATTTTCATAAAAAGATAGATCTCCCTAAACACAATGAGTAAGTATGCCTCTTAATATGAAATGTTCACAAGTCATCTTGAAAATTTGTATGCATGATAATACTAGATAATGTATTACATGAATAGATTAATTTATTATTGAAATATTTTTAATACATATCAAGATATTCATATTATGCATTATATGAATGTCTGGGTTCATAATATTGCTAATTATATTTGTATAAAGGGATAAAACAAAATGTATTATATGCAATCTTTAATGCAGAAAGTATTTATATTTGTTTAATATCAGAAATGTACTTTACCAAATAGTATATTTTTATTATATTCAAATATTATATAACATGTCACACAGAATAACATGCTTATACTACTCGTAGCGAGAATGCTTTGCTATAATATAATAATAACAAAAAAATATAAAATGAAAAAAATATATAACCAAGATATTTAAGATGAAAAATATAACTGATATAATGAAGTAAAAATCACGATAATTACAATTTATTGCCAATTATAAATTAGTTAGTATTTGAATAAATAAAAAAAAAACTTTTTTTCTCACCTGTTGACTCATTTATCTCAATAAAATTCCCGTTTGATTGCTTTCTTTGTAATCATAAGTTTTATCAAATTCCATTAAAATTTAGAAAGATATTGGCTTCAACTCTTATCTTTTTCCTATATCTTTCACAATTAATGATAATAATTTTACGATTAGTGATTTTCAGATTTCAAGTAATTTAACTTGTAACGTACGCAAATATAACGTAAGTATATATATTTATGTGTAATAAAACTTGAACTTCGAAAGTTATATACCCTCTAAATATAAAAGAAATAATTAAAATCAATTCATATAATACAAAAATATAATGCATTTACTAAAACTTTACACAAAAATATAATGCATTTACTATTTCTATATAAAGGATGAATAAAAATTATATCTTCCGTATAAATATCTTAAGCAAAGTTTTTTCTCATTTATCTTCAGGCGTTTCTTAGTTTTTTGAGGTATTAAGATAATAAATATAGATTTCATCTATTTTCAGGTAAGTTAGTATATAGTAAAAAACAAGTTGTTATTCGTCCAATACACAGATTGCCACAATTTCGCTGCAAGATTATATTCTGTGATACTATATTATATAATTAAAATGCATACCGCATTTTAATTATTATAAATATTGCCAATGCAAACCCAACTCCTTGAAAGGTTATGAAACATAAAAATACGTTATAAGTTTATTGAATAGTCTAAAAAATTTTAAAAAAAAACAAATTTCTTCAATTTCAGGAGGCTATTACAATTTTTTTGTCACATGTTTTCCATTTTTAGCGTTTTGCACCTAAAGGTCCATACTGTCGCCTATCGGCTTGCTACCATGCCGTCTGCCGCTGACCCATCCTTTGGGAAACCGACAGTGCCCGTCAGAAGTTAATTCTCTGGCTATATACTAAAACTGTATTTAATATGACTTAAAATTATATAACCTCGTGAATGTTAAGGCAGTTATGAAAAAAGCTCCGCATGAGCATATGGAATATCATTAAAAATAGCTTTTTTAATAGAGCAGAAGTGGTTCCTGATTATTTTTAGTTAAAATACCGTCTGGTGGACAATAAAAAACAATTATTTAGTTGTTTATCTAAATTGTCACTTTACACCTATTCTTTACCAATTTTACCTCGAAAAGGTCATTACGTAGAAACCAGTTATCCTTTATATGTATAAAGTATGCCTCTTAATATATCTTGGCTCTAAGTAGCTAGTTAGTGAAAAGAAGTGTTTAAAACCAAAAATATAAACAACTCTTTATCATATACAAAATCCAATGTGTGTAAGTATCACGTATACACGAGTACGATGAATTGTGCCACAGGGCTGAGCCTTCGTCACTGTGAGTTCAAAGACCTTTGCCTTTTATCCAAGTGGATTCTCGGTTTTGTCGGCACTTTGAAGCTTCCATTTATTAATTTAATTATAAATATTACTCGTTTTAATCTTCACAGATACCCACACTCCATATTTAGTCATTAAAATTAACGGCATCTATTTTAAAACTTCTCTGTTGTAAATTTTAGGCAACCTATTGATTCTAACGAATATTGGCCATAATATATGAGTGACAAAGAATGAAAATATAAGTTCAATTTTAAAAAGATAGATCTCCCTAAACACAATGAGTAATTAAACTGGGATTTGAAAACAAATGTTTAAATATCGTAATTTATAAGTAACTAGGAACCTTAAAACTCAAAACGTTAAACTTTACACTTAAACCTTAAACTAGTGAAGAAATCATGCTTATAAAAAATTAATTTTTATAAATATTACGTGTAGTACTGTGTAATTCTGCATACACATGGAACTAAAACAAACAATTTTATTTTTATATTTTATTTCAATAAATGATTATAACTGCCTCATATTTTCTCATAATATACTTTTAACGCTTTACTAAAAAAACGAAAAAAAAAATTGCCACCTTCATTTGACCTATAATGTGAAAGAAACTCGTTAGAAATAAAACGAATATTTTTAAATTAAAGATTTGTTTGAGTACTTGGAAACGTAGTAGATTTTCCAACCAATATAAAATGTGAAGTGTTTCATTATGATATCGGTTTTTTCGCTAATCTTAAACAAATATGAAATTAAAGTTTTTGATATAATTTAGCTACATCCTTTACCTTACCTTTCTTATAGGAGTTAAAGTTATTAAAATACGAATACACTTACCACTAAAATATTTTTAATTTATCTAGCGAAATCTAAAACTAGTGAATTAATTACGATTTACAGTATAAATAGGATGAAGGATAAATTAGTTGACAAAATAAGGCAACCGATTTCTTGGTCATTTCAGTTGACAAAATGAAAAACCATTATTTGTTTACAAAATTACTCTAGTGGAGTTTAATGATAGTTACTCACGTTTATATGACATAAAGTTTCCAAAAATAATTTTCACGATTTTTAAATATTTCTGGGTTTGTATTAATAGAAACATCTTCAGGTAGGCTATTAGCATAGAAATTTCTTTGCTAATATCCCACCTGAAGATGTTGTAATACAACGAAACCTAGGTCGCGGTAAAGAAATTAAAGAAAGTAGAAATAATACTACATCACGTAGTTTCATTTAATTGTTAAAACATTTGCTTTAGGTATTATATATGTTGGCACATTATCGTATGTTTCTTGTACCTATTCACCATTTTCTTTTTTTATTTAATAATATATATCATTACAAGAATTCAATAGTTTTACTATGTAAATATAATGTATAAAGTCGAATTACCAATTAATTTTTTGAAATTTTTTTTTAATTTTTATCCGAATGGTAATACAAAATTAATATTCCCTGCTCACACAATCAAAATCTAACCAACTACACAGTAACAAAGCTCTTCTTGCGGGAAGGTCAATAATGACATAAATAAAATACAGGGAAACATTCAACTTCATGAAAGGAAAATTATTAACATTTTTAAATTAATAAAGCGGCTAATTCGTTGCATGTGTTTGTGTGCGTGTGTGTGTATGTAAATATATATATATATATATATGTGTGTGTGTGTGTGTGTGTCATATATATCACTCCGATTCTCCGATCCTCCATAGTGCGTATTATAGATAAATTGATACCAGTTGGCGACATAAATCCGTTTTGTTTATATAATGCACTTGCAAACTTGGAAGCTTGGCACTGCCACCAAATATATTGTAGCCTATTTATATCTTATGATAGAATACTTTGGCACATCCGTTGAGCTTCCTAGAAAAGCCGTAAATAAAACTTTTTAGCCAATCTAGCAAAACTTGTTTTATAAACAACAAATTACCATATTAAATTTGAAATTTTAAGACAGCAAATATTGAAAATAAAAACATAATGTTGTGTGTATGTTACTTGTATATCCTATAAGAAGAAGAGTGAATTTTAAATGTAAAAAATATAAAATGAGGCAAAGAGTATATCTTACTATTATTATATAATTCAGATTTTATAAATAAATAAAATTTTCGTTTATACTATTAAAAAATAAATAAGAAAGCAGTGATGACATTCGACTATCCGGTAGTTCGGCATTTCTTGCAATTTCTATTATACAGGTGGACCAACGGAGTGTCAGTTTTAGATTGGGTTATTTCATATAGGAAACAATAAATTTTATTATCCTAGGCCCAATAGTTTTAGAGATATGATTTTTTAAAATTTGTGTTAATTTTTGTTACTGCGCATGAAACAATTTTTTTTTTCTTAAGTCTTATTTCTGCTTTTTCATTGTCCATGATCTTTAAGAAAACATTCGACTTCCTCAGTAAAATGTTATTCGTTCGTTATTATGGGCAACATAAAAAATAAAGGCTGAAACATGGACTTTTTTTAATTACAAAACATGAAAGTGATTTTTGAATAATGATAGTGAAAAAAAAGTGTATAGCAACCTAGTGGAAATTTATTTTAGAAACGTGTGCAATTCACACAAATTCCAAAAAGGTAAAATTTCTGGTATTAATTCATTTCATAACATGTCTTTTATTCCTTAACCCATAATATTGATAATTTTTATCGGTCACGGTAAAATAAAACAAGTATCGTATTTATTATCATTCCGCATTTATTATGGTGTGTTCTCATAGACCGCCTCTTTGAAATATCCCATCGAAAATAGTGGCGAAAGTGGTGGCCAAGTAATTGCACCACCACGTCTTATCCATCTATTTGGGTAAGTTGGTATCATCATTCCAGCTCACAAAGTGACTCCGAATTGATATTGAAATCTATCTTGCCTTACTATACGAGTATTCTCGACGGCTCATTGGTGTAAATTGTGCATATTAGATACTCCCATTCTTTTAAAACATGATTCACCGCTCCATAATATTGAATTTAAAAAAAGCGAATCCTGTCTGCATCGACGAAGCATCTCCCAACAGATATCTATTCGTCGTTGATAGATTATCAATCAACGACGAGTTGATAGATTATCAATCGAGCACTGCTACCTGCTGATTAGCAGGTAGCAGTGCTTGCACTCGTTATACATGGTACGGTTACAAATTATTTCTTCTTAAAATGCAGTGTACTGTACTTCTTGCAACACCAGAATGTCGAAAAATTCGCCGAACACTAGTAGAAGGAGCTTTTTTCACTTCGGGCAGCACTTGACGCTCATCAACATTTGTAGCTCTTTCTTCAGGAGCTACATTTCCAGGAATTCGACCCTCCAAATATGCGTTATTTACACGAAGAAAGACTCTGTGATCGGGATATCGTTCACATTAGGGTAGCGCTCACAATACATACGTGCGTCTTGCCGAGCATTCCCATCACATAGCCCGTAAATGAAATACATTTCTGCATATTCACGAGCAGTGTCTGAGGCATTGTGCAATGCAGTCGGTCAAACAATATCCAAATCACAAGCATAAAAAAGGTCCAATTCAAGCATATAGGTCTACAAATAAAAACAATAGAAGGAAAAAAACAGCAAAAGACACGTTATTAGCTCCGAGCGATAAGCTTCTTTAGTGACTTACTAAAGAAGCAAAGTTGTTGAGAGAAGGAGTAAAGGGGGTCCCTTGATGGCCGAGAATAATAAAAACACCATACGAGTGGAAAAGAAATAGCGAAAGAATTCTCATAAGTGGTTGTTTTATTCGTAAGCATTTCTGCGAATGCGGGTTTATTAATACAAAGCAGGTATTTTTCGAATGCTTACGAAAGTACATAAAACAGTGATACCTTTTTGGAATCTAAATGAAGTGTAGATATTTCTGAAATAAAGTTCATAACGTTACCATACATTTTTTACACAAGCATTGTTCAAATATCAGTTTTCATGTTTTGTAATTGAAAAAATGGACATGTTTCAGCGTTCAATTTTTATGTTGCCGACAATAAGGAATCAATTACATTTCAATTGAGAAGATGAATGTTCTCTTAAAGATCTTGGATAATAAAATAACAAAAATAGGGAAAAAATGTAATACATTTTTTTTCATGCGCAGTAACAAAAATTTAAAAAAAATAAAAAAATCATATCTCTAAAACTATCAGGGTTAGAATAATCAAATTTATTGTTTCATATGTATAATAACCTCCTCTATCACCAACTTTTGTTGGTCCACTCCTTACGGGATGCGGTAGAAAAATTTTACTGTAAGTAAAATTTTTCTACCGTATCTCTCATTTATTGGCCTGGTACTTTATTAATACTTTTATAAATATTTCACCCCAGTATACTCTTATCGCTACACAAAAGTTGATTTAGAATTAAATTTCCCAAGCCGTGTCATCTTCTTGTTGATAAAAATATATCCTTAAACTTGTATTTTGATGCAAAATTAAAAAGATGAATTATTTATAAATTTTCATTAGGCACGGTATCTGCAAAAAAATGTTTTATTGTCTATGACTTTAGAGTCTTGAAAACATCGTATTATGTTTGTTTAATATAAAGGCAAATATTTGTATTTTCTAATGTGAAATTTTAATTCAATTAATTTCACATTCATTCTATAAATATTGCTGCTGATAAAATTACTGGATGCCGTGTGGTATATAATATTTACAAATTGAACTATGCCTCATTCACAGATATTTTATCTTTACTAGATACGCATTTATATCATTAGCTCAGAATTGTTTAAGTGGATGCGAAATATTATTTTTTTAAATCTCCTGACTCAATTTATTAACGCTTCATTAAAAAAATTCAAAAAATATTTTCAAAAATCATAATTCGGTATTTTTTCCTATTTGACAAATATCTATAGTTTTATAGTTAGATACTTTACCATTTATTACTTCTATCGAAATATATTATATTAAATCCTTGTGTAATTAAATATATATATATATATATATATATATATATATATATATATATATATATATATATATATATATATATACATATATATATTTATACATATATCATTTTGAATATTTAATAGAATCATTATGATATTTTTACTTAATATACCATATTTTGTAACTTTATCATCCCCCATCGAATATTCAATTGCAGCCACAAGATCGAAGCGACGAACCTCAACGTTTATTTAGTTTGAATCGCTTAAAATTTATAGACGGTATTAACTACGATTAGTGTATTTAGTAGTCGTAAATCAAAATTTATTTTCTTATTTTAGCAATATTTAAACCGTTGCCATTTTCCTGTCTCGAATATAATCTATAGGTAAACATTTGTCTTAAATGAATGTATATGGCTTTTGAAACAAAATGACATAATTTCCTTTCAGCTATATCTATTAATTAGTTTCAAATCAGAAATTTAAGAGGAAAATAACCTTGAGCGAAGCAAATAGGATAATTTTTCCTTTGTTTTTGTTAACTTTTCGAAATGATTACTATCCAATCAATATTCAGCTTTTGTGACATTACAAAAATAATTTTCATTTAGCGTGTTTTGCGTATTTTTATCACATACTTTGCGTAATTACAATCGTTTATTTTCTCATAACATTTGGTAAAAATAACCAATCATGTATGTACAACATCGCTATTTTGATTGAAGTAAGAGACGTAAATCTAGGAAGATTTAGAATCAAGAATGAGGTGAGTCAAGTAACCTTCGCTCAACTTGCTTGCTGATGGTCAAAGTCATGTACTTTAGATGGCGCTGGTTGAAATATAGCTAGGTGACTAAGAGTGTCTGGACTAGGAAAGGTTCTAAGGATAGAGTATTCAGGCGGCCCGCCCGTCGCACGTCTCAAACGGGCGACATATCCTCGCTCCTGTGTTTAGAAATATTTGACTAATTACATTAACGATTTCCACAAATAACTCAAAGTTCTGGAAGAAGTCAAGATAATGTGAGTTTACTAAATTATAAATCTATTTTATGAAAAGTGGTGTTTTGGCTGATAGAATTTTAAATTTATATTATTATTGTTTTGCTTTTTTAATAATTTCTGCATGAAACTGTTTAAATCTAGAAAATTCTTGCAACGAGCGCGAACGAATACGCCTTAGATGGTTTAATATTATATTTCCTCTTCTAGAAACAAAAAAATATTAATGAATTTTCGCGGCTGAATGAACATTACCATTATTAACTACAGATTTATTGGACGAGATGGAAAGGGTGTGTACTATCAGGAATAGTGCATAGCAATGAAAAAACAGTCGAACCCTCGATACTAGCTAGTTGCGATTTCGCATTGCTACTTTATGAGAATGCTGCCTAATAGCGTCCGTCGCCTTCACGCCCTCAAAGCGATAAACTGTAACTTTTCATTAATTTTTTAAAATTTATTTTGCAACATCACCACCACAACTACTTGTTTTTTGTTTCAATTCTGAATGGTATGACAAATTAGCTTACTCCCCAAGTCAAGCGTGCGTAAAGAAGTTTTACTTCAAAAAGAATATTACGTGGCACGATTGATAAATTTAAACGCTAGTTTGTGTTGATCGATTCTTTCAAAATGGTAATGACATTCTTTATCATATTTATTTACAAAATATCTCAATAACGACTTAAAAAAATAAATCTTGTTAAATTAGATTATAAGTATGAGAACAACTTTGGCTCAAAGTAGGTAGCTATAAGTATGAGCCATACCTGAAACACTTTGGCTCAATGTGCCGCGGGCGAAGCCCTCGCGCCCAGCAGCGTGATGATTGTGGTTTCGGAAGCAGCCGACTCTTGCTTGCAGTAAGCCGGTTGACTGTAGTCTATTGTTTAGCATACGCGTTGTTAACGTTATATGATCATTATAATTTTAGTAGCTACATGTACAAATGTTCGGTATATCGTTAATTTTCTTAGCGATTATTCATGTAAAATACTACGATTACTCTTTTTTTATTTATAATTGTAATGCATGTAATTAAACCTGTATAATCACTTTTCGACCATTGTTATCGCCATCCACAATTTTAATCCAAAAATGTTTCCAAGTCTGTTTAAGAATTATCGAAGTTAATTTGGTCTAAAACACTAAATTAAAACAATATATTTGTGTTTAAATAAGTTTTAAATATTCGTTTTATGCAAGTACAAAGGATTATTTTGATAATAACAAAATAATTATTACTCGCTTATTTTCACAAATCAAACTTTCAAATTAATAAACCAATATATTTGCTTCAGTTATGCACTAATATTTTCACACGCGTGTATTTTATAGTGTCGCTCGTAATAAAAACAAAGTTAAATAACGGCACATCACTGGTAAAATATGATGTGACAAAATACTTGGACAATGTTTACGGAATCAAAATCATTATCATAAAAGATGTTAAGTTCACCTTCAAGAATTTAACTGTAAAAAGTGAGGTAAAAATAAGATTCTAGCAGAGCTTTGAAAAAAGTAGTGACGAATGAGTTAGAACTTTACCTAGTCCTAATGAATATTATATCTATAACAACACTAAACTTATCTATGCTACAAAATTATCTGAATATATGTGAAGACTGGAAATTCGTACATTGCACCCTTTGGTTTAATGACCATTTTTCTTGCTTTTTATTGGCATCCGGATACCATTTCCAATCCTTCTCCAAATTTACTTATACCGGTGCATAATATATATATATATATATATATATATATATATATATATATATATATATATATATATATATATATATGTATATATATATATATATATATATATATATATATATATATATATACTAGAAAAGCGGTAAATAAAAATGTTTAACCAAACTTACAACATATTAAGCCAATCAGCACAACTTATTTTTATAAACAACAAACTGCTATATTAAATTTGAAATACGGACCTTTTTTAACCTAAACCAATAAAAGGACGTGGATCCGAAATAATGAAGGAAGATGTAATACACGCCCGAAAATCAATGAAATGAGGAAAACGCCCGATTGGACGAACGCCACAGTAACATTATCAAACTAATTGACGAGAACCACGTAAGCCTACTGATTATTGATAAAATGTATACAACTGGAAATACTTCCATGAAGTGGCTGGTTTCTGTTTTGTCCGCTTATCTAAGACATCAAATATCATGAATTGCACATACCATCGCATTATAAGCCTGATGTTACGCATACTAATGCTATTTCTAAAAATAATACATAAATGAATCAACCAAAAAATAAATATGGATAGATGCAAAAATCCGTTTGAATTTCGCGGAGGAGTCAGCACACAAGAAGCCATATTTACATTCAATATGCTAGTAGAGAGATTCAGCTAGTGCAGTCTGGATTTATATACATATCTTATTGATTATAATAAACAATTATACAATGTGCATTAATGTACATGACAAAATAGTGAACATAATTAAAACTAACATCTTGAACACAGAGACCTGAATGAGTATATTAAACTTAATTAACTAACCAAAGGTCAAAAATATACATTAACCAGCAAACATCAAAAGGGATAGAACCAAGTTGATAAACACATAGACTTTGGAAAATGATTAACTTTTCCAACGAGTGCGCCAATAAAATAAAAACAATAATAAGGAAAGCGTAAACTAAGTTACGTAAAATGAAAAAGTACTAACAAATAGAAATTTTAAGACGGCAATCACCAAAATATTGCAGGCGTTTGTGATGTGATGTAAAAATATCATGGATGGATGGAGAAACAAACATCCAAGAAATTAAAAAATGTGATTAAAACCAGAAAATTACAACAACTTGTACATATAACACGTTATTGTGATTTTATTAATAAGGTATATTAAAATTGATAATGCTAGGTAAAATCAGGAGAAGCATTGACAAAAAAAAGGATTTCAGGGCTTTACATCTTGGGGAGAATTGTTTGCATGTAGATAAACTAACTTTTTACAGTAGCTATGTCCAAGGCTAGACAAGCCATGATAATTGTCAAGTGATGAAGAAAAAACACTTGAAGAAAAAAAGAATTAGGTTAATATCTGATATTTAAAGAAAAAAAAGTTTTTCTTTTCACCGGGTATTTTCAAGTTATAGAATCAAAATTTAAGAAAAAATTGTAAAATTATTAGTTAACGCAAAAAAATAGTATCAAATGCAAGTAACTAAGAATTTGCAATATTTGTTTTCGGTTAAAAAGATAGTTTCATGTCATATTTATATAAATATTTTTTCGGGCAAATTTAGGTTTTTTCGCAAACAAAGAAGCTGATTTCTTATTGTAGGTATATAGTGTTAACTAAAAAGTAGATAGAAAGATAAGAGGGTTAGAGATAGCAGCTACCAAAAAAAATGGTTTTTGAAAGAGACCTTACCTAAAATACAACTCTTGTTATACAATTTAAACAAGTTGAAAAAGAAAAATAACTAAATGCATATCGATATTGTATATAATTTATATGTACTACACACTCATTCACTACTTTTATATATACGCGCAAATGGTATGACGTGTGAAATATTTTAGATGCAGAAAAATAAGTAAAAATTGCCCTTTTTTTATTAATACCGACAGCCTGAAATTTAAATAAAAAAAGTTGCCGACAAGTTTTCCTCGTATCCATTATTACAAGCAGATTTCCTGTGGTGCAAGTTAATTAATACGGAGGTTTTCACACTATTTTTAAATCTTAATTTCTCTTCATTCGATAATATGTATTAATATTTGTTTTGCTAACTCTCTTTTCTGTTTAAAATATTTCAGCAGATTTTTTATTACACAAGTCATTTTTCATTTTTACTCACTGATGGTTGGGAAATATGTACATGTTGTGACTATATTAAATATTTTATATTATTGACAAATTCTGCTTCTTTCATAGATATTTGATAATTCATTTATTATTTTACCTAACAAAAAAATAATGTAATATTGTGATTTGTCATAATAAAAATATTTCCAATAAGACAATATTCTATGTAGCTGTATAATATGTGTTACAAAATAACTCTTCAAATGAAGGAGGACACATTCATTATCAAGGAGAAGTAAATATGAGGAATCAAGGCGAGTAATAAATTTTAAGAATTCATTCGGATAGAAAATTCGCCCAACTTATGATTCGCTTCACTGGTATTGTTATTTACTTTACATTTCTTTGAATAATTTTTACTTTAAAAAAATCAATTTCATTACGTTGAAAACAACTTCTCATTTGTAACAAATCTACTCAGTACATATAAAAGAAAGTCACCCGTGTTTTTCAACCGCGTAAACACAAATTCTACTATACTAACTTAACTAAAATAAAGTACACATTCAATTTAATTTATACCTCCGATATGGCTTCTCAAAGCAAATTTATTTAAACAATATTAAAAGTTTCTTTTTCAAAGTTTTTTATAACCTAAAATGAATTATCGGACAGGAATAAATAGTGACGTAATAACATTATTTTCCTTCAAGATGCCGTTTGTATCTTACTTCACTGCAATAAGACTATAAAACGTTTCCACTCGATTGCATAATTAATACCTTTGATCTCCATTCATATATTTTGTTAAAAAGAATAGATAAGAAAGTTACATATTCTTACTATCATTGTGTTATTATATATTCTTAAAAGTTTCATAGTTTTTAAAACTCTCATAGTCAACATAGTGCCCTAAAATGTAATATTTAAATGCAGGCACTCTTGAAGGATCCATATATGATTTTTATGGTTCTTTTAAGATGGAAAATATGAGGATGCTAAATTCGTTACATTTAGATTGCAGTCAGATGAGACGGGCTAGTTGTGACGGTAAGAATTGATAACAGATGGAGATAATAAAAGTAATATCAGCCAGAGACTATTTTAATTCCCCAATGTATTTTTTATCCCCAAGCAGGGATAAACAAAATATCTTCTCACTTATCTAGTTACGGAGAAAATTATCCATCATTTATGATTTTTGTTAGTTTTCTACTTGATCATATGGTGTCGTCTTTAAAGAAATTCTGAAAATTGAATTTTAACATTTATTAACCCGTACCTACGTAAGTTAACAAATAATTTTTTCTCCGATTCATAATTTTATTTATGCGAAGCCGATTTTCTTCGAAACTGAAAGCATTTACTAACTATTTAAACTGCACCTGGCACTCTTGTACACTTTGACCAATATCCATCGAAACTGACGTCTACGATAGGATTATAAATTTCACGATCAAAATTTTTTGAGTAGTCAATCAAAGATAGAAATATGTAATATTACAAATTTTTCTCTCGTGTATTTTTGATTGATTAGCAATTTTCTGCTGAATTCCTACACATATTATAATGTAAATAACATTTACAAAATGATATTAAATGTAGAAAAATATTTAGGCATATTGTCATTTTCAACGACATGTCCTAAACTATCCTTTTTCGTTAATAGTCCTTTCTCAGATTATTCCTATTCCTCATAATTTTACATTTAATCAATAGCGTTACGCAATAAGTAACATTATTTGTGTTTGAACAACCCCAATTTACATTCTTTTATCAAATTTAAAGATTTCTGGAAGAGGTTTATTGCTATTCTAAAAATTTATACATTGTGTTTAGTAGAAGTAATTCTTGGTCGATTCGCTTTTCTAAATTATTAGTCACGTGTGGTGTAAAGTATTTAGTTCGTATTTTTTCAAATATTGACAGTTGTCTTTTGTTTTTGTGTATGGTTGCAACTAAGGATTTTTTCTGTAGTTTAAGATAAAATAAGTTTTGTTGTCAATTAAGAACTCGTAAAAATGAGTGTATGACGATCCTGTCCGAAACCTGCATTCCTTACTCTTAATATTTATTTCTTTCAAAACTTCCTAGATTCCGTAAAGTCGACACGTCATTACAATTTAAATAAAGAATAAATTTGATCAAAAATAAACTATACTAGTACGATGTGGCGCTGATGGTGCAGGTGGTCGGCGCGATTGGGTGTTGTCATTCGCATGGTGGGTACCATGGTTTGCATGCCCTCATGTTTGCTATTTTTTTCACTTAGATCTCATTAAACAATGAACGATTCTACTTTAATTGCATTGGTTCGACAATATAAAAATTTGTGGAATATCGGATCACTGCCAGACGCAGCCAATAATTTTTAGAAATTGTACACAGGGTAAATATTAACTACAATGGGACAATACCAAATAGAAATAGAGTCGGCATGAACATTGTGCAAAACCTAAGGTAACGAATAATTAAAGTAAAAAGGACGAGTGACAGGATTACGAATGTAAATATAGATGACCATCCCCCCTTAAAATATTACATCGGTCTATGCTCGACAAGCGGCCGTAGGTATTCGTTCTCCACGTGTAAGCAACATTTATTCTCATCCAGTCTATACCAGACCTCATACAGTCTATACCAGAGGTGTCCAGCATAATTGTGTGGAGGGCCAGGTTTATTATATTTATTACAAATTATCACACTAATGAGAAGACTGATATTTTTTTCGTTTGAACAGTGCATCTATGTCAGTATACTTTTTGTAAAATTCAATCAGTCCGTTCTGAAGGCAGTCATCATATCGAAAGTATACTTCGCCTGATTATACACGAGCCCATTGTAACCTTCGATTTGTTACTTTACATACTCAGTTCGACTTACCAATTGTGTATACATCATCCAAAAAGAAAAGCAATCATTTTGTAATATATAGGATTGGCAATTAATCTCGCAAGTAGATTACTTTATGTACATTAGAACAATATTCGAGAGTTTTAGTATTAGATAGAAGATTTCAAGCTTATATCCGGGAATGCTCACACCATACAACACAGATTATATTAGTAGCTTACTTAAGACTCCCGCCTTGGTTATCGAAGTCGCAGATAGACCCAAAGTCACAACCACGCATAGAATGGTATAACGTACGTTAGTCTCAAGTCAGACAAAGAACCTTTATCGAACAGACGTTGAAGCTTCTCAAAAACTCAATGGCGAGTTCTAACCGGTCTGATGTTCATACTCAGTAGAATGAGCTTCATTTCTGTCTGAAAATTGTTAAATAAGTCTACGTGGTGGAATGGAAGTAAAAGCGGCAATAAGGAATAAAAAAGATGCCTTTACAAATGGCAGACTTGAGACTCGGACAAAGATAAAGATAATTATAAAAAAGAATAGATAAAGTCTATGAGAACTTGGAAGTGCCGCAATCAGAAAATAAAACGTTTAAACTTGCAAAAATACATCAAAATAAGACGAAATGCATAAAACGCAGCAAGTATAAAAAATAAGTTTTTCAAAACTGCTAACCTAAAATGAGGATACCGACAAAAGGTCCCCCAGATGGGCCAATGTGGCAAGAATAATATCAAATCCTACTGTATGGGGAATGCCCGCATTAATCACCAAACACAATTCCCCCAATAGAACACTCTGTTTAAGATATCACAACATCTAAGATGACGAGAGTCAAACCCAAATTGAACAATAAGAAGGCAATTAAACCTAACAAGATATTATTGGAGGTGTGAAAAGGGCTGGAAATACTAGAAGACCTGAATCAAAATCCTTATCCATTAAGTCTTGATCAACGAAAATATCCCGGATATGTGAAGAGTCAGCACCCTAATACCTTTTTATGAAAACAAAAGGGATGTGACACATTGTGGCAACTACCATGGTATTAAACTAAAGTCCGATGAAATAAAAATTTGGAAATTATCCTTATGAACAGATTAAACAAAATTATCAAAGTCACTCCTAACCAATGTGACATTCATCAGTGGAATGGAAACGAAAATGTAAAAATTCAAAATAAAAATTGCTAAAGAAAGACCTACATTTTGTATTTATCTACCTAGAGATAGCTTTTGATCGCGTTTCAATTTAACAAGCTTCGAGATGACAATTAGTCTTGCAATATTACATTTTCTTTATTAAAGGTCAATATTAAGGAATAACCACCAGAAGTAGTAGCCTCTCAGGCCGGACTGATAATTTCGAATTCACCAAAATTTATTGGTATGCCATTATGACAATAATTCCCTTATGAAAACAGGTTATTCAACCTTTAAAAAATTAATGTAAGAATATTTAAGGTGTCAAAAGACACGTCATTATATAAATAAGTATTCAATATTAATATTTTTAAATCTAGAAAGGGTTGAAGAAAAATCATATCGCAAAATTAATTTGGCAATTATTAGAAGAAAAATAAAATCATTGAACTTAGAAAATAATTATAAGCTAAATTTTCAAAGTATATTTGACTCCTTTGGTAGAAATAGTTTCAATTAGATGGACTGCAAAGTAGTAAGATGAACACCAGTATGACATTTTAGATGACCTTAGTAAGATATTTACGGTTTATGATGTTGTAAAAGTGAAGATCTGAACTATGTGGATGGTTGTTCGAATTTTTTATGATGATATTCTTAATTGAAATTGTGTTAAAGTATTGACTCTGCGTTTTTATACTTGTTTTTTATTATAAAAATACTAGTTATCCCTGTAATACACATATTTATATATAGATAATCTTTATTAATTCAATTAAAAGGCATAATATATGATAACATTTATTGTTAAAGAAGTCATTGGAAGTTCAGTAATTTAGGCATTGAATCGATCCCATAGACAAGAAATTCAGAAAAATTACGAATATAAAGAATTATATTATTACTAAAAACATAAATTAAAACATATAATTAAAAACATAACGAATTACATTTCAGTGCGGGGAAGTGACACATCTAAAAATTAATTTCGCTGAAAACGCATTATGTTTTGAAAAAGAAGATTTTCTCGTAATTTTTACCACTTCAATTTTAGCCACTAAACTTACTCTTCATACTCTTCTGATCCATTAATACACTTCAGTATACCTCAGTAACTAACAGTGAAAATCCCACTGTATATTCATTAATAATTTATAAAATGCGAGTATGAGCGAACAGCCACACAGACATTAATTCGTGCCGCATGTTTGTCCAAAAGCTCTGGAAATCAGTATTCATCTAATTCATTAAATAGTGTGTCATTCGTATACAAAAAAAAACTTGAATTTAATTAACAATTTGAAAAATTATCTAATTCTTTTTATGATCCACTTTTAGTCTTCAGGATTTAAGTTTTGTTAATATCTTAAATGCGCTTGAATTTTTATTCTTGCTTTTTCATAATGTGTCCCTTTATTATTTTACCATAATTTTATAAATTTTAAAATTTAATTTTTAAAAAAACTTTTCCATAAAATAGCTAAGGATATTGGAAATTTTTTCATAGATATTTATAGATAATGGAAAATATTGGTCAATATAACATTTTTAAATACATAAATACTACGATTAAGCCTAATAAGCGACTGTTAACATAAATGACTAAACGCGAATTCGTATACTTGTCGTTCTAAATTAATAAATTTCATTTCCCTAATATTGTCATTTAATTTATGATTCGAGTATTCCTGAGGAATTTCTCGTAAGCCTACATTTGAGTTATTACTGTAAGATAAATAGAAAAAATTGCGAAAACGGGGCAGATGGATTTGCAATCATTTATCTAATTATCATGAAAATAAAGCGTATACTCGTACACGCATTCAAATTTCCATATTTTTAATGCGAATGTCGACTCTACCCACTGTGAGACGTTTTCATTGCCGAATACATTCTCGCAATAAATATACGTCAGAAAATTACCATATGCCTCGTAATATCACAATCATATTCGCACCACGTGAATTGCGTAAATTTGTTACATACGTGACCGAAAATATGTCGTTAAAACAAATTTTCAGAGAAGGCAAAACGTGACAACAAAACTTTATAATATTGCTATAATTTTCTACTTAAATTCAGACATTTTCAAATGACTTTTTTTGTTTTTAGTATAATTAAAAATACGTGTTGCCTATAACTTTCATAAAAATAATAAAAGGAGAACATGAAAATCAGAACAGTGGAGTGTTTAAGGGAAAAGATGATATTGAATAAGCACGAAACACATCGGAATCTACGAGTGTATATGTACATATGCATGTATGTACATATATGTACGTCCTCTTTGAGCTTTCAAAAGCTTATCTAAATTGAACGGTATGTCCAATTTTCTGTATTTTGTTTTACTGCAATTGTATGCATATACACGGACTATTCGGTAGATGCCTTTTTTTTTAAATTAAGCTTTTAAATTTTTTAACTTCTGTTGTATTTCAACGTCAAACACACTTACCTAATTCCAGTCAAAAGGATAAATTTCAGACCCTTCTTGTTTTGAACATAGTGTTTATTATTTTAGCTTCAAATCATTCTGGGGGTTTTGGAGATCTGGTCACTAGTTATTATAATTACACCAGCTGACAATTCAGATTTTTTTCTTAAATTAAGCTTGTATTAAGATATTAACGAGTATAATGCACGTTCGGTTTACGGATCAACATATGACTTACCCCATCCAATTGTTGTATAAACTTTCAACTTGATATTTTCAGCAGTGAAGGTTTCCATGACTAACATCTATAGATACAGGCCTATAATAAACATAATTTTATTACATTATTGCTCATAGTTTTATGGAGAAAAGAAAGGAATATCATGTCAAATTATTAAGATTTAACTTATGAAATGCAAATTTTTTTGTTACAATTAATCGAAAGTTGGTACAAAATACCTTTCGAACAGTAAAATAATTAAGATTTAACTTGTGGAATACATGTGTATTTATTATAAAGTAAAAATATGATATATGCCAAAAACTTGGTACAAAATGTCTCCCATGCTGTAGGTCTCCCGAGACGTCGACAAAATGTGGGATAATATGACTCTCGAAATGTTGCATAAAATTTGTAAAATGAAGGAATAACTCAACTAATTAGGATCAAGTGTAAATACTGCCATACTTCACAATTATTGATATTATGTCCAGTTAATAAGTTTGATGGGTTAAGTGATATTGTCTATTTATTTATAAAATAACGATTAAAAATTGTTTGATTGTAAGCAATTATTTGTAAAAATTATTCAATTTTCTGTATGTCATATAAAACTTACCTTAAAATTTTTATATTATGTGCAAACGTTTTAATATTTACTACTAGCGTTCAGAAGAATTGCGTTAAGTAAAAATAATGTAAACAAACAACTAACATCATACAGTACATATAATAGCCTTGAGCTGAGATCTGTAAACAAAAAACAAACTATTTATTTTATTATCCGCTTTAGATAGTTCTTGCATAAAAGAATTTAGCGTTTTTCATATGGAATACTAATTTATACACATGGAGCTTAAACCATGAATGGAATCAATTTAAATCAATGTAAAGTCTAGCAATAGACGTATCGTGGAATAAAATATACTAATATGTCCTGAACCCTTATCGCTATGAAATAGAATATTCTTTAGTCGTAATTTATTGCTTGGGTACAATCACACCCAATTCTGTTGTCTATTCATGTTCACATTCGTTCGCTACTAGGTTAAGCCACTCACAAAACGAAAGTATGAAAAGTTTTTTCAAATAAATATTTCAAATTAACAAACACTTAATTTCATTGACGGCAAGCTAGTTTAGGCTACTATTTAACTACTTACATTTAAACCACAAGCTTTCATTTATTTTGAAACAAAAAAATTAAATATATACAAACAGACTGATTTGGAAACACGTTTGAGGTTTTAGAAAGAAAACAGCAAATCATTTTTGCAAAAACTTTTTTACACTAAAATTGTAAAGGAATTAGTCAAATTCTCAGGATGAATATGAAGGTTAACGACGCCAATCGACATGAAGTAAACGTTTGGCTATAAGGTTTTTTCGAGAGTCACGTTGACATTCCAAGTCATATAACATCGTTCAAAAGCAAAACTTATGTTTGACAAAATGCCTAAAAGTTTATTTCTAGTTTTTAACTGGTATTTTTTGTTTTATAAATAAATGACATTAAACTATGTTTGATTTAAAAAAAATTACTTTAATAATCTACTCGCAATAATGGTTAGAAAACTATTTTTAATCCAGTCAAACGCTTGTTGATAACTTTTCACGACAAGTGCAAAGTACATAAATTTCTTTCAAGTATTTTAAAGTTTCAAGAAGACTCATTTTTTTCAGGTTACTTTAAGATTTTGGGTAAAGTTTGATACGAAATATGTGTTTAATAACTTATCGTTAACGAAAATAACGAGATGGACTACTGCCGCCATTATGCGTATTTTATTTTCTTTCTGAAAGTTTCTAATTAATTATTTTTTTTCTCTTTAAAATAGAAAAGTTCGAAAGATTGTCTATCCAAAAATGTTTATTTTATTTATTATATGTAATGAAAATAATTAGAGTATATCAATGGACATGATGATTCAAAATCTTTATTTTTAATAAAAAAAAATATCGCTTTTGAATTCATAAAACTTGTTACCACCAAAAAAACATCTCTAAATCACTAAGCTCCGCGTTGAGTAATAAATTTAATCTAACATTCTCTAACCATATCCGCTTGTTTCACAAACTCGCATATTTACTTCAAGTACATACAAAATTATGGAAAATTTAACTTTATTTTTGATATTCAAAAGAAAAGACTTATTGGTATTATTGGGTAGTATAATTTATTTCCATATAACACTGTTAATTGGTAGTTTATTGGATATTAAGTTTAACAACACCAATTAAACAAAAATAATAATGATTCTGAATACATACTTGTAACCCTAAATTAAATATTCACATGCACCTGCAGAAAGTATAAAGTGCACGTTAAATTCATGTGAATTGTGTTACGTGACTATGCACTAACGAAGAAAACTTCAATTAAAGAATTAGATATTGGAGAAACACAGATTATACAGACATACTTAAATAGTCAGACACAAAAGATGTCTCACTCTTTTGGTCTCGGTTTAGATCAATATAAAGTCTGTTTTTTCGAAGACTTATAAAATATGAGAATAAACTAATCATAAGACACACACGACCCAATCATGAATATTTTTTCGTGTTAAGGGTACGTTTAGTTTTCATACATAAAATAAAAAAACCGACCAAAATCACTGACTATCGTATTATTTATTTGTTTACTAACTACTCAGATGTCGTGTCTATGATTAATGATCCTTTTATACTAAAACAACACTTAATCCAACGCTATATGCCTTAATCGATTTAAAACGTCCGCAAAATACTAGTATTGTATAATTTACATGATATGAACACCAAATATATAACTTAAAATAATAAAGAATTCATAGGTTTCAATTTATAAAATTAGTATCGTGGCCGTATATAAGATATTCTGGTTCTTTTGACAAGTTATTTAATGAAGACTAATTTTTACAAATGAATGATGAAAGTAAACATGACGTTAATAGCGACAATATAGGTGACGTCGATCGAAATGAAACACCGCCTATTCACGACTTTCGTTACTTTCATATTCGCTATTATGAAATTGCACTGTTCGTTTGCAGTTTTATGACGAACAAAGTTCTAAAGTCGCTAAAAAGTTTCGACTATAGGTTATAATTTTAATGTTATGATAATGGCAATAAGAATATGATATTTTAATTAATAATATAAATATAAGTAAAGATGTAAATATTGTAATAATTAAACCCGAAGGAAGTTGGTGATCGACGTGGATAATTTATTGCATGTCAAAATATGTATTTTTAATACATATTAAATAGCCACATGCGGGAAACCAAAATTAAGTTTTGGTTTGACCGTTACACGAAGAAGACTCTCTGTATCAACTGATATATAAAATTATCCATGGCTGTTAAAATATTGCTCACTCTATGGGGAAACATTAACACATGTCATCTAAATAAAGATGAGGTGGGATTTGAAGGCTAAAACACATTACATAGGCTTGATATTTATATGTATATCTCGGCTAAAGGTTTTTGCAGTGTATGAAGCGGAAATAAAAAGCCCGTGTTACCCAGTTTTTAATTATTTAGTGATAAAGGTAAATGATCTTCACGCACAACCATTTACACGTCCTATACGAGTTTGCTTCCACATTTGAAATATCTCTATTCTTTTTTGTTTTACTCTTTTGTTGTAAAACAAACTAATTAAATTAGAAATTAATTTTCTACTTAAAATGTGGATGTTAAGATCATATGTTTGCAGCAATAATAAATTCTTACGTTAATATACGGACTAGCACATAACAATTGTACCATTCTTTCGGAAATTAAGTGATGAAATTGACAAATTTGTTACTGATCATTTAAAAAAATTTCATTTCTATATTTATGGTGGATAACCCAGATTTATATGTTTTCTTTGATACCTCATTAAATAATTCTTAATATTATTATCAATAATAATCTTGTTTATCAATAAAAAATTTACACGAGACGCTTGTATCACCGATATTCCAATGTAAAATGATCACGATTGAGAAGCAAGTATGACGCCAAAGTTTTGTTTGAAGTAATATTTAGTCATTTATGTTATTAATAATAGTTATATATCGATTAAAAAAATATTTTTTCTCCTTATGGAATTTGGTCCACAAAATGCTTAAAAGAACTCAAGATATCTTAATCAGTATTTATTTATAATTTTTATATCATAAAGATGCATTTACGTAATTTTTAGGTAATTTACGGAAACTTCATTATTTTATAACATTTAACTTTTAAAAAAAATACTAACGCAATCAAATTATTTTTCAAACCTTATCTTTCATAAATAAATGCAACATGCAGTACATAATTTCTGTTTGTCGTCAGATTCAGTCGACATGTTAAAAATAAAATACACATTGAAAACATTATAGCATGTTATACTAATTAATAGTATGATATAATTGGAATAGAATAATTTCGAAAAGAAAAAGAGCGTTTATGAAGGAAATCCTACATGACCTGAAGATATTTTTATTTTGAATATATTTGGCGTTAATTTTGTAGAAATTCATTATTCACAATTAAATGAAACTACGTGATGTAGTAATTGTTTTCTATAGGCAAATTAGCCTTAACTTAAGAACACCATAATCTCATACTTTAAAAAATGATGATAAATGAATAATTGCAGGATCCGAATACTCCGAGAATTACGAGAGGAACGAACAAAGTCAAATTAGTTAACTCCGCCAACCCGCAGTTGCGCAGGTATCAACCTTCAAGTTAAAGTAGTTGTTGTGCAACAAACTTTTTAAAATGAATGACACCCAGTGCACGTACAAGCGCATGAACTCACGTAAGAACACGATGTGCATTATTAGATTACTATGCATATATATAATAAGCATTTTATCATAAATAAATAAAAGACTTTTTCATTTAAAATATACATAATTTTTGTTGACAAGAAAAAGCAAATATAGGCATATTTGTTATTTACACGAACAGAAAAAATGCAGCGAATTCGCATGAATAGATCACCTTTATCTAGTATCCTTTTCTTTCTTATGATTGTTTGAATGCTATTCCGTTCATCCAGCATAACATTCCTTAACATTTTACCCCGTTGATAAAATAACATTTGTATAAAAATTAAATGAATAATCAATAGTGATATTATCAAAATCATTATCAAAAGCCTATACCATTTTTGAATGTAAATTTTACATTCAAAAATGGTAAAGTTTAAGTTGATTAAGTTGATACGGTACTTTGGACAACATTACTATAGATTTTCAGAACCATTTGTTTATTGCAATGTAAATAAATTAGGCGTCAACCTCGAAATCTATTATTAATTTATATTTCATCTTTTTACTCTCGATTATTAATGCACTGGTGAAGAAATGTCGTTATAAATATCATCCATCAAGCAAACAATGGAGATTACCAAGGAGCCATGATTCGTGTTGCCCCGCTACGTCTAGTTCAGGCATATATACGATCGCGTTTGGAAGTACTCGGGAAAATGCCGCTAGGCGGGTTTTGATTGTTGCGGGAATATTGTTCCGAAACTTTATCGAAATACCTGGGCGTTAAGTAATTGCCTATAAAAACAATAGCACAAACAAACACTTGAAAAGAAGTGGCATCATATATCACCGGTAGGCATTAGCTTTGACGGAATTAACAATTCTTGAAGATTGTTAAAACTTTTCTCGTTTGGATCGGTCTCGCTTTTTTAAATATACTGGCACCAGTGGTATACAGAGCGGCAGATGAAACTAATGATGATATTATTTTGAAATATGTCTTCAAATGTATGTTCATTGTTATTTTTAGTATCCAAATCATGATTTCTATAGTAACGGAGGATTCGGCCAATAAGGTGGAAAAAATTATCGCTACAAAAAATTATTCTATTTGCTCATCTCAATTCGAAGACAAATATTTCCTACTTGGGAATAAAAGTCGCTGACTTTTTTTAGGTTATACCTACGATATTCTTCATGTAATATTGGTTTCGGTAATTCTAATAGTGATTTAATATTAATCACGCGTTTGATTCAAGTTATATTTTTATAAGTATAGCAAAAGATATTTTTCAGTTTTTGTTTTGGCCACTATTTTTTATAATAATATAGGTAACTGAACATATGCAGGCATTCGTTTCTTGTTGGGTTTATTTTATATATAGTTTATATCACATTCGTGATACCACAACATCTCGCACTCAAATTTCAAATACTGGCGTTCAATCCTCAATTTTAATCACTTGTAATGACACAAATCAAAGAAAAGTCGAAATAATTTATTTAGATATGGTAAATACGTTAGTATATTTGTTGCTTTTCTCTTTCCTAGTAACTAAAAAGTTTTTTTTGTTTTAATTGTACGTCTTAATTCATTACTGATTGGTTGGAAAAATAAAGTTAAAAAGAATACTTCACACAAATATAAATATATAATAGTTCAATTATAGATAAGGCGTCTCCAAACTCTTAAGTTATTTTTATGTAGGTCATTTTAAAAGATTGGAAAGTAAAATATTTTTAAAACTTAACAAAAATATCTACCATGAAAAATATTTTAGAAAATTCGTTATAGATTATAAACTTGTTTATGTCATTTACCTCTAATTGAATTTAGTGCTGATTTTGTTCAAAATATTGTTTACAAGAAGAAAAATATAAATAAGACAATTTTTCAAATACTCAGTTTTCCAACTAAGATTCAAAGCTATCAAATAATTTATATAAAGTATTATTATATTAACCAAGTTATGAAAAAAATTAAAATCATTGCTTTGTTATTACTTGTGACATCAAAATTAGTGATTGGTAATAATTATATGTAATAGGCATATTCTACTAGTTTTTGACTAAAGTTATTGATTGTATATTTCTAATTATCAATAAAAACGTATCGGTAATATTTTCTAGTTCCTAGCAAAGCATCTCTTTAATTAACGTAGTAGTAAGCGTCAAATTAACGTAGTTGTAAGCGAAGACGTTATATATACCAACTTAAAATGTGGTAAATTATAAAATTAAAATATTATCAAATTTTAATCATAAACATCCGATGGCAATCTGCAGCTAATAAACCACTATTGTAATTTAAGACAGCATGAGATTATGCCAAGCTCAAATTTAATAGTATTTTAATTTTAGAATTTACCATATTTTAAGTTTTGTTTTATTAAAAATGCTTCTGAACTTGGTATCGTTTGACTTCGGATATTATTTAGCACAGCAAGAGTTCATGATTTTTAACAGTTGTCTTTTGGTGGGACTACAAAAGTTTGTTAGTTAAGTTTCTAAATTAAATTTAATTACTACTTGAATTATTTAGTTTATTTTTCATTGATATACCAGTTTTCATTATCTGCTTCGTCTTAGGAGCATTATTCCTATTAAGAAGTGTACCGTCTCTCTGAACCAAGACAGTATTTAGACGGAGTGACCGTTCCTTATCAAAGATTTTTCTGCGCCTATTCTTTTTGTGACATTTTTTTCATAAATTTTCCTCTAAATTGGCCTAAGTTTACTATATAGTACTTTTTTGAACTTTGGTCTAACCAGAATCAAAATTTTATTAAATGTGTTTCGCTCAAACTTTGAAACAGGAGAGTAAAGAAGAGTTAATATCAAGTAAAGCTTTATCAAGACTCAAAACGTGCCTTTCATGAACAGTGATGGTGTAAACCAAACATATCTGAAAACTGTTCCTGGTTAACATATGTCCGACTAAATATTTAAAAAAATTTCTTACTCTTTCTACCTCATAAACTAAGATGATAATTTACGTATTGTCTTTACTTCCATCATCAATATCCAAATCAATCTGAGCTACTATACCAATTGCCTTATTGACAAGGCCAATACTGCTGTCGATATTTCTTCTAAGCATTATTGGAACCGCTGATGTACTTATACCTCTTAATAGAACTGCCTTCAGAACCAAAACCACACATAAATATACTATTATTAAAATAAATTTCAGTCCTTATAGAGTACAAGGCCTCTAGAACTCTCAGCTTCCATGAAGATCAATAAATTGAAAATTTCGATACAGCATCACGATATTCGTTTAGAGAACTTTAGAGGTTTATGTATCGAGGCAAGATCAGAAATCACAGTCGGCTCAATCTAGTGAAACGTATTTGGCAGTGTTTTCCATCGTTTTTTTGCTTTATCCATCCAATCTGACAGTGCATAAACAATCGCATAAAACATAAAATTGTCATCAGATGACATAGAAAGAACCTTACGAGTTTTGGATTCGCCAGCCAACAAGAGCTTTACGAATAATTACAAAAACAAAAAGAAGTAAGATAGTTTGAAATTCAAAACTCTTGTAGGGTAAAAAAATGCAAAATTGCAAAGAAATCAATGAAATTCGGATATCTTTTCATAATTCTAATACTAGCAAATCTTAAACGAAGTAATATACTTATCTGTAGCATTTTAATAAACATTTATGCATTTTAATTAGATGGAACCAAAATAGCAAAATGTTAGAATTTGTGTGCGTCGCTGGAAAAATTTCGTTACTGCTTTCTAAAACAGTTTGAATTTTTGTTCAAAGTGATAGCTAAAAAATATTTTGTCATGTATTTATTTTTTGTTTAGAAGTGTAAATATGAAATAAAGCTAAAAAAATGTAAAACAAAATTATTTATTAAGTTGAACTGGAATATAATAAATTGTTCGTAGTATTGCGATCTACCTGACTCGCATTTTACTAATTTCATAATGGTTTCATTCTATATGATAATTCAAGATGCTATATACCAAATTTCATGGAGCTGGAATTATTAGGAACGACCTAAAACTTTTTGATGACCTGCCAGTGAGTCAATCGGTGAGTGAAAAACTTGGATATTTAATAAGGTTCATATATCAGGCTCTATTTTTGAACTACGTTGATACAATTTAATATTCTATACGAAAACTAGTAGAACAATGTGTAATTCTCACATGTTTATCTTAAATAGAACTGAGCGGCCCTGCCGCTGAAAGTGGCTCGAGACGCTTCGTGTAAATAGAGCTTGAAATAACCAGTATGACCAAATTCATAGGCGGTGTTTCAAGAATTCACTTGCGCCCTTTTCTGTGTTAATATTCCTCCAGTTTAAATAGAAATAAACCACACAACGACAGAAGAACATGAATAACATTTGCCTAACACATTTAATACATGTACAAATTTTAATTAAGTACAATACTAAGCGAAAAGTTAGTATTGCAAATAATGTAGGTTTTCTTTTCTCTAGGTGAACTTCTAAGAACACTTCGACTTATATTCGAATTTGTAAAAGTCCTCAAATTGTTACTCTTAACTCAATATGATGTTATAAACACTGAGGGAATTATAACGACAATTCATAGGCAATATGACTTGTAGTAAAACTGCTAGAACTGTAACCAAAATGGCGCTTATTTCTATTATTTATCCATTTCAAAATAAAAAAATTCTTTATTGTATCAATTTTATCTTTCAACATTATATAATATTGAGGAATTTATCACGATAAACTAGGCTTAAATACCTATCGTTATCCAAAACCTGTGCGGTTGCAAAATTCGTGCAAAAAATGTATGGAATTGTTTGGGTTGATTTTATAAAAATATGTACACAAAGTAAACAACATGTCCTTACCTAGCTGATGTTAACCAATGGAATTTAAATTGTGTATTAGCGTGTTATGATCACAGGTCAGTAAGAAATTATACATCATGTCTGTTTGAGCTGCAGAAATTTTTACATAAAAATACAAAAATAAAAAATAAATCTGTGAGCTTTACTTAATTTCAGGAGTATCTTGATGTACGATCGTTTGCTTTAACAACAAAATCAAGGACCAACCCTATCTAAAGGGATGTTCCTCGTTAGTTCAACTAAAATAAAAAAAATAAAAATGCATCACCCTTTTTTGTCGTTTGTCAAAATTTTAAATGATGTAAATTTGTTGAAGATTTCCTAAATTTACAGAAGTGGCTTTTAATTTGTGATTAATGTGACGAATAATGAAGCTTTTATTATGTTGTTCTTATTACCTTACTTCCCTTAATGATAAACGAAACGTGTTAAATACTTATCTTCATTAAATAACAGCGGAAACCGAAAAGTGTCTTGAAGTTATATAGCAATGAAAAATTTTTGTGATATTAATATTATAACATTTCTCCGCTCTAAAAGTAGCATTTCAACAATGTAAAATAATATTTTAAATTTACTGCGGTCAAATATTACGAATTGAAACACACAACCCTTCATGTAACTGCCAACGGCTACATATCACTCCTAAATCATTCAGCTCGGCGTGAAGGTTACATTTCAGAGTTGAATATGAATGCCATTATTTTGAAAAAGTCAAAACATTACAAAATATTGGTTGCACTAAATTACGTAGACATGTTTTTTCATGTCTCAGAACAAGACAATGCAACTTAAATCTTTGACCACTAATTTATTAACAAATTATAATTAGGGGGTCAACTAGGTACGCAGTTAACTATATTGCAAGGAATTGATATTTCCTGGAAATGTACATTGGGCCCTAGAATTCATCTGTAAATTTTATAGCAAAATATTTTTTTAATTGTAAAAATGTTCTAGATAATTATCATTAATTAACGCAATTAATAAATTTACTGCACAAATGTTTGTTTGAATCTTAACTTTGCATTGATTGTTTTCCTTTCATAAAAAATATATTAATTTACAATGTAAAATATGGTATTATGTAAAATACTTATTATATAAAATTAATTTATATAAAGACTCGACATTATCAAGTACTTAAAAATTTCATTATAACCGTAATTCTTAAATAAAATGTTTTTATTAAAATGTTTTATTTTATATAATAATAATGTATTAAACCACAAATCGATCAAGAAAAATATCGAAATACCATAAAATCTTTACTGACCACAGTAAGTAATATTTAATGAAACGGTTCGCTAATAGGAATCATGAGGTGTAACAAATACACTTGCCATAGTTAAATATAATTTTGCTCAAATCTTCAAAAGAATTTATATTTCTTAATAAAACAATAAAGTTCTGGGTCGACTTCTGACAAATACTTTCTTAACTTAGTTTAAGTTACTTACATGGTTAAAAAACTATATGAAAAGAAATAATTTCATGCAAGACAAAGAGTAAGAAAAAGAAGACTTTTTTCGGTACATAACAATTAATATGTTGCAAATATTATATTATTCATTTATCAAAAATATATCATACATCAAACATATATTTACATATAGCTGAACTGACAGATAACTTATAGAGGAAATTTTTAGATTCATTGATTCTTTTATACGAAAAATTGGACGAAAATTCCATGTAACAAAACTCCGTTAAAATTTAAACAAAATTTTCGTTAAGGTAATGCGACTAAAAAGACCGCTCCGTCAAACATGCTCATTTTATCTATTTATTAATACGTCAAGAAAAAACTTTATACTTTGTGAGATTTGGTATAGTTAATGTTTATAAAGAGATGGGGTGCGGAAAGTTATATATAATATTTGTTACAAATACATTTTATTATGTTTTCAAAATAAATTTAAAAAATCATTGTTCACGTTCACACTGTCAATGTAAAACACATAATGGCATGTGGTCAAACAGTCGCACAGAGTAAACATTGTCGCCAAAGGATTTCAAAATATTAGATGGACTGAATGAATTTCGAGCTGTGAAAATTGTGTGACTTCAAATGTATCTTTTTCAACAGTCAATGTAGTGTATGTCAAAGTAAAAAAGCGTTTATTTTATATTTTTTGCATTAGATTTCTATGTTTTATATATTATTGAAATATGGTTTGCTTAAAGCACACCTGTAGCAAAAGGAAAAGTCTGTCAGCTTACTTAATACACACCAGTTGCAAATGGAAAATTCCATAGCAGAAATCCGAATTGACTTACCCTCGCCTACTTATTAGTGTTTTCAACAAAGTCAGTAGGTAAGTAGATTTTATTATTTAAATTAAATTCAGTTTCGTTACTTTTATAAGTAATGATTAAAACGATATACTCTTTGATAAACGAACCTCGATTACGGTCGAATTTCGAACTACTTTAACTTAGTCCATGTTTAACTAATGAAAATCAAAATCGCTAATGACTAAATTATATTAATGATTACGCGTTATGGCTAAATTATATTAATGAAGTGAGAAATTCAGCTAAAGTTAAACAAAAAACATCAGGAATTTTTTTTAAAACATTAATGCTCTTTACAATCTTTGCCATGATATTATTAAGACGTTCAATTAATAAAATACCAAAAGACCGTCAATTCTATACTTAAATTATTTAAGTAAAATTTGTAATTAATTTTTTTACTTAAAAAATTTTAGACACTGCTGACTTATTATCGATCTTCGGTAAAATATTTTAATTTTCGAACAGAAAAAAAAATTTTTATTTCAAAAATGAAATTTTGATGCAAATGAAAACATGAGTAAGATAAGTACGTTTCCGTGATATCTTAGTTCACATATTCAATATGAAAAATAATTTCGTAGCACTTCATAAGCGGTAAAGTGAATAGCTGCCAAACGCTTTCAATAAAATACATTTCATTACATTCATTACACATTTCATTACACGAAACACTAGACGATTATCCATAATGTCTTCATTCGGGCACATAGTTTGATTGCATTTACACATTGCAGATTTTGTACTCACTCTAATATTGGCCAACACGGTGCCCTTATTCTTCGGAATAATATATTGAACCGAGTGAAGAACTTAAGGACAAGTGAATCTATGAGAGCAGATCTAGCACGAAGAGGCGATCGCACCGTTAGGACTTTAGAAAACATTGAAAACAGTGAATTCGACAAGCTGTGAAAACTATCTTACGTCGTTTAGTAGGGACCAGATTAATTTACAAAATGTTCCACTATAACCGGTATAAAGGTGAGGTAATTCAAGAACAATACCAGATTTATATTATCCGCAGGTTTTTGTTTGCGTAATAAATATTGAAAGTTGATCCTCATTGTTGAATTCTCATTGTGAATGATGAGGTGCCTTTTGATTTCTCAGTAAGCATAAAATTTAAAAAAATACAGTATTGATTTATTTTCCCAAGAACCTCTACACTGCGACCACTATGTGGTATATATATATATATATATATATATATATATATATATATATATACATGTATGTATATATATATAAACGTAAATTGCGTATTTGTTTGTGTATATTATATAGATGATCTTGCCATAAGGCTTTCTTTCTTTGTGCCGATGATAGTTTTTTTATTTATTTTAAAGGATATTTACAAATAATTTTAGATAAAAATTTTCAAACCTTCATGTTCGTCAATATTATATATTAAACTTAGACTACCTACGGACGAAGACAGACAATTATTTATATATTGCTGGTCAGTAAGTGTATAGATGAGAATTCTGGTCAATCTGAAATTGCTGCCATCTGCTACTAAAATTAATACAGACAGACAGAGACTGTATTCTACGAACCAAAACTATAAAACGAACTAACTAAAGAGGCTACATGATACTGCCAATGAAATTTATAAAGTTATAATTACAAGTTGGTTACATAAAGATTGCAGATACGGAGCGGAATCTTTAATCTCGAAACTTGTAATAAACGTGATGAAAAAATCTTAAATTTCAGGATAAAACAAATTCAGATGACAATAGCGATGTTAATATGAACAAAAATTAACATATTTTTGCAATAAAAATTTGTATGTATGTGGAGCAAGAATATATACGATCTGTTTCCAAATATTTTCCAATAAATATTATTATTTTACTATTACCCTTTTTTATTATATTTTATTATTTTAAATTTTAAAAGTAAATATAAAAATACTTCAAATCGTTGTAAACTGATTTCTTGGCCAATAAACAAACAATCACGTATACCAATGGAGCAAGAACACCAATGCCGCACGGATACCAATACACTCAAGAACTTGCCCAAGGGTTAGTTGGATTAAACTGTGAGGAAGTCACTTTATCTTATTTGATCTGAAGTAAAATAAAAAATAGACTATATCAAAATAAAAAAGAAAATAAGTTTTGTTACAAAATTAGTTTAATACGTTTATCACATGCCATTTTACTACTCTCAGGAAAAAGAACATTAAAAATAGTAAAAAAATCTTTAAAAAATAAATAATAATAGCAAAGCTGCTGAAGAATCGCAGAGTGGAATAGATATATTGATACCTGTGTATTTGTCCTTTAATAGAAATGGAACGCAAAAAGAGAGGTTATAAGAAAGCATATAGATTTTTATCTATGCAAAGTATTATCAAGTTATATGTAGTTTTTCGATGTACAGAATAAATTCGAATATTTGTGATGAGCGTACAAAATTCAGGCAAAATCATTACAAACTCCATAATTACATTTAATATCCTTCTGCTGTTTGAAATTTTAATATTTAGCTTACATTACGTACAATCCGTATGTAATCTCAGTAGTGCGTGCCCGACTCATACTCGACTATTTCTTTAATTTCAAAATATGGATCATGGAAAAGTTTTCGCATATATTTTACTTTATTTTTGTTACTTTTTTATGATTTTCCTAACATATATTTAACTGGCTTGGACTATGCAAACGAAAATATATTTTACCACGGCGAAGGAAGAATCATAGTCAAGTTCCGATGAAAGAAAACCAGATAAATAATAACTTGATTTTTAGTATTATGTATAACAAATAATAAATTGCCGCAAAATTATGATTAAAGCAAAACATAATATTCTGACTGCGTAAAATTGTATTTAAACTACACAATATTAGGGAAACACCTGAAATTTATTTTTATCACCATATTTATATGAAATCAACCTAATTAAACTGGCAAGGACATAACGTTTGAAGGACTATTTAGAGACTTAATACTTCTAGAAATAAGTCCCTGAACTAATCAAATGAAATTACATTATAGCCCAGATTGCAACTGATTACTGAAGTTGAAAGTAGAAAGAGCAAACAGTAGGAAACATTTTTCGATATAAAATTGATTATTCGATTATTCTATTGTAGGGGGATGACTAATCTATTGTAGGAGGTTTTAGTAACGGAAGCAATTTAAAAAAAACATTTTTTGATGAAAATTAAATGGCTCAAACTTCAAATCATCATTCACACATATTCTAAAATCATTCACACATATACTAAAATGTCTTAAATTTTTATCTCAATCAGCAACGAAAAATTCTAATCAAAATTGTATTTAACTCTCAATACGCCTCCGTAATTACCCCCACATATAAACGATTGAGGACAAGTACAAGAGAAAGAAGCAGCGCGGCTCCGCACAGTGATCAGAAATGACAATGGAATGAGACAAATTATTCTGCTGTTTTCTGTTTAACTGCTTGCGGCGTGTAATAGTAACACCGTAATTACCTGTGTTTACCTAAAAACAAAACAAAATAAAATGAGCCAGAATTTGAAATTAAATTACTTTTGTACGACGTTTGATTTTAATTGTAATTGCCATAATACATGTTTATCGTTGTTTTTGTCTCATTGACCCAAGTCAGCTATCGTTATTATCACTATTAGTTACAAATGGCGCTTTTGACATATGCAATATTTGTTCTAATGATGCATTGTTTTTAGTCCTCTTTTTCTTTTCCTTCATGTGAATGGTTTGGAAATAATAAATAAATGTAAATAAAGTTGAAACATCTGTGTGTGATACTGCCTACCAGAATATAAAAAAAAATGCTTTGTAATTTTTTTGTCTGCACATCTGGTAATCCTAGAAATGGTCACAAACTATCAACTGTATGACACAGTGCATTATATTTTTATATAGAGCACAATCTACACATTATTTCATTTTTATGTTTCAAAAGATTTGGCACAAAAATTTAAAAAAACGCCGCGGATTGCGTATTATCACGCGTAGCCAGTAGAAATCATCCGTAAGCTGGTCACATTAAAGTAATACGCCATATGACGGAACACTCAGACTGGTGGGAAACAAGGCAGTAGGAAAGGGAACGGGAACAGTAGATACAAGCCAGCCGCGCGGTATTTAATCTGAACTGATTGTTTGAGTCTAATACAAGATAATAATATAAACGCATTAAAAACTTTCATGAAGACAAAGTCGCAAGACACTGCTAGTTAAAAGTATATATGTCACATCTCCCATAATTTGTTCTCTACGCGAAAATTCATTTCATTTTTACACGACTTCCATAGTTTGTTTTTGACGCGACAAATTCTCTGATTTTCAGGAACTATAACAGTCCTTTTCACACAGTAATGAAGTACCTATGTAACTGTGCATGTTTCTCTATTTAATTACTACCTGAGCGTATTTATTACTCAGTAGTGAGGAAACGGCTCAACCGATTTTAATAAATAAGATATAGCTAAAATCGATAAATTATCGCAAGTATTATAGGTTTTGTATAGAAGTAAAAAATGGTATCTATAATATTTAAATATATAATACGGAAAAAATATATAGCAAAACTTACTGAAGGCGGTATCATCGTCAAAACCTTATTTAAAGGATTTCAAAAATTTGTAATAAGTATTTACAGTGGGACAGAAAGGAGGAATTATGAATAATTTATAAATTTATAATAAATAAAGTTTCGATTATCTTTGCATGAACAGTTATTGTTTTAAAACAATAAATATTAACCCTTTATCAGTAAATACCTACAGCCCCGTCAGCCAATCACGTACAAGTCCCCGAAGGTGTGATACAGCCACGTGCCGCGTAGGCTGTAGAGACACGTCAGCGAGTTAGCAACCCAAACGGGTACAGACGTGAGGGCATACCGAGCAAATCTTTATTCTGGTAAATATTATGATGACTTTACGCTTACATTACGTAAAAATTCTCGTTTCGCTTTCGTAATTTTGTAAACATTATTATTTAAAATTATTTTTGTTCCAGACTAGTATTAATATATTGGCTTAAGCTAACTAAATGTATTTATGGCTATGTCACAGAACAAAAAATATGAAACTGACAATAAAAAATATCCAAGGAAGAGAATTTAAAATCAAAATATGAAATATTTTCCAAAGGAATATTACGGAAAACGTTACAATACAGATATCATAATACATAAATTTTACTTAAAATGACTTCATTATGGATATATATAGGGTGGAAGAATATTATTTGGGAATAAACAGTATTGTTAAAAGTGAAGGAAACATGAATATTTTTTCACAGACTGTTACAAACCAGGCAATTTTAACCATAAGGAGTAATTTCTTCAAAAAGTTTTACATCAAATTATATTATATAAAACCCACTGTTCTTCGGAAAATTAAACAAAATGAAAACACCGACTCCAACTTACTTACTTAATAATAAGTTAAAAATGTGTTGTCATATTTAATTGAAACACCAACACTTTACTCGTAGTAAAAGTCGAACCACTTTTAAATGAAACATTAAAAAAACGAGAAAGTTCGTGAAAAAGTGTTTTTAATTTTTTGTATACGTGTCAGTTTATACTCGCATTAAATAAAATTCTTAAATAAGTGTGGATAACATTTTCATTCCCGCATTGCTTAAAGTCTGAGGAAGATATTGAGATTCGGTTTATTTTTAAATATATTCGACAAGTAGCTGTTTTGAGAAATAACTTAAATTGTCAACTTGATGATGCCAATAATATTGTTAACTACTGATTACATATTTTACTATTACTATTTTAGAATTTTTTTTATATTTTAGTTAGAAATTTTTTTATTTCTTTTCTTATTTTAGAAGTTTTGAGAAATAACTTATATTGTCAACTTGATGATACCAATAATATTGTTAACTACTGATTACATATTTTACTATTACTAACTAATGCTTAAATCAATAGTCCACATGAGCGAAGATGCGGACAAAAGCTAAATATTACTCTAGTGACAAATATTTCTTCCTTTTGTTTATACTAGATACATTATGAAACAATTAATACCTTATGATATTAAAGCATTTCATTGAGATAATAATAAATCATAATTAAATGAAACTACGTGATATAGTATTATTTCTACCTTCTTTAAGTTCTTTACCATGACCTAGGTTTCATTGTATTAAAACATCTTCAGGTGAGCTATGAGTAAAGATCAATCTTCGCTAATAGCCCATCTGATGATTTTATTACACAACGAAACCAAGCTCGTGGTAAAAAACTTAAAAAAAAGTAGAAATAATGCTACATCACGTAGTTTCATTTAATTGTGAATAATGAATTTCTACAAAATTAACACCAAATATATTCAATATTCAGTAATAATAAATTGTAACAGAAATATTAGGAAATATAGTACCTTAATCTAATCATCAATCTAAATATATAAAAGGCAACGTCCTGATTGACTGACATTTAAACGCGCAGCCCAAACCTCTAATGATAGAAATATGCAATTGGGAGAGAGACTTTATTCTGGATGCAGCGTCTAAGAATATATTTTTCGAAATTCATCCCCCAAGGGATGAAAAGTGATGACTAAATATGTATGCAAAAAAATATTTTCATTGTAATTTTTTACACGTGTCTTGGCGTTAATTTACTTCAACGCGAATAATGAAACATATATTTCAGCATTTTTCGAAATTTAACCCTTAAGAGGGTGAAAAAGGGTGGCTAAATTTGTATTACAAAAAATATTTTTATGATAATTTTTACTTAAAAATTTGTATTAATGATCTTCATCACACATAATAAAATACGCATTTAAGCATTTCCTGAGACTTAACCCCTAAGAGGGGGAAAAGTGGTGGTTAATTTTGTACGGAAAAAATATTTCCATTTTAATTTTTTTACATAAAACATGGTATTAATGCTCCAGAATACAGACAAAGAAATACGTATTTAAGCATCTTTCGACATTCAACCCCTAAGGGGATGAAAAGTGGTGGCGAAATTTGCATGGGAAAAATATTCCTATTGTAAAATTTTAGGTGAAACGTGATACTGAAGTTCTTCAGCACAAAGAATGAAAAAATTATTTCAGCATTTCCCGAGATTCAAGCCCTAAGAAGTCACCCCCTTGGGGTTGAATCTTGGAAAAAGGAGTGGCTAAATTTGTATGGAAAAATATTTTTGAGGTAATTTATAATAGTTCCAGTGAGATCACATTTGTTTCAAAGGTTTCCTAACTCGAAAATATCAGCGCTCCTTAATTTTGCGTGTAGCTAGAACGACTGGAAGTTAAAAATTCGATTGAAGTTTAATAAAAGAATCGTGTATACGAGCGAAGCCGCGGGCCAAAAGCTAGTAACAAATATTATTCAAAACAGAAAGACATTTCCTTTTTCGAACTTGATTTTAAAAAATTGTAGTTGTACGAGCGAAATATGATTACGTGGATCATTCGATATCAACATCTCTTTCTGTATTAACATTGAATCATTTTATAAATTTTAATGAAACTCCTACGATTTGTTATTTTAAGGCAGAAGTACATACACGTTTCATTTCCATTAAAATTATCAAACGACATAAAGTAGTCTCTGGTCATAAATATTGAACAATACGAACTAGAATACACAATCTTTATTTAACATGGTCACTGAATGATCTTTGGACAACGAAGGCAAGTGGTCCTGTAAACAGTAAATAACTCGAATTAAGATATGTTTAAGTTTTTCGTAATCGTTTGTAATCCCGAATAATTCAATACGTATCGTCTTACTTAAAAAAGGAAATATAATGGATGTAATATTGTACCGATTAATAAGCTTTATTTGTTTTTTTTTTCAAACTGCTTTATTGAGAGTTTTAGAGTACATATATAATAGAGATGAATAAAAATTATTTTGTCATTATACAAGTAGATGTTTTTACAATTACCTTTAAGTTCTATGTAGTATAAAAAAAATTAAAATATGATGTTATTATTTAGATATTTGAGACTCACGATACGTAAATGAAGTGATGCCCAATACTACCGTTACGATCTTGTTCTTATATGATATGTGTAAACTACATAAACTAATTAAAAATAGGAAAAAATCCGACTAAAATAACAGAGTAGCTTAGAAAACAAATTTTGTGACTTGTTACAGTTTTATATTATTTCCTTCTTGTTTTGTTAGCTTTACAATTTTTTGATTTTTTTCTAAATATCATCTGGATGTACTTAGGTGAATTATAACATTTAATTTTTTTGATTACTAGAACATTTTTATTCAATATACATATATTTTTTAAATAATATTTTAAAGTTTTGTCTTTCCATTGTGCATGGGGTGTCAGCGGAATATGCAATTTTTTCTCTATTTTCTTGAAATTCGTAATAAAATGTTTATTACTGGAAACCAGATTTATAATTCGAATACTACCCAATAAAACAAATTCTTAGCAACATTGTTTGGCGAGTCTTAAAATATTTTCAGACTGAAAATTTACTCATCAAAATCTTTAATTCGAAATTCCCCTCGATGGCATTTCCGAGTTAAAAATTCACATTGGGTAAAGTGAAAATTGCATTTCCGAGTTAAAAACTCATAGTGGGCAAAAGCAAATCTCAACCAAAATATTCCATGGATAATAGTCATTTAGGAAGATTATGGCTTTTCTAATTTACCTACTTTTTCTTTCTTCTATTATCCATTTCGGTTCTGAAGAATAAAATACAGAAAAAATTGTTCGTACAAAAATACAAATTTTGCTCCCAACAAGTTTGCATACATTTTACCAGACTGTTGTAAACTAAGGAAAATATTATGTTTTCAGACTATAAGTATTTTATATATGTGGGTATCCAGATGTTATTATCTATAAGTGGAACGGATAATCCGATTAGGACAAATGAGGAGAATTAATGGTGTATACGAATAATAAGAGAATTGAAGTACAACGAAGAAGTATAATAAAAAATCAGATTCCGACCTTTTAATACAAAACATAAAGTTCCAATCAAGTGCCGCAAATATTTGAAGTAAAATCTACAAAATTTCCTTATTTTTGTTCTTATTGTTCTGTGAATATTTACTTAACCGCCATCCATTTTTTATTTTAAGTTACTTTCTTAATATTTATGTTAATTATATTCCTATGAAACACTTAAAAATAGCGAGAATGAAACAAAGTTCAAATTGTGGGTGTTCCATGATATCTACTACACTAATCCATGGAATTCAAAAACCCGAAAGGTTGTCAAAAAATATCACATAAAGTTCATAAGCGCGAAAAAGCATTCATTTTGGCAATGCAGAACGATTGTCAATAACAGTTAACAGTTTATTTTTATTTCCTTAAGACATATTTAATAAATTTAAAGTAACCGATATTGACTATTTTTGTGATCTTTTAAAAAAAATTATTACGTACTTGGGTTACTATTTTAGCGATTAATTTATTGCTAATCAACAATTTTTGATGCATTATAATGTTTGCCCGTTTTTATATATCGTTTTTTTTTCTATTCATGATTAAAATTTACATTTTATTTATTGCTTTTCCGTATGTTCCATTGCCGAATTGTTTGCTTTTTGATATATATAAAAAAACAACAGCGTTTTAATTTTTGCCTGTTTTATAACACCAGGTCCATTTTTGATGGTTTTCTTTACTTTGTACTTAGAAACCTAATATGTAAGTTTGTTAATTGTAAACGTTAAATCACTGCGTACTAATAATATATATCTTAGGTTTACGCACTATATTTCACTCAATACAGCAGTCTTCCTTCATCAAATCACTTTTATATTTGCAGCTAGATGGAAATGAAAATACTTTAGATGAAAATTGTTGCCAGAATCGTATTGCCTTTGTTTAAAACCTGGCAACGCCGTCCCTCTATTTTTAAAAGATTTTAGTCCTTAGTCCTTTCATATGAAGCTACCCATAAGAGAAGTTTCTTGTGCCAAAAAACTTTAAAAATACTTTCAGGACCTGATGTTCCAAATTATGGATTTGTACATAGACGAAGAATTAATATGCAACCTTATGCCTTTAAAGAATATCGCTATACACCGATATATGAAGAAAAATGTCACGTAAGCTAATTTGCTAACTTGAGCTAGGTATCTCAAGTAAGACGGTAAGTTTTTGTGGACAGGGTTGCCTGAAATTTAGCCCCTTTTTCAATAATCTAAAAAGTCGTTGCTTCTAAGCTGATCTATCAACTTTCCATGTTAAGCTCCACTACGGAGACTTCAAAAGTCCTATGTTATCGTGCTTTAAGTCAGAGAATAAAGAATCTCAACTTTTATCTTCTAAACCTCTAAATAAATCTCCCCACCTTCTCTGGATTACTAACTGAAGAACGCCGCTTTTGTGTTTCTCTGAACTAAAGTCATATAGTCTATAATCACATTGATCAATCGAAGGATTTCATCATTCTTCGAAGATTTTCTGCGTTGTCTGGTTGCTAAGGTACCAATCTGGTTGATCCATTCCCCTGAACAAGTAATCTGCTACCGTATTGTCACGATCGGTATAAAAAATGAGTAATGCTGACGTTCATGTGATCTACTAACAATAGGATTTCTCAAATAGCCCCTAAAAGAACTATTGATTTCATCTCCCCTTAATTCCAAAGGTATGAAACTACAATCTTTTTGTTTGACTGCGTCGATCATCGACCTCTCTTCCTATTTGAAATCTGAACTGAGTAATAAATATCGCGAATAAATCTTTCCCTTTTATATGCCAACTTTCCTATTCTTTCATCTATATTCCTACCAACCGATTGTACTCTAACTATGGAGCTCACCCAGTATAGGAAATGTCCGTCGTGATGAAGATGGTTGGGTTGAGGATGAATATCTGGCCGGGTAACGAATATCTTGAATGCATCCGAAAAAAGACCATGCCCGAAAAAAGTTACACGATCCAGCACAACCAAGAGTTATCTGCCATTAATTCTTCATAGATTCCAACTTTCCTCCCACTAATATCTTCCGGTTGGTTGCTGTATCCCAGATGATAACTAGAAATTCCATTCATTTGGTAGATATTATTGCCGAGTTTTCTAGATTCAACCCCAACTACGATTGTAGAAATTCCACTGCCGATTGCATGTGCTCTTCGAATATATGGGAATCTTAGTAAGCTAACAAAAATTAATCTAAACACACTAACACTCCGGGCCCTTTAATCTTAATACATTTGCGATTCAGTTCATTAGAAAAGGGTAAGGTATTATAAAGATCGAATGGAACGCATGTTATGTGAGAACGGAAACGTTCGTTCGCATAAGAGAAACAAAAATATTTCAAGTCAAAAACCTGACAAACCTTGCAATTTTGCACGGGAATCAAGAACTTTTGCAACATGAACCCTACTTTTGCAATGGTCGGCTCCCCTACACTTTTATTTCCTCGAATATTAGGGCAGAAGTTTATGATGCAAAAGTTTTCAATAAACTCTACTAAATTTAGGGGGATTTGTTGAGAAAGGAAATGGAATATACTGATATTGTTTTTAAAACGAGGTATGTAGCCCCTAATTCTTGTTATTGAGACCTGCGATTCCTAAGATAACCCCCGCAAAAGTATTAAATATTTCTTGATCCTATGATGTTATTTCCCTGACTTCTTGCTAGGATGATCCTATTGAGTCTTAGATGAAAATTGAGAGGAAGAGCTATGGGGTGTTGAAGTCCGGGACGACGATGAGATAGTATCCCTCTGATTTGACGCCAGGTATAGTTCTTCATTCCTTGGCGAAACGCAGAGCTTTGACTGCCTACGAAATATATGCTTCTTACCCGAAAACCTTTTTTGTCCACACAAAAAGACTTATCCAAACTCACTATTGTTTTTTAAGATGATCGCCAAGAATCTTCCTTCGAACAGGTGAGTTGAAGAAGGGGTATTTGTAGATTATATATACGTATATATATTTATATATATATATATATATACACACACACACACATATATATATATATATATATATATATATGAAATTAGAATCATTGCTATAGTTTTCTGGTGAACTTTAGATAAACATCCGATGACGCTATTTTTTCGTAATTTTGACTTTAATGGTGTCAGAGATAGAGGCCTGGGGAACGTTTTTTGGGGACAGTTAAACAGTACCTCTAAAGGTATCATAAGTAAAGTTATAAAAAATACTTTCAGAATACCCTTATAAACTTGCTTTCAATTACATTATTTCATCCTTTTAAAATTTCCATATGAACAGTTTTGAACGTTACCTACCGAGACGTGCGGGTTAATACGCTTTATCATTATATTTCTACCTCAAACATGCAAAAATATTTCATTTTTCTACTACAAATAGTTTCTGAGATAGTTTTGTAGACAGTTTTAGAAATATTTCTAGAATTATCTTACAGAAAAATTTAAAGTATATATTTTTGCATTCTCATAAGCTGCCCTTTTATGATACCTTATGCGATGAAAGAAGCTAAAGTAATTTTCTTTTATTTATTTGCCCTTCTAAATGTTTCATGTTTATATTTTTGATGGCCAACACAATATACAATACAATCTATTTCATATTCTTTATCACAGCAAAATTTCAAGTTTCTGGGTCGTCCACGATGAGACAGCTAAACAGACAAACGGAGACGTGAGTAATTTATTAAATGTTCCGTTCTTGTTTTCCTTTTGAATTACGGAAATGGTAAAAAAAAGTATGACATAAATTTCAGTTCGCTTGGAAGTTAATATTATAAATATGTAATGGAAGTTGATATGATACAACTATACCTAATAGCAATATGCTACCAAATACCAAACATGCCTTCTTTTAGATTTTTTGTTGTTACTTAACTAACGTTTATTTCTGTCGTCCATGCAGAAGTTGTTCTTATATTTTTTTCATATTGTTTTATACGATTAAACGGATCAATTTAATCTGCTGTCACGTGCATAATGCATGTTATTGTTTTGTTTTTGTTAATATTATATTACGTGAATGCGATATTAAAATTATCAATGGACATTTTATTAATGATCGTTAACGGGAATTCATTGAATACGGTATATTGTGCACGCGCATCTGTGCTGAATTCAGAGCTCATACGAATTATTTAAGATGACTTAGTTATTTAGAATGAGTGACTGTGGATAAAAATATAAATGATAGATTACTGTATTAATTATCTCTTACTGTATGGGTTTTTTATGCACGAAAATATTTTCTTATGATTAAAATCCCTTTATTAGGTAATATTCGTAATAAGGTAAACTAAAACGTAATAAAAAAATAATTTAGGCAGTGTTAATTAAATCAACAATATTCGAAATTATATTCAGGTAATATGAATATATACTTTTTTTGCTTTGAACAAGTGTGAAGATATATTTTCAGAGTTCACAATGAGTCTAATCTGTTTACAAAATGGACTAACTAGTTTCATAAGGATAAAAAAATTAATCAAAAATATAAAACCTTACGATATCATGTTCAGTCAAATACAATTTGTGGCTGTTCATTTTTAATAGTCTCAGTTTGAATTATCTTTATTAAGTACATATCCTTAATAGCATTTAAAAGCAAGTTTTTTTTTAAATATAGTACATTTGCAAAAATTGAATGATATATATAATATATCATTAAATTTTTGCAAATGTACTATATATTGTAAATATTTAAATCAGTATTATCGTCATTATTATCGTTCCGTAACTTGATTAGGTATATCATTTGTCTCATCAACTGTATTAGAGGACGCTAGAAACATCAGAGGTTACTGAAGGTACACAGGTATAGAACTAATCGCAGAAATATTAAAAAGTATACAAACAGAAGTATAAACAAACCAGAAACTTTAATCAATAATATAAAAAAGAAATTTGAAGAAATACAAAACAAATAAAAGGAGGTGAACAGTAAAGTCAAGGAAGTAAAAAAGCTAATTAAACAAATTGCAACTTATAAACGGTGAAGGAATATAGTAATATTGAGCAAAGAAGAAAAAAGAAGGAATACATGGAATCAATTATTATGAATTAGAAGAAGAAATTTTGTGACCGAAACTTTTCAAGTAACTCAAATTCAATCAGAAGTAGAATCTATTCATATTATTGGTAAGAAAGATTCAAAATGAAACCAAAATTGCCAACTTTCAACACTTTAAAAAAATACCCAAATATACAAAAACGCTATACTTAAATACAATTCAATCTAAATAATAAATGACAGAGCGGAGCAGATTATTAAGAAAGAAACCTATCAATATAATTACAAGTTAGGTCGGTTTCTCTAAACGTTCTAGAATGATCCCTTTTGAATAAAAAACATAAATATGAAATTACCAATAATTATTTGGAACAAAAACAAAAATAGCCTGAGAGTTCAACTACAAGGAAACAAATAAGAAACAGACGAGACTCCTCCTTACCAAAACTTAAAAAAATTCACTATAAATAATTATAATAAAGTAGCTCTGGGTCCGATATTATTATAATATACGGATGGCCGATGCAGAAGTCTCAAACCAACACACTCCATCAGAAGTAATCTCTACATTAGAACACTAAATGTTAATGACGTTACATTGGCAAAACAAGATGAACTTGAATATTCTGTTTGTAACATTTGTAAAATGGGAAGTTAAAGTATTTCCGAAGTTAAAATGGAACGTGAAAAAACGATAGAATATGGCTGACTGTACACTTATTTAACTAATCTAAGGAAGTGAGATTATTTCAAGATAAACTTGAATATTCTGTTTGTAACATCAAATGGGAAGTTAAAGTATTTCCGAAGTCAAAATGGAACGTCAAAATGGATTAAAAAAACGATAGAATATGGCTGACTATACACTTATTTAACTAATCTGAGGAAGTGAGATTATTTACAAGGGGAGGGTTGGAAATATTGGGTCGGATAAATCTAACCTATAATAGCAAGGTTAGGACTAGCCATTGAAGGAATGAATATAACTTGCATCAAAATGTATGTACCAACAGAAAATATTAATGAGGAAGATAAATAAAAATTCTAAAATAATCTAAGTAAATATTTGGGCGACTATTGATTTGGGCGACTTTAAACACCAAATGAAATGAAAGAGATGAGACTTTATTGGTATACTGTCTGAAAAACCAGCTCCATGTAATTAACACATTTTCCGAAAAGAAAACAAAGGAATGGCGGACATGGCTTTCCCTAGATGGGAAAACTAGAAACGAAATTGATTATGTTTGGCAGGACCTCAATGGAACATTTATGATCTCTCTCAGTATCATTATGTCCGATTGTTTGTTAACTTCGAATAACTGCAAATTTGATATCGTTTTAGGGTCAGGTGTTGCAAGAATAAAAATGTCACCCAATTTGGAGAAATCGAAAATACCAAACTCTTTAAAATTGTTACTCGAATGAGAAAAATGGTATGTTTTTATGAAAAGTTATTTTTTATAAAGCTATATACATATCACATACAGCTGGTATGCTTTTGACGCCTGTGTATTCTTGTAAAATTTGAATAACACCCAGTTTCAATAATGTTTCAAACCTGTAAGTACATTCATTGGTAATAAACATTCACTGGGTGGAATTTAAATCGTATTTTGTAAATTTTTCTGTAATCGTTGCATTTATATTTTTTAGTTTTTTAGGATTGCATCCTCAAAAATAGATTTAACTATTATAAGATCATACGTTATATGTCCGTCCGTCCCTTTATCTACCAAAGCTCTTTCCCTCAGAAGCGACTCGAGGTATCAAGTCGTAATTATTATCTTACCGTATACATTGCTGTAAATTTAAAGTTTTTCTGGCTTACGCAACAAAAATATATAGCTCTTTCAAAGTTGTTTGTCTTTTATCTATACAGTAAAGTTATTCACTGTTCATCAAAACCTATAGGGTACTTCTGGTAGACCTGCAATCGTAAAAGTCGACCTAATGCGAAGTCTTATAATGTAAGTAGAGAGAAAACTCCAAAAATCAACGATTTTTAACTCTATGTCAAATAACATTTATATATATATATATATATATATATATATATATATATATATATATATATATATATATATATATTTATATCAAAACTTTGAAATTAAACTGTGAGGTTTATTAAAAGTTGCATAACTGTAAAAAATTGTTTCGAGGAATATAATAAAAGTTAAAAAACACAAAAGTAATATTTTGAAATTTTTACATTTATTCACGAGTATGTTAAATGCGAAATTCCTTTAGCTTTTTTTATATAAGAATAGCGCAAGGGATTTTGGTGAAATTTCCATTGTTGCATTTCATTAGGTCTGAGGCAAAATAAAAAGTAATTTCATTGCAATCCACCCAGAAAAAAAATGTGTTAATTTCACGTTCCAATGCAAAGAGCCACTTACTTAAATAAAATTTGCTTTCATAATTATTGTAACTAATGGTGACACGTAAATAAATCTTACATTATTAATATTTCCTAAAGATTCACTCGGACGACGTTGAGTACTTAGTTTTAACTAAGTAACTAGGTATGTTTTTATAACTTATTTTCTTCTAATTACAAATGTTTGCACAAGATAAGTTTATACATGTCAGGAATTATAAACACGTATGTATACAAGTATGTATACAAGCAAACCAGATCCGAATGGAAGACGAAATAACAGAGGTTTGGTTTAGGCGCGAGTGCTTCGCTTAGAAAATTACTGTTGATTGCGGCCGTAAAAGTATGACGTTGATGTATCGCATGTTGGAGGAGGCGAGTATATTTGTTGGAAATTGTTGCCGAAAAAAAAATAAAAATTGTTCAGGTACACTTTCGTAATGGCACACATCCCATCTTGGACTTTTCGTTCGAATTTCAATTCACTCTTATGTCAAATAATATGAAATTCAGCATTATGTGTTAACAGTTAAATTGCAGAACACGTCGAAAACTATTTGTTTGCATATCATTATTAAGATTATATTAAAAGTTGATAAAATAAATTTGTAAATAATTCTTACCATAACACAAATTAGAGAAAAGCATGTAACTTTGTAGTATGCTAAACACTATCAATTTTAATATTATTACTTTTTTTATGTTTCTTTAAATATTTTTCCTAAATAGCTTCAAAGTGCAGAAATACCATTTACACAGTTTTGTGTGTGTGTGTGTGTGTGTATAAAGTACTTAACAACCTAATGTGTAATATTGACTGCAGATTCAAATTACATACAACATGGATAAAAATTAAGTACCGAGGGCCACCAACAACGATGTTTGCTCTCATGGGTATGCTCGCATTTAAATTGCTTGTTTAAGCACCTACCCATCTCATACCTTTTTATTTCAACTCTAACAATGGTCATTGCTCCAATGTGTGTCAAGTGGAAAATTATATTGCCCAACTTAAAATTAATATTGTGTTATCAGTTGATATGTCTATATCAAATACACTTACTATGTTTGCGTAGTTACTACACGTTTAGTAACTAGACATGTGTTGTTGTTGTTATTGTTGTAGTTGTACTAATGTCAGGTACTACTCTCCACAATCTATCGATTGAATAAACCCATTTCAATTAAATAAAAATTAAATCTTACTTCAAATTAACCCCTGTGTTTTTTCAAAACAATCTCCCTTGAGTATAAAGTTAGTAGTTTTTACATGAAGCATGTTCAAACAAACATACAAGCATACAAAAAGATTGACGAAAATTCCAAAATAATTATTTTTATGACCTTTTACTTCTATTGTGTGGTCGTGAATGATTTTTTTTGTAAATCTTCACTGCAGATACGGACCAATTGTATACTACAGTTGTATTATATGCACAGATAATGCTGTTGATAATAAGGTATTTGACGGCATGCATCTTATGCCTTGTAACTTTATTCTATTTATAGCAATAATATCTACATTTTAATTACCAGAATTTTCTATCCATAATATATATTTACGACCAGTCACTATTTCTTGAAAATATTATAGATTTCCTCTTATCCTTATACTTAAAAACATCACGTTGAAATTTAACGAAATTTCCCCTTACTGTAAAATTATTTTATTTGGTTTTTCTCACACATAGCGACAGTAGTAAAATCTACTAAATTTCATCTGTGTAGATTTTATTATTGTCATTAGCCATGATGAGCAATACTTCATAAATTAAGCATTTAGAAATAATTGCACAAAAATTTCTTGAGAATTGATCTTAAACTAAAGAATATAACTTATACATAAATCTGTCACTTTTTTCAGTTTAAATACCTCAACCAGAAAATAAATGTTCTACCTTCTTTTCGATAGTCTACGAGTTTAAATATAAAGCACTCTAGAATTAGATAGTGCTATATTTTCATTGTATAATAACGTTGCTATATTTTCATTGTATAAAACGGCACGGTTTATTACATTGATAACCGTTTTATCACACGGATTCCACCAACAAAATGAAATAAATTGATTTCAACTAAAATAGTATTAATTTCGTTAATATTTAAAATTTAAATATTTGTTTGGTTTACTTAACGAAATAAACGGATATTTAAAAAAAATCAGAGTTAATTATCGATCTAAATTTTTTTTTATAAAATATCGGACTTAAACTAACATTTTATATGAAATATTCAATCCTGGAAATCATATGTTCAAATTTTCATACAAATGTGGAAACTTTCCAAGTAAAGTTAAATATTGACAAGAAAATAAAAATAATAGAGCAACAAGAGTAGAAAAAAGATGGAAGCATATTACTCAAACAAAAGTTAATATTAAAGAAATAAAAACGAATCCAAGTTTTTACTAAAGAATTAAGATCCAAAAGCCTATTAAGTTTGATACTAAAGTAAAGTTTGATACTAAAGTAAAATAAACAAAATATTGGAACGTGAACTTTATTCTAAACGTAAGTTTTTTTACACGATTTCATTACAACTACTTAACTCTAAACGTTACAATAGGATATTTATAAATATTCAATTTTATTAAATATACCTACATTTATGTAGAGTATAAAATATAAAACAAAATTCAATAGTGATTTACTGCGAAATCATCTCATGATTTTTTGCCGGGTACAATTTTTTACAATATCTTAGACTTCTTTCAGTACTTATTTACCTTCTTTATTAGAGTAACTACTCATAAATATGCATATTACTTATATTTAGTATATGAGGAGCGTGTTTGCACCAGTTCATTCTTACACCATTAACGCAAATTAGGCACTCTTCCATATCTACTTCGGCCATAGTATATGAGTAAGAGTTTAGCAAGAGTTCTTGTTTATTCGATGTTATTTGATAATTTTAATATAATTTGACTATTTTAATAACTATAAAGGTTTACAATTTTTCAACGTATATGAAAAACAATAATGTGTAAATGTGATAAGCATTTAATTCAATTTCTTTAAATCATCCCTAATTTTCTGACATGTGAATAAGTCTATATACATTTTTAAGGAAAATTTCTGTAAAATATATACTGAAATGTATAACTTTTCTACAAATAATTCTATCCATCAGCTGGTCGTTTTGAAAACGTATCGATTTTTTTTATAATACTAGGACTATTTTATTTTATAAATAGTTATTCTTAAAATATTATATACTAATATTTATTTGGTACATATGTAGTTGCGACATATGTAGTGTTCCAATTCAGATTATTAACAATTTATTTTAACTCAGGCCCTGGTTAGAAAATAGTTTTTTTTGCGATTTTTTCCTTTATTCATGATGAAGAAGCTACTATTTTGTGACTTTAAGGTTCTACCTTAACGAGAACTACCTTTAGGTTTAGACAGGTGAATGAGTCAGCGAGTCTTCAAAATGAAATATTTTCGGAGCTCATGTCTTCAAAATGCCCAAAGACTAAAAATACGCTGATTTTGGCATAAATATTGAAAAACTAAGTAATAATATAAGTGTCTAGCTTTTCGGAAAAAAAGCTGTCGGATGGGAAATATGGCTTGAAATGGCCTATTCAAAATAGTTATACGGAAATATTACAGGGTTATAACCGTCAAAAAATTTATGAAACTGCTTTTTTCATACGTTGAGCTTCGTCGTCTTAGAAAAGCTATTTTAGAATTTCACGTAAGGTTGTTTCAGAGATATGACAATATATGAAAATTTTACAAAACACATAGCCTGTCTCCCCACCTTCGAAGCTGATAAACATTAAATTACGCACCAGCGTCGCTAATATTTACCTCAGCGTATATGAAAAACAATAATGTGTGACAGGTGAATGAGTCAGCCAGTCTTCAAAATGAAATATTTTCGGAGCTCATGTCTTCAAAATGCCCAAAGACTAAAAATACGCTGATTTTGGCATAAATATTGAAAAACTAAGTAATAATATAAGTGTGTCTAGCTTTTCGGAAAAAAAGCTGTGGGATGGGAAATATGGCTTGAAATGGCCTATTAAAAATAGTTATACGGAAATATTACAGGGTTATAACCGTCAAAAAATTTATGAAACTGCTTTTTTCATACGTTGAGCTTCGTCGTCTTAGAAAAGCTATTTTAGAATTTCACGTAAGGTTGTTTCAGAGATATGACAATATATGAAAATTTTACAAAACACATAGCCTGTCTCCCCACCTTCGAAGCTGATTAACATTAAATTACGCACCAGCGTCGCTAATATTTACCTAACATGTTCTGTCAAAACTTTCCTTTTTATTTTTAATCACATTTGTGAGGCTGTGATATACTTGGTCATATATTTATGAAGCAAAAAAATATTTTGACTTTTCTAAATAGTTTATTAAAAATATTATATATCCTAAAATGATCACAGAAGTGTTTTCGGTGCCCTCTAAATACATACGATACCCTCGCTCTTCGGTTTCAATTTGCATGGAAAATGTTTTTCATTCCATTTTCCAACCTCGGCCCTAGCTCTAATTACTGCCAAAAACTATAGTCATCTTCTCCTCTATCACATTCCCTCATACTTCCAATAGTTGTTGGAACAAACCCGAATAATGACTTTAAATTAGTGGTTATACTAGATTTTAGTTATATTAGCATCTCTCAATCATGCATTTAAAATATACACGTGCAGAAATCTGTGTGCGTGTAAAATGCAGATGCGTCTTGGACATGCATGAAATAAGTCCTAATGAAAATAGTTGTACACTAATTTCATATGCATTATATTCGTTTTATGTCAGTTATAATTACTTAAAAAATAAACAGTTACAATTACTTTTATGACAAATCTCATACGATATCACAAGCTTACAGCAAAATTATATCCGTGATTATCACAATATATTTTCAAACAGAAATGCTCACTAATAGCTTCGATTATTTATAAATTATGCCACATCTAATAAGTGCCCAAAACCGTGTTTTATTTCTTGCAATTAGCTTTATATTATATAGACTCTGTGATAAAATTTAATAATAAAAATCTCTAAATCGACAAATAAAGTCGTGTGACTATTATTTCTATGGAAATAATCAGTTTTTACATTTGACAGTTTTACAGAGTGTGAATACTGATCGTCCAATTGTATTATTGCTTTAGCATTACGTTTTAATTTGATTTATGAACTTTTTAATATTCTGAACCCCTATATGAGATATTATAATATAGTCTAAAAATATATACAATCGAAAATGTAAACAAAAGCAAACTCTCATAAATATAGTGTTAGTGTTGAATATAGTTGACTTTATTATTTTTTTCATAGTTTTTAAATGAATAAATAAAATATAGCCATGATACATATTGTAATTATTGGTTTCCTATATACCATATAAATAAACTAAATACCTCTCATTCATTGACTAATGGGCGCTTTACGAAACCTCCAGAACTATGAAGCCCACAAAATTAATTTTGGTACTTATGTTTCTTTTAGTTTCTAGGAACTAGATTCAACCCCTAAGATGGAAGGAAGTTATTTAAGAACTGAACGTGGGGTAGAAGATTGTCTGGGAATTCTAAACCCATTAAAGGTAGCGGTGAAAGTTATTATTTAAAAACACATTTAGAAATAATAAAATAATCATTTTAGCGTTTTTTTAATTATTGTATAACAATTAATAAAACAAAATGCAGCCACGTTGCCTATTTGCCCGGTCATAGCCGGGATAAGGGCTTGTTTCTCATATTAATATTCCTCACATCAACCATAGTAATCTTTTGGCGGGTTATAACCTCAAACTGCTTACCCTGAATTGAGTAAACAGCACGGCCGGATGAGTTGTTCCATATTTTAAAAGTCTTATATTTATTATTCAGTCCTGTTAACGTACTCAATAATGTTGATTGAGATTTTAAGGGTTACACTGTATGACGCGTCAAACTGTAATAAAAAATAGGAATAGAACGTCAATGACATTCTCAACTTCAATTATTAATTTTTCGTAATACTCAATTTTTTGTATATTGACTGAATACAGCATGATAAATTAAGTTTCGTTGTAGCGCCACCGCTTATGTTAAGGTAAGAGATGCCATAGTCGTGAGAGCGTTGCCCTTGGCAAACTATTCTATCTTACCCACAATTATATTGAATGAAATGTTCGGTTTTTATTTAGATGAGTTTTACATGGCATCTAACAAATCGATGCGATTATATTCTTATCCACAACCCTAAGAATAAAAGTGAAAACATCATTACAAAATTTCTTTAAAATAATAGTAGAAAATTATTTATCGTTTGTAATTTTATAAGTTTTTTCACTTGATTTAACGTATGTATATTTCATATATATAAATATATATATATCTATATATATATATATATATATATATATATATATATATATATATATATATATATTTATATATATATATATATATATACATATATTTATATTTATATATATATTTATATATATATATATATATATATATATATATATATACATATATATTGCATATAGAAACCTTATTTTTCAATAACTAAAACATTTTACATACACTTACCTGTTTGTAGAATTATATTTCTGTAACAGCCGATTTCTTTTGTGCAATATAAAACGTGAGATAAATTTATTTTTAGTATTATATGCTAAAATATGTGACGTCGTTCAAAATTTGGTATTTTTGTAATACATTAATATTTGAAACTATATATGGACCTATCTTATAAAAAGGCTGAAGTGCTTTGTATAATTTCTTCAATTATTTTCTGCGGAGAAATAGGCGATGGGCTCTATGTGTAAACTTCAACTAAATTAAATTGGGGGTAAGGAAATACGTAAGAAAAGACTACAGCGCGATTCACATGCACATTCATCGTACTTACAGTAAGCAATCTTAAAATCCAACGATTTAAAATTGATCGTATTGATGATATACCGAAAAAATTGTTCTATCCTTTATTTCACGGAAACTGACAAATGTTTATGGTACGAATGAAAACTAGAAAACTTATTCACTATTTTTCACTCGAGAGGAAACAAGACTAGATTACTAGAAACTCTCCAAAGCGAGACGTATTATTCATAACAAAATATAATTGTTCCATGGAACTAGTACAAATAGATGCATTACAGATATATTTAAGTAGAACGTAAAAGTAGACGGACAACGTACGGAAGGGCGTAATTAAAACTATGTGCACAAGATACATAAGAGTAAGACTAATCTGCTAATAAGAAAATTAACAATTTCCTTTTTTTTAATTTTTTTCTTACTTTTTTTTAGTTACAAGCGAATTAAATCATGTCCTTACCTAAGTTTAAATTCAAATTTCAAAATGTGTAAACAGTGCTATCTTCAGTCCTTCATTTCATTAGAAAAAGATCAGAAAATATGTGGAAATAAATGAGTTTGTAAAATGTTGTGTACCAGAGGATAATTATTGATATTACTTCAGAAATTCTTACGAATTTCAAATTAAAGGCGATAAGTAATATTTTGGTTGAGGATAGGAGAATTACATTAGAACCCCGATTATCCGGATCAAATAAAACTAGGAGTATTCCATATAATCGAAAATCTGGATAATCGATTACAGAGTCAACTCAAACAATATTTAAATTTTAATCACTTTTATTAATGGGTTTTACATACGTAGTTTGGACAATACGATAAAGCTATAATCATGATGAATAATCTACATTATGTAAAAATACTTTTGTAATTTAGAATTTTAATTGGAAATAACTCGTTATTGATCTTTGACGTAATGAATCACATCTTTTTATTGCAGCCAAGTCCCTGACCCGCATCATTTGTGCCAACTGTATAAGATCTGGTTCATCTTGTCGTTCAAACCATCCGTCTTCAAAAACTTCCGCGTGGGATGGTACTTGAAATACAACTTCAGTATCTTTCTCTTATTCCTCTTCTCTCTCAGTACCATTCAATTCGTCAATGATTTCTTCATCGGTTATTACTTGTTAACCATAACCTTGGTTACCCTGATGACCATGGTACTATCGCAGTTTAGCCACTCTGACATTTTCTTCATCGTACAATTCTGCCAAGCGTTTTCATTACTTCTTTTATCTCTTTGAAATAATCGTCGTATAACTCATTTAAAGAATTAGATAAAGTTAATTTTAAACATTTATTCGATGCCCTTTTTAATGTTTGCGGTTCCACAGAGTTCCATGCTTCTACCAGCATTTAACAACAATCTTTTAGATTAATTTACTTAAAAAACTTTTAACATCGTCTAGATGTCACTGCGATGCTTTCTTTACAAACGCTCTAGAATTACAATGACACTTTCATCCATAGATTGCAATATTTATATTACCTTGGGAATAAAAACTTAACTGTATACTTCCCATTTTCTCAACTTAATGTTTCAGCTTAAGGGCGCGATGACACACTATCTAACAATAGTAATACTTCAACCTCTTTTCCTATGTCTTTTTGAAATTTCTTTATCTCAAGAATAAATGTATTTTCATACTAAAAGAGAAAAAATTCTGTGTTCATCCACGATTTTTGTTGATTATTGTAAGTTAAAGGATTTTATGATTTTTAAAACAACGTGGATTTTTTTATATATCTATAAGCAGCAGTTTCAGCCGATGTGTTTCTTTATCGTTAACGCAAACCATAACAGTAATTCTGTCCTTACTCACCTGATGTCCCGGTGCTGCATTTTCACGACGCGATGCTAATGATCTGCTTGGTGGAGCTTTCCAATTGAGACCTGTTTCGTCCACATTGTACACATAATCGTACTTTTTTTCATCCAAAAATGCCTTAAAATCTTCTACAAAATAATCAACGGAAGCGATCTTAGCAGACAATTTTTCTCCTTGAATATCCAGCTCTTGAATTCCATGCCTAGATTTAAATCTTACTAACCATCAAAACAAAACCTTTTGATTAAGGTCAAGTGCTTTTTCATCTATACGAGGTCCAGATATAGGCTGGCCGCATGCTCTTGTTTGTAAGAACCAAGTAAAAACTGCATTCTCCAGATGTGAGCTTCCATCTTCGCTCTCAAGCGTACAGGTTAAATTCGTTATGGTATCAGAATTCTTTTCAATATCTGATGTCGTATAAGTTCCCACTCCTTAAATTTGCGCGAACTTACTGCCAGATTCACCATTTTTTAAACACTGAATTTTCTTTACCTTGTCTTTAGGTGACAACACTAGTTTTCTTCCCTTAAATATTTTAGATTTTCAACTCAAAACATATTTTACGAGTTTACACTTAACGAAAACAAAAGGCAATCTATCAGTGGAACGCTGATAAGCAAAATGACAGGCATTCGCGCAAATAAGGGAGAGCGGGAGTGTACGGTTGGAGATAGAAATAAACTTATTATAATATGTTTTTGCCCGGTAAAACATTTTTAAATCGGCAATTAGAGTTGTGACATATATATAAGTCCGGATAATTAGTGTTCTAATAATCAAGATTCCACTGTAATTATAACGTTTCTCTCTCCTATGACATACTTTATTTATGTTCATGATTCCAAGGCAACCGCCGTAGAGTTTTGTGTCAAAAGAACTAAATTAGTATGAATTAGTTCAGTAGCTTTACCAAATTAATCAAGTAAATAAAGGAATAATTTCAAAAACTGCAGTATTGACTTCATTAATTTAAATCACTCGTAAAACTCTTGAAATTACGCAGAACTCTTCTTTTTATAGACAAATTGATTATCCGGAAATATAAGACATATTATGAAAACGGAATTGTTTGTCACAGCTTTTATTTTATTTTTTATAAAAAAAGATCTTACCTTATTATGTTTCACTTTTTGAATTGGCTGCAGTAATCCGTCATTTTATTTTTATTAACGCACGACACTGCTTGTTTTCAATAAATAAATATGTGAGGTAAAGTTATTGATATTAAACAATTTCTTCACGTCATTCAAAGCAATATAGACATATATATATATATATATATATATATATATATATATATATATCTATATATATATATATATATATATACATACACGGTGTCCGAAATAGATGTCGGACATAGAAAGAGGATAATGTTGGCTTTAAAAGAATAAATTGTCGTTGAAATAAAACTTAAAACACGCCCTTTTTCTAATTGAGTGCAAAAAAGAATAATACGATTAACTCTTTTTAATACACCCGACACTTGCCCAGAGTGCAGTCTTTATCCGCAGTGGCGATGCTTCGCAGCCATTCACGGGTTATTCCCCCAAGCGGTGCTGAACTGTATTGTGTGTATAAATAAATTATAAATATTATTTTCAATTTTCTGAAAAAAAGGAATCTTTTAAATTTTATTTTAACGACAATCTACTATATTTCAGTCAAGAAATGACATTTTCTTGGTCCGACACTTATTCCCGGACACGTGTATATGTGTGTGTATGTATAAAAGATTATAGAAAACGAAGATCATATCAAAAGCCTTCATTCCTAGTTAGGTTTTTGGAATGAAATCCGAATCACACTCATTAAAAATTGAAGATTTAGGAATTCGAAGAACACAAAGGGTATGCATATGGCACCGTTTGCGTAACTCCAACTAGTTGATACTAACTGTGGCCTATAATTAGATACATGACCATATTTTTTCCAGTAAGTCAGTATAATCGAACAAATGCATTTCTTAAAGTATAATTACCATTTATACATGTAATAATATATTCATAAAGTAATAATAAGCTCACATGCTTACATACTTACTTTTTCTGCGTTGAAAAGGAAAAAAATACAATTAACATCTTTACTTTTTACTACTTTTATATTTTTCGTAAATCTCTAAATTAAATAAAACTATTAAAAATATGAACACGGTTCTATACTCACCTATGATGGGCACCATCCTTCGATAAATTACGATAATCATGAAAACTGAAATATTTTGGTCGTTATAAAAACTTAAGTCCCTATAAAATCGCGGTTTTTATTTTTAGAAATTAAACATTTTTGAAACTATTATATTATTTATTTTAATTTTGAATATTTATTTGAATTTCCAAAAAAAATTTAGTTATTGAAACGTTATGGAATGTTCATATTTTATAACATTTATTTTAAATAGAGTTTCCACAATAGATCACCAATTTACTGATAATAATTAGTTCAATATATGCATATGATATTAGTTCTATGAGTGTTCCCTTTGTTCTTGTCATGAAAAAAATCTTAAAAATTGAATTAATCTATATTTGAGTATTATAGTTTGTTCCATTTTTGTAGTCTACGTTAAAGTAAATTCATGTTTCTGGATACCTTTTTAATCTTGCTATAATAAACGACTACAATATGACGAACTACAACACTGACGCTATGGAAAATTGTTTGACGATGCAAGACTTGATCACTTAACAGTTATTCAATTTCTTACAAAATGAAGAAAAAGCCAAGGGTAAATGAGATAATTTTTTTTTTCATTTTCTGCTTCGAAGGAGTGATTAAGTGAAAAAAAAATGGATAAGAATCGAATATGACTTCAGATCGGATAGATCGGTCAAAGAAATCATCATCACCAACAAATTGTATTGTGCGCAATGGCTGAATCCAGCAACCTTCTAGTTGGTATCGTAAATATAATTATCGCTTATCTCAACATCTGGGACATTACTACTAGATGTATGCTGCATGAACTCAAGCCGTCCCAAGATATCATGAGCGTGAACTACTCTTAAACAGTTTCTGAAGCTTTGTAGTTACCCGAAATAAAAAACTTAGAATTTATTGCTGTGATTTAGAAAACAAAAAAGAGACTATCTTACAAAGTTCATATGGGCTATCTGCTAAAAGGTTATGTCACAGTTTTTAGAAAGAATGAGTGAATATTATTAATTGTATGTAAAGAAAAATCGAAATTTACCAAATCAAAGTACTGAACTTCTATTCATTACTGGCTGATATCAGCATTCAAATGCAATAATAGAACAAACAATTAAAACAAATGAGGTTATAAGGTCTCAAATTTGCCCTCCTTCTGCTGACAATATGCAGGCACATCACAAGTTAATAAAAATACTATACGCTTTATATGTGAGAAAATTGGTCAATCGCTTTATATCCCGGACAATTTTTTTCTCTTTCTAAATTTAAAGAAAAATCTTTTAAAAGAGATATTTAATAATGATGATTCATTAAATAAATAAAATAAACTATTATTATATAAATAAAGCAATAAGTATTATATATTTTAGTAGCGTAGGAAAAACAAATTGTTATTTAAAGGATGTAATAAGTACACTAAAAAAATTAAAATATTTTAATTTCAAGATCCCTTTTCATTAATAACTTCGTGAAGAATTTACTGAACATCACTTGTATATATGTATGAAGAATTTTTTATGAATTTTGTATCAAATCAGTGTACATTGTGGTGATATTTTTAATCAGCTATGAGTCAAGAAAAATACTTAAACTGAGAGAAAAACTATTGATCTATTTCTTAAACTGAGGGGAAAAAATATATGGGTTTATGGTCTATGGGTCTATTTACCATTTAAAATGGTATTTATAGTTCTTTCCTCTAAGACTGAGTGGGGAACTCGTATTACCCGAGTCGTATTACTAGCTGGCATTAATGAATGACAAAGCATCCGAGTATATTTGCTTAGTCTGTTTAAAAAACACTGAGAAGTTTTGGAGAATATACAATTTTTATTATATCTTATAGCCCTTTATAATATATAAATTGAAAGCTTAAGAGAAACGTATTAATTGGTTAGTTTCCCCTCTTTAATTATATAGTGTTAGAATAATCATGATGATAAAATTGGATTTGGAAAAAACTATGATACAGACAGTTTATTAAAAAACACAAGAAATTAATAAATTTAAAAGATATGATCTATTTGTTGAAGATATTTACTCTTTTGTTACTTTTGATTTAAAAATAACCGTTTTTGATCACTGAGATTAAACATTTTCTAAACGCATACGTTGTTAATACTGAATATTGGAAATATATCTCCCATTTCATATTTTATAACACAAAGTTGACTTGTATTTCCTATGTGCCTACGGAATTATAATTTTATGAACAATCAAGTTCCGAGTCATACTAATGAATACTGCTCTGCTTCACGCTATTTCAAAAGGCGAAGCGATAAACTCTTGTCTCTTAATCTCTTTTCCATATGGTAAACCTATAACTAGAAATTTCTCTTTGCCTAACTCTGGTTCTTATGGCTATAAATATTTAAAAAAATCCCATGATACCCAAGTTCAATATTGATTTAGATACCGAATTCAATAAATAGATGCATACATAGACGCATAGCTCTAATTCATTTATATATTCACCTATTACACCGTTTCTTACATCTAATTTTTCAAAAATAATTTGGCCCTTTCCGCAGTAATACTTTTAATGTCACCATATTTTATGTAAGTTATAAAGTAGGAAAATAATGGCTATATAAAATATAAAACTGAAACATGATACCGAAAGTGTTTATAACAACATATAGAAGTAGATGACATTTTTTTTGAAGAAAAAATATATCGTAAAATAATTTCTTATTCACAGTTAATATAACATAACATATATGTAAAAACTTCACAAACTGCTTTCCAGCCAAAATATAAGAACTTCACAGGTTCACGCTAAGTAATCTAGCACCGAACGCTCGTAGCGATTTGGCAGTCAAAATGTGAAAACCTCACAGTAATAATATTGTAATATTACCATACCGCGGCCTTATTTCAAAATGTCTGTTTATTTTATAAATCTCATACTCGGAGGGAAATGATAGTGTTAGAGGAGTGATACAAAATATAACGCTAGTGAAACAACGTTCCTCATTGCTTAACCGGTAAAAATAGATAGGATCCGGCTTAATTATTGGCTGATCACCGTTATACGCCCGACTCCGATACGCGATATCGTTGGGTGAATGAAACGGAAGCCTTTAGTGACCGCAAGGGAGGATGTTCCAGAATTAAGATAATTGTACGCATTGGGAAACGTGAGACTTTAATACTAGAATAAACGATGACCATTTTAGGAAAAATCACTTGCACGTAGGTTATATAATGTTGCTTTGCGACTGCGCCTTTTCTGATGTCTGGATATTACTTGCCACCCGCTTGTCGTTGCAACTGGAATAGACACATCATCTGGAGACGAAAGGAGGGTCATAGTAATGTGTCCATATATATTGTGTATGCTCCCTTTACACCCAAGTATTTACTGTTACAATTTTTAGAAGGTTTTCAAAAGAACCTTCAATAAACAAATGTTATTTACCATCAATAAACAAATGTTATTCAAGCGTTCATACGCATTTCGGAAGGAATGCGTATGAACGCTTGAATAACATTTGTTTATTGATGGTAGATAACTTCAAAATATATGTTGGAATCATACTGATGTTACACGGAATAGAATTTATTTTAGCGTAATGTGATATTGTACATTGCAACAGCGCCGTAGAAGAATAGCAATGGACGGCGGGGCTCGATAGAGTTTATAAAATTTCTTAGGGAAGATTTTCATTAGTCGAGCCTTTGTGTTATTTCTAACTTGCTTATAGTTATACAGCCTTATAACCATGCTGCCTATTTTCCTTCAAAGATCGATCCAACTGCAAATTGAAAATGTTTGATAAGTTACTACCTTTTATTTCCACTTTTATCCAAGATAGATTGGAAAACATTTTTGGCATCGGTGACACAAATAGTGCTGTCAAATATGTTTGCATTCACATGTATTCATGTAACATATATCCAAAAATAAATACGAAAACCACTACATAAGGCATCCAGTCTAGTTAAATCATAAATTAGTTTTAAATATTCGAAAAGCATTATCCGTGTCATGGGCGGAAACGAAATCGTTAAGCGCATACAGTTGAAGAACTGCCCAACGTAACTACCATTTATGTACGCTTGGATATGACTCAATTAATGCCTGCCTTTAAGAAATCCAAATGCTTAATTCGTCTTGACGACATACCCGGTGATTCGGCTGTAAATAATTCAACACGATAACTGCGCAGGAAATGTCGATATTGTAAATCAAAGTGTGAATTATAAACCAAATAATTCTCAAGAATTTAGACTTTCCTGTGTACTGTATGAAATATTCTTCACGAATATTTACATTTGAAGAGGCGTGAAATTCATTTGGCTCAAGATAACATTTTCATCATGAGGCTGTAATTACCCACTGCTGGATATTCGATGTTCTAAAGGAGCATCACCGTACATGTCCTCCGCCTTCCCGCATCTGACCACTTCCTGCGGTACTTTTTGATCATTAATGCATCTGTCTGGGGAGCATCCTACACTGCGCTTTGAAATTTGTAGTCTTCAATCTAGAACCCGTCAAACCCATCGGTAATCGGTTCTTCGTTAAATATGATCTATTCCCACTTTAGTTTGTTGATTTGAAACACTATAACTATTTTGTTCTGTTGGACTTCCTCATTTCAGATTTTATCTGTCAAAAACACTCGGAGTGGAGCTCTTTTCATTGCGCGCCGACTGGCTTTCTATTTATGAATCAGACCGGCCATAAGTGTCCACCGTAGTGCGCCGTAAGTTTTCGCTGTGATAATTTAATATATTGAAATTTTGCTGATCAAGCTTTATAACAGATTGAAGTTGAACCATAGTTTCTTAAAAAAATCATCTTTGAAAAATTCTGATTGAAAAGCCTTTTTTATAATATTTAAAACTTAACTATACAGTTTGTATTTTGGTTTGATATCATTATCATCATTTGGTTATATTTTTCGAGAAAATATATCTAATACTTTAAGTGAGGAATGCTACAGAAAAATTATTACGGATTTCTTTTTGTTACGAATTGGATAATTTTATATTGCAAAACATGTTAGTTGGATTGGATAATTTTATATTGCAAAACAAGATGGTGCAAAATATCAGTCACTCTGTGGAAGAAAGAAGTTATTGAAAGAGAACTTTTCAAATCGTGTAATTTCTCGTTGGGATGATGTTAATTGACCACAAAAATCATATGACCTACCATCACTGTCCTTTTTTCTATTGAGTTATGTTAGACCACCAATTTATACAAACAATTCGCAAACATGAAATAATCTGAAAACCAGTATTATTAGCATAATTGATAAATTTGGAGCCGATTTATATGAAAAGTGGCTCAAATTAGTATTCCAGAATTGACTTCTTTAAAAGATCGGGTCGCAGTTCTTTTCCTAAAATCGTTTCTAAATCATAATATGATCATCAAAATTGGAAAAAAGTGTTGACATTTAATACTGCTTTGATTTTATTTCAATATAAACAAAAATTCTTATTAGATAACCTTTCACTTTCTCCCGACGAGCATTCCTGTATGTAGTGAATGAGAATGGGGTTCGGCCTGATTGTATCAAAATGTTTCTTATATTTCTTTTTGTATTTTATGGTTGTTTGTTTTTTTTACCGTTAGAAACACAAAATATATAATACACATACACACGCGTGTAAATATATATATATATATATATATATATATATATATATATATATATATATATATATATATATATATATGTATATAGACATACACACATACATATATATATATATATATATATGCACACATAAATATGTAAATAAAGTCCGATGCACTTTATTAAAAACCTACGATATTCTCTATGCGCGTAACTCTATGATGGAATAGACGAAATGTCAATGGGGGTTTTTGTTATGTCAAGTCGTTAATAAGTGTCATATAATAACTAAGTACAAAAAGTTAAAGAATTTGTGAAACAATAACCTAAATGTTGTTTCCCCTTTTGAGGTACGATTTCCAGTTACAAGGTTTATAAAAAAATATAAAAGGCTTGTGAACAGTGATTAACAGTTAGAGAAGTTGAGAAGTTAAGATTTGAGTTTATAATGAAGATTCAAAAACAAATTTATTTTGTATAACCTTGATAAGTGATGTCAATCAACATACCTATTTCTTACCGAAACAATACCACCTGGAAAAAATGCATGACACACTTATAAAAAATCAAACGTATTAAAAAGTAAAAATACATTGCAAAGGAGACATGAAAAAAGAAAAGTATGAATTTCAGTCAAACCATAAATAAGTAGTGCTCATAAAGATGAAGATGCAATTTATGGGATATTTGCTAGGAGAAAAACCAGAAACACCATCAGAGTACACTTCACACGAATTTCAGAAGAGACTTTAACGAGACCTAGAGAAACCTAGAGAACTTTACTGATATGAAGAAATCTATATCTCATCATGTTTGTTCGAAAAATTTGTAAAAGAAAAATTTAACAAAAAAAACTCAAATGTTTACTAGTGGAGGACTATTTTTTAAATAAAATGTACTTGAGTTAGCATAAAATAAGATACTACAAAAAGTTTAGTACTCAGGTTGTTCTTGTAAGACTTCCGCTCTTGACTGGCATAGTTTTATGCTCGTAAAACATACAATGAATTCAAAATCGTCAACATGGAAACTAAGCTTGTGTGAAAAGGGTGGTCACCAGGCAGGTATGCAATGTTTTTCTAATATAGACAGGGCTCATTAGCAGAATATAATTGAAAAAAAGACAGACTTTTCTTGAAGTAATTGAATCAATGGATAAATTCATTCTAAATGACTTAATCGCTACGGGATTACAAAATCTTATAGGCGATAAAATTAACAGGAATGATTTAAAGGACAACGAAGATTTATTTAATAATATCAGAAGCTTAGAAAATTTAGTAAATAAGAAGAAAACAAAATATTTCGAAAACAAGATTAAAGAAAAGCATATGAGAATTATACCATGCAGAATTTGTGAACAATAAAAAGGAAATCGATATCACCCTGAATTTGTATATTGGTTCAAAAGTAAAAGTATTGAAACACCAAAAAGAGATCAGATAGTGTTATTCACTTTAAAAATAAAGATATTGAAAAGTAAACTTCATGTTTTTGCGATAGATAAAGAGAAGTTTGATTATGGTTTCTTAATTGGATTAGATTGCATACAAGAATTTTAACTAGTGCAAAATAAAAAAAAATTACAAATTACACAAAGTACAGTCTAAAAAAATACTCCAAGAACATAAAAATTGATCTCAGCTTTTCAGGTAACCAGATAGAGAAAGAACAAAATTTATATAAAAACGATAAATATATCAAGGTCTAAGCAAAAAATATAAGTTAAAAAAATTACAAAATTTAAAATAACCTTTAATGAACGCAGGGATAAGGTAAATTTTGAAATTTTTGTAAATCATTTAGACCTTCGAAAGCAGTCAGTAATAGATGAATTAACAAATAAATAAACAACACTTTTTGTTAAAAATAAATATTATGTAGACATTGGAAGACTCAATAAAATACTTTTTTTTTAAATCCGTTAGGCTTTTATACAGGTACATCTAATTTCATTATTATTAATAGACTGTAACTTAACAGAAACATTTACTAGAATTCTATTATTTTTAGGATGATACACCCTATTTGAAAAGAAAATAGGATACTATGTCACAGATGTTCTTCTGAGAAAACCTTTAGTAAAACACACTCATTTTTTGCTTAGTGACAAACCTATATATTTTAAATTGTCTGAGAATTTCGCAAAAGTAAAATTAAATACATTCTAGATGCGAAATCGCATAAGTAAACATTTTATCATCCTGTTGTTCAAAGGGACAATGAAATTTGATGTTATTTTCTCTTAAATAGTTTGAATAATTCCAGTCTCTTTGGTCATTGACCAATGGTTAAAATAAAATCCAATTTACGTATCCAAAATTTAAATATTATATTCTGACGTAATTGATTTTAAAATTTATTGTACTTGGACAGTAACAGTCACTAATCGTTAAAGCTTTATCATTAATATTTATGGACATCGGAGAATAATTAGAGTCGAAGTCGAGATAAGAGTTGAAGTATGCATCGTATTTATATGGTAAAAATGTTAATATAATTTCATTAAACGTTTATGACTAAAAAGTATAAAAACTGCAATTTTATTGATATTAGTGCGCCAGTAAGTCGATTTACTTATAAGTATGAATTTACATTCTGTCCAGATTATAATTGGCAGCAAAAAAGAGTAAATTGAGCTTATCGTGATTTTCATTTTCACCTATATGTTTATTTATTATAACAAACTTCTGCGTTTATAATTTCTATGGGAATATCATACATCCGCATAATGCACATACTTAAATGCAAAATAAACCTATGAAGCATGAGTGAAATTTCGTACTAGGAAAATTAGATAAAGATAAACATAAGTCACTTAAGCACATATAAACATTTAATGGTACCTAATACTATTGAATTATTTACAATTATTAATATTATTTTCCCGTCTAAATACGTCGCGTAGTACGGACTTCCCATGCGTAAAAAAAATTACTATTTTCTGTAAGATACTTTGGTTTGATTACTCATACTTATTTAATATTACATACTTAGCTCCGTTTTATTTATTTGCAATTATAATAGAGGATATGAAAAATATTGTATTACAGCCGAATAACAAACAGGTTTCCACCTAACGATGTTTTCCAGATAAAATTGCTAAAATTTTAAAATTACGTCTTATTCGCGAATTACGTATATTCTCAGCGGATTCTGGAATATGAATTTTAATTAAATTTGTTAGATTAAATGGTGCAAAAACGATTTACTAGGTATGGGTACATCGTATTTATTTATTCCATTACGTTTCAGAGTCATCTTTGCAGTTGAAAAATCTTTTATGTACTGAATTATAATTATATAATATAATTTAATAAGACATAACACGGTAGTAAAAAAAGCCAAGAAGTTATGCATTGAAAAAAATTTTAACAATAAATATTTATTAGTGTATTTGCTGTCACTCTTAACTTTATTGAGACGTAGGTATTAAAGTTTACATTATTTGTAATGGCATGTGATCAGCTCTCGTAGATAATTATAAGTCTGGAATATTTAGAACTGCTACTAAATGCACGCCAGATTTGATGTAACTTTATTTTGAACTTTTCTATTTCCATTTCAATTACATTAATTTATTCAGTAAGGGAACAAAAAATATTTAACATTTTTTTATTGTCTATTTTGGAGTTTTGTTACAGTTCATTTATTTAGGCTCATTATGAAATAGTACTTTCCACAAGAAGGTTGTATTTTATATTTGAAAATAATGCACAATCATTAAGAGTCGAAGGAAAGAAACTTGTCATTACTGATTGTATTATATTATTTTCTTCACCATACCCTTCCTTCTGATCGTAAGTCGTGGTAAAGAACTTAAAGAAAGTAGAAATAATATTACATCACGTAGTTTCGTTTAATTGTAAATAATTAATTTCCACAAAATTAACGCCAAATATATTCAATATTCAGTATTTCTAATACTAAAAGTAAATTTACTTACTTAATATATTAATATGAAATGTTTACAAAAATCATCTTCAAAATGTTGTATGCGGCATAATACCTTATAATTTTTAATACATACCAAGATATTCCTATTGACATTCAATAATGGATAATTCCATCTATATAAAGGGATATAACAAAATGTATTACATGCAATGTTCAATGCAGAATGCATTTATATATGGTTAATTTCTGAAATGTCCTTTATCAAAAAGTATTTTATTCGATTCAAATATTATACAACATATCACACAGAATATCGTGCTCATACTACTGGTAGTAAGAATGCTTTGCTGTAAAAATAAAAAAAAACCATTAAAGTGAAGAAAAGTATGTAACCCGTGATATTTAAAATGAAAAATATAATAACTGAGACAACAAAATTAAAATCACGATAACTGCAATTCATTGCCATTTATAATCCAGATCGAATGTGAATCTATATATATATATATATATATATATATATATATATATATATATATATATATATATATATATATATCTAAATATATTATTTCTAAAAGGTGTCTTTTGGTCGAGCGGCTCAATCTCTTTAACTAATGCACCAAAAAAAATACCCACTTAAAGCTTATGTTTTCTGCTTTGGGTGAAAAATGTAAAAACATTCGAAAAAAATCTTTTTGTTAATAAAAAAATTAATTTTTATAACAATTGGCATGAGCGCCATCTGTGGGCGACACATCAAATATCTTAGCCAAATTGTATACTTGGAACATGCTAGATGGCGATATAGTGCGAAGACTTCGCACGGGTCAGCTAGTATATATATATTAGTAAACTGACGTATTGGTTCAATGAAATTCCCGTTTGATTAATTTCTTTGTAATCAGAATAATTTAATCGATTTCCATTAAAATTTAGGAAGGTCTTGACTCAAACTTTTATGTTTCTCCTACAAACTTCATAATTAATGATAAAGCTTTTATGATTAATGATTATCAAATTTCAAGTATAAAGCACATAAATTTTCACATAAGTTATTATAAAATTTATTTGTAATAAAGGTTGAACTCCGAAAGTTATATAACTTTCTAAATATAACAAGAATAATTAAAATCAATTCATGTAGTACATATATATCATGCATGTATATGTATATGTATATGTATATATATATATATATATATATATATATATATATATGTGTGTGTGTGTATATAAAAGATCAATAACACAAAATTTTCTGTATAAACATCTTAAACGAAGTTTTTTTATTCATTCAACTTGAGGTAATTCTTGGTTTTTTTAAGAAATCCATATAATATCATTTATCTTCAAGCAAAGTGGTTACATAGTAAAAAAACTGGTTGTAAGTCGTCCAATCCAAAATTTGCCACAATTTTATTACAGTATTATATTCCAGTATATTATGTAATTATAATTTCGTATATAGTAGATATTACAACTACAAATCCAACTCCTGGAAGAGTTTTGAAACATAAAGTTACGTTTAAAAAAAGGTAGATTAAACAAATTACAAAAAAACATATTTCATTCCAAGATTCGAATCTTATGCGTCCGAGTTCAGAGTCTAGACCAGAGTCTATTCATAATAATTACATACATTCAGTGACATAAATTCAGTGATTTTACGATAATTAATTGGCAGATATAATGAAATCTGGATTTGTAACATAGCTACGCCAGATGCAAGGGCCTATTATAAATTGTTGTTACATTTAATTACTTTTTCTATTTTTAGGGTTTCATACCGCATTGTTGTGTCTGCTTGCGTCCATGATCTGAAAAACCGACGGCGTCTATCAGGGGCTTTTCATTTCTAAACAAAATTAAAAAGTGACTCGAAATTTACATACTATATATAATTCATTTGCTATATACTAAAACTGTATTTGATATAACTCAAAATTATATATCCAGGAACCCCTCGTAAATGTTAAGGAGATTATGAAAAAACTCCGCATGAGCATAAGGGATATAATTACAATTACCAATTTTATGGAGCAGACATAGGTTTTTAATTTTGTTAGTTAAAATGCAGTCTAGTAGACTATAAAAAGTAAATATTTGATGGATCATCCAAATTCGTATTTCATACCTATTCTTTAATAATTTTACCTCAAAAAGGGCATCTGAGGAAAAGGGTTATTCGGCTATGATATTTCATATTCCGTATTTAAACAAGAAATAAATAACAACTAAATGTATAATATATCATAGACGTTATAAATAATGAAACCCACGTATGTTTCAGAAAATAATTATATTTTTACGCCTTTGAACTACATACTGAGCAACGTTTTATATGGTAAAAATAACATTATAAGTGGTTATATGTGCTTAAGTTTGTCTATACCTAATCCTCCTCGTGCAATTTTTACTCTTGCTTGACAAGTTTATTTTACACTTAAGATATTGTTGCCTAACTAAAATTATAAATGCGAAAAATTCTTACTTTATAACTCCAAAATTTATTAACGAATGTTCAAGAAATTTAGCAGACAAATATATTATAACCCGCATTAACATAATTTTAAATTTTTTCATCCATCTATTATAATCTTATACGTGTTATAAATATATATAAAGTATGCCTCTTATTACATTTTGGCTTTAAAACAGCTAGTTTTATAAAAATATGAAAAATTACTGTTTAAGAACAAAAATGTAAACCACACTTTTTCATATAAAAAATCTAATGTGTGTATCACGTACATATGAGTACGATGAATCGTGCCACAGGGCTGAGCCTTCGTCACTGCTAGTTCAAAGACATTTGCCTTTTATGTAAGTGGATTCTCAGTTTTGTCGGCACTTGAAGCTTTCGTTTATTAATTTAATTATAAATGTTACTCGCTTCAATCTTTACAGATACCCATACTCACATATCAGAAAGTTGTAATTATGTTTTTGCATGTCTAAATTATATATTTAATGCCTAAATAAAAATATATAAAAGCAACAGAATCCATTTTAAAAGTTCTCTGTTGTAAGTTTCAAATAAAATATTGATTTTAACGATATTGACTATAATATATTAGCAACAATAAATCGAATTATAAAGTCCATTAAAAAATAAATCTTTCTAAATGTAATAAAATAACTAAAAATGAGTTTGAAAATAATTGTTTAAATGTAATAATTTGTAAGTAATTATACACCTAATTTATTAAGTGAAGATATCATACGTACAAAAAAATTAATTTTTGTAAATTTTATGCGTAGTGCACATACACATGTAACTTTTATAAATTTTTGTTTTTATATTTTATTTCATTAAATGAATATAATTTCTTCATATTTTCTCATAATATACTTTTAATGCAATAGCTAAAATAATCTATAGTAAAGGACAGATATCACCATCGTTTCACCTACAATGTGAAATGAATTCGTTAGAAATAAAACGCATGTTGTTGAATTAAAGATATTTACCTTACTTTTAATAAATATATTCTTTAACTCGTCCAGTAATATAAAATGTAGTGTTTCTCTGTGATATCGGTTTTCGCGCTGATCTTAAACAAATATGAAACTAAAGTTTTTGATATAATTTAGCTACATATTCATCATTCTTATGGGAGTTACAGTTATTAAAATACGAATATATTTACCACTAAAATACTTTTATTTTATCTAGCGAAATCTAAAATTAGTGCATTAATTACGATATTACAGCATAAATAAGACGAAGAATAAATTGGTTGGCAAATTATTTCAGTTGACAAAATGAAAAAGACAATTATTTGTTTACAAAATTACTCTAGTAGAGTTGAATGATATTTGCTCACGCTTATCTCATTACACAAACACCTTATTTATGAAGATGATGTAATTTAACCAAATACCATATGGAGAAAGGTCTGTAAAAGTGAAGATATATATCATATAAAGTTTCTAAAAATAATTGTCACGATTTTCATATATTTCTAGGTTTATTATATATATTTTTTCTTATTTACATTTGACCTCCTAAACATTGTATATTTATAGAAACATATACTAAATATTTAAACAATTCTCTTGTTTGTTAATAAAATAATTTTCTTAATTCATGTTTGTTATTATCTACAGGTTTATAGGATCAGATAGAAAGGGTATGTACTCTCAGTAATAGTGCACGGCGATGGAAAAACAATCGAACAATCGACACTAGCCAATTGCGATTTTGCACTGCCACATTACGATAATGCTGCATAACAGCCTTCGTTGCCTTCACGCCCTCAAAGCGATAAATTTTAATTTTTCATGAATTTTTTTTCGTTTATTTTCTAATGTTACCACCATAACTTTTTGTTTTATCTCCGAAAGAGATAGCAGATTAAGAAATTTATTCAAATTACTGGAAAGATTAGTTAACTTGTATTTAGAAAAAAAGAATATTACGTGGCACGATTGCTAAATTTAAACGCTCGTTGGTGTTGATCGATTCTTTCCAAACGATAATCACATCCTTCATCATATTTATTTACAAAATATCGCAATAACGAATTAAAAAATTAAATCTTGTTAAATTAGATTATAAGTATAAGCCAAACCTGAAACAACTTTGGCTCAAGAGAGGCGGGCGGTGCGAGCGACTCTAGCGCCCAGCAGCGTGGTGGTTGTGGTTTCGGAAGAAGCCGACTCGCGCTTGCAGTAAGCCGGTTGACTGTACAGCCTATTGTTTAGCATACTGGTTGTTAACGTCATATGATCATTATAATTTTAGTAGCTGCATGTATAAAGGGCGATGATCGGTATATGTTTAACTGCTTTAGTAATTATTTATGTACAACACTACAATTATGTTTTTTTAAAAAATAATTGTAATACCTACAATTAAATACTTTTTAACCATTGATATCGCCTTTCACCACTTTATTCCAAAAATGTTTCCAAGTTTATTTAAGGATTATCGAAGTTAATATGGTCTAAAATTTGAAATGAAAACATTATATTTGTCTTCCGGTAAGTTTTAAATATTCGTTTTATGCAATTACAAAGTATTATATTCATAATAATAAAACAATTATTATTCGGTTATTCTCACAAATTATAGCAAGTTAAGAACTATTCTTTTAAGAACACATGTACGTTCAAAAGTGAGAAATAAAAATAAATGATAGTGATTATTATTCATAAATTCTTCAATATCAAACTAGTAAACCAATTGCTTGCCAGTTATACACTAATATTTTCATACACGTGTATACGTGTATATAACTACACAACATCAATGGTAAAATATGATGTAAAAAATGCTTGGATAATGTTTATGGAATCAAAAGCATTACCATAAAAAATGTTAAGTTCAAAAAGTTAACTGTAAAAAGTGAGATAGAGATATGGTTCTAGCACAGCTTTGAAAAAAGTGTAGGTGAATGAGTTAGAACTTTATCTAGACTTAATGAATATTATGTCGATCACAACTTGTCTATGCTATAAAACGATCGGAACATATAAGAAGACTCGAAATTCATACATGGCACCTATACATGTGTGTATGTGTGTGCGAGTGTGCGTGTATATGTACTGTGTTTATATAGAAACAAATATCTCTCATAAAATCTAGACATAATATTTGAATTCTGATTAATCTAGGTTATCTAATGAGCTTTTGCAAGTTTTCATGATCGATCGGCGAGTAAACGCAAAGTTATGCTTATTGAATTAAAGTATCTCGGAAACTACTAACACTTGAAATTTAGAATACATTATAATCTACTAGCCGTTGTAATATAAATCTTCAAAATATTACAACAGATTTTTTATTCCCCAAGAATAATTTTTAATTGTAACTCACTGGTGGCTGAGAAATATGTTAATAATGTCGGAACTGTATTAAAAATATTTTATGTTATTTGCGAAATTCTGCTTCTCTCACAGATGTTTGGTAATTCATTTAACATTTTAAATTAAAAAATTAAATAACAGAATATTCTGAGTTGTAATATCATGAAATATTTTTGATAAGATAATATTTTTTGGAGCTGCATAATACATTACAAAAGAACTTTGTCTCCAAATATACTCCACATTTATGCCTCAGGTAGAGTTTCTCAAAGCAAGTTTATTTAAACAACGTTAAAAGTTACTTTTTTGAACTTTTTATATCACTAAATAAATTATTGAACAGAAAGAAATATTGACATAATAACATTATTCTCTTTCAAGATGCCATTTATAAATTACTTCATTGCATAATTAAGGCCTTTTGATCTCCATTAACATGTTGTGAAATAAAAAAAAAGATAAGAATGTTACATATTCTTACTACCATCGTGATATTATATATTCTCTAAAGTTCCATAGAGTATATTTAAGGGATACGTATTCAACTCAGCGCCCTCTACTATTGTATTTAAATACTGGCACTCTTGAAAAATCCACATATCAATTTTTAATTATTTTAAGATGGCAAATATTTGGATTCTATATTCGTAAAATTTAGAACGCAGTCAAATGAGACAGGTTAGTCGTGGCGGTGAGAACTGATAATAGACAGAGATAATAAAAGCGATATCAGTCAGAAAGGAGATTTCATAATAGCTGACATGTTAAGTGGAACAATTTGGATGGATGCTTGTTACTCTCTAACTACTTTATTTAGCAGAACAGATTATACCCTAGAGAATAGTTTCATTCTCAAATCTAATTGTTATCCATAAGTAGAGATAAACAAATATCTTCCATTTAAATAGTTATCGGGGAAAACATCCATCTTTTATAATGTTCATTAGTTTTCTACTTTATCACGTAGTATTTTACATAAGGATAATTCTGCAAATTTAATTGTATCATTTATTAAGTTGTACCTATACAATACGAGTTGAGTTTATAAATCAGACCGTGCTTCCCGTGGAGCAGAATACAAAATTTATCAAATTATTATTATCAAAACACGACCACAATATTACTATTGAACGCGCGAACAGATATCGAATGAATTAGAGATAAATTATAACTTAAATTAACACTTAGGTTATATAAGCGGAAACTACTACTAAATTAAGTAATTATAAATTAAATACCAGGTTTACATAGCCTTAATAAAATATTTTTTTACATATTGAATATATTTGGCGTTAATTTTGTAGAAATTCATTATTCACAATTAAATGAAACTACGTGATGTAGTATTATTTCTACTTTCTTTAAGTTCTTGACCGTTAAGTTCTTGATCTTACCACGACCTAGGTTTCGTTTTATTACAACATCTTCAGGTGGGCTAGTACCAAAGATTAACCCTTAGGAACATCCAACAGCATTTATATATTTCAAGTAGAATAGCGGCAGTCTGGTTTATGTGGGTTTTCCCACTGCTTATGTTAGTGAGTTTATGGTAGGGGAGCGGTGTAGGTTTTATTATATTTCCGAAAGTTATACGATATACCAGTATTTTAGTGACGGTAATAAATTCAATTGTTGTTATTATATGAGGTTGTACAATACAAATGTTCTGGTGTATGTAATGAAACTAAATGGAAGTTATTCTCGGTAATATATTAATACAAAAACAAGGATATCTGGAAGTTAGAACATGGTTATACCACTAATTCAACATATCTCCGGTTTTATTTATTCATATATTTATTTATATACATTTATATATATATATATATATATATATATATATATATATAATGTTTTTCTAATTCTTATCCTTGGATAATATGGTGAACAGTAAAACTATAGCATTGAGTTGCTCTGAAAAGAGGTTTATTACATAAACAAATGTTTACACTTTTACAAAACAATTTATAACGTTAATTAATCACAAACTCACCTGAAAAGAGAAACAACATTTAAAGCTATTGCTTCAATAGTTCGTATCAATTAAGTATTAAAATATTATACTATATCATATTATAATTCATTGATCGTTTCTAAGAACATAACCTATTTTTCTATCGTGGCGTGGCGACATGTCCAACTGACAGCTAGCACAGCTCATATGCAAACTTCATGCTGAATGAAGTGTCACTCACTCCGTTTACATATATATATATATATATATATATATATATATATATATATATATATATATATGTATATATATATATACATATATATATATATATATATATATATATATATATATATATATATATATATATATTATATTCATTTATTTATTGCCTTCAATTTTTTTTTGTATACTTATATTTATATGTGTATTTGGGCTGAAACAATTTGAAGAGTACCGTAGAATCAATGTTGTCTAATTATATTATGTCTCGAAGATATTAAGTATGGGCGATGATATTATATTTAGTTGTTCATTTAATATATTATCTTTGGTGTCTTTTTTATGTCTGTTTATTTCTGATGTTTCTAGGATATTAAGTTTACTATCTTTTGTATTTATTTGTAATACATAGGGGGCATTATCAGTATGAGGGTGATGGTTATTTTCAAAACTAAGAAATATAAATTTAGTATATTTTGAAAAGATACATTTGTAGACTCCATAATTAATGATTATTCTCAACACCCTTGGTCCCATAAGTTAGCAGCCTTCCATCCGACGATTCACAGAGCTTTAACCGTCCCTCTAGAAAAACCTAATTTACGGAAAGAAATAAAAACTATAAAAGAAATCGCAATAAATAATAATTATAACCCATCAATTGTCACAAAACTATACCGTAAAAAATTAAGAAAAATACTAATGCAAGAAATATACCCGGTCGTACCAAATAATAATAATATTTACTATAAATCTATCCCATACATAGGTAATGTAGCGATCAAATTAAGAAAAGTCTTAACTAATAATAAAAATATAAATAATACAACATATTACAGCTTACAGTACTTTAAATAACCCCTTATGGTAAAAACCCTTATCTATTTTTTCTTTATTATTAATAATGGGTAAAACCCTTATTAATAATAAAGAAAAAATAGATAAACATAAAAAAGTGGTATCTATAAACTTAAATGTAACGACTGTAATAGTGTATACATAGGTCATACAGGAAGAGATTTTACTACAAGCAATAAAGCAAATAACACATTGCTAGCTGGCGAAATAACAAGCCAGACACATCTCACTTTGCTAAACATCTCATTGAAAATAACCATCACCCTCATACTGATAATGCCCCTTATATATTACAAATAAATTCCAAAGGTAATAAACTTAATATCCTAGAAACATCAGAAATAAACAGACATAAATCGCCCATACTTAATATCTTCAAGACATAATATAATTAGACAACATTGATTGTTTCAGCCCAAATACACATATAAATATAAGTATATAACAAAAATTGCAAGAAATAGATAAATAAATAAATATAAAAAATATAAATAAATATATATATATATATATATATATATATATATATATATATATATTTATTTATATTTTTCGTTTTTACAATTTACGTTTTCGCTAATGTTACGTTTCTAAAATTTTTAAATCTCGGATTTATTCAGACCCTAATATTCTCTTTAGAATGATGACCAAAAGCCTATCTTTCTATTAAAACACATGAGATGATATACAGTTTATGACTAGCTCCAAGTGAGATTAGTTCATAAAGCTACATAGAGGGAACAATGAATAAATATAAAAAAAATATATATCTAGTAAATTGTCTTACTTGCATGGAAAAAGTATGATGCGCGTGTAATACAACATAAGAACTGTCCAACCATCGGAAGGTCCATACAACACCCTGTTATGGGTAATACCCAGCAGCGGTATCAAGACCGGTAGTGCCATAGCTTTGTTCTTAAAATCCCAATGGGTATTATATATTCAAGGCGAGTCCGGCCATAGCAGGCCCTTTAAAAAGCGAATCGCAGGTATGTTCCCGCATCCACGCACCCACTGGAACAAGTTCACTCACCATCATACCAAGCTAATGAATACGTAGAAAATATTGCAACTCAAATTTACTATAAAAACAAATAATTATTAAATGACTCTAAAATACTAAAAATCAATATTCCATACATGCTTTATGTAATTGTATGTAGAGCTCAGTCACAATAAAAAAGACTAAGTACGATCGACGATATTTTTCGTAATTAATTTACAGATCAGACCTAACCAAATCAACTATGTAGACAATAATTTCGTATGTTTAAGTTTTGTCGTATGGCTCAGAGATTTACCCGTAAACATATGTTATGATACATTATTTTTTGGTTTGCAAAACTCAATTCTCGAATTTTTTTTTACTGCATAGAAAGCGTCTCCAATGATAGATATGATTACTAAGCCGACAAATTCCTAAACACAGCTCATTACTCCAAGGAGCTATTACCATAACTCATTACGGCAAAGAGTTATTTATGGAATATAGAGAACAAAGAGCCATTATGTCGCTGATCCAGAACATGTATTGGAGATAGTGAAAGAAATCGGACAATATAATACAGTAGGTGTACGTACAGCTGCTGAAATGGCGCAGATACCTTTCAAAATATGCAAAAACTATTTCCGTCTGGAAACTAAAAAGGATACAATGTTGAAATGAAAGATGTCACAAAAATTAAAACATAATACCAAGAAATCTTACAATTAAAATTATTACAATTTAAAATATTTAACTTATTTAATACTCGTAACCTCCAATAGTATTCTATTACAAATCCAAATTTAGACGGGAAGTGATATGTCTATCACCAATTTTATGTCACTTTGTAGAGTAGAATTTTAAATTGTGAATTTACTAAGCCGTTTGAAATGCTAATGAATTTAATTTGGGAGATACATTGCCGCTTGTTTTTGGAAAATGAGCTAAAGATATTAATTTTGAAGAATGTGCATCTAAGTGGCGTGTGTGGCTGGAGGACGATATCGCTTCTTTCAATTTTGAGTAGATCGCAAATTATGGTTGTAATGACACCGTGAACGTAAAGGCCTTCTTTTGATTTTAAACCAATAAATGTTTCATTTTGTTATGAATAAATAAAAAAAACATTCATTGATGATAAAGAAAATTATAAAAATTCGTAAAGCACTATTTTGGCTGAACAGAATTTTTTGAGAAGGTGTCATTTTTGTAAGTAGGTGATATACACAATATTTGAAAATTTGTTATAAATAATAACAAATATATTTTAAGCACTTTTACGGTTTATTGTACACTTTTGAATTTGTGACACATTTTCTCTTTAATTTTGAATCGCAAACAATGTGTAGTTATAATTTGTCTCAGTAGCGTTTCATACATAATTTTTGTATCATAAATTTAGCAAGGTAGTTTTTGTCAAAAAGGTATATGGTAAATGTTATTTGTAAATTTGCATGATAGTTGTATTTTTTTAGAATATTCGTTTGACTAAAAGTTTGGTATGTTTGTATGTTTGCCCAATAATAACCTAAAAACTGACTAAAAGCTAAGTCAGCTTTTAATGGAAATTTTAAGTTTAATAGTTTTAACATCCATCTAAGATCAACGATAAATAACAATACCATTAAGATCATGTGGAAGTTAACAAATAATTTATTTTCTTTTCAGATTTTTATATAGACGAAACTAATTTTTATTAAAAATGAAAACATTTATTAATTATTTAGACTGCACCCAAATAATCTTGTATGTGCACTTCGACCAATAACCATCGACTTTGATGTCTACGATAGAATTATTAGTTTCATGATCAAAATTTTTAAAATAACCAATAATACATCGAAATTTGAAATATCACGAATTCTTCTCTCGTGTATTTTCGGTTAATTAGCAATTTTTGCCTGAATTTATATACGTATTATAACGAATATAAGATTTATACAATTGGTTTTGAGTATAGCAAAATATTTAGGTGTGTAGTATTCACAAAATGAAATTGACGTCAGTTTCGATTCATATTTTTCATTCATCGCGTATTTCTTTTTTACATAGGAAACCAACTAAAAGTTTACTCGAGAGTTACTTGACTTTTTAGGCATATATTGAGTGAACATGCGCCTCCTTATGATTAGTATAAACTGTTAAGAAAAATGTGATTTTTATAACTGATTAATATTTTGATCCTACAATAAATACTCTTGACGCCAATGCGTATTAATCCTATTTGAAAGGTTGACTCCGCTTATTTTTTTATCAAGAAACAAAAATTTGAGTAAAAAAGTGAAGAAATGTCAGTTTATGGCAACTAAAGACTCTAAAGATTCCCTTTTTTTCCTAATGCTGTAAGATTTTTTTGCTCATATGCATCGCTTGAATATAAATGCTTTTACTAAATATAATACGAGGTCAATTCAATGTTTTCCCGGAACATTTCGTGCGGCAAATGCAGAAAAAAATATAACGCTAATCCCGAACACAATTACTAAGTAGTAAATAAAAAGCCGTGAAAAACTTGCCCGTCATAAAATTTCTTTAAGTATTTGCAGCTGAATCAAATATATCTTAACAATTAAAACGTAAAGGAACTCGTTTCGACCTTTTCGAAACCCTTCCGTTAAAAGCTATTTCAATATTCTGCGTAAATTGTTTTCTTCACTATCGTTTTTAGAATCTGTCAGCCTTTCTCTTTCATCTTCTAGTTGAATTCACTATGTCTTCATCTTCCGCGATTGAGAAGAAAATTTTATATTTGCTATCGATTTCATAATCACTTCAAAAAATTCATCCAACTCACCTTCGCTTTCAGGTCATAAACCTGCATTCCTTAATGTTAATATTTATTTGTTCTAATACTTCCTTGATTCCGTAAACTTCACTCATCTTTACAATTTGAATAAAATAGCGGATTAAGTCTTCTGAAAAATTTTAGAACAGGTCAAAAATCAGTTATACTTTCATATTTAAGGCATCTAAATTCACCACAGGAGCCACACGCGCTGCAATTATCGAACTATAATCCTTTATTTGAAATTATATACAACATCGCGCATCTATTGAGGCTTTGTTGGAGCGGGTGGTCGGCCAACACCTACTACTACACAAGGTCTCCCATGTGATTACGTGACGTCATTGCCCGTAGGTAATGGCGCAAACATATTTTGACAGCTACATATACAATTTCGTTTTCGGTTTATATTTAGATTACGTCAATAAATATAATAAATTACCAATTAATATTTAATTATCAATTTAATATACTTACTATATATTTATAAATAATAAATATATAGTAAATGAGTACAACAAATATAATTATATTTGTTGTACTCATTTACTTCAATGACCAAAATAATAACCAATTTTCAAGTTTTTAATTTCTTTACTCCAATACAATATATTTACAAAATTTAATTTACCACCGGTTCGGAAATATTTCTGCTAAGAAGAACCGACAAGAAACTCAGCAGAGATTTCACTTTTTTTAAAATATCCTAAAAACTATTACAAAAATTCAGCATATATCTTTAGGTAAACTTACAATATTCTAGTTCAAAATACAATTATTTGTATTTTGAACTAGACCGACCTATTATATCACAACGCAACATATTACCTCAGAAAAATTAAAAACATTATAGTACAAAACACAATAATTTGTTTCAAAATAAACACAGATTTCACCTCTTTAAAATTTCTTAAAAACTATTATCTGAACGCAATATATCCCTTTGGACAAATTAAAGATATTGTAGTGCAAAATACAATTATTTATTTCAAAATAAGCACAGATTTCACCTCTTTAAAAGTTCTTAAAAACTACTATCACAACGCAATATATCCCTTTAGACAAATTAAAGATATTTTAGTACAAAATATATTTATTTATTTGAAGATCAGCAGATTTTATTTCTTTCAAATTTCTTAAAAATTATTTTTACAACGCAGCTTATTCCTTTACTTCAATTAAAAATATCGCAGTTCAAAATACAATCTGAATGAATAGAGCATAAGATGTATTGAACTATACAGGAGGAAGCGTGCCCACTCAAAGAAACCTTTATTAAAAGGTTGTTGTGTAAATACAATATTTCAGCAGAATAATTTCACGGTTTGTCTTATTTAATCTTGGGGATCAAATTTAAATTTTAGAAGTTACATGAAAAGTAAAAAATATTTATGACTAAATTAATGTATTTAGCTTTCTCTTGTTATTTTTAGGGTCATTAAATTTATTGTTTTTGAATTTTACATAATTATTTAAAAATAAATTAGTTGATGCTGAAAGCATCAACTAATTTATTTAAAAATTATCATTACTATTACAGATTGAAGAATAAAATGATTGATATTACTAATGAAGAAAAGTTTCTTAAGTGTAAAAATCACAATCAAGTGATCATAAATAGGTACTTTATGTAAAATATTAAAAATGATAATATAGAAAATGATATGGCTTTTAGTGATTTTGAATGTAATAGTAACGATAATACTTTCAGAATTATCATAAAGATTCATTTTCAGAATTATATTTACGTCTGATAGTGGATACAATAATCCTCCTCTATATAAGTTTTTTAGGAATGTGTATTTTTCAGCGCTACATTCATACGTTATAATTTTATCTATCACCACAAAATTTAGAACAATTACTACAAGAAATCTTTTTAAGATCTGAGCGTGCACAATAACCTGATAAATATACAAGAATAGGTAGGGAATGAGAAATTTTCAAAAAATAATTTGAATCAACTGCGACATGGAATACTGTTCATTATAATCAACATTAGGTTCATCGTTATCAAAGCCACTATTTTTGAAACGCTATATATCATGCAACGTTATTTGTTTATCACCGCACATACTGGAATTAAGACATAACGGCAATAATGATTGGGTTCTTAGTTTTGATTCAACTTCAAATATTTGTCTAATTGTAATTAAATATTGGGAGTCAGCCATTATCCGGTACTTTCCAAAACGTGCTTCTAAAGAGTCTGTTTGTATTTTTCCTGGTAAAAGATATGCAAAATTAAGTTCATTAATACAATATTTAGTGAGTAGTAACAAACAATGAATTGAATATGAAAAAGCTAAACGAGTCTCTGCACTAAACTTAAAATTTATGGGATGATTTGATTTCCAAAAATCCAGCCATACTAAACATTGTTCCACGTATTTGTAATTTTCTCGCCCGGCGCTAAAGGTTCCAAAAATGAATTATTAAATCTAACGTTTTTATGTAATGTCTTAACATTTACAATATTTCACCATTTTAGTATAATTTCAATAAAATTGGCTGTACCTTGATAATGTGGGAAATGGTGTTTTTTGCCTATTTCTTTTAGACCTTAAATGACTGATTCATTAAAAATGTTTAAGACTAATTCAACATTTTGCCCTTCTAATTGAGAGGGATTCAATGATTTTAAACTCAGTTCATAAGAATATTTCACTAAATCATTAATTTCTTTAGCATATAACATTTTCAAACCTGATAATTGAGCTACTGAATTACGACTTTGGAATTGAATAGGGTCGAAACCAAGATAAATAAATTGCTGGTTCTTTTGATTAAGCCAATTTTTACGGATAGATTTTAGAATATGGACCGAGTCAAACATAAAATAAAGCTTTATTTTCATCAGCGGGGTGTTTGTATATTATCTGTAACTGTGGCGGGGAATGAAAATAAGACATTGCTTTTCTGTTTATGGCATTATTATCAGTGACAACACAAATTACATTAAATCCGATTAAATGTAAGCCCATAATTACTTTTTTGATCATTGTGAAAAACATCTCTGCAGTAAATTGATTAAGGGGTAAAATATGAACTACTTCTTTATAGGAACTCGTTAAATATCGTACCACAAAAACATGAGGTGTTTTAGCGGCTTGGTCAGAATCAAAAGCTTTACTGAGAATATCCCCTCCTTTGTAATCAAAACAAGGTTTCAAATATATATCTATCATCAAAGTTACAATAATATCTTTGGAGTGCAAAAGATTAAATTTTTGTTTCACATGACATAAAAAGTCCTCGTCTATTTATTCTTTTTTCGGATTACAATTATATTGAGCACAAATGTTATGTAAAGTATTCGGATATGGCATTGTAAATACTACGCATCTATCGGTATGAGGAGAAATTGTGTACAGAATACTGCAATATATTAGGAAATCAGTTGTATAGCGACGACATTTTTGGTTTAATGCTAATAATTTTATTTGATCATACAAAAATGTAATTTTATTGTCTAAATTATTGTCGTCTTTAATTAGTTTTTCTAAGAGAGAAATGGCGTTTGAAACAATGTCATTAACAGATGTCTCATTTTCGTTTGAATGGTCTATAAATAAAGTCTGTAAGATATTTTCAAAATCATTAATGTTGGAAATTTTGGTTGGATATCGCTAACCACAAAACAATTTCAACTCACTCTTACTCTCTCTTACTGTTACTCTTACTCTTACTCTTACTCTCTGAATATCTTCAATTCGAAGCTATTATCTGCAGTAACTGAAGCTGAAATAGTAGGAACATCACACAACGATATAATAGCGAATAAAACGTTACCTTCACTATTTATTTGACACCAATTTCGCAGGTTACGGGTTGACAAACACTTTAAAAAATCCCTTAAATTAGAAAAAGAATGACACTGATTATATTCGTTGTGAGACTTGACACTTTCACTTAATTCTAACCTTAAATGTTCATTATCTAATCGCTCCAGTCTTTGATCATGACTTTCACGTGAATGTCCAAGTTTCGTCAAATAAGATGGACAGTTTTTAAATACACATGGCACTGCACTATCTTTTAACCTGAATCTATTTAATTTCGCCACAATTTTTACACCGGTCTTCTCATCATTTGCCTCTGCAGAACGTACAATTTGGTCTTCTATGAAGTGAAGCTCGCAGACCTATAAACAAAAAATACTTGCCAACTGTTTAAGCATGAGCAATAACATAACGCAAATATAATTGAAATTAGATAACACGAAGAAAGAATAAATTAAAAATACATAATTATGGTGATTTTAATTCAAACATACCCTTGAATGATGCGTCGGTTTAAATTCACGAGGAATAGCTGCAATCCATCGACGACGCAAGTTTTCATTTTTAGGAAATAAAATACGGTCGCCTTACTACTATTATCGTAATTGCTCCTGCAATTAGGTACACAGAAAATGTAAACCAAGTTAAAATATCATGCATGTTTTTCAAATTCAAGTAAATAGCGTTGTCGTTAAACAAGCTGTCTTAATGAGAGATGCACACTGTCAATTATCGAAATTTATCAATATCGATTTTGTTAGAGTATAACAGTGTACATAATTATTACAGAGTTATTGTATTACAGAGTTACCTTAATCAAATCTTAATAAACATCTACATAAATTAACGAAATGTAATTCATCAGTGATGAAAAATCATTTTATAAAATATTATAACAATTTAATGCGGTTTAAGCAATTTATTTAAATATTTGTCTATGAAATACCGACATATAATATCGACTACAAAGCGCAGCATATGTATTTCACAACAGTCCACCAGAAAGCGCTGTCGTCTATGTGGATTTCTCTTACCAACTGGCCATGACGTAGCACTAGCTACTCTCGGGACATGACAGGCCTGTAATACCAGTAGGTGTTGGGTCGGCACGGTTCTGATGTCGGCATCCACATTGTGCCCACCACAGTTCGCATACGCGCCAGTTTTTGCGCTTAGATATCATTTAACAATTGAGCTGTGTAATTTGTTGCATACAAAATATAATTTTTTTATTGCAGAAATACTAGTTATTCCTATGATATATATGTGTATATATATATATATATATATATATACATATATATACATACATATATATATATATATATATATATATATATATATATATATATGGAGAAGAAATCACGGAATAATAAGAAATATTGAATGTATTTGGCGTTAATTTTGTAGAAATTTATTACTCACAAGTAAATGTAACTATGTGATGTAATATTATTTCTACTTTTTTAAGTTCTTCACCACGATCTAGGTTTTGTTATATTACAACATTTTCAGGTGGGCTGTTATCAAAGATTAACTATTAGGAACACCCAACAGCATTTATATGTTTCAAAAACAATAGCGGAAGCCGGATTTGTGTAAGTTATATTAGTGAGTACATTTAAAAGGAATATGGGAATACATTTAAAAGGAATAAATAATAGTAGCGGCTAGAGTTTTATTTAATTAAATAATATATTTGTCATAATAGGCATTTGTTGTGTTCGTGTTCAAAAAGTTTGTGGTTTATCCGAAAAGTAAATTTTAATTTTTATAAAAATATGGTAAAATCAAAAAGGAACAATAATTCACTTATTTCTAGGGACACATTATGAAACAGTAAAAATATAAATTTATGCGCATTTAAGACATTTTCAAAAATTAAATCTTGGAGCCTAAAAGTGGATCTCAAAGAAGAATTAAATAATTTTTAAAATGTTTGTGTATTCACTTCAATGCTTTGTTGTAGCCAAGTAATACTTACAACACTCAATGGATTACATAAGTACTGTTTTTTAGAGCTTTTGTAGAAATATGATGCACATATTAACGTCTCTTTGTTTGTTTTCCCATACTCACATTTTATAAGCTCTTAATGAATACAGTGGGATTTTCACTGTTAGTTGCTGAAGTATATTGAAGTGTATTAAAATATTAGACAACTTGAAGACGTTTCAGTCTAGTGGCAGAAATTTAAGTATTAAAAATCGTGAGGAAATCTTCTTTTTTAAATTATAATAAATATCGTTTTCAGCGAAATTTATTTTTGGACTTTTTATTTCCCCACCTAAAATATAATTTGTTGTATATTATATTCAGAATTCGTTGCTTATAGGGTGGATTAAATGCCTAAATTACTGACCTAGTTTAAGTGATACATTACCTATGTATGGGATGGATTTATAGTAAATTTTTTTATTATTTGATACGACCGGATATATTCCTTGTATTAGTATTTTTCGTAATTTATTATGGTACAGTTTTGTGACAATTGATGGGTTATAATTATTATTTATTGCGATTTGTTTTGTAGTTTCTATTTCTTTACGTAAATTAGGTTTTTCGGTCTGCGAATGGTTAACGCTCTGTGAATCATCGAATGTTGTGAATGAGTCTAGACGAGTAAATATTATAATAATTAAGTAAATAATAATTATAACCCATCAATTGTCACAAAACTGTACTATAATAAATTACAAAAAATACGCATAAATTTATATTTTTACTGTTTCATAATGTGTCCCTAGAAATAAGTGAATTATTGTTCCTTTTTGATTTTACCATATTTTTATAAAAATTAAAATTTACTTTTCGGATAAACCACAAACTTTTTGAACACGAACACAACAAATGCCTATTATGACAAATATATCATTTAATTAAATAAAACTCTAGCCGCTACTATTATTTATTCCTTTTAAATGTATTCCCATTATCAGCTCGATTTATACCTTATATCACTAACAGCTTAGTGAAATTTGAAAGAATTAAGATAATTGTTGGTCAATATTTTCAGTTTAGTTTTAAAAAAAATGCTGTAGATTTTTGCTTATGGATCATATTAGTAAATATTTGTCAATATCCAATTCTTAAGTACATACATACTACGATTAATATTTATGTACTTAAGGATTATATATATATATATATATATATATATATATATATATATATATATATGTATATATATAGTGTGTATATATATATATATATATATGTATATATATATATATATATATATATATATATATTCCCTGTTCTATATAAATACTACGTTAAGCGACTGTCAACATAAATGACTGAACGCGAATTCGTATGTTTGTCGTTCTAAATTCAAAAGTTCAGTAATTGAAATGTCACTAATATGTTCATTTAATTTATGACACGAGTATTTTTGATAAATTTCTCATAAAGCGACATTTGAAGTATGACTGTAAGCTAAATAGGAAAATATTATGGAAACAGGGGATTTGGATTTGCATTTGTTTATCTATCATGAAAATATAACACATACTCGGATACGCATTCCAATTTCCATAATTGTAATGCGAATGTCGACTCTACCTACTGTGAGATGTTTTTAATTGCCGAATACATTCTCGCAGTAACTATACGTCAGAAAATTACTATATGCCCGTAATACCACAATCATATTTGTACCACGTGAATTGCGTAAATTTGTTACATGCGTAACCGGAAATATGTCGTTAAAACACATTTTCAGAGAATGCAAAACGTGAAAACAAAAGTTGTTATTATTGATGTAATTTTATACTTAAATTCTGGCATTTTCAAATGACTTCCTTTTGTTTTTAGTATAATTAAAATGCATATTGTCTGTTACTTTCATCAAAACGATAAAAGGATAACGGCTGTATCCTGTAGCGAGTAAAGAAAATCAGGACAGGAAAGTGTTTGAGGGAAAAATGATATTGAATGAGCAAGAAGCACATTGGAATCTGTGAGTGTATATATACATATGCACGTATGTACGTATAATATATGTACGTGCCTTTCGAGCTTTCAAAAGCTTACCTAAATTCAACGGTATGTTCAATTTTCTATAATTTTTTTACTCCAATTGTATGTATATGCACAGAATATTCAGCAGATTGCGCCATTTTTTTAAATTAAGCCTTTAAGTTTCAAATTTCTGTTGTATTTAAATTTGAAACACACTTAAATAATTCCAGCCGGATAAATTGCAGACCCCCTTTGTTTTAGAACATTGTGTTTATTATTTTTGCTTCAAATCGGTACAGGGGTTTTGAAGATCTTCTGGTCACTGGTTATTATAATTATGCCATTTGACAGTTCAGATTTGTTAGTTAAATTAAGATTTTTTTATTATATTTTTTTTAATTATCTGGGGTACCCGGCTTCGCTCAGGGAGTTGATATGAGATTGTGTGATTGTAGAATAAAAGGATAAACTTTAAAAGCCATAATGCTTTAAAGTTTGTCCTTGCCCTTTTTTAATTGTTAAACTATAGACTAATTTGATTGAAAATTGCAGTCTCTTAAATAAGAATGGCAGTTCAGTAGAGATATCAACGTTTTCTCGGTGCTGCCTGGTGTGTCCAAGTAAATAATTCCGCCAATGTTGTTGTTGATCCGGTCCATGAAAATTAGTGTAGGCCATAAGTTAAAAAAGGTGACTAAATAGACGTAAGCGTCCTAAAAATACGTGCAATAGCTCATTCGATCCGGAATAATCTCTAGAAAATTGTGCCAAAAAAGTGGATTGACTCATAAAAATTGCAAAAGTTAAAAACAAAATATTTCGTTTTTCGCCAATATCTCATAAGCTATTAATATTTAAAAAATTTTAAAAAGATCCTTAAATAAGAGGAAATTTCCGAAAAAAAGCTCTGTACTCCCGGAACTAATCTTATTTCACTTCTTTATTATAATTGGAACTTCATTATTTATAATTTTAATTTAACGCTGAAAATAGGGCTTCGCGCGGCCATTGCGGGGCTGGCGCGCCGCCGCTGAATTGAGAGTGCAACAGAAAATAATTTTTTTAAGGTCTTAATAATTTATTTAAAAATTTGAAAAAAATATGGTACATTCAGAACACTTCAAAGAATCCGAATCCGAATTTTATTCCAAGTTAATTTTTCAACAAATTGGACAATTGTTAATTAACAAAATTTTCTCAAGATTGCGTTTTCATTGTAGATTAAAAAAAATAATTAAATAATTGGCAGAAAATTCTTTCGCTTCGACCGTTTCATTCGTTTCGCAAAGCCCTACTTATAAACATACTTAACAAGATCACGTCATAAAAGTTTAAAAAATTTTAATAACTTGTTATAATAATTTTTCAAATTTAACAAAAAATGAAAAATCAAAGTAATGTGAAAATTTTTTTATAATTATCATAATAATGTTTTTTTATTAATCAAAGGCATTTATTGACATGACAAAATTTTTTTTTTCGCTATTTGTTAATACATTTTTTTAAATAAATGGACTATTTCAAAGTTTAAAAAAATATTTTTATAACTTATATTGTCTTGGAAATATGTTTTTTTTTTTAAATATTTTCTTAATAACAATATTTAATTGTATATAATCGTTTTTTTTACTTTTCTACTGTTTAAATTATTAATTGGGAAATTTTAATTTTTTGTAAAAATCATAATCGACATCTTCAATAAGATTATAAAAAAAAATGTTTGTTAACAATTTAATTATTTATTAACTTAACTTAACAATTTGTTATGAACTAATTCCCAACTTTGTTCTATTTTTTGGGAAACTTCTTAAAATTACAAAAACAAAGATGTATAATAAACTATAGAAGATACTTTTTTCCATTTTTTATAGAATTTAGAAAAATCACGTTCTACAAAAGTTGCACTCGCTGCTTCATTTCTCTGTTAACAAAACTGATATAAATTTGAAACTATTAGAGATACGACAATCAACATTCAAGTTAATTTTATAGAGAATTTAAGGATCCCTGGATGATCCTATATTGAAATTCCTTGTTTTTGTCGTTAAAAAATTTTTCTTGTTGTATTCCACGTATAATAGATAGGGACGTCAACATATAGTGATGTTTTCGCGAATGGATTCCTTTTAGCACAGTTGAAAAAAAGCTGTTAATGTTGTGTTCTAAGGAGGTTCGCTTGCAATTTTTCTGGCAGTGTCTTTTGTGAAGTAAACTTTCTGTCCATTCTCCAAATATACTGCTAGATGTTGCATAGTTGGTTCGTGTTCGTGTATGGAAAAACCGAAAATTCACTGCGCTGTTGATGTATTTTCCCATTTTGTGCATGAGAGTCTCGTCGTTTCTTTTTTGTTGTTCGCTTTGGGTATTTGAAATACCACCATATTACTGCCATTGTTCACATACTTATAGATATATTTAATAGATTTCACTTAATTTCAGTATTCTACGTTTATGTGCGCTTGGAACATTTTGGAAAGTAGTGGGTTATATGGTGCTACACATTTATTATCTATTTCCAGTCATCTATTTCCGGTTCGTCTCTACCTCGTATTCGTATTTTTGCTGTGAAGCCACCTTTTTTATATGATCGGCTTCTGCATTTGGTATAGCTATCATCTCCGGTTTGTGTGTCGTCCAAGTATGGTTTTGTCCATGTATTATGTTTTTCAAAACTATGTCGTACAGCTGCAGATCTTATTGTGGATTAGAAAATTCAGCTTAGATGATTTTGTCGATATCCGCGTGATGAATTCTGTCGTGTAACCATATGACACTGTGTGAGTGAAGCAGTCCTCGTTTTTTCCATTCGATTGTGTACATCTAGCATCTAACGGTTCCAAAAATGTGGTATTTTGTGATGATTTCAATAAATCTGGTTTGTTTTGGTCGGAAAACTCGGGTTATTGTATCATATCGATTCATTGGGACGTGTCCGTATCTTAATTGTTCTTTGATTTCTGACCATGATGAGTTGTATTTGAATGTTACGGAGAGATCAGGTCGTCCATATTTTCTTACGTAGGTCATGGCATCTTCAGTGTATTCGTGTATATATCTTGAACAATGTAAGATCGGGGTAAGATTACCATTGTTCCAATGTCGCCAATGTTTTCGTCATTAATGATCTCGTCTCGAAGGTGGATGTTTTCTTCCGTGCGCAAGTTTCTTCTGATTCGATCTTATGTAAAGAATTCATTCCTCTTCTATTTTTGCACACATATCTACCAGGAATTATTGGGATGAACGGTGAATGTTGAGAATGTAATTCTATGTTTCATTGTCTCTAATCATTAAACGGTAAGCCTAGACCTGCTTGGAAGTGACTTTTTTGATTGCTTCTATGCCATGTACTTGCTTCGTCAGTACATATATTAAAATTGGTTCTTCGCCTGTTTCAGGTTGGATTTGTTTCACATTAAAATGATATCCATCCTTTCCGTGCAGAAATGGTAATGGATTTTGGAGGGCATCATATAAACGGTGTGTCTCTGCAATGCATTTATGTCCTTCTATTTCTCGTTGTACAATTATGTCACGGCTTGTGTTTTCATTGCCCATAATTACGATGGCAACTTTGTCTATCTCAGGTGCATAAAATCGGCGTTCCTGTTCTCCAAGTGGTCTCGTTTCGGCTCGAATTATAATTATATAGTCATCAAAAATCATTCGGTCTTGTGCTGTTTTGAATATGGGAATAAGTTGACTGTATTTGTGTAAGATCCTCTGCACATCTTGGATTATTTCTCGTCTCAATCCACTGATGTGTGCCCATCGTTGATCAATTTGTATTTCTTCATTTCCGATGGAATATACACGCAGAAATTTATATTCTTCATTGAGTAGTGGTAGTAATGATCTCATTTTGTCTATCTTAAAATGGGATCATTACTACCATTATCCAATGAAGACTAGATTTTTCCCTGAATGGAAAAAACATAAGCGATTTATCTTTGTTAGTGTTGATCAAAGTGACACCGAAAGAAGTAATTTGGAAGCAGGCGTTGTGCCTTTTATATTTTGAAGAAAGTGTTTGCATTCTGGGTTTTCGCCGATCATGGAATTTAGAAATTCCTGCGGAGGTGCTTCTAGTGGTGGCAATCGAATTTTTCCATTCATGCAAGTTTCTGGTGTTTCTCTACTGCGTTTTTCTCTAATTTTTTCGCGTTGCGAAATTTGCAGGTGTTATCCATTTTTTCGATTACAATGTATTTGTGTTTGTTATATTCTTTCATCGGGTCGTAGTAGAATGCTTCATTTTTTAGGTTGTACTGTTTACTTGGCCTCGTCCGCGCTTCCTGTAGGTTACTTGTACTCGTCCGCACTTTTCGTGATATTTTCGTAGGTGGTTGCGTTTGCACTCTTTTATTATAAGAATTTGTCCCAATTCCTGATTGTTTAAGTCATTCATTTCGTTGATCTTCGGTTTCTCTATTTCTCACATCTTGTCCTCATCCATACGTTCGTTGGGAACGTAAATGTGCTTCGCGCTCTCCGACTGTTTCATTTTTTCACTGTTCTTTTTGTTTTTGTCGTTTTGCTTCAAAACTAGATCTCGTCTTATTTCACACTTGGGCATTGTATAAAATTTAAATCAAACCAACTTTTTATTAATAAATGTACTAAGTACACTTTAAACACTTTGATTACTCTTCACTGTTTGATTACTCTTCACTGTTTGTTTTAAACACTTCACTGTTTGTTTTTATTCACTCACTGTACTTCGCTGGTACGAAACTGACGTTCAAATTCAGGACAGATCTTGCTTTATATACACCTGCCAATGAATAGCCCTACCCATATAATAAAGGCTTCAAATGGCCCACAATATCTCAAAACATTCCACAAAATTCGAGAGTGTTCTGGAATGTTCCACAATGATATGGGATGCTCTCAAACGTCCCAGACTACACCAAAACATTCCACAATCTTCCAGAATATTCCGGGATATTCCGGAATGTTGTGGAATGCTCTCGAATACTCGGGAATGTTCTGGACTGTTCCAGAAATTTCTAGAAAGCGAAACTTCCAGCCCTTAAAAACGCCTTTCAGGTAAAAACGGGAACCATCTTCGTGGATGTGTGGTACAAAAAATATAAAATAAAATATCTCCTCTGAGGTAACATAGAATTAGTGATTTGAAACACTAATAAAATTGGTTAGAATGTTTGTTCTAACTGTAGAAGTGTGTTCAATTAATAGGGTTGAGTGGATAAATAATAATTCCTATTAAACTTATTTAAATAACTTGATTGAAATACATCCTGTTCAAGAATTAAGATTTAGCTTGTGGAATACACAAATCTTTATTATAAAGTAAAAACATTATAATTGCCAAAAAGTTGGTTCAAAATGTCACTCATGCTGTAGGTCTCCCGAGATGTCGACAATAAACGGGATAACATTACTCTCAAAATGTCACATTGAATGTATAAAATGAAATAATAACTCAACTAATCAGGATCAAGTGTAAATACCGGGCCACATCGTCGCGAATTATTGATATTACGTTCAGTTAATAGGTTTGATCGGGTCAATGATATTGTCTATTTATATATAAAATAACGTTTGAGAATTGTTTGTTTGTAAGCAATTATTTGTAAAAGTTATTAAATGTTCTGTATGTAATAGAAAGCGTACTTTAAAATGTTGATAGTGTGTGCAAACGTTTTTTCATATTCCACCCTTCCGGTAGCTTCCAGAAGAAATTCGTTAAGTAAAAATAATGTAAACAAAGAACTAACACCATACAGGGCATATAATAGCCTTGAACTGAGATCTGTAAACATAAAACAAACTATTTAGTTTATTTTCCGCTTTAGATAGTTCTTGCATAAAATAGTTTAGCGTTTTTCTTATAGAATATTAATTTACACGCATAGTGCTTTAACCATGAATGGAAGAAATTTAAATCCACGCAAAGTCTACGAATGAACGTATTGTGTAATAAAATGTACTATATTCTGAATCTTAATTGCTATGAACTAGAATATTATTTATTCGTAAGTTATTATTTGGGTATGGTTACACCCAATTCTTTCGTTCCTTCATATTCATCTTCGTTCGCCGTTGGCTTAAGCCACTCAGGAAACAAAAGTATGTCAAACGAAAGTATGTAAGTAATTTTTTTTAAATAAATATTTTAAATTAACGAACATGTAATTCTTCTAACGTCAAGCTACTTTTAGGCTACTATTTAACTATTAGAGCCCAAGTTTTATTTTATTTTCAAACAAAAAAATGGAAAAACAGATTGATTTGGAAAAATATTTGGGGTTTCAGAAAGAAAACAGCCATTCGTCATTGCAAAAATTATTTTACACTAAAATTGTAAAGGAATTAATCAAATTCTCAGTGTAAATATTAACGTTAACGACGCGAATCGACATGAAGTAAACGTATGGTTTTTTTCCCGATTCATATTGATACTGCAAGTCATGTAACGTTTAAAAGCAAAGTTCATGTTTGACAAAATGCCTAAAGGTTTATAATTATTCTAGACTCAAACCAGTTTTTAACTGGTATCTTTTATTTTATAAATGAATGATGTGACACTATGTTCGATTTTAAAAAAATATTATAATATTATACTCGTAATAACGGTTAAAAAACTATTTTTTATTCAGTTAAATGTTTATTTGATAATCTTTGATCACAAGTATAAAGTAAATAAATTTCTCTCAAGTATTATAAAATTGCAAGCTGACTGATCTTTTTCGAGTTACTTTAAGATTTTGGGTAAAGTTTGTTACAAGATATCGCAATTTAAACTTGCAAGACATAAAATTAAAAGTTACTTGCCAGCTTTCAACGAATTTTATGTGATTAAATACTTATAGTTTACGAAGATAATGAGATCGACTACTGCCGTCATTATGCATATTTTATTTTCTTACTAAAAATTCAAGTACTTTTGTAATCAAATTTCAAGCAATTCTAGAATAGGAAATAATTCTTAATTAGCAATCTTTTTTGTAAAAAAACGTTGGGAAGACTTTATTTATTGTATATAATAATGATAAAAAAATAATCAGAGTATATCAACACATATGATACTTTAAAATCTTTCTTCTTAATAACAAGAAATATCCCTTTCGAAATCATAAATCTTGTGAACACCAAAAAACCAACGCTAGGTAACTAATTTGCGCGTTGAATAATTAATCTAATCTGGCATTCTCCAACCTTCCCCGTCTATTTCACTTAACTCTGATATTTATTTTAAATATATATAAAATTACGGAAAATTTAACTGTATTTCTGACATTCAAAAGAAGAGATTCATTGGAATTATTGAGCAGCAGCATTTATTTCCATATAACACTGTTAATTTGATGTTAAATTTGACAACACTAATTAAACACAAATAATAACGATTATGACCCTAAATTAAGTATCCACATGCCCCACAGATACGCTGAAACCCTAAGATAAGTTTCCGCATGCACCCAGAAAGTATAAAATACACATTCCTGTGAATTTTTTTGTGTAACTCTGCAATAAACTCTGAAATAATGAAAAAAACTTTAATTAAATAATTATATATTGGAAAAACATAAACAAAAAAAGACATACTCAAATGGTCAAACACAAAAATATCTCACTCTTTCGGTCTTGGTTTAAATCAATACCAGTCTGTTTTCGAAGACTTGAAAAATATGAGGATAAAGCAAATTATATAAGACTATACATGACCCAATCATGAATAGGTTTTTGCTTTAAACGGGAAGATGTTTAATTTTCTTACGTAAAACAAAAAAGAGACCAAACTCACTATTATGTTATTTATTCGGTTACTAACTACTCAGATGTCGTGTCTATGATCAATGATCCGTTCATACTAAAACAACACTTAATTCAACGCCACTTTGCTTAATCGATTTAAAACGTCCACAATACACTAATATTTTGTAATTTACATGATATGAACATCAAATTTATAACTAAAAATAACAAAGAATTCAAGGATTTCAATTCAAGATATTTATTCTTTGGACAAGTTATTTAATGAAGACTAATTTTTACAAATGGATGATGGAAGTAAATATGACATTAATAGTGAAAATATAGGTGATGTCGATCGGAATTGAACACCGCCTATTCACGACTTCCGTTACTTCGTAATTGATATCCACCAATACGAAATTGCACTGTTTGTTTGCAGTTTTATAACGCACAGAATTCTGAAGTCACTAAAAAAAAAAAAGTTTCGACTACACATTATAATTTCAATTTTATGATAATGGCTACTATAATATAATATTTTAATTAATAATATATAAGTAAATATTATATTACAATAATTAAACTCGAAGGAAGTTGGTGATCGACATGGATAATTTATTGCATGACGAAATATGTATTTTTAATTTATATGGGAACACATGCGGGAAACTAAAATTAAGTTTTGGTTTGACCGTTACACGAAGAAAACTCTCTGTATCAACTGATATATAAAATTATCCATGGCTGCTAAAATTACAATTACTGCTCACTCTCTGCATTCATCTAAATAAAGATGAGGTGAGATTTGAAGGCTCCAACTTATATAGTATACTTTATATATATATATATATATATATATATATATATATATATATATATATATATATATGTATGTGTATATATATATGTATGTATATATATATATATATATATATATATATATACATCTCGGCAAAAGGTTTTTGCAGAGTATGAGGCAGAAATAAAAACCTCGTGTTACCCAGTTTTGAATTATTTCGTAATAATGGCAAATAATCTTTATGCACGACCATTCATATGTCCTATATGAGTTTATTTCCAGGTTAAAATTGGCATATTCTCTTTTTTTTTTACTCTTTTCTTGTAAAATGAACTAATTAATTTAGAAATTAATTTTCTACTTAAGATGTGAACTATAATATTAATAAATAATAATAAAAATAATAATAAATGCATACGTTAATATACGAACTAGCACATAATAATTGTTCCATTTTTTTTAAAATTAACTAATAAAATTGAGAAATCGATTACTGATCATTTAAAAAAATCTCATTTTTATATTTATGATGGAAAATCCAGATTTGTAATGTGTTTTCTTTGACATTTCATTGAATCATTCTTTATCAATAAAATTTTTGTACAAGACATTTGTATCACTGATATTCCAATGTAAAATATTCACGATTGAGAAGCAAGTAGATAAAGATAAAATAAAGCTAACGTTTTTTTGAAGTAATATTTTTGTCATGTATGTTATTAATAATAGTTATATATGGATTGAAAAAATATTTTGTCTCTTCACGGAATATTGTCCACAAAATGGTTAAAACAACTCAATAGATCTTAATCAATCTTAATTTATAATTTTGATATCTTAAAGATGCATTGGAAGATGGAATTTAATTTACGAATAATGTATTTTTGAAATATTCAATGTGCTATAATTTATCGTCATTAACAACTTTTCCTATTTAGTGTGATGTTATCGTAATTTATTTTTTAATTTGATTTACTGAACTAAATTTTAACAGAATTAATTAGATTTGCTGAATGCTGAACGCAATCTATTTACTGAATGCATTCTGTTAGAAAGAGATAGAAATAATTAAGCACTATATTAACCATTCTAAAATAGTTCTTCGGCTAAAATCATCAAAGTAATTTTTAAGTAAGCATCTAATTTACGAAAACTTCAATATTATATAACATATAACTTTAATAAAAAATACTAACATAACTAATCAAATTATTTTTCAAACTTTATCTTTCATAAGTAAATGCAATGTGAAGTACACAATTTCTGTTTGTCGTCAGATTCAGTCGATATGTTAAAAATAAAATATACATCGAAAATATTACAACGTGTCAGTTAATTTATATGATTTAATTGAAATAGAATTTCTCAATGTAAGGGAATAATTTCGAAAAGGAAAAGAACACGAACAGAAAAAATGCAGCGAATTTGCGTGAATAGATCACTTTTACCTAGTATCCTTTTCTTTCGTATGATTGAATTGACTGAATGCCATTCCGTTCATACAGCATAGCACTAGGTTTGAGACGTTCCATAGCATTTTACCTTGTCGATAAAATAACATTTGTATGAAAATTACATTAATAATCAATAATGTTATTACCAATATTATTATCAAGAGCTTTTACCATTTTTTAATGTCAATTTTACTTTCAAAAATGATAAAAACTTCTGATAATGATAAATTTGATACAATATTTTGAACAACGTTACTGTAGATTTTTAGAACCATTTGTTTATTTCAATATAAATAAATAAAACATCAACCTCGATAACTACTATTAATTTATATTTCATCTTTATACTCTCGATTATTAATATTAATGCACTGGTGAAGAAATATCGTTATAAATATCACACATCAAGCAAACAATGAAGAGTACCAATGAGCCACGGTTCGTGTTGCCTTGCTACGTTAATTCAGGCATACATACGATCGCGTTTGGAAGTACTCGAAAAAATACCGCTAGGCGGGTGTTGATTGCTGCGGGAATATTCTTCCGAAACTTTTTCGAAATACCTGGGTATTAAGTAATTGCCTGTAGAAACAATAGCACCAACAAACATTTGAAAAGAAGGTGTCATCATATATTACCGGTAAGCATTAGCTTTGACGGGATTAACAATTTTTGAACATTGTTCAAACTTTTCTCGTTTAGATCGGTCTCGCTTTTTTAAATTATGCCTGCCCCAGTGGTATACAGAACGGCGGATGAAACTGATATTGATATTATTGTTTGAAAAATATCTTCAAACATATGTTCATTAATATTTTTAGTATCCAATCCATGATTTCTTTAGTTTTCTAAATAATGTCAAAAAGTAACGGAGGATTCGGCAATTAAGTTAAAAAAAATAACCCTACAAAACATAATTATTTTTGCTCATCTCAATTCGAAGAAAAGTGTTTCCGGTTTAGCAATGAAAGATGCTGACTTTTTCTTAGGCTATACCTACGATATTCTTCATGTAATATTGGTTTCGGTAATTCTGATAATGGTTTTATGTTAATCACGCGTTTGATTTCTTGTAAGTACAGCAACAGTTATTTTTTATTTTATGTTTTGACCACTATTTTTTATAATAATATAGGTAACTGAACATATACAGACTTTCGTTTCTTATTGGGTTTATTGTATCTATGGTTTATATCACATTCGTGATACGATAACATCTCGCACTCAAACTTCAAATACTGGTGTTGAATCCTCAATTTTAAATGCTTCTAACAGCATAAATCCAAGCAAAATCTAAATGATGTAAATAAGGTAAATATGTTAGTGTATTTGAAGCTCTTCTTTATTTATAAATTATCGTGTTTATTTCAATAATTTTAAAATCAAATCTGTCAAAGAAAAAAAATTACTATTCCAGAAAGTATAATGTTGCATTTCGTAGCTACTTAAAAAGTTTTTTTTGTTTTAATTGTACATCTTGATTCATTACCCTTTCGTTGGAAAAGTATAAAATTATTCAAAAATTATAGATAAGGCGTCAGCAAATAATTAGATTATTTTCGTATAGTTTATTATAAAAGCTTGGAAAGTAAAATATTTTAAAAATTTTATAATAATGTCTACCATGAAAAATATTTTAGAAAATGTGTTATAGATTATAAACTTGTTTATGGTATTTACCTCTAATTTAATCTAGTTTCTATTTTGTTCAAAATATTGTTTACGAGAAAAAAAAATGTATTTTTTCAAATACTCAGTTTTCCAACTGGAAGTCAAAGCTATCAAATAATTTGTATAAAGTATTATTATATAATCAAGTATCCTAAACCTGCGAGGTTGGATGTAATTACTACAAATTCGTACATAAATTTATGGAATTGTATGGGTCGGTATCATAAAAATGCTGCGTCTTGTTCATCAAAATATACAAAACGAAAATATGAACAATCACCACAAAACCTATGCTTACAGATTATTTTTAAAGTCCAAATTTCATGAAATTGAGTGTATTGAGGACATCGCCCCTTAATGGAATCCAATTGAGTAGAAATACATCTAAAATTTGTCGAGTTTATCGGTAATATAAGTGATATAATATTCGTTAAAAAAAGAAAACATTTAATATACGTATATCTTCATTTTTAAATAACATACAGCCCAAATATAAATATCCTGTTAGCGTCGCAATAAATATTTAGATTTTGCTAAATAAAGAAGCCTTCGGTCTACTAGAATTGCAACATCTATATCACTAGCTGTGAGTATAGAGTAAAAAAAATAAGCTGTAGTAATTCGGCTTTAGTTTTCATGATGATGTTATTGCTTTTACAGCGGATGATACAAGTGTTATGACTGAATTAGAAAAAAAATATGAAGGTCTCCATAAAATCTGCTTGACTCGCAGCACTCAATTAGCTATCACCATATACGTATTTTACAACCCATAGAAGATTTCTTCTATTATTTCTTCAACAAGGGATTATTTATCACTTTCATCGATTTTTATTTGAGTTCAAAGGATTTTGGTTATAGAAAAAACGGAATAAGTTATATATTTTTAATATAATATACTGCACGTGATACTTCTATGCTCCATTTAAATAAAACTTCATTATTTATTTTTATTAAAATTTAAATGAAAATATTATTACTTAAAAACTATGTCTGTGATGCCCAGATATAAAACTGTTTTTTCTTGTCAAATTTTAAATAGTATAAAACAATAGATAGATGTGAATTATTTAAAAACCAACTGATGAAACGATACTTGTTTTATTTATATCTTAAACACTACCATGTGTGCTGAAGCACCCCACACCATTTTTTTAATTCCAAGATTTCAAAAAATATTGCACCCACACTAATGTTGCTCATGCTAATTTAAATTATTAAATTAAGAGTTACAGCGTGATTCTATTAGCCGTGCGCTGACTGTGCGCAAGTACAGTCGTTTTTGCAACTGTTCAGGTGTACTGTATAACCTCATGATAATAGTACTAAAAGGTTTTGTACGTTTGAACGTGATGGAAACTTTGTTGTTTGTTAGTAAGTCTTATTAGTAGTGTAGATTATATACTACTTAACTGAATGTATAAGAATTGTGCGTACTAATTATAAATAATAAAATATATTTTTAATATAATTCCTGTTAGAAATCTCTTCAAGTTTATTTTTTTCAATTGCAGATTTACGACTTTTCTAGTAGTCAGGGCTAATCAGATGTCAAATTGACCTCTTAGAGGTGATGATGATATAGCCGCTATTCTAGAACGAGTTCAAATGACGAGGAACTGCATATTGGAAATGCTTTTGATGAAGAAACTGACGGAATTTTCGTCTTTTAAAAGAGCCCAATTTTAGTTCTCGAAACCACGACTCTACTCTTGTAGTCCATGACAATGATCTTACTCTCGATGAAGATGATACCAAGTGCGAGTAGACACAATAACTAACAGCAAGTAGTAGGACCCCAATAAAGGTAATAGATACGCCTTTTGTTATGTATGGTTAAGAGAAGAACAATAGAGACAATATGTCAGGAATACCATCTTTACGATCGAGAATTCCTCATCGTAACATATTATTTCACTCACCTGAAAGTAAATGTCCGGCTCGGAATGTAGCTAGTACTACAGAGGTCTTTGACCTTTTCTTTAGTAAAGAAATCATAAACAGATAAGTAATATATAACAATTCTGAAATAAAAATGCAACGTGCAAAATAAACAGCCTGAACTTGTGGATGTGGAAGATGATGATGGATCGCCTGAAACCGTTCTACCCTCATTTGCGCGCACTACTACGGCATCTGAAATTCAAGCACTGCTAGGTGTGTATTATTTGCTTGGAGTTTTCAATAAGAAACATCTGTCTACTGAAGAAATATTCGACAAATACTCTGGAGTTAGATTGTCCTAGAGCAAGGTTCGAGTATTTGACTAATTACTTGGGATTTAGTGACAAAGGAACGAGGGTGCTTCGTCGTGAAAATGACCGTTTTTCTCCAATCAAAGACTTATATAACCACATCGTAACAGTCAGTAAGGATATGTACACGTCACCATATTTTGTGGCAATTGATAAGCAACAAATTGGTTTTTATGGCCGATGTCTGTTCAAGATGTTTATCCCGTCAAAACCTGATAAATATGGGTTGAAAAACATTTTAATTTGTGACGCCAAGACAGGATATATGATAAATAGTACCATGTATCTAGGAAAGGACAGTACACCGCAGGGAATACCAATAACCGATTATTATGTTATGGAATTGACAAAGCCTATACACAGTATGAACCGAAATTTAATATATGGCAACTGGTTTATGACTATACCAACTGCCAAAAAAAGGGAATTAATTTGGTTGGAACTTTAAAACAAATAAGCGTGAGATACTACAACTAATGTTGGAAAGTAAAGATTGCTTTAGAAACACGTCTATGTTTGTCTTTGACAGACTACTGACTTTGCTATCAGTGTCCTTAAAAATCAGCAAAAAAGAAATTTTTGACAATGCTGTCTACAATCCATGATAGTCCTGATAATGATAATGAACTGCCTGAAATCATAGGGTTTTATAATAAAACAAAATATGGTGTTGACGTTTTCGACCAACTGAGCAAAAATAATTCTACATCAAGAAAAACAAGAAGGTCGCCTCTTTGTGTATTCATTACACTTCTAAATACGGTGGTTTTTAATTGATAGATCGTCTACAATATTTCTACTGTAGTAGAGAAGAAACCAATCAAAAAAAGATGCTTATTTCTTAAAGAATTGGCAATGTCCCTTCCAACACCGCGTATGCAAAAGATATTAAAATGGCCAAAATTGCCCCGGGACATCCGGGAATCCATAAATGGTATCCTAAAACTTGAGATTGGCAATGCTCAACCATTTCGTCAAGATGTCAGACCCGGTCACTGCTGCTTCTATCCCCACATAAAAGACCGAAAATCCAAAACCCCGTGCTCTTCTTGTCAGCGTCATATTTGTGTGGAGCATCAAATAAAAATATCTCAAATATGCAATAAAAAGTTAAATAAATGACTCTGTTTTGTAACTTCTATAAATGGTTAAATATAATAAATCAAACATAGTGATTATTATTTTGTTATTTTTATTTTTGTTCATAAAATATTTGAGGGTACTACAGGAACACGCGGTAGTATTAGTACGAGTATGTTTGAAATTGAGGGTAGTGTTCTAGATTTAAATAACATCTTAATTAGATACACTGCCAATACCGGTGTTCTGGAATTCGAGTACAAGTTCATCAGGGTAGGTGCAGTTTCAATTAAAATGTTCCAGTATATGAAACATTTACCTATGCAACGGAGTAAGGACCACATGCCAATTATACATCAGAAAATAAAATAACATTTTATTGACAAATTGCCAAGCTAGGCGATACACAGAGACAAATCAAATTATTTGCTAAAGAGAGATATGCATATTATAAATATACACAAAATTTACATTTTTTTTATAAAATAGATGACGAATAGAAACAAAAATTAGAATATTTCTGTACCTAAACAGATATACACACTTATATTTGGATATGTACTAAATTATTGACGGTTGAATAATATTTCTAACTTAGAATTCACCTGTTAATTTTGTTTTAAAATCTGATTTTAATTATAACAATTTTGTAGCTAATTATAATGTAATGAATATACTTTACACTACTCAATTCAATAAATTTATTGCAAAAAACCTTGGTTTGAATCTTTGCTTCGCTTGTTTTACTTTAATAACATTATATATCAATTTATAATCAATTAATATCATAGAAAATGAATTAATATAAAAAAGAATCGATATTATATAGTACTTTAAAATTTAATTGTTATATATGATGTTTATATAATAATAATAATATAATATAAATTAATCAAGAATATTGAAATATCATAAAATCTTTACTCACCTCACTAAGTAATATTTAATGAAACGGTTCGCTAATAGGAATCATGAAGTGTAACAAATACACTTGCCATCGTTAAATATAATTTTGCTCAAATCTTCAAAAGAATTTATATTTCTTAATAAAACAATAAAGTTCTGGGGCAACTTCTGACGACTATTTTTCTTAGCCTAGTTTAAGTTACTTACAACTTCATGGTGAAAAACTAATTAAAAATAAATTATTCAAAGCAAGACCAAAAGTAAGAAAAAGAAGACTTTTTTTCGGTATATAGCAATTAATATCGAGAACAAATAACAACAAATATATATTTACATATAGCTGTACTGATAGATATTTTATGGAGAAACTTTTTAAGTTTATTGATTCTTTTGTACGAAAAATTGGACGAAAATTCCATGTAACGTAACTCCGTTTAAATTTAAATAAAAACTTCTTTAAGGTAACGCGATTAAAAAAGACCGCACCGTCAAACATGCTCATTTTATCTATATAAGAAAAAACTTTATACTTTTTCAGATTTGGTATAGTTAATATTGATATAAAGAAGGAGAAATCAGAAAGCTTATATATATATATATATATATATATATATAGATATATATATATATATTTATATATATATATATATATATATATATATATATATCTAATATTGGTTACCAATACATTTTATTATGTATTCAAAATAAATTAAAAGATTCATTGTTCACGTTCATACTGTCAATGTAAAATAAATAATAGTCTGGTCAAACAGTCGTACAAAGTAAAGATTGTCGCCAAAGAATTTTAAAATGTCAGATCGACGTAATAAATTTCGAGCTGTGAATTTTGTGTGACTTCAAATGTGCCTTTTTCAACAGTCGGTGTAATGTATGTCAAAGCAAAAAAGCGTTTGTTTTATATTTTGTGCTTTAGACTTTTGTGTTCTATATATTAGTGAAATACCGTTAGCTTAATTTGAAAAAAGAAAAATCTGTCAGCTTACTTAATACACACCAGTTGCAAAAGGAAAATTCTGTAGCAGCAATTCGATTTGCTTTTACTCACTCTCGCCTACCTATTTTCGACAAAGTGAGTAAGTAAGTACATTTTATTTTTTAAATTGAATTCAGTTTCTTAATTTTAGTTTGGAGAACTTTTTAACATACGAATCTCGATTACGTTGAAACTTAAAAACTTAATAAATTACGGTCGAATTTCGACCACTTAGCGACAACTAGTTTAATTTATTCCATGTTTAAGTGTAACTAATTGGATTTTCAAAGACAAGACAACTATTCTTCTTCTATCGGAATCGCGATCGCTAATGATTAAAGTATATTAATGATTACGCGTTATGACTTAATTATATTAATGAAATGAGAAATTCAGATAAAGTTAAACAAAAAACGTCGGCATATTTTTTTTTTAAACATTAATGCTCCTTATAAACATTGCCGTGATATTACTAAGGTAAAGTTTATAAAACAAAGTACGATAAAATAAAGTACGATAAAAAAGTGTATAAAATAAAGTACGTTACCGCGACATCTTAGTTCACATATTCAATATGAAAATATAATTTCGTAGCACTTCATAAGCGGTAAAGTGAATAGCTGCCAAACACTTTCAATAAAATACGAATTCCATTACGGTATGAAATGTCCACAACATTTATGTTATTAAGTGCAAAATGATATTTTATGTAAAACGAGGGGTCGTCTTACCCGACCGTATATATCATGAACATTTACCGGGTGTTCGGAAGGTATGTTCGAACATGAAACTATCCTATGCCAATTTACTGAAACAATAGTGTCACTATAGATATATGAATCGCATTTCATATCCTTTAAAATCCAGTCGATTTCTTCTACTATAGATCGCTACTGCTTAATTGTGAACTATCGAGTCCTAAACCGCAATGTCGAAAAAATCTTAGAAGGAATATATAGAAAGAAATGGTTGCGAAGAGTTTACGAGTTGGCATTAAAACTATAATAAAACTTCCCTCATAATGTGGGAAGATCACGCGCAGACATTGGCACTATTTCAATATGCGATACCCGTGATTGTTAATAATGAACTTCCTCAAAATTATCTTAATATTTAATAAACAGGTTGCGCGCTAGTAAATAGTAAAACAATGAACGAATAAATAAATAACAACCTTTTCATTTTGTATTTATGTAATATCTCATACACCGGTATTCACGCACCTATATGCATACGTGTATGTTAATATTTGTTATGTGTTTACTCTGAACGTATAGTTATAAATAAATTAGTGTATTAAATTTCAATTAATGATATAGGAAAAAATGTATTGTTGAAGGAATGAAAACGTACACATTTTTGCTGCCTTTTCCACGTGACTCTGAAAAGTAAAAACTATAAATTGGTTTTATCACGCTTACCTCTCATTTATTCAGGTGATATTCAGTTTATCAAGTAATAACAAAATAATTTAATTTAATTCACCCACGCTGACTTCAACTCTATAGCATACTACTGACCGTCCGCGACTTCATCCACGTGGTGCTTTTCCCATATAGTAGATAATATTTAATGTAAGGTGTTTCAGGGAAAAGTGATGTAATTGGAGTGGATAGAGGGATAAGCCCTTGTACTCGCTGATTTAGCCGTTTCATTACACGAAACAGTAGAAGATTATCCATCATGTCTTTGTTTTATAGCTATTATTAAAGCACGTAATTTGATTGCATTTACATATTACAGATTTTGTACTCATTCCGATATTAGTCAACACGATGCCCTTATACCTTGGGATACGATATTGAAGCAAGTGAAGAACTTAAGAACAAGTGAGTCTGTGAAAGCAGGTCTAGCACGAGGAGGCGATCGAACCGTTAGAACTTTGGAAAACATGAAATGAATTCGACAAGCTATGAATACTAGCTTACGTCGTTCAGTATGGAACAGATTAATTTACTTATATATATATATATATATATATATATATATATATATATATATATATATATATATATATATATATATATATATATATATATATATATATACATATATATATATATATATATATATATATATATATATATATGTATACATGCATACATAGACATAATTTGTGTATTTGTGTGTGTTCTCTGAATTTCAATAAATCTAGTTGTGCCGATGATAATTTTCTTATTTATTTTAAAGGATATGTAGAAAAAATTTCAGATAAAAGCTGTCAAACCTTTATGTTCGACAACTTTATATTAAAACTAGACTACCTAAGAACAGAAACGGGAAATGACTATATATGGTCAGCAAGTGCAAAGGTTAGTTGGGTGAAGCTGTGAGGAAGTCAGTTTATCTTATTTGATCTGAAGTAAAATATTTTTGATCAATTTAGAAGAGATCCACTTATTTCCTAGGTAATGAAATGTTGAAAAAAAAATTTTAAAAAATAATTTTTGTTACAAAATTAGTTCAATACATTTATCACATCCCATTTTAATACTCTCAGGGAAATCGAACTTTAAAAATAACGAAAAAATCTTTCAAAAATAAATATTAATACTAAACCTGCTGAACATCCGCAAACTGGAATGGATTTATTGATACCTGTATATTTGTCGAAAAAGAGATGTTATAAGAAAGCATATATATTTTTAGCATTGCAAGGTATTGTCAAGGTGTATATGGGTTTCGATGTACCGGAAAAAATTGAAAACTTATGAAAAATACCTAGATTTAATTCACTCCACTTTTAATCTAGCCAAAATCATTACAAAATTCATGTTTACATTTAATATCTTTCTGCTGTTTTAAATTTTAATATTTGCTTGCATTACGTACAATCCGTATGTAATCTCTATAGTGCGTGCCCGACTCATACTCGCCTACTTTTTTTACTTTTACAATATGAATCATGGAAGAGTTTTCGCATATATTTTATTTTTGTTACTTTTTTATGATTCGACTATTTTCCTAACATATATTTAACTGGCTTAGACTATGCAAACGAAAATATATTTTACCACGGCGAAGGAAGAATCATAGTCAAGTTCCGATGAAAGAAAACCAGATAAATAATAACTTGATTTTTAGTATTATGTATAACAAATAATAAATTGCCGCAAATTATGATTATAGCAAGACATAATATTCTGACTGCATAAAATTGTATTTAAACTACACAATATTAGGGAAACACCTGAAATTTATTTTTATCGCCACATTTATATGAAATCAACCTAATTGAACTAGCATGAACATAACTTTTAAAGTACTATTTGGATACTCAATACTTCTAGGAATATGTCACTGAAATAATTTAATGAAATTACGTTATAACCCAAATTGCAATTGATTACTGTAATTGAAAGTAGAAAGAGCAAAGAGTAGGAAACATTTTAGATATAAAATTGAGTATTTGATTATAATAGCTGTTCAGAGGCGTTTTAGTAACTGTAGTAATTTAAAAAAATGTGATGAAAGTGAAATGGCTCAAACTTTACAGAATAATGAATTAGATTATAATCGTTCACATGTATACTAAAATGTCTTAAATTTTCAAATTAATTGGCTACAGACATTTCTATTTCACTGATCAAAGTTGTATTTAACTCTCAATACGCCTCCGTAATTACCCCCACATATAAACGATTGAGGACAAGTACAAGAGAAAGAAGCAGCGCGGCTCCGCACAGTGATCAGAAATGACAATGGAATGAGACAAATTATTCTGCTGTTTTCTGTTTAACTGCTTGCGGCGTGTAATAGTAACACCGTAATTGCTGCTGCCTGTTGCTGAACAAAACAAAAAAAATAAAATGAGCCAGAATTTTAAATTAAATGATTATTGCACAACATTTGATTTTAATTGTAATTGCAGTAATGCATGTCTATCGTTGTTTTTGTCTCATTGACTCAAGTCAGCCATTGTTATTATCACTATTAGTTACAAATGGCGCTTTTGATATTTGCAACATGTGTTCTGATAATGCATTGCTTTTTACTCCTCTTTTTCTTTTCCTGCATGTGGATGGTTTGGAATTATTAAATAAATATAAAAAAAATTGAAACATCTGTATGTGTTAATGAAATAAACACCTGTGTATGATTAATTTGGTTCCTTACTGTCTACCAAAATAAAAAAAACACTTTGTAAAATGTTTGTCTGCACATCTAGTTATCCGAGAAATGATCAGAATCTATCAACTGTGTAACACAGCGCGTTATATTTCTATGTAGAGCACAATCTACACTTTATTTCATTTTTCGAAAGATTTTGTATTATATTTAAGAAAAAACGCCGCGGACTGCGTATAATCACGCGTGGCCGGCAGCTGTAATCCCTAAGCTGGTTACATTAGAGTAATACGCAAATTGAGAGAACAATCAGACTGGTGGGAAATAAGGCAGTAGAAAAGGGAAATAGCATAACGGGAGCAGGGAATACAAGTCAGACGCGCGGATTAATCTGAACTGATTAATTGTATTTAATATAAAATCATAATATAAACGCATTAAAAACTTTCATGCAGACAAAGTCGCAAGACATTGCTAGTTAAAAGTGTATATGCCACATCTCCCTTAACTTGTTCTCTACGCGATAATTCATTTACACAACTTCCATAGTTGTTATTAACGCGATAAATTCTCTGATTTTCACACAACTGCATGAAAAAGACTATTGTAATACCTATATAACTGTGCATGTTGCTCTGTTTAGTGATTACCTGAGTTTATTTATTACTCAGTAGTGAGGAAATAGCTCAACCGATTTTAATAAATAAGATATAGCTAAAATCGATAAATTATCGCAAGTTTTATATCCAAGTAAAAACGGTACCCGTAATATTTTAATATGTCATTGCCAAAATCTTGTGTAGAGTATTTCAAAATTTTTTAATAAATATTTACAGTGGAACAGAAAGGAGAAATTATAAATAATTTATAAATTAATAATAAATAAAGTTTTGATAACCTCCGCGTGACAATTCAGAAAAAAATTGTTTTAAAACAATAAATAGTAACCGTTCATCACTAAATACCTACAGACCCGTTAGCCAATCGCGTACAAGTCCATAAGGGTGTGGTACAACCAGGTGCCACGTAGGCTGTAGAGACACGTCGACGAGTTAGTAACCTAAACGGGTCCAGACGTGAGGGTACACTGAGCGTGTATTGCCAAATACTGTATTCATTTTGGAAATATTATGATGGCTTTACTTCTGGAAATACACTGACGATTCTTACATTACGTAAAATATTCTCGTTTCGTTTTCGTGATTTTGTAAACTTTATTATTTAAAATTAATATAAAATAGTACGGAAAACGTTACAATATAGATATCATAATACAGAGATTTTAATTAAAATGACTTCATTCTGGATATATATGGGGTGGAAGAATATTATTTGGGAATAAGCAGCATTGTTAAAAGTGATGGAAACATGAATATTTTTTCACGGACTGGTATAAACTAGACAATTTCAACGCTAAGGAGAAATTTCTGTAAAAAGTTTTATGTCATATTATATTATATAAAACTGTTCTTCGTCATAATTAAACAAAACGAAAACACAGACTCCAACTGTAATCACCTTCTGTACCTTAAAATAATTATCACTTACTTGATAACACATTAAAATTTTGTTGTCATAATTAAATGAAACACCATCACTTTACTCCTAGTAAAAGTCGAACCATTTATAAATAAAATATTTTAAAAAACGAGTAAGTTCGTGAATCGACAAGTGTCCGTGAAAAAAAGCGTTATCAAATTTTTCGTATACGTGTCAGTTTATACTCGCATTACATAAAATTATTAAATAAATATAGACTAAATTTTCATTCCCGCATTGCTTAAAGTCCAGGAAGATATTGATATTCGGTTTATTTTTTAAATATATGCGCCAACATTTTGAGAAAAAAATTAAATTGTGAACTTGATGATGCCCACAATATTGTAAACCATTGATTACACATTTTACTATTACTAACTAATACTTAAATCAATAGTCCACATGAGCGAAGACGCGGCAAAAGCTAAGTATTACTCTAGTGACAAATATTTCTTCCTTGTTTATACTAGAGGCATTCTGAAATAATCAACACCTTATGACAGTAAAGCATTTCATTGAGGTAATAATAAATTGGAATACAAATATTAGTAAATATAGTACCTTAAATACTGATTTATATAAATTAGACAATCTAAATATATAAAAGGCAATGTCCCGATTAACTGACATTCCAACGCGCAGCCCAAACCTCTAATGACAGAAATTTGAAATTGGGAGAGCGGCTTTATACTGGATGCAGCGTCTAAGAAAATATTTTTCGAAATTCGTCTGCTAAGGGATGAAAAGTGATGGCTAAATTTGTATGGAAAAAATATTTTCATTGTAATTTTTTACGTGAATCTTGGCGTTAATTTACTTCAACACTAGTAATGAAACACATATTTCAGTATTTCTCGAGATTTAACCTTTAAGGGGGTGAAAAACGATGGCTAAATTTGTATCAGAAAAAATATTTTTATGATAATTTTTACTTAAAACTTAGTATTAATAATTTTCAATACAAATAATGAAATACGTGTTTAAGCATTTTCCGAGACTTAACTTCTAGAAGGGCGAAAAGTGGTGGTTAAGTTCGTACGAGAAAAATATTTCAATTTTAATTTTTTACGTAAAAGGCGGCACTAATGCTCCAGAATACAAACAAAGAAACACGTATTTAAGCATCGTTCGACATTTAACCCCTAAGGAGATAAAAAGTGGTGGGTAAATTTCCATGGGAAAAATTTTTCTATTTTAAAATTTTATGTGAAACGTGATATTGAAGCTATTCGACACAAAGAATGAAAAACGTATTTCAGCATTTTCAGAGATTCAACCTCTAAGGAGTCATCCCCTTGGGGATGAATCTCGGAAACAGGAGTGGCTAAATTTGTATGGTAAAATATTTTTGTGGTAATTTATCAAGATCACATTTGTTTCATATGTTTTCCTAACTCGAAAATGTCACCGCGGCTTAATTTTGCGTGCAGCTAGAACGACTGGAAATTAAAAATTTGAGTAAAGTTTAATAAAAGAATCGTCTTTGCGCGTGAAGCCGCGGCCCAAAAGAAAGTAACAAATATTATTCAAAATAAAAAGATATTTTCTGTTTCGAACTAGATTTAAAAAAATTGTAGGAGCACAAGCGAAATTTAATTAATTGGATCAATCAATATCAACATCTTTTTCTGTATTAACATTGGATCATTTTATAAATTTTAATGAAATTCCTATGATTTATATTATTTTAAGATAGAAGTACATACACGTTTCATTTCCATTAAAATTTCCTTCACTTTTAACAATGCTGCTTATTCCCAAATAATATTAAATGTAAATATGAATTTGTATTTAATAGAAGCTATACTTTATTACATAATGTAATGAAGTAAATTTATTTCATTTAACTTTATATAATATTGAACAAAATGAAAAAGAATATACAATCTTTATTTTACATGGTCACTGAATGATCTTTGGACAACGAAGGCAAGTGGTCCTGTAAATAGTAAACAACTCAAATTGAGATATGTTTAAGTTTTCCGTAATCTTTCGTGATCCCAAATAATTTTCAAACCGTATCGTCTTACTTAAAAAGGGAAACTAATGGATGTAATACTGTGCCGTTTAATAAACTTTATTTGCTTTTTTAAACTACTTTATTGAGTGTTTTAGAGTACATGTATAATAGAGAGCTGAATAAAAATTATTTTGTCGCTATACAAGTAGATGTTTTTATAATTGTCTTTAAATCCTTATATGATATGTGTAAACTACATAAACAAATTAAAAATAGGAAAAATCCGACTAAAATAACAATGTAGCTTAGAAAATAAATTTTGTGACTTGTTACAGTTTTATATTATTTCCTTCTTGTTTTGTTAGCTATACCATTTTAACATTTTTTCTAAATATTCTCTTGATGTACTAAGTACATACAGTAAATTATATAATTTATTTTTTTTTATTACTATACAACATTTTTATTCAATATACACATATGTTTTAAATTATATTTGAAAGCCCTTTCCACTCAATAAAGTAGTTTAAAAGTTTTGAGGAATGTTTATTTAACCGCTTTTAATTTGTTTTATTTTAGGTTACACTCTTAATATTTTTGTTAATTCTATTCCTGAGAAACCCTTAAAAACAGCGAGAATGAACCAACGTTCAGACTGTGGATGTTCTATGATATCTACTACACTAATCCATGAAATTCGTAAGCCGTGTTGTCGAGAAAGATCACATAACGGTCATATGGAACGAAAAACATTCATTTTGTCGATGCAGAAGGATTGTCAATAATAGTTAACAGTTTATTTTTATTTCCTTAGGACATATTTAATAAATTTGAAGTAATCTATATTGACTATTATCGTAATCTTTTCTGAAAAAATATTACGTACTTGTTTAATAATTTATCAGCAATTTTTGGTACATTATAATATTTGCTCGTTTTTAAAGATCTTTTTTTCTATTTAATTTATGATTCCAATTTACATTTTCTTTCTTGCTTTTCCGTATGTCAAATTGCTGAATAGTTTGCTTTTTGATATATATAAAAAACAACAGCGTTTTAATTTCAGCCTGTTCTATAACACCAGTTCCATTTTCGATGGTGTTCTTTACTGTGAACTGAGAAACCTAATATGTGAATTTGTTAATTGTACACTTTAGATCACTGTGTACTAATAATAGATATCTTATGTTTACACACTATATTTCACTCAATACAGCAGTTTGCTTCGTAGTAATATCATGCCGACAAGGCACAATTAAATTTTATACCTAAATAAACGCTGTGCTCCAAAGGACTGGGTAATAAATTTAGCTTAACTAGCTAATTAGCTGAGACGAATTTAGTAACCCTTTATAAGAGTAGCATTGCAATAATTTCAAGTAGGATTTTGGGAAATATTTTTACCTAGTTCGAAAATGTATAAAAGGATGCTTATATCTTCTGGATTTCGAAGTTTTTTCTACTTATTGCATGAACTCCATATTTTATTTACTATGATGGCATCTTTACTTGAAGTGATATTTAAATGAGCTGTATAATTTTCAATTAAAATAGATTAAATAGATTTCTGTTCTATGTTTACAACACATAACTTTCCTTAATGCCACCAATTTCCAACCGTTACGGAAGGAAACGATTATTTTAGGTTGCGCTAAGGTCTGACATTTCACAAATAACATCCCTTACCTTACCAATAGGCAGCACTTAAATGTTCTTTACTCACGTCTACTAATGTGTGGAGAGGGGCCGGGTGCGAAGAAGCGCAGGAGAGCGTGAGGTTTGCCCCCAGCGAAGCCCGCGCTTGCCGTGCCAGTGCATTAATTGACGGGCTTCTTCAGTAGGTATCTTTGAAATTCAAAAAGCCAGCAATACATTGCTGCAGATCAAGCCTCGGTATGTCCTAAAATAATAGTTCTCTTTTCTTAGAAGAGATAAACGTTCTTTCGTAATTGTAATTCCTAAAGTACGGAGATTACAGTCTTTAAAACTCTCTTATTTATTATAATAATTGCAAAGCTTTCAAAAAAATACTGCTTATCTGTGGTATTTATATAAATTAAACCACATCAAATGATTTATTTAAAGCATATGGTAGTATGGGGACGTTAACATTATGTTTAAAGAAATATCTGACTTTTATTCAGTTTACCTCAATAATATTTTATCACGAGGGATGTCATTCTCAAAAGCACTCGACACTATTACAGAGCGTATTGATTCGGAACTACAATCATTGCCCAACCTACAAAAGATTGACGTAATCCTGTTCAAGATAACTATTCTCAAAGTAACGTTTATCATGAGATAAACAAATTAAACCAATAATTTTGGAAACATTGCTTCTCAATGAGTACTCGATCAAGCACTTATCGGAGAGGAAAGGCGCCCGAAATATTTGCTTAATGTATTAATTACTGTAGCATATTCCAATGGAATCATCTCCAAATTTAGAGCCATGTGCTTTAGATGGAAATTATCGCCATAATTTAAAAACTGGCAACGCCGTCCATCTATTTTTAAAACATTTGAGTCCTGAGTCCTTCCATATAAAGCTACCAACGAGAGCAATTTCATGTGCCAAAAAACTTTAAAAATATTTTCAAGACCTGCATGTCCCAAATTATGGATTTTTACACCGACGAAGAAGCAATAGATAGCTTTATGCCATTAAAGAATGCCATGACTCTCATGAGATGGATTATTTAGAGATGCTACAATGGATATATGAAGGAAACGTGTAACATAAGTTAATTTACTTACTCAAGCTACGTATTTCAAGGAAGACGGTAAGTCTTATGCGGGGTTGCCTAAGATTTATCCACTTTTACAAAATCCTAAAATTCATTGCTTCCAAGCGGACCCATCAACTTCCCATGTTGAGCACCACCACGGAGACTTAAAAAGGCCTATGTTATCATACTTCAAGTCAGAGACTAAGGAGCTTCAACTCTTATTTTCCAAACCTGTAAATAAAACTCCCACCATATTCTCTGGAGGACAAGCTGGAGAACGCTGGTTTTGTGTCCCTCTCAACTATAATAATATAGTCAGAAACTACCCTGGATTGATAAATTAATCAATCTAAGGATACCATCAATTTTCGAAGATTTTCTGCGTTATATGCTTGCTCGGGTTGCATTCCGGTTAATCCATTCCCTTGAACAAATAATCTGCTATCGTATTGTAATAACCGGTATAAAAATAGAGTAACGCTGACGTTCATGTGATCCGCTAACTATAGGTTTCTCGAGCTGCCCCTAGAAGAATTATTGACTTCATCTCCCCTTAATTCCAAAGGTATTAAACAACAATCTTATTTGACTGGAGTGTCATTTTGTGAATCAAATTTTTCAATTTTCCTACTGTTTGAATCAAATTTGGACTGAGCAATAAACACCGTGAATAAATCTTACCCGTTTACATGCAAATTATATATAATATCAAATAATATAATATCAAATTTCCTATTATTTCATCTATGCTCCTACCAACTGATGATACTCAAGCTGCGGAGCCCACCGAGCATCCGAGGTGTCCGTCATGATGAAAATGATTGGAAGGAGGATGAATATCTTTTTCGGATAACGAATATCATGAATACACCGATGACAAGCCCCAAAAAAGTTTGACATTCTAGCACAAGTGCCGAAATTCCAAACGTTTTTGGAGATTTTTCTATTTAAAATCCGATTCATCCTTTAAATCCAAGATAATCAGGGGTTATCTGCCATTCATTCTTAAAAAATTCCAACTTTCCTCCCACTAATATCTTCCGGTTGGTCGCTACATCCCAGACGATACCTAAAAATTCTATCAGTTTGATTGGTATTATTAAGGAGTTTTATAGATTCACAACCCCATTTAGTAGAAATTCTACTGCCGATCGATACTTGCTATTCAAATATTTGGGAATCTTGATAAGTAAACAAAAAATAATATAAATGCACTAACACCCCGCACCCTTTGATCTTAACACATTTGCGATTCAGTTCATAAAAATAGAGAAAGACAGTAGAAAGATCGAATGGAAAGCATGTTATATGGGAAAGTTTCCTCGCATAAGAAAAACAAAGATATCTCAAGTCGAAAACCTGTCAAACCTTGCAATTTTGCATGGGAATTAAGAACTTTCGCAGCTTAATGTTGCAAAACCTACTTTCGCCATAGGTGGTTCCCCATCAGTTTTATTTCCTCAAATATTAGGGCAAAGGTTTATGATGCAAAAGTTTCCAATTAACTCTACTAAAACGGAATTTAAGGGTATTTTTGTTGAGAAACAAAATGGAATATACTGATATTGTATTAAAACCGAGATATGTAGCCCCAAATTCTTGTCCACACATGCTATTCCTTAGATAACCCCCGCAAAAATATTCAATATATTTTGCTCCTGTGATGTTGTTTCTCTGACTTCTTTTCGAGATAATCATATTGAGTTTTAGATAAAAATTGAGAGGAAGAGCTACAGGATGTTGAAATCTAGGGCGACGATTGGATAGTATTCTTCTGATTAGGTGCCAGGTTTGGTTCTTCATTCTTTGGCGGAACGCAAAAGTTTGACTGCCTACAAAATGCATGTTTATTACTCAAAAACCTTTATTGTCCACACAAAAAGACTTATTTAATCCCACCATTGTTTTTAAGATGCTCGCCAAGAATCTTCTTTCGAACAAGTGAGTCGATGAAGGAAGTATTTGTAGCAACGCCGCTATATATACATAATTTCTTGCATTGAACAATTTTTGCCTTCTTTGGATTGGCACAGCTTTATTCGCGGAAAATATACTGTATAAACTGTATATAGTAAGTCATCAGATAATAACATAAACTTTAAAACCTTTAAAAGTTTAAAATTGCCCTATCCACAGAGGCATAGCCATTTGTAATATCTATGGGAACTTTCTATATTGTACTTTTTAAAGGAAAAAAACATGAAGTGTGGTGCAACTTTGCTTGACAAACATCGGCTAAAGATGCAATCCTTAGACCCCAAGTTCAGTATTAAGTTAAATACTGGCGAAGTGTCAAATCGCTTTTTGACTTTTTTGTACTGAATATTGCTCCAACCCTCACACCCCAGTCGCTGATATACAATACCTTCCTTTATCAACTTAGGAGATTATCCCAGGATTATAGAGTCTAACCCTTTTGAAATCCGGACGAAAATTCAAATTCTCTAGGTTTACTTCATCCATTTCTACACTAGTATCCAAGGACGGTGCCTGTTTTTCTGGTTCCGATGATATCCCTCGCTCAGCATCCTGACTTCCGTCAATGTCGGTTTTATATCCATAGATTACTCAATAAAAATTGAGTCATTCAAGGATAGGCATTCTCAACACGCCATATGGGATTTAGGATGCCTGTCATCGCCATGAATGAGTCAATTTTGATCCCCATCAACGAGAACATCCTTTCCATCCTTTTTCCACCGGATAACTAATAAACGGTAATACTTTTTTTTTCGTTTAGCCCACTGATTACGATCTAACTTATGTACTATTTCTCTTTCTTTTAGTTTTCTGTGATTACGAAAAAAAATCTGAAAGGTTTATCGGACTATTTTATAGTAACGTTGTGACCACTTTTTCTAAAATATCCGAAAAGTCTAATCGCTCAAATGACGAAATTGCCGATCTTCTACATGTAAATGTTATTAACAGATCATCCGCAGCACGCCTTCTCTGCGTTTGAAGATACAAGGCAAAACCGACTCTCTTAAGTATAAACATGAGTTTATTTACCACAGTCACCTCCAGCGTTCTACCGAAAACGTTCTCTTTTATGAGTTGACTGACCTCCCATCTGATTCACTTATCCGGGGAGCTCTCCTCAGCCACTGTCTTTAACCTACCTAAAATCTCTTCATCCATCTCAGAAGCTCCTTCCTCTCAACAGCTTGTCTAATGTGACGAACTAACTTCCCTGTGATATTTGTGTCAAAAAGAATGCGCCGCTCGACTAGCGAGCCGCGCGTCCCAGTTCGAACCGCGCGTCTGAATTATTGAGACTCAAAACATCGACGCGCTGCTAAAAATCGTGCCGCGTCACTCGATTATCGATCCCACTTAACCGTTGCTTCGTCATAGTTATGGTTGAATAGCCAAAATACAAACCCAGTAGACAACCATCGGGCACAAGAGACTGGGGAATTGTATTTCCCAAATTGTACAGGCTAAACATACTAAAAGAGACAATAATACATTAAAATATACAACTTACTATGGTAATTAATGAAATCCGAACGTTATAACAAGAATTAGGAATAACTAACTAAAATACTGCATTCCAGTTAGACAATAAAAGCGTACTGAGGAAGCTCGTCGATGTGCGTGCCGAAGGTCAAGCGATAAGGTAAGAAAGGTTATCTCCGAAAGGTCAACCCAAGAGCACCGATCGAAAATATAATTTTTTTTTAAATATTATTTTTTTATTCATTTTTCAAAATGTTAACTAATGATAACTGTATTTTAGAAAATTATTTTCTAAAAATCTCTAATTAATACTAATAAATCATCACAAATATTAACGTAATTTAAAAAAAATATACTATAACTTCGGCTACGTAATATCTCCCTAATGTCTCGTATCGCCGCTGATCCACTTACCAAATGAAGCATCCGCATCAAGCCCAAAATATCTTTCATTTCAAACTCCCCAGTCTTCAATGCCACTTCTTCTAATTATATTTTAGTTGGTATATCATTTGATTCAGTGAGATTGAAGAAAGCATTTTGATTGGTAGCAAAACTAAGAAATATTGCCAAAATATACAAATTTTGTTTCAATGTTTTTATTAAAATATCAATTAAAGTTAAAATGATAGTCGCTTTGAATAACTGATATTTTAATATTAAAGATATCGGAATAAAAATGAGAAATAATCTTACATGTGTATATTTTATATTTGAAAATGAGAAAAGGCAGTAATATTTTAAGCGCATTGTTATTTTAATACTGCAGAAGAACTTATTTGTGCTTATACGTTAGGGAATAAGTTTTAGGGGAAAAGAGGCTAATCGATGTGACGAAAAAAACAATGATATCACGGTATAACACAATCAAATACAAAGGGTCTTTATTCAAATTGTATTTAAATTAGTTTAATACAATTAAGATAATCTATTGACGTATCGATTTTCACAATAGATTATATTTTTAACAAATAATTTTAACTCCAATTATCATTAGACTTAAATGGGCATATGTTAAAACTATATAACAAACGTTAAGATAATGATATTCTACAGATACAAATTAATCATTCATTACAATTAAACTAGATAATACGAAATTAATGAAATCAGTGCTAATTTTAAATTAATATAATTTAAAAGTAAACATTGAAATATTTCTTTCTATAAACGAATTGTACAAAAAATTTTTTGCCCGCACATTTTTGGCGTATTGACGACTTAATAAACATTTCAAAAGCCAACCAAATAAGTGTTAGGTACGAGTAAAATTAGGATACAAAACAGTTGAAATTAAATCGTGTTTATATTAAAATCTTGTCTAGCGACCATCAAAAAAGAATAATTTTCTCTAACCTCGCAATAAAAATATCCAAATATATTCAATGTTGCGTTACTATACGAATTACAATGGATTGGCCATAAAGTATCAACCAGTATTCAACTCAGTTTAACATTTACAATGAAAGACAAAATTTTCGTCATTCGCTTTTTATTACATAGTAAAATTTATCCACTATGATTTTAAGAAAAATGGAGGAAATTCTTGGATTAACCATGTTAGTACCTAAAAGCATTTAATAAATGTAGATAATTTCAATACAGTGACAAAAATACTAAATTAGGCTACAGTATATTAAAAATTGTGAATTACTTTATTGAAAATCTGGAAGAAATAAGTTGCATCAAAAAATCACAATTGTTCAGCGGCAAACTGAGATTTTATTTTTATTAGCTTATAGTAAATATTTATAATTATAGTTAAAACAAAAAAGTAACATCTTTTATGGAACTAAATGCAAAATATAGGTTTTAAAAATTAGCACTATAATACCAGTTCACGTGGTATTGATGCACGTGTCTAAAGCCTTGTAAACAAGTTCCTTTTTTAATTAGAACTAAATAATATAATTATTACTAAATACTTTACAGCCGAAGTGTGAATTTATAGAAAAACAATATTTACAAAAAGAAAAACAATATCTACAATCAATTAATAACTTTAAGGAGGCTATTCACAACGCGCGGCAAGAATTGGAATGTTTCATGTATGCGTGCAATTTAAACAAGTTACCCGATAAACAATTTATTAAAAACATTTGTGCTTTTCAGCTCCGATGAGCGACTGGAGTTTACCCTTTAAGTACGAATATCTTGAATTGTATAAATAGGTGACAGTACATAAAAATATAAAAATTAATATCATTACATGTAAATGGAAAATTCTTTAATAAAATATGCTGACGGTTAATTATTTTCAAGTAAAACACAAATGAAGGAGATCAAATTTATACGACAAAATTAAAAACATTTAGAAAAAAAAAATTAAAGAGACTTTTTAATTTTGTAGGATAGAAGACACCAAATATTCACACATAAAGACATTTAATGATTACATATTGATATAAGTGAACGATAGTAAACTACGAGTGTCACGCTCTGTCATTGCGATTATGCCATAAGAAAATGCCAAATAAACAAATTTATATCTCACTCTAAAGATGCGCAGATGTCGTGGGGAGAGGCCACCTAACGATTACACTTTTTTTAATGTTCTGACCTTTTTACACCCGGAACTTCTGATTTTACTCCTCATAAAACTTCATACCAGGTATATGAAAATCGATTATTAAGGAATAAATTCCAAAAACTTAAAAAAAATACGTGGAAACTGCAAGGTGCTCGTTATGAACGTCCTTCAGAATTATATGTTTTGAATATCACTTCTATATAAGATTTATTCAATAAAATGGACATAATAGTTGTAATTCTCTCGTTAAATTTAGTCAAAAAAATTTTTGAACTTCATAGACGCTGGAAGTTATTAAAAGTTCTCTTAACCGTTATATCCTTGATCGCAGAATTTGTTTACAGAATAAAATAACTTAATCAATTACACTGAAAATACTACCATTTGAAAGTGACCACGTTTATAAGTGCGTGTGTGTTTTCATGTTATTACATAAATTGAATAACTAGGTAAAATTGACTGTATATTAAACTGCTTAACTTTTTATATTCTTATTTGGAGCAGAAAATCATCACGTCTTTAATCATCACGTGAGTGAATCGTCATGAACTTTTTACACGAGATGGAACAACTCGGAAGTAGCAAGACGGTGCAGGATACGTAGAATGTAGTGGAGGATCTCAGTACATGCGCTTCCCTGACCTTCGTATATCTTCATAATTCATAATGGAAGGATCCATTGACAAGAGTCAAAGTAATAAAACACAGACCCGGAGACTTAAAATCTGAGATATATCGCATACTGTGGGGAGAGGGATATAACTCTCACCACGTCACTAACGTTTAGTATTTGCAACCTGAAGATTATGACAAAAGACCGGGGTTTTGTCAGAAAATGTCGAAACACTGAGAGGAAACTGAAAACTTTTTCCAGGACCAAATGGAAAAAAAATTAAGGACCAAAATACATATATAATTTCAATATTTGGTTTGGGGAGCTAATTGATCCCCACTTTCGAATACAAGATTGCCTGAATGGGAAAGTTTACATAAAATATCTAAGGCATAATTGAAGTGACGTCACGTGAAGAAATATGATATTACAGTATGATGGCGCATCCTGTCACTATACCTTAAACGTAAAAAATTATTTCGGAGTGAATGAAATATTCCCCAGTAAATGTATAAACCTTGGTGGGTAATAGCTTATTCCCCGTTGTCTCCCTTAATAACTTTTGCATATAGAAATAATATAAGGAATTGACGTACTCAAAAAAAGTAGCAGTTTGGAAGAATCAAGAAGAAATCTGAAGGAAACCAACGAAACCATTAAAAACAATACGACTAGCTTAAGACTTTTGAAATTTTTTTTCCACAATGCCATATTTCTTTTGAAGAAGACGGTCGTAATTTCGAAATAGTCATATTATTATTTAAAAAATTGTTAATAGTAATAATTTTTTTAAATTTTTGGCAATTCTTGTTTAGTTTTAATAATTTCTTTAATTACGCGCAAGAATTATAATTGTTCACTTGCTACAACATGTGTTCAGTTTTTGTATGAAACTGCAGAGATAGCAAAGTCGAATTTCTCAGTCAAAATCTAAAGAAATAGGAACCATGACCATTTTGCTACGACGTCCCCTTCTAACTTAATTTTTTGTTATAGCTAACTCTGTGCTCCTAGATTGCCTCACTGCATTCTGGAGTTGCCTCACTGCACTCTGCCTCACTGCCTCTTCGCCGACATGAGTAGAAGTTGGGCGCATCCAGTACTCCATTAATATAAGTGATCACACAAATCCATAGCATCTTTGCCTCCCGTTTCCCTCCCACATCGCGTTTTTTTCCTCCGTTCCTTAAATTTGTTTATGGTGGTATATGTATACATTTATGTGTGATTATTTTTTTAATTATTTTGAATATCTCACCATGCTCACAAAATAGACTGTTAAAAAGTTGAGACTTTTTTTAATTACGTCAAAAATTTATTTCAAGATCTGATGTTTCGAATATCTCGTTTTTCTGTAAATTTTTGGCTTCACGTTAAGATGTATGTAAGTAAATATTTTTATACCATATAGTGAACAAAAACAATCCAGTTTCTGTCACAATTATTGATAATTAAAAGGAATATTTTGTCTTTAATAAGTTTCACTAAAAAATATATAAATAAAAAATTAACTCGGAAAGTATAAAAAATACCGAAACATACAGTGGTGTTTTTAGCATAAGCCTTCAGGTGCCTACTTCGGTGCTGCCGCTTGACGCTATTTCTTGGGCTGCATTGTAGATAAGTATGTAATATAATACAATTGCTAATTACATCTTTAAAAAATTATTTTCATTCGACTTCGTGTAATAATATTTTTGAAAATTTTTCATCTGAACCCGAAGATATTTCTTTCTAGAGATTGGGCCTCCCAATTCATAAATTACTCTCCTGTATCTTTGCTCCTTGGACCAAGTACTTCTACGTTCATCACTTCAAAACATGTTATGTTTAATAGTTGTGTAAAGATAGGTGTTTAAAAGGCTCCAAAATGTTTTTACTTAGTTTAATCAGAATTCTAATTTCACTTTTATATAGAAGCATCAGGAGGATGTCGCTCCTTAATTTTAAGATTATATTATTATTAAGACACATAAAAGTAATATTTGTATAAAAATGGCTCTTGCGTGCAATCTTATAAGTAATTATAACATAAACTCATTTGCATAATACAAGTCATTGCACTATGTTTTACATATTTTGCATTCCTAACTTGTAAATAAAGTGCTTTCGTTGGAAAGATTATCTTGTCTTTTGTAAATGTCTTTATTCACATTTGTGTTAGTACCTTACGTATATTAATGGTCTTCAATAAAAGATACATTAGTAACAATATTTCGAAAGCACATCGAGGTCTTCGAAAGATTTTACTAGGATATTCGGGGTGTCTTACATATCACGTAGTTATTATCTCGATTGTAATTACGCAATTAACATATACGATTCCTGCATGCATAATTTGGTAATTATATATTGAATAATATTGAACATATTTATTAAAATAATATCTTCTTATTCTAAAATGTTTGATCTCCTTTCTATCTGTCTAGAACAAATCCAAATATACAACAATATAAAAACGATGAATTTCATGAAACGATGAAATAAAATAACCATGATACAAAAACACCCATTGTCGTTATTCATTAAAAGAAATATTCTCGGTATCACTCTGTAATACCATAAACATTAATCATTGTATAATCACTTACTGCCATAAAATTGTCATGTTTCAATTAATATTTAATTCGTTCGGCGTAAGCAAACAAAATAAAAAAAACATGATTCGTTCAAATACAATTCCATCTAAACGTCTATCCCCCTACAAAAAATATAAACATTGACGTAATAAAGTCCATTTTGCCAGATAATCGCTCATTTTATTTTCTTGGAACGATTATACATCCGGTCTTATTAAATTACAATTTATCTTTGTTTATTACAATGTGTAATCTCATAGGAAGTTTGCTAATTAGCATTGGACACAATTTAAATAAAAATCAATCTTCTATTTAATACCAATAATAATAAAGTCCACAAAAATGCCCCTTTGGGAAGTAAGTTTTATTCATAAATGGTTTAGAATTTTTGATAATACCCAATATAATATTTGAAAAATGTTCATAAATATTTCTACAAAATTTATGTATTTAATTAATTAACATTTGTTATCGTTATTACTTTGCAAAATATTTACATAACCGCTTTTCACGGAGAATGTTAGATTTTTTGTCAAAGATTAATTCAATGATAATTACGTCGAATGATCCCAAAGTTTTTAAAGTCCAGAAGTATATGTAGAAATGTACGCGTACAGAAGAGGACTGTGTGTCTGTCCGTTGCTACAATGATATTTTATTTTCAACTTTATCTTGCAAATATTGCAATTATGATTTTTGCTCGAGAATTGTTACTCCAGAAATATATGTTAATATGTTTCAATATATTTTTTTCAATTTAACTATTAAAAAGGTGAATTTGTCATTCTAATGAATCGAATACGATGTACGTCGTTGTGTGGCATACGTAGCAATATCTTTAGGTATTTTCGACTATAATGTATTTACATGACAATATGAACATTTGGCTTTATAACATTTGGTAAAAATGTGAACAAGTAAAAAAAATAAACAAGCGAAAATTAAAATCATTCAGTAACACAAACAAAAAGACAAGAGGATTTCATGGTTTGTGGACTTAGTTTATCTCAAAATTTTATAAATTAGGGAGAGTTGAGTTTGCCTCGAAAATAATTGGGTTTAAGAAAAATAGGTTCAGCAAATTTTCAGAACGTAATCTTTAACCATGTGCAGACAAATTAATAAATCTGCTTCTATGATAAAGTGAACAGTTTGAATTTCAAAAATATAGAAAAGAAGCGCTATCGATATGAACACCGTGTCGATTATGTATAAAGCAACGGATGAAAAATCCCTCTTTTTATAAAAAAAACACTCATATTGATTTGAAAACGTCACAGATTCTGTAGAGCAATATAAATATATTAAAAAAACACTATAACGCATGTTGAGATATATTCTAAGTTTTCAAGCATAACAACAATATCAAAGAAGGGTAAGGCATCGTTTTATTAAAAGATACAAGTATATTTGATTTATTATTACTAAAACAAAAAACATTTATTCACTGCGATTTTCACTAAAGCTTTGGGTGTACTTTAACTAGCATTAAAACAGACTAAAGTGGCTCTACAATGTTGTATATATTAATATAATACGGCAGCAACGGTTTTGGTAAAGAAATCATATGTACATACATACACATATATATATATATATATATATATATATATATATATATATATATATATATATATATATATCCTTTTTCAAATGAATATGGGAATTGTTAGTAATTTAATTAATATGTAAATAATATTATTTTTCACTAAATGCGCCTATTGTTTGGCACTGAAATAAATCACAGGCGTCGTGAATTTGTAATTTAAAGTCATGAAATTTAGAATCAGCGCTATAGTTTTCCGGCGAACTTTAGATAAACATCCGATGACGCTATTTTTCTGTAATTTTTACTTTAACGGTGTCAGAGATAGAGGGCGAACATATTTTGGGGACAGTTGAACAGTGCCATCACGTAAAATTATACAAAGTACTTTCGGAATACACTTATAAACTTGCTTTCAATTACATTATTTCCTCCTTTTCAAATTTCCATACGAATAGTTTTGAACGTTATCTACTGAAACCTGTGCGGGTTAATACGCTTTATCATTATATTTCTACCTCAAACATGTACAAATATTTCATGTTTCTACTACAAACAGTTTCTGAGAAAATTTTGTAGACATTTTTATGAATATTTCTAGAACCATCTTATAGAAAATTTCTAAATATATATTTTTGGGATTCTCATAAGCCGCCCTTTGATGATATCTTACGCGATGAAAAAAGCTAAAGTAAATTTTTTGTCATTTATTTGCCCTTCTAAATGTTTCACGTCAATATTTTTTATTGCCAACACGATATACAACACAATCAATTTAATATGCTTTATCACAGCAAAATTTCAAGTTTCTGGGTCGACATAAATTTCAGTTGGCTTGGAAGTTAATATGATAAAACTATATCTAATATCAATATACTAGCAAATACCAAACATGCCTTCTTTTACATTTTTAGTTGGTACTTAACTAATGTTTATTTCTGTCGTCCGTGCAGAAGTTGTGCTTATATTTTTTCACATTTATATCAAACTATTAGAAATCCTCTACAGGACCAATTTAATCTTATGTTATATGCATAATGCATATTATAGTTTTTTGTTGTTAATATTATATTACGTGAATGTGATAACAATTGTTAACCGGAATTGATTGAACGGTACATTGTACACGCGCATCTGTGCTTACGATAAGAGAAAATGAAAAATCTTTAAAAAAAATACCTCATCGGCCTTAAATAATCTACAGATTTTCATGCATGATTCACGTACATGTACTGTCCGTGCATGGTTTGCGAAACAGGGTGTAGTGGAAAAAATACTGCCCGCCACCATTTCAAACAGGACTCAAACCTAATTATTTACGGAAATAGAAATATATATGTGTGTGTACATATATATATATATATATATATATATATATATATATATATATATATATATATATATGTATGTGTGTGTGTGTATGTATATATTTATGTATAGGTATATATACAACATGTTTTTTTAATGTGCCGAAGATCATTTTTGTACTAACTATAATAATAAGACTACATTTTAGATCGACTAATGTGCTGGTTTCGTTTTTAAAATTGAATATACTTTGTATACTTATAAAGAAAAATGTCTACGTGATTCAGCACTCAATTCTTTTTTTTTGTAAATCATCAAAAAGACCTTATAGTTTCAAAGTCCGGACGAAATTTGGACAAGAGCGTAAAAGTCAAGATTTAAGTATTTTTTTCGGACTTTTGGTAAACCTATGCGAATCACTTAGTCTTTGGTTTCAGCTACGGGAGAGCGGCTGACTCTTTGTTAGCTGACATTAACAGACTATACGCTTAATCATTACTTTAAACGCTTTATTAAAAATTTACGTGGTCTCAAATGCTCATTAGAGTAAATACTTAAGTTATTTCAAACAGTAATTGAGCATTAGACGAAAATTAAGACATTTGTTATTACGAATAGAGGGTAATCAGAATTATTTTTAAACTGGTAGTGATAAAATGATGATTATTCGGCAATAATTCGTGGAGTTTTATTTTTCTTCAATATATTGATATAATATTACTTGTATTTTCTTCCATTTCATTGAAATATTATAATATTAAGGTAAGGGAATAAATTACTTGAATGAAATATTAAAGGTCTGTAAAAAAACTAATGGGAATGAATAATAAACAGAATATCAAAGAATCCGGTAATATCGAATGAATAATTTTTAAAAAGTTTAAGATTTAATGGAAATAATGAAATTTAAAGGGGATCAGAGTTCACGCAAATTATTTGAGATGATTTAATTATTTAGAATGTATGACTGGCGATAAAAATATAAATGATAGATTAAATAGAAATTTATCTATTTGTATGTGTTTTTATGCACGAAAATATTTTTTCTTATGATTAAAATACTTTTATTAGGTAATATTCGTAATATGGTAAACTAAAACATAATACAAAAATTATTTGGCAGCATTAATTAAATCAACAATATTCGAAATTATGTTCAGGTAATGTGAATATGCACTTATATTGCTTTGAGTAAGTGTGAAAATATATTTTGAAAGTTCACAATAAGTGTAATCTATTTGCAAAATCTGTAAAGTGAACTAACCAGTTTCATAACAATAAAAAAATTAATCAAAAATAAGAAACCTTATCATATCATATTCAGTCAAATACAATTTGTCGCTGTTCATTTTTAATAGTTTCAGTTTGAATTATTATTATTAATGACATTTAAATTATTTTTTTCTTAATAGCATTTAAAAGCAGGTTTTTTTTAACATAGTACATTTGCAAAACTTATATGATATTATTAATATCTTATAATATTGTAAATATTTAAGTCAGTGTTTATCGTCATTATTATCGTTCCGTAACTTGATTCGGTATATCATTTGTCTCGTCAACTGTATTAGAAGGCGTTAGAAACATTAGAAGTTACTGAAGGTACACAGGTATGGAACTAATCGCAGAAATATTAAAAACAGAAATGATGAGCCAAAATCAACACAGAACCTTAACAAAACATAAACTTTAAGTAATAATATATAAAAGAGATTAAATAGAAAACTAACAATAAAAGGTGAACAACAAAGTCAAGGAAGTAAAAAAGCTAAATGAAATGAATTGAAAGTTTAGAAAGAATATTGTGATATTTAGCAAAGAGGAAAAAAGAAGGAATTACCATGAATTAGAAGAAGTTTTAAATTTTATAAAGAAAACTTTGCAAGTAACCCAATCAATCAGAAGTAGAATCTCTCCAGAATATTGATAAGAAATATTCAAAATAAGACCACATTTGCCAATACTTTAAAAAAAGAATACAAATATAAAAAAAGATAAACCTCATCAAATGGAATACAAAATTATATAAAAGAAGACAATTCATAGAAAGTAGTAAATAAACAAAAGATTAAGAAATAAAGAGAAGAACGCTATACAGAAAATTAAGGAATGAAGATAAGAACGCTATTCTTAAATACAATTAAATCTAAATAATAAATGACAGAGCGGAGCAGATTATTAAGACAAAAACCTATCAGGATACCTAGCAATCAGGACAATCTCTCTGAAATATTCTAGAATAATTCCTTTTGAATAAAAAACATAAATATGAAATTACCAATATTTGGAACAAAAACAAAAATAACTTGAGAATTCAACTAAGTACAAGGAAACAAATAAGAAGCATGCGAGATTCCTTCTTACCAAAACTTTAAAAAATTCACTATAAACAATTATAATAAAGTAGCTCTGGATCCGATATTATTATCATATACGGATGGCCAATTCAGAAGTCTCAAACCAACACCCTCCATCAGAAGTAATCTCTACATTGGAACACTAAATGTAACGTCGTTACTAACAGCGACAAGACAAAATGAACTTAAATATTCTACTTGTAACATCAAATGGAAAATTGAAGTATTTCTATTATTACTATTTATCTGAAAAAATTATAGACTATACTTATTTAACTAATTTAAGGAAGTGAGATTATTTACAAGGGGAGGGTTGGTAATATTGGGTCGGATAAATCTAACCTAGAATAGCAAGGTTAGGATTAGCCATTGAAGGAATGAATCTAACATGCATCGAAATTTATGTACCAACAGAAAATGTGACTGAGGAAGATAAATAAAAATTCTAAAAAGTGTAAGTAAATATCTTCCTACTACTATTCTGAGCACCGTAGATTTGGTCGACTTTAACATCAAATGAAATAAAAGAGGTGAGACTTTATTAATATATTGTCTGAAAAACCAGTCCTATGCAATTAATACATTTTTCAAAAAGAACACAAAGGAACGGTGTACATGGCTTTCCCTAGATGGGAAAACTAAAGTTATTGAATCTATATTTAGTACGGACTTACTAAAAGTCACGTATACTATAACAAATAAGATAAAAAGAAACAGGAAGTCGTTCTGGTACTCATCATCAGAACTAACCCCGATTGAAAAAGAGAACATAAGGAATTATTTTCTCTAAGAGATCTGAGAAAAAACCACAAAAGAGAAAGTAAAAATATCCAACAAAAATACAAGAATCTGACAATCGAAGAAAGAGACAAGGAGGCTGAATAAATTATAAAGAAAAATCGGGAAACAAATTAATAAAAATAAAACCAACTTAAAGTTTGAAATTATTGAACTTGAATTTAAACCCAAATGCTAAAGAAATACATTGTTTTTATGTAAACTTACCTTAAATAAATACACTATTTTAACTAAGTCCCAAAATCTAACGAAATTTACTCAATCATATTTCTGTATTATTTTGAACCCAAGTGTTTTTAATTTGAAAGGTTAGCGAAATTAATTAAATTATTTTCTCAAGTAGCTTTTTGTATTATTTTGTATGGAAGACTATTTGCCTAAAATAAATAAAATTTATTCAATTATGTTCTCGTATAGTTATAATACCATTTTGCATAAATCAGGCAAGGCGTCAATGGAACACTTATGATCTATCTCAGTGTCCTTACGTCCGATTGATTGTTAACTTTCAATAACTTAAAATTCTGAAAGGAAACCGGCAAATTTAATATCGTTATAGGCTCAGGAGGATATTATCGTTTTAGGCTCAATTCACCAAATGTGTATAAAACGAAAAAAACAATCTCTGAAAGTGTTATTCCAAGGAGAAAACGTTTTTGTATTTACGTTTTTATCGTTACGAATATATTTTTATGAAAAGTCAGGTTATTTTTTATAAAGCTGCATGCATATCACATGCGACTGGTGTACTTTCACGCCTGTGTTTGCTTGCAAAATTTGAATAACGCACAGTTTCATTAATGTTTAAAACCTGTAAGTACATTCATCGGTAATAAACATTCACTGGGCGAAATTTAAACCGTATTTTGTAAATTTTTCTGTAATCGTTGCATTTATATTTTTTTGTTGTTTAGGGTTGCGTTCTCAAAAATAGATTTAACTATTATAAGATCACATGTTATCCGTCTAACCCGTTAAATCCACTGCAAAATAGTCGGCTGAAGCAACGTTAGCAGTTTTTCTCCTTGAATATCCAACTCTCGATTTCCGTGTCTAGATTTAAATTTTACTAACCATTCGCAGCTTGCCTTAAAAAAATAATCAGCACCAAGCTTTTGATTAAGATCAAATGCTTCTTCATCTAAAAGAAGTCCAGATATGGGCTAGTGGCTTACTCTTTTTTGTAAGAACCAAGTAAAAACTGCATCCTCCAGTTGCGAGCTTCCATCTTTGCTTTCAAGCGTACAGGTTAAATTCGTTACGGAATCAGAATTCTTTTCATAATTGATATCGTAGAAGTTCCTACTCCTTAAATTTCCGCCAATTTACTGCCAGTTTCACCATTTTTTCATTTCCGCCAATTTACTGCCAGTTTTCATCAAACACTGAATTATATTCACCTTGTCTTAAGTGACAACACTAGTCTTTTTCGCTTAGACATTTCAGATTTTCAACTCAAAACTCATTTTACGAGTTTACATTTAACGAAAACAAAAGGCAATCTATCAGTTGAACGATGATAAGCAAAATCACAGATATTCGCGCAAATAAGGGAGAGCGGGAGTGTACGGTCGGAGACGGAAATAAACTTATTGTAATATGTCTTAGCGTGGTCAAAACATTTTTAAATCGGCAATTAGAGTTGGGACATATAAGTCCGGATAATCGGTGTCCGAATAATCGATATTTTACTGTAATTATAACGTTTCTCTCTCCTAGGACATTCTTTATTTATTTTCATGATTCCAAAGTGACGACCGTGTTTCGTGGTAAAATAATGGAAATTAGTATGAATTAGTTCAGTAACTTTACCAAATTAATCAAGTAAATAAAGACACAATTTCAAAAACTGCAGTATTGGCTTCATTAATTTAAATCACCTGTAAAACTCTTGAAATCACGTAAAACTCTTTTTCCATAGATAAATTGATTACTCGAAACGAGATATATTGTGGAAACGGAATTATTTGCTTTCTGTTTTAGTCACGGTTTATATTTTATTTTTTATAGAAAACCTTATTACGTTTCACTTTTTGAATTGGCTGCAGTAATCTGTCATTTTATTTTTATTAACGCATGACACTCAAGTGATGCGCTAATACATGTGTAATTTTTAATGAATTTTAGGAAAGTTATTCTGACTGGAATAGTAATTTAACAATTATGTTATTGCTGTTTATTTTCAGTAAATAAATATTGAGATAAAGTTATTGATATTAAACAATTTCTTCAGCTCATTCAAAGCATACGTAAATGTATGTATAAAATGTTAAAATAATAGTTCATCAAATGTAATTAATATAAATGTAACAAATATTTCAGAATATATATATATATATATATATATATATATATATATATATATATATATATATATATATACATACATACACGGTGTCCGGAATAGATGTCGAACATAGAAAGACGCTGTTCGTTGTCTATAAAGGAATAAATTGTCATTGAAATAAAACGTAAGACACGCCCTTTTTCTAATTGAGTGCAAAAAAGAATAATGTGCATAACTCTTTTTAACACACCCAACACTTGCCCGGAGTGCGGTCTTTATCGGCAGTGGCGATACTTCGCAGCTATTCACAGGTTATTCCCCCGAACGGCGCTGAACAATGTGCGCAAGTATTGTGTGTACGAAAGAGATGACAAATAATTATAAATTTTCTGAAAAAAAGCATCTTTTAAATTTTATTTTACCGAAAATCAACTATTTTTGTGTCAAGAAACAACAACTTTCTTTGCCCGACACTTATTCCCGAAGGCGGGTTTATATGTGTGTGTATGTATAAAAGAGTGTTCAGAAAACGAGGATCATATCAAAAGTCTTCATTCTTAGTCAGGTTTTTGGAATGAAATTCGAATCACCCTCATTACAAACTAAAGATTTAGGAATTTGAAGAAAACAAAGAGCATGCATATTGTACTGTTTGCGTGACTCCAAATAGTTGATATTAACTGTGACCTATAATTATGTATCTAATTAAAATTATGTACCATATTTTTTCCAGTAAGGCAGTATAATCGAACAAATGCATTTCTTAAAGTATAATTACCATTTATACATGTAATAATATATTCATAAAGTAATAATAAGCTCACATACTTACTTTTTCTGCGTTAAAAGTAAAAAAATATAATTTAAATCTTTTCTTAAAAAAAATCATTTCTTAAAATAAAACTATAAAAAATACGAGAAAACGCGTTATATATTTTTTAATTTAATGTTCATGCACTATTGCTCTTCTATGCTCACATATAAGGGCACCATCCTTCGATAAATTTCGATGACTATGAAAACTGAAATGGTTTAGTCGCTATAAAAACCACGTGTGTTTAAGAAATTAAACATTTTGGAAACCATTATGTTATTTATTTTAATTTGGAATATTTCTTTGAATTACCAAAAAAAATTTAGTTATTAAAACTAATGGAATTTTTGTATTTTATAACATTTATTTTAAATAGATTTTATACAATAAATCACCGAATTTACATATATAAGTTATCCGTGTAATATTAGTTCCATGAGTATTCCCTTTGTCTTGTCATGAACAAAATTTTGAAAATTGAATTGATCTATACTTGAGCATTATAGTTTGTTCCATTTTTGTAGTCTACGTTAAAGTAAATACATGTTTCTGGGTAATTGGTGATCATCTTGCTACAATAAACGCTACGACACTGACGCTGTGGAAGATCGTTTAATGATGCAAGACTTGATCATTTAACAGTTATTCAATTTCTTACAAAATGAGGATAAACACTTCAACTAGGATAGATAAAAACTTCAACTAGGATAGATAATAGCTTCAACTAGAATAGATCGGTCGAAGAGATTATCATCACCAAAAATTGTATTGTGTGCAATGACTGAATCCAGCAACCTTCTAATTGGTGATCATCTCAATATGTGAGACATTACTACAAGACGTATGCTGCATGAACTCACGCCGTCTCAAAACTTCACGAGCTTTAACTACTCTAAACAGTTTTTGAAGCTGTGTAGTTACGCGAAATAGAAACGTGAGAATTTATTTCTATGAATTTGAACACAAAAATAAGGCGATAAAAAGACACCTAAAGGGGCTGTCGCCTTCTATCTATCATCTTGAAAGTTCAAATGGATTATTCGCTAAAAGATTACGTCACATTTATCAGAAAGAGTGAATGAATATTATTAATTGTCTATAAAGAAAAGTCGAAATTTACCAAATGAAAGTACTGGACTTCTATTCATTACTGGCTGAAATCAGCATTCAAATGCAATAATAGAACAAACAATTAAAACAAATGAGGTTGAAAGGTCTAAAAATTGTCCTCCTTCTACATGACAATATGCAGGCACATCATAAGTTATTAAAAATACTATGCGCTTTATAAGTGAGGAAATCAGTCAATCGCTTTATATCCCGGATAATTTTGTTCTGTTTCCGAATTTAAAAAAAGATCTTTCAAAAAGAGATTTATTGCCGATGATTCATTAAATAAAGCAAATAAACTATTGTTATATAAATAAGGTATATAAATAAAGTAATAAATATTAAACATTTTGGCAACGTAGGAAAAACATATCGTTAAGTTATTTGATAGATATAATAAGTACACTAAAAAAATTAAAATATTTTAATTTCTACATCTCATTTTTTTAATAACTTCGTGGAAAATTTACTGAACATCACTTGTACATATGTGTGTAGAATTTTTTCATGAATTTTGCACCAAATCCATGTACATTGTGGTGATATTTTTAATTAGAAATGAGTCACGAAAAATACTTAAACTGATGAAAAAAAAAGTATTTACAGGTCTATTTGTCATTTCAAATGGTATTTATAGTACTTTCCACTAAGACTGAGTGCAGAACTCGTTATAAGCTGACATTAATGTTATTAAAGCACCCGAGTATATTTGCATAGTCCATAAAAAAAACTTTGAGACGTTTTGGTGAATGAATCATTTTTATTATATATTATAGCCCTTTATAATATATAAATAAAAAACTTCAGAGAAATGTATTAATTGGTTAGTTTCTCCTCTTTAATTATATAGTATTAGAATAATTATGGTGATAATATTGTATGTGGGAATCATTAAATTTAAATGGTTTGATCTACTTGATACAGATATTTACTCTTTGATTTAAAAATAACCGTTTTTGATCACTGAGATTAAACATTTCCAAATCCCATAGGTTGTTAATACTAAACACTCGAAAGATATCTCCCATTTCATATTTATAGCATAAAGTAGAATTCTTGTATTTCCTATGTGCCTACGGCATTATAATTTTATGAACAATCAAGTTCTGAGTCATATTTCCGGATACTGCTCTATTTCATACAATTTAAAGCGCATTGCAGTAAAAATCAGCTGCAGCATATACTAGAAGTTTTATTTTTAGCATATGAACAGACTAATTCCTGATATCATAATAAATTTGAAGTAAATAAATTGAAGCGATAACCTCTTGTCTCCTAATCCCTTTTCCATATGGTAAATCTATAAAATAACTCAAAATTTCTCTTTTCCTAACGCTGGTTGCTATAGCTATAAATATTTTTAAAAAATCCATCGACAGCCAAGTTCAATATTGATGAGATGCAAAATTCAATAAATAGACATTGATTATTATTTCATACACAGACGCAAAGCTCTAACTCATTCATAAATTCACCTATTACACTGTTTCTTACAGCTAATTTTTAAAGAATAATTTGGCTCTATTCGCAGTAATACCTTTAATGTCATTATATTTTATGTAAGTTAAAAAGTATCTAGGAAAATTATGACTATTCGAATTGGATAATAAAACCGATACATGATACCGGATTTTTTCTGGAGAAAAAATTTATCTTCGTAAAATAATTTCTTATTCAGAGTTAATTTCAGTTAATGTAGCATACAACGCTCTCAACGGTTAGCCAGTCATAATGTAAAAACTTTACAATCTGCTTTCCAGCCAAAATATAAGAACTTCACAGGCGCACGCTAAAAAATCTAGCACTGAACGCTCGCAGCAATTTGCCAGTAAAAATGTGAAAACCTTACAGGCATACTGGGGAAGCCAGCATCGAACGCTCCCGGCGACTTGCTCTACATAGAACACGTGTATCTGAAATATGTGTTATAGAGTATAGCGTTAAACGCTTGTGGCGGTTTGTTACATAGGAACAAAATCATCGATACCTAGAGTATATATTGGAATTTTAGTACCTAGTAACTGGTGGAATTTCAATTATGATTCAAATTTTGACTGCGCTCAGCAGAAAAATGTGCCAAATGGACAAATTAATAAGACTTGATCTTAATACTTAGCAAACAATTAAGCGATGAATATCCTGTAATGGTATATACAGCACCACTGAAAAAAATATACCCCCAAAATTCACGATCTCGCTTTTCATATCTGCATATTGCATATCTATATTCGTACATTATAATAAAAATGATGATCACTTTTAAAATAATATACGAAGATAGATGATGTCAATTATCATAAAATAAAGAATAAAAGACAAATTAATGCTAACGTTTGAAGTTTTAAGACGGATATACCGTCATGTTGTCAGCTTACTCTTCTTAACAGATTAAAATTTATTGTGTATTATATAATGTACTGTATACTATATAATCTGTAGTAAGTTTAATCATGAAAAACATAATTCATTTCTCATTTTATTCCCTAATACGAAAAATTTTGTTAGCATTTTCTGCATAGCATATCATAAAACATTTCATTGCCTTATCATATTACCATACCGCGGCCTTATTTCAACATTTATATTTGTGTTATAAATCTCATACTCGGAGGAAAATAATAGTATTAGAAGATTGATACAAAATATAACTCTAGTGAAACAACATTCCTCATTGCTTAACCGGTAAAAGTAGAGAGGATCTGGTTTATTTATTGACTGATCACAGATATACGCCCGACTTCGGTACCCGATGTCGTTGGATAACAGAAGCCTTTAGTGACCGCAGGGGAGGATGCCGCAGAATTAAGACAATTGTACGCGTTGGGAACCATGAGACATTAATACTAGAATAAACGATGACCATTTTAGGAAAAAGTCACTTGCATGTATTCCGTAATGATTTCAAATATTCACTACAATTATACTATCAAAATGTAAGATCTCTGAAATCAAAGGCTATGCTAATGTTGCTCCACAACCACGCCTTTTGTGGTGACTGGATGTGACTTCTCAGGAGACGAAAGCAGGGTAATAGATTTGTGTCCATATGTATTGCGTATGTTCCCTTTACTTTCACTATTCAATTTTTTAGAAGGTTTTCAACAGCGTGTGAACGCTGGAATAATATTTATTTATTGATGGTATATGACTTCAAAATATACGTTGGAATCATACTGACGTCGCACAGAATAAAATGTATTTTAGCGTAATGTGATTTTATACAATACAACAACGTCATAAAAAATAGCGAAAGACGCCGTGACTCGACACTTGTTTATAAACACTCTTAGCGTAGATATTCATAAGTCGAATCTTTGTGTTATTTTTAACTTGCTTATAGTTGTACAACCTTATAACCATGCTGCCTCTTTTCCCTCAAACATCAATCCAACTACCAATTGAAAATATTTGATAAGTTACTAGCTTTTATTTCTACTTATGTCCAAGATACATTGGAAAAAATGTTTGGCATCGGTAACACAAATGGTGTTCTCAAATATTTTTATATTCATGTAACAAATATCCAAAAAGAAATACGGAAACCATTATGCAAGGTATATAGTCTAGTTGAATCGCAAATTAGTTATAAATATTCGAAAAGCATTATCTGTGTCATCGGCGGAAACGAAATCGTACAGCGCATAATGTAGAAAGACTGCTCAACGTACCTACAGTTTATGCATGCCTGGTTATGATTCACTTAATGCCTGCCTTTAAGAAACTCAAATGCTCAATTGTTCTTGACGACTTACCCGGTGTTTACCCGGTGTATAACTGCGCAGAAAATGTCGATATTGTGAATCAAAGTGCGAATTTTAAACCAAATACTGTATGAAATATTTTTTACGAATATTTACATTTGAAGATGCGTGGAATTAATTTCGCTCAAGAACGTAAATCTGATAACAATTTCATCATCAGGCTGTAAATACCCATTGCTGTACATTCGATCTTTCCAAGGAGCGTCACCGTACATGTCCGCCGCCTTCCGCATCTGACCATTTCCTGCGGTCCTTTTTAATCATCAATGCATCTCTCTGAGGAGCATCCTATACTACGTTTTGATATTTGTAGCCTTTACTCCAGAACTCGTCTAAACCATCAGTAATCATTTCTTTGTTAAATATAATCTATTCCCGCTTTAGTTTTTTGATGTCAAGCACTATATCAACTTTCAGATTATATCCGTCAGAGACACTACGAGCGTAGTTCTTTTCATTGCGCGCCGACTGACTTTATATTTATGTATCACACCGGCCGTAAGTGTCCACCGTAGTGCGCCGTAAGTTTTCGCTGTGATAATTTAATACGTAGAAATTTTGCTGATCAAGTTTTATTACAGATTGAAATTGAACCATTATTTCCTAAAAAAATCCGCTTTGAAAAATTCTGGTTGAAAAGCCATTCTTAAAACCCATTCACAAAAATTAATATACAGTTCGCATTTTGGGTTGATATCATCGTTAGGCTCTAATTTTCGAGAAATTATATGCAGTACGTTAAGTGAGGAACACTACAGAAAAATTATTAAAGATTTTTTTTGTTGCGAATCGCAAAATTTCATATTGCAAAATATGTTAGTTTCAACAAGATGGAGCAAAATACCAGTCACTCTGTGAAAGAAACAACTTATTGAAAGATGACTTTTCAAATCGCATAGTTTCTCATTGTGATGACATTAATAGACCACAAAAATCATATGACCTACCATCATGGTACTTTTTTGTACAGAGTTATGTTAGATCACTAGTATATTCAAACGATCCGCAAACTTGAAATAATCTGAAAACCAATATTATTTCCATAATTGATAAAATAAGAGCTAATTTATATGAAAAGTGGCTGAAATTTGTATTCAAGAATTGAATTCTTGAAAAGATCGGGTCACAGTTCTTTTTTAAATCATAATATCATCTTTAAAATTGGACAAAAAGTGTTGACATTTAGTACTGGTGTGATTTTATTTCATAATAAACAAAAGTTCTTATTAGGTAACTTTCATATCATAGCCTCCCACTGCACCTTGTGCCAATCTTGTAAATTTTCTCTTCACGAGCATTCCTGTATGTCTATTTGTAATGAATGAGAATGGGCTTTGGTCTTATTGCATCAACATTTTTCTTAGATTTCTTTTCGTATTTTATTGTTTGTTGTTTTTACCGTTAGGAACACGAAATCTATAACACACACACACACACATGTGTGTTTTTATATATACATATATATATATATATATATATATGTGTGTGTGTGTGTGTGTGTGTGTGTGTGTATAAATAAGTCCGACGTACTTTATGAAAAACGTACGATAATCTCTATGCGCGTGACCCTATGGTAGAATAGACAAAATGTCAATGGTGGTTTTTGTTTCGTTAAGTTGTTTGACAACTATCATATAAAAACTAAGTACAAGAAGTTAAAGGATTTGTGAAACAATAACCCAAATATTGTTTCCCCTTTCGAGGTAAGATTTCCAGTTACAAGGTTTATAAAATTATATGGATAGCGATTAATAAAAGCCTACTCTCTTTTCAGAAGCAGTCTTATTTCGTCATTTCCGATACTATATAAGGTGTTTATAGTAAACACATTACGAAAGAATATTTCTGCAGCTGCTACTACAATGGAGAAGTTAAGTTTTGAGTTGAAGGCGAGTGAAGACCCAAAAACAAATATAATTTGTTTAATCTCTATAAGTGACGTCAATCAACATACCGATTTCATACCGGAACAATACCACCCGGTAATATTGCATGATGCACTTATAAAAACTGCAGTGTTTTAGAAAGTAAAAAATATATAACAAAGGAAACATGAAAAAAGTATGAATTTCAGTAAAACCATAAATAAATAGTGTTTATAAAGATGAAGATTGTAACATGCAATTCATGGGATATTTGCTAGAAGAAAAACCAGAAACACACAAGAGCACCCTTCACAGGAATTTCAGAACAGGCTTTAACGAGATTCCTAGAGAATTTTACTGATATAAAGAAAGATATATCTATATTACATAATATTAAACGATTGTCAGAAAAGTTTGTAATAGAAAAATTTAATAAGAAAATCAGAAATGTATACCGATGGATGACTATTTTTGAAATAGAATGTGCTCAAATTGGCATAAAAGAAGATTCTATGAAAAGTTTAGTACCCAGGTTATTCGTGCAGGAATTCCGCTCTTGACCGGCATAGTTTTATGCTCATAAAACATACAATGAATTCAAAATCGTCAACATGGAAACGAAGGTTATGTGAAAAGGGTGGTCACCAATCAGGCATGCAATGTTATTCTAATATAGATAGGGCTCATTAGCAGAATATACTTTAAAAAAAGAAAGACTTTTATTGAAGTAATTGAGTCAATGGATAAATCCACTCTAATTGACATAATCGCTACAAGATAACTAAATTTTATAGGCGATAACAGGAATAACCTAAAGAATACGGAAGATTTATTTAATCATATCAGAAGCTTAGAAAATTTAGTAAATAAGAAGAAAACAAAATATTTCATAAAGAAGATTGTGAATATTAAACTACGCAGAATTTGCGAACAAGAAAAGAAAGGAAACTGATGTCACCCTGAATCTGTGTTGGTTCAAAAATAAAAGTAGGGAAATACCGAAAAGAGATCAAATATAAAATGTGAATAATTCTGAATTAGAAATGGAATTAAATCAAAAAACTAGTAATTCCATCATTAATCAAAATTATTGTTAAACGACACGTCGGAAATTTTGTGGAGTTATGATATTGTGAAAGGTTACGATGCCGTTATTGCCGCGATACATTCCTCTTGGTCTAGTGACATTGCCTTTATAATTATTTAATGATGACGCTCTAAAATTTCTAAAAAATACCTGTCTAAATTTAAATATACAAGTCATAAGTCTTGAGTCTCTCTGATCAATGTGCAAAGAAATAGGAATTTCACACTTACTATTTGAAGCGAATAAAGATCTTCAACAAATAATTTGAGCTTCATTGTTCTCCAGATTACCATTACTTTCTCCAAGTTACCAAAGGTTCATTTATTTACGTGATCATCATCGGAGTTAAAAATGATTTTTTTATGACAGGGAAGAAAATTAATTGAAGTGATATAGTTTATTTCGTGTTATTAAAACTTAGAAAAACAATAGCTGTATTTTATGACAAGAGAACACATTCCAAACAATGACTATTTTCCAACTAAATACAAAAAATATCTTCTCGAAGAGAGAGGTGTTATTCTGACAATTATGTAATTGCAGTAATATAGTATACTATTGTATTATCCAGATTCTACTGGGGAAAATAGTAGCTGCAGACACGTGATGTTAAAAACTCTAAAGACTTTATTTGGAATTAATAGAAAGGGGGTATGTTAGATAGGCATAAAAAGGGCGGCGGTTAGATAGGCATAAAAAGTACTTCAATATGGTAACTCCCGGCCAAAAGCAGCAAAATTTAACCAGGAAAATTAAATAGCTATCGTGGGAATTTTAGCCACAACCAATATAATCCCTACACATAGCACTGCCGAACTTATATCTAATTATACCTCTGAAACTCTCCTTGAGTAACAAAAGTGTGCTGTTTCCACATTGATAGAGCTGGCAAAATCTCGAATCGATATTGGAAATTAATAAAAGATTTCACTAGCATTTTCATATGAAAGTAATGATAGATAAAAGATATTTGATAAAAGATTTCACTAGCATTTTCATGACTGTAACGAAGCCAGACACAAAAGTATCAGTTGTTATAATTTAATCATTAGCCCAAAATATTACCGTAATATTTACGGACGTTACTTAAATTTACAAACTAAATGAATATCACTATTGCCAAATATTGTTTTAATTGTAAATTTTAAAGGTGGCATAGTTTATGCTTTCTATATTCGTTTGATCACCTTATACATAAAGGGGTAATTTCAAGTTTCTCCTTTATTATTATATTCATAATTTTAGATTCTACAATTACTAGAGTATAAGAAAAAAAGATATATATATATATATATATATATATATATGTGTGTGTGTGTATATATATATACATACATATATATATATATATATATACAAAAACTCGAAAAAAATTACAAAACTGAAAAAATTACCTAAAATAATACTTACTTTTAGACTTTATATACGCATAATGATTCTTGACACTCCAACAATAAACCGGTAACATGACCAATCTATTTTATTAAATAAGGGTACTAACACATTAGCACATTTATTACTAACATTTCATTAGTATATGCAAAGCTATTAGAAGTAGCAATATTTTTGTATTTATAATATTTTCTTGGAAGCGGTAAACATTTTCTTAAGATGGGCTGTACCTCAAAATCATTGAATATAAAATTCATAATCCTTATATTACTAAACGGTATTACATTTATAAGTGAGTACCATAATATCATATAATGAACTATTTGACAGATTATTCTCAATTATTCTTACCACTTTGGCCAATAAGTAAGCGTTTTTCTTCTTCGAGAACAATACACAGTCGAGTTCTTCTTACTTTATAGTTTGACTACAGGCGAGATAACATAGACGACGCTAAAAACTACGTACGTCACTTTTTGTATTATCAATTTAAATTAGATTATTTTGCAGTAAATAGCAGACAGTAGCTCCTGATACTTTCTTTGAAGCAACACGATGATTCCAGCGATGTTAGAATGGCGATTACGTGTTAAGGCACTAACCCAAGTCTAGCAGACCGGTTGATTTTTATAGCGACAAATTAAAAAATTGAACAAAATCCCAAATATTCTATATAAGCTTTGATACTTAAATTGCATATTTTCAGCGTACTGTAGGGAGGCACTTGACCGAAAAATCAAAGGGTCGTATTTACGTTTATACATAAATACCATTAATTTATTTTGTAATTTAATTTAACTATTTAAAAACACACGTTTAAATAGTATATATGTTTATGTAAAATCAGCGATAGCATTTACAGTAAAATAAATACTTTGTCATTTCAGCTAAATTTTCACTTTGATTTATTTTACCTATAAAGGATTTCACCTGAGCTTTGCAATTGTTTGCAAGAATTTTATAAAAAAGAGGTTAACTGCGATTAATTTCCATTACAAATTGTAATATTTGATTCATTTCCATTAAATTGATAATCACAACAAGCTTAAAAACCTTTCATTAGCACAATATCATATTTATAGATACATATGTCAATTCAAATAATAATTAGAAAATGTATGATTTCATATCTAATGCTACAATTTCTATAGTACTCGGCCATATTTGGAAAAGTTTGTATGATTTTTTTTCCTAATTCAATATCGCGACTTGTAATTTATTCCAATAAAACATTTTGGGCACTGAGTCACCTCCTGAATTAAAGCGTGTCGTCTTTGCTGCTAATACGATGAAACAATGTCTGGTCACGTTCTGTGAATTGACAATTGATGATTTGGCCACTTATCGAAAAGCTTCAATAATATTCTTATCAGGCACATTCTCCAACGTTATAACATTTAAGTTTCCCTACTGAAGACAATCAAATAAACACTTTAACATACATATATTGTCAAATCAATTAAGCTTTTATATAGGTATATTTATACATGTATTATATATATCTACTCGTAATTTCATTATTATTAGTATACTATAACTTAATAGAGATATTTATTAGAATTCTGTTATTTTAGGGTGTCATACTCCACTTAAAAAGAAAATAGGAAACTTTTATGGAATTAGTGATGTGTGTACATCCATTCATATGTCATAGATGTTTTTCTCAGAAAACCTTTAACAAAACATTCATTTTTTGCTTAGTGACAAAGTTATGGTATTAAAAACTAATAATATATAATATTTAGGGTATAAAAAACTAATAATATTTGTCTGAGAATTTCTCAAAGTTAAAATTAAATATATTTCTTTGCTTTTGGCCCCGTGGAGTAACAATTGAAATTACCCACCCATTTACTTATACGAAATATAAATGTTAAATGTTAACGTAATTGATTTTAAAATTTACTGTACTTACGTTTTAAAATGTATAATACTTGAATTCTTATAGCCACTAATCGTTAAAACTTTATCATTAATATTTAAATATATAGAAGAATAATTAGAGTCGAAGTCAAGACAAGAGTTAACGCATGCATCGCATTAATATATTAAAAATATTAATGAAATTTCATTAAACGTTTATGACTAAAAATTATAAAAACAGGAATATTATTGATGTTAGTACGCCAATAAGTCGATTTATTTATATATATGAATTTACATTCTGTCCAGATTATAATTAGCAAAAAAAGCAATAAATTACACTTATCCTGACTTTCATGTTTACCTAATGTTCAGTTATTGTAACAAACTTCTTGGTTTACAATTGTTATTGGAATATCATACATCCGCATAACGTACATACTTACATGCAAAATAAACCTATCAAGTACGAGTGAAATTTGTATTAGGAAAATTAGGCAAAGATAAACATAAGTCACTTAAACACATGTAAACATTTAATGGTACCTAATACTATTGACTTATTTACAATTATTAATATTATTTTCCCGTCTAAATACGTCGCGTAGTAAGGACTTCCCATGCGTAAAAACATTACTATTTTATGTAAGATACTTTGGTTTTATTACTCATACTTATTTAATATTATATACTTAGCTCCATTTTATTTATTTGCAGTTATAATAGAGGATATGAAAAATATTGTATTACAGCCGAAAAACAAACAGGTTTCCACCTAATGATGTTTTCTAGGTAAAACTGCTAAAATTTTAAAATTACTTCTTATTCGCGAATTACGTATATTCTCAGCGAATTCTGGAATAATCGGAAGTACTCGGAAGTACTAATTTCGAATTTTGGAGTATAATTATTTTTTTTTATTTGTTAGATTGAATGGTGCAAAAACGGTATGGGTACATCGTATTTATTTGTTCCATAACGTTTCAAGGAGTCATATTTGTAGTTGAAAAATATTTTATGTACTTAATTATAATTACATAATATAATTTAATAAGACATAACACGGTAGCAAAATTATGTAATTGGATTGGACCAATAATTAATACCCAACATTCTTGCATGGAAATAAATGAAATCAATATCTATTATATGGATTTCTCAAAAAGCTAAGAATCGTCTCTAGCTAAATAAATTAAACTTTATTTTTATTTTATTAAACTTTGTTTAAGATGTTATATGTAATTTTCATTCACATTTTTATTTATATATATATGCACCATATCTCTGCCATACATAAAACTATTTCAATTATTATTTAGAAGGGTATGTTACTACGGAGTGATTCAATATAAATTTAGTCAAGATTTGACCATGCATTCCAAAAATGGTCCAGGAAACTCCTCAACGAATGATAGTAAGTCATCCATCATTGAAGTAATTTGTTTCATATGTTTGTATTTTTGACGAAGAAGTCAAGGCAATAGTTGAACTAGGATCTGATGACGGTTTCAGTAACGGAATTCCTCAAGAGATGAAACTTCTTATTTATTGAAAATTTTTTTTGCCAATAAATAGTATTTTGTGTCGCTCTCAATTTTATTGAGACGTGGGTACTGTTCTTTTAAAGTTAACATTATTTGTAATGGCATGTGATCAGCTCGTAGTCGTCAGTCTCGCAGATAATTTATACGTCTGGAATATTTAGAACCGATACAAATGCACGCCAGCATATTTATCCGCGGAAGTGATTCATTTGGTGATTGACATAACTTTAATTTAACTTTTCTTCTTCCATTTCAATTATGTTATTTTGTTCAGCAAGGGAACGAAATTTTTTTTTACATTTGTTTATTGTCCATTTTGGATTTTTGTTATAGTTCTTACGTTTAATTTATTTTGGCTCATTATGAGTCAAAATATACATGTGATTTATTTTTGAAAATAATGCACAATCATTAAGAGTCGAAGGAAAGACACTTGTGATTACTGATTGTATTATATTATTTTCTTCACCATACCCTTCCTTCTGATCTCTCTGCTCGGTACATTGGCTTTGTATGTCACACTTCTGAGGCATTACTTCTTTTTGATGCAGAGTCCCCGTAGATTACTTTCATTAGCATTTAAATCAAAGCGAAGGGATTTACAAATATTTAAGCTGTTATGGCAAAGATATATTGTAATTTAATAATAAGAATTTAAAGTGTAAAACTTTTATTTTACTTGCCTTTAAAAATTACAATATTTCCTCCTCATACGATATCGATCAACCTTAGGTTCAATAAGAATGCATTCAGGTTCAGAATGCATTTATATATGGTTAATTTCTGAAATGTCCTTTACCAAAAGGCATTTTATTCGATTAAAATATTATACAACATATCACACAGAATATCGTGCTTATACTACTCGTAGTGAGAATGCTTTGCTATAAAAAATAACAAAAAACATTAAAATGAAGAAAAATATATGATACGTGATATTTAATCTGAAAAATATAATAACTGAGACAACGAAATTTATAATCCAGATCGTATATATATATATATATATATATATATATATATATATATATATATATATATATATATATATATATATATTAATAAACTGATGTATTGTCTCAATAAAATTCCCGTTTAATTAATTTTTTGGAGTCAGAAAAATTTAATTGATTTCCGTCAAGTATTCACTATTGCTTCGAACGTGCAACATCCTAACTAAAATTATAGACGCGAAAATTTATATGGATGGATGGACATTTATAGATGAGTGCAAACTTCTTACTATATAACTCCAAAATTTATAAATGAATATTCAATAAATTTAGCACGCGAATATATTATAGCCTGAATTAAGATATTTTTTTATAATCTTGTACGTGTTATAAATATATATATATATATATATATATATATATATATATATATATACACATATATATATATATATATATATATATATATATATATATATATATATATACACATATATATATATATATATATATATATATACATAGATATATATATATATATATATACATATATATATATATATAAATGTATATAAAGTATGTCTCTTAATTCATTTTCTCTCTAAAACAGCTAGGTTTATAAAAATATGAAAAAGAACTGTTTAAGAACAAAAATATAAACAACTCTTTATCAAATAAAAAATCCAATGTGTGTAAGTAGCACGTACATACGAGTACGATGAATCGTGCCACAGGGCTGAGCCTTCGTCACTGTGAGTTCAAAGACATTTGCCTTTTATGTAAGTATATTCTCGGTTTTGTCGGCACTTTGAAGCTTTCGCTTATTAATTTAATTAAAAATATTACTCGCTTTAATCTTCACAGTTACACATACCCACATATCAGAAAGTTGTAACTATGTTTTTGCTTGTCGAAATTATATATTTAGGCAACGAAAGTTCTCTGCTGTAAATTTCAAATAAAATATTGATTTTAACGACATTGACCATAATATATTAGGGACAAAAAATCGAATTATAAAGTCAATTAAAAAATAAATCTTCCTAAATGCAACAAAATAACTAAAAATGAGTTTGAAAATAATTGTTTAAATGTAATAATTTGTAAGTAAGTATACACCTAATTTATTAAGTGTAGAAATCATACACCTTAAAAATTAATCTCTGTAAACCATTCTGGATACACATTATAACTTTATAAATTTTTGTTTTTATATTTTATTTCATTAAATGAATATAATTTCTTTATATTTTCTCACAATATACTTTTAATGCATTTGCTAATATAATCTAGGGACATAAGCGCTATCGTTTCACCTACAATGTGAAATGAATTCGTTAGAAATAAAACGCATGTTGTTGAATTAAAGATATTTATTAGAGTACTTCGAAATATAATAGATTTTCTTACTTTTAATAAATATATTCTTTAACTCGTTCAGTAATATAAAATGTAGTGTTTCTCTGTGATATCGGTTTTCGCTCTGATCTTAAACAGATATGAAACTAAAGTTTTTGATGTAATTTAGCTACAAATTCATCTTTCTTCAAAAATTTGAAGTCATTCAAATGCGAATACACTTACCACTAAAATACTTTTAATTTATCTAGCGAAATCTAAAATTAATGCATTAATTACGATTCTGATTTCTTGGTCATTTCAGTTGACAAAATGAAAAAAATTATTTGTTTACAAAATTACTCTAGTGGAGTTGAATGATATTTACTCACGCTTATCTTATTACACAAGCACCTTATTTATGAAGATGACGTAATATAACTAAATACCGTATGGAGAAATGTCTATAAAAGTGAAGATGTATATGATATATAGTTTCCAAAAATAATTTTCACGATTTTCATAGATTTCTGGGTTTGAATCCTATGAACCTTATTTATATTTGACCTCCTAAATAATGTACATTTATAGAAACATGTCCTAATTATTTAAAAAATTCTCTTGTTTCGTTTAAGTTAAATATTATTATTGACATACAATTCTTATTAAAACTAATAGTTTTTTGTAGTTACTGTATCGTAAATTGTTTACCTGTTGTCTTAAATTTCAACTCTATTGATTTTTAAATAATGAAAAGATGTGAGTTCTCTATGATGTTCACCATCAAAAGAGGTGAATCTTCTATACTTTTAACTATAATTTTTATGTTTTAAATTGCAATGTGTCTACAAGTGTGTGCAGTCTTTTATCGCAGAACAATTTGCTTTGGCAGACATCTGATTTAGAATTACGAATTAATTTTTGGAACATTTTTTTTATAATTTTTATCTGAATGATAATACAAAATTCATACTCCCTGTTCACACAATCAAAATCTAAAAAAGTACATAGTAACTAATTTGTAAAATAAAATGAAGAGAAAAATCCTAAATTCATCGAAAAAAAATTGATTTTTACCTTAGTTGAGCGGCTAATTCGTTGCATGTATTTGTGTGCCTGTATATATAATGGTATATATATATATATATATATATATATATATATATACACACATATATATATATATATATATATATATATATATATATGTAAACCTCACAAAGGAATGAAATTACATATGCACGATATTTTTCTATGACTCACGCCGATCCTCCATACTGCATATTCTTTTATTCGGTACGACCAGAGTTCTGAACGAGTAAAATTCACATGGAAAAATTCATCAGGGAGAAATTATCATGGAGAAATGCACTTGAAAACTTGGCAGCTTGGCACTGCCACCAAATATATTGCTGCCTATTTATATCTTATGATAAAATACTTTGGCACGTTCGTCAACCTTACTAGAAAAGCCATAACCAAAACTCTTTAGCCAATCTGGCACAACATTATTTTTATAAACATCAAACTGCTACATTAAATTTGAAGTTTGAAAAACAATAAATATCGAAAAAAGGTATAAAATTAAGACGAAAATTCTTTTTAAAAAAACATAATGTCTTGTATATGTTACTTATACATTCTATACAAAGAAGAGTGAATTTTAGATGCAAGAAATATAAAATGAGGTAAAGAGTACATCGTACTATTATTATATAACTCAGATTTTTAAAAAAATAATTAAAAAAGTAGTGATGACTCAGTTCGGCTTTTCTTGCAATTTCAGTTATACATACTGTAAGTAAAATTTGTCTACCGTATCTCCAATTTATTGGCCTGGTAGTATGCGTTAATGCTTTTATAAATATTTACCCCAGTGTACTCTATAACTACACAAAACTTGATTTAGAAATAAATTTCCCAACCCGTGCTGTCATCTTCTTGTTGATAAAAATATATCCTTAAACTAGTATTTTGATGCAAAATTCAAAATTAAAAGTTTAATGTAAACGCAAATATTTATATTTTCTAATTATGAGGTAATGACAATAAAATCTTTCTAAATATTTTCAATTAATTTACGTTTCCAACATTATTTTCAATTTTTAATTACTCTATTAAATATTTTGCTTTCAAAAGTGAGAAAGAATATCTTTGTACTTGAATAGGTAAATGGTTAAAATTAATTATTTATTAAGATTTTACGTGTAATGGTGGGATACTATCCAATTTCACGTTAGTTTATGTAACACGATATACATATGTCCTGTAAATATTGCTGCTGATAAAATTACTGGATGCCGGGTGGTATATATTATTTACAAATTGAATTATGCGTTATTCATAGATATTTTATCCCTACTCGCCTACGTGGATGCGTAATCTGCTTTTTTTAAATGTCATGACTTAATTTATTAACATTTCATTAAGATAATTCAAAAAATATTTAAATTATAATTCGGTATTTTTTTCCTATTTGACAAATATCTATAGTTTTATAATTAAATACTTTACCATTTGTTACTTAGATCACTACATTTTACATTAAATCCTTATATAAATATATATATATATATATATATATATATATATATATATATATGTATACTGAATCGCTGCTAGCCACCAAACTTAGCAAATCAGTATGTACATTTAAAGTTATTATAAATAATTTTTAATAACATATAATTACTAATTTTAAATCAAATAAAGAAATGATAAATAAACGACGCAGTTTAATGGTAATTTTTAATTAAGAAGTATTAGTTTATTGATAGAACCACAAATTACTAAAATTCGTAATCTTCTCTCACCAGTTGTTATTTCGATGGAGTTTTCTAGCCGTGTAGCCTGATGCGTGGTTGATGTAATAACTGTAATCCGCTGGATCGGACTCGGAGACATTATCACAAGATTCAAAATGTTTTTTCATTCAAAATTCTTTTCATTTTAACGTAATTGTTTTCCAGTGCAAGTTACTTTCACGTGCGGCTCGTTACAGATGGTAAAGTTGGAATAGTCTTAAAAATATTATATAAATTGTTTTTTTCTAATTCAAAATATAACAAGAACTGGCTTTGAATTTAAATGATAACTACATCAATAATCACAACTTATAACAACCAACTAGATTAAGTTAGAGCTCTCTTAAAATTTGTTTTATTTGTAAACAACGAAAATCGTTTGAAATTTTATGTATATATATATATATATATATATATATATATATATATATATATATATATGTAACAGTATCATTATGATATTTTCACTTAATACAAGATACGGTAATCTTGTAACTTTATCATCCCCCGTCGATTAAAAATAGCGAATATTGAAAATTCAATTGCAGCCACAAGATCGAAGCAACGAAGCTCAACGTTTAATTTGTTTGAATCATTTAAAATTTACAAAGGGTATTGACTACAATTAGCATATTTAGTAGTCGTAAATCAAAATTTATTTTCTTATTTTAGCAATATTTAAACCGTTGCCATTTTCCTGTCTCGAATATCATCTATAGGTAAACATTTGTCTTAAATTAATGTGGCTCTCGAAACCAAATGACATAATTTCATTTCAGCTATATACATTAATTAGTTTTCAAATCAGAATTTTAAGGGGAAAATAACCTTAGGTGAGACAAATAGGATAATTTTCTTTTCGTTTTTATTACCTTTCCAAAATTATTTTCCCTTATCAGCGTTCAATAAATATTCAGCTTCTATGACTTTACAAATATAATTTTCATTTAGCGTGTTTTGCATATTATCTTCACATACTTAGCGTAATTACAATTGTTTATTTTCTCATACCATTTGGTAAAAATAACTAGTCATATCTGTACGTCGTCGCTATGTTGATTGAAGTAATATACATAAATCTAGGATGATTTAGAGTCAAGAATGAGATAAAGTTAAGTAACCTTCACTCAACTCGCTTACTGATGGTCAAAGTCATATACCTTAGACGGTTATGGTTGAAATATAGCTAGGTGACTTAGGGTGTCTAGACTAGGAAAGGTCGGCGGGGGGCTCCTCCTCGGGTAGAGTATTCAGGCGGCCCGCCCGCCGCACGTCTCAGACGGGCGACTCGCCACCACTTACATATCCTCGCTCCTGTGTGTGTTTCCAAATATTTGACTAATTACATTAACGATTTCCATAAATAATTCACAGTTCTGGAAGAAGTCAAGATAATGTGAGTTTACTTATAAAGCCAACATTTTGTACTACTTTAAAATTTATTTTGTGAACATTGATGTTTTGGTTGACGGAATTTTAGATTTATATTATTGTTTTATTCTTACCATTATAGTGACAGTTTTTTTATGAATCTGCATTTTTGAGCTTTTATGTATGAAATCGTCAGTGTTGAAAGTTCTTGCAACGAGCGAAAATGAACACCCGTTGGATGTTTATTATACTGTTTCCTCTTCTAAATAAGAAAAAAGTAGTGACAATTTCGGAGCTGAATGAACATTACCGTTATTATTTATAGGTTTATAGGTTCAGATAGAAAGGGTATGTACTCTCAGTAATAGTGCACGGCGATGGAAAAACAATCGAACAATTGACACTAGCCAATTGCGATTTTGCACTGCCACTTTACGATAATGCTGCATAACAGCCTTCGTTGCCTTCACGCCCTCAAAGCGATATATTTTAACTTTTTATTAATTTGTCATCACCTAATGTCATCACCATAACTTTTTGTTTTCTTTCCGAAAGGGATAAGAGATTAGCAAATTTATTCAAATTACTGGAAAGATTAGGTAAGTTGTATTTACAAAAAAAAAAGAATATTACGTGGCACGATTGATAAATTTAAACACTCGTTTGTGTCGATCGTTTCCTTCAAAATGATAATCAATCCTTCATCATATTTATTTGCAAAATATCCCAATAACGACTTAAAAAATAAATCTTGTTAAATTAGATTATAAGTATGAGCCATACCTGAAAGAACTTTGGCTCAAGGGAGGCGGGCGGCGCGAGCGAAGCCCTCGCGCCCAGCAGCGTAGTGGTTGTGGTTTCGGAAGCAGCCGACTCGCGCTTGCAGTAAGCCGGTTGACTGTACAGCCTATTGTTTAGCATACACGTCGTTAACGTCATATGGTCATTATAATTTTAGTAGCTGTATGTACAAACGGCGATGTTCAGTATATGTTTAATTGCCTTAGTAATTATTTATGTAAAACACTACAATTATGCTTTTTTTAATTAATAATTTTAATATCTCCAATTAAATATGCATAATCACTTTTTAACCATAGATATCGCCATTCACAACTTTAATCCAAAACTGTTTCCAAGTCGGAGGTAAGGATTATCGGTAAGGATTATCGAAGTTAATATGGTCTAAAATCTGAAATGAAAACATTCTATTTGTCTTGCGGTAAGTTTTAATATTCGTTTTATGCAATTACAAAGGATTTTTTTGATAATATAAAAAAATATTAGTTGCTTATTCTCACAAATTACACAAGTGATTATTATAGATAAACACTTCAATATCAAACTAGAAAACCAATTGCTTGCCAACTACACTTGTATTTTCATACACCTTTATACGTGTAAATAACTACAAAACATCAATGGTAAAATATAATGTAACAAAACAATATTTATCGAAACAAAAACATTACCATAAAAAATGTTAAGTTCAAAAAGTTAACTGTAAAAAGTGAGATAAAAAATGGTTCTAGCAGAGCTTTGACAAAAGTGTAGACGAATGAGTTAGAACTTTATCTAGACTTAATGAATATTATATATATCACAACGCTGAACTTATCTATGCTACAAAATGATCGGAACATATGAGAAGACATAATATATATTCATACATAGCACCGTGGCACCATGTGGTTTAATGACCACTTTTCTTATGTGTTTGTGTTTATGGGTTTGTATGCGTTAATGTTAATGTATCACTCATAAAATCTAGATAGAATAATTTAATTCCGATTTATCTAGCTTATCTAATGAGCTTTTGCAGGTTTTTATGATCGATCGGTGAGTACAAACTTATGCTCATTGAAGTAAAGTATCTCGGAAACTACTAACACACGAAATATTATTTAAAATACATTATGTATTTTAAATACATTATATTCTACTACTCGACGCAATAAAAATCTTCAGAATTTAATGGAGTGGCTTTAGGGGGGCGTCAAAATAGTTGCGCAGCATTTCAGATAAAGGTACTTGGTTGTGCAATACATTTTATTTCTGTAGGTGAAGATATTTCAAAATTTTACATCAGCTAATTTCATGAGACTCAAAATTATAAAGGCTTTATATATCGGTCAGACCGCTAACCATACCAAAGACTTCTTCCATTATCTGTCTTCCTGAAGTGCCTTCCAAATCCATGAAGTAAAATACTAATGTATAACATCTATGCTTCAACTGTTGGAATTATTTTGATGATTTTTTTAAAACATGCACACAATTTTTTAAGGCTGCTTCTTTGTTACCTTTTATATTTTATTAGAATTTATAACATTTTAAAGCTGTAAAAGAATATGTGTCTAATAATTTATTTTAAAACTGATAATATATCAATTGAACATGACCTCATTATAAATTAATTTTTCTCAGTCTAGTTAAATTGAAATACGTCATATTTTAATATATATATGTGTATATTTAGTAAAGTATCTTATCGGAGTTCGTCTTTTATCCAGTCCTAAGATAACAAACTGCCACGTCGCTAACGGTCATGGTCATTCTTTGTCATATCATCAAACCCACTCAATCACGGTGGTAAGAGAAAGAGGAAAAGTACAGATAAACATCTAACAATTATACTTATAAATAAATTTGAGCCCATTTTCTTGAATTTTTTATATTTAATGCCCACCTTCTTAAATAAACAAAATAAACATATATGAAAAAGTTACAAAAGGTAATTTTACTCTTTTTCCTTATGGTCGCATATTACTTGACATCTACAATCAATTATGATAGGGTATTTGATTTTAATCGTTCATGACATAACTATCAGATAGCTATAGATTATCTTTACAGTAAGTAAACTGGGGGTTATCAGTTTAAAATCGACTTCGATAGAAAAGAAAACGCAAGTACTAATTAACAAAATGGACATTGAATTAAAATACTAGACAGGCTGAAATTTGTAATTACTTAAAAAAAGAGTACAATGTGGATTTATTTTTATTTTAACATTGGTGCTAATATCAATTAATTATAAATTACCCCGATAGCAGTTAATAAATGTGATATAATTAGTATATTACGATGCTACGAACTATAACCCCATTAAATAAAAATCATTAGGTGCAAAATTTTACTCAATTTCATCGTTGAAATCACAGAGCATATAATATTACTAGAGATAGTAAGTAGGCATGTCACGCGCGCCACTATTTTGATTTATAATACATGGCATATATTTTCCTCTTCATGGTGACGTATAACTTATTTGTATGTCGAACGTGATAAGTAGTAGAGCTTCATCATTCATTGTCCATTAGCGTATAAAAATACTATTTTGTCTAAAAGTGAGAAAAAAAATATAACCAATTCCGGAATTTCCTATAAACGTTAAGCTATTTTAAACATACTTCCTTTGATTTTAATTAAAAATATTATCGATGAAAGTTTTGTACCGATTTTATTCTTCTATACCCTATTACAGAGCATATTATTGTTTTGTCGCCGGTATGCGTCACTAGTGCTCCACACTTAATGTTATTATCGCATAATATCGATAATATCAATATGTTTGAAGACCGAACTAAATAAGATAAAACTTTCAAATTTTAAAGCAAATTTAACTATATTTGAATACTAATTTTACAGTTAAATAATGACATTAAAATAAACTGACTGCTTTGTTATTTATGCATTTCATAAGCTAGATTAAAAAATGTGTGTGCGTTATTTGAATAATATATTTAGCAAATGGAAAAAGTTTGTTTGAACAAAAAATAAGTGACTGCACATACTCATGACAGTTCGGGAAAGGGCAGGAACTTTAAAATTTTAGTTTTTTTATATTTTGGCCCTCAATTATAAGACTGGATTGAATGGGCTGCTTAATTAAAATATAAATGCGAGATGAAGAATTACATATTTTAAGAAACCCATATTCCAAAGTAAACAATATTTTCAAGGGATTTTGTAAATATATTCAATCTCATCGTAGATTAATAAATCATTTAATTGTTTTATAATTTGTAGGTGCTTGACCTCATTATTGGATAAATAACGAAGTTACAATTAATAGAAGGTACAAAGCAGAAATGTACCAAGGAGAAGTTTTATGCTCAATATCCATTATTTTCAACGAATTTTTTTCAGTCGTCTGAAAAACGTTTGGTATATGTTTGCTCTAAAAAGTGTTACGGGACTGTAGACAGTAATCCAGACTTTAATGAGGAGTCCTTTGTAGAGTTCAAGTATAAATACAAAACACGAATTACAAAAGATTAGCCAAACTTGTCATGGATGAAATGACGTCGTCGTCGCGTTGAGTGGGACGGTAAACAGTTTCATGGCTACGTTGACATAGGACATGGTTTAAGTGGTGGTTATCTGGACAAAGTTAAAAAGCCTTTTGTATTTATAGTTACAGCTATTAACTCAAGCTGGAAGGTTCCAATAGGATATTTGGAAATGGTGTTGCAATAAGGACGAAAAGAGTACATATAGTGAAACAATGCTTAGAACATATTCATGAAACGGGAATCAAAATTATTTTCATGACATAAGACGGCTTCGCCGCTAATATTTCGATGGCAACCAAATTAGAATACTAAATAAACAATTCTAAAATGGTATTTCTTCGTCCGTTCAATAAAACGGCAGTTGCTGCCATTCTGTAAAAATCAATTAAATACAACGGTAATTGCTGCCTTTCTGCAAAAAAAATAATATTTTTGTCATACACAATATTTACAAACAATGAGAATTTTTTTGTATATTAATAAACATAATTTAGGAAAATATTCAAGAATAATAATATTAACATAATATTTCAATATATCCTAGTATCTCGAAAAAAGTGATTTGTCTAAAAGTTGTACGGAACAAATTGCTGACAATTATTATAAATTAAAGTTATGGTTTTCAAAATTTATTTTTGTCTAGACATTAGACACTCAAATTATCATAACATTGTTTTTTTTTTAGTTTGTACATTTGGCAATTCTTTAAATTGGTTATTAAATTGTGTGTTATTTTATTATCTTTGTTGCTTTTCATTTCATTAAACTGAACTCATTGTTGATCTTTATTTGTTTACCAGAACCCTCGCGTGTTGTATCGTTTACTTTCCATTCAGAAAATTAAACATGTTCTTAAATAAAATAGCAAAAGTTTTAATTGTAATGCTCTGAAAGTAACGAAACTCTATTGGTAACTCTGTATTTCCATTAGTCAGTTTCTGGTATCACATGAGATAATAAATTAATACATATTTTAGAACGCACGTAAATACTACAGTTTGGTAAAATTCTTGAAATATAATGATAGTATAGTGAAATATAATGGTAGTCTTGAAATATGACGAGGTCGATGATATTCGACAAATGTGCCACTTCTATGTTATTATTTGCTCTGTAGTTTAAATTGTCAAGTAATAAAGGGTTTTCATAAAACTAATAATAATTTTAATAAACTCAATTTTTCAAACTAGTATGATGGTTTTTATTTCTGTGAAAGGATCAGTGACTAAGATCAGGAACTTTTCTGAATCCTATTGGTCGAGGGGATTTCAGATCAACTATTTACAATTTTACTGGCAGTTCATAACAAAAAACTAAAAAAATAACTATATATTAAAATAATCAAAGTTCTAAAATTCAGAATTCCAAAAAATAAATAAATTGTTTCTTTGTTATTTTGTATTTTCTGTTTGTTTGTTAAAGTATCGTAAATATAAATGTAAACAACTATTGAACCAAATGTATGCTACTGATCATAATTCATGAAACTATGTATAACTTAATTTATTCCTTTTTGTGTATGAAAGAAAAGTTAAACTTTTGGATTTCTAAATATTTATCATTCTTTCCTAAAAACCCCGCATCGTTTTAGTTTAAATTTTAAAACTTTCAAATTAAAGTATAAATGTAAAAATTAAATTACAAAAGAAATCAATGTGCTTTTTCATTATTCTGAGAAAATTTCCCATAATTGCTGAAAGAAATATCTATTAAAAATTATGATTATGCAATTGTCTATAATGTATTTTAGTGTAATCGTACAATTTGTACCTTTTTAAATATATTAAGTTCAGACGGAAAAATACTAAAAATAAAGTGGAAAAGTAAAAGAAAGATAAAATGTTAAAATTTGAAGTTAAAATCCAACTTAAAAAACTAACAAACACAACATGTAAAATATTGTTACTTTACACTTTAATTCAAAATATATCAATAGAAAATAAAAAATCAATTTTTTTGTGCAATTTTATTTCAATGAATATTTTGGTTTATTTCTAAAATTATGACACAAAATGCCAAATAACTTAAAATATAAAATTTCTAATGCAAAAAAATTATAAATTAATTATAAGGAAATATTTTTTTTAGTTTTAGGAATAGAACAGCATAATTTTTGCAACACGAAGAAAGACGCCTTTATTTTAAAGACATTTTAGGACGAATGTGAGGGAAAATACAAATTAACAGGGTGACATTAAATTATTGTCACCAATTTCAATAAATTCCTGTATTCTGTGAAATGGTATTTTTATACAAATCAATCTTATAATCTAATTTATTATTTTCAAATCGATTAGCAAATTATTTTAGTTATTTTATTATTTTAATCGATTAGCTTGTAAAATGTCACAACATTCGTAAGATATTTTACATTGTTTTTCTTTAACTGATTACTTTAGACTTACATCAGTTTATATATACACATATATATATATATATATATGTATATATGTATATATATATATATATATATATATATATAGAACGATTTTCCTTCCAATCACTAGACACGACAAATAGTATATGGACTTGATTCGACTGACGGCAATTGACGCCGCCTCGTGCAGTGTGCCGTACTCTAACAAGCCTCCAATATATTTCAAGTTTGACGTGAAGCGTTCACAATGTGAGTCTAAATAGGAAAAGCAAAAAAAATAAAATAATGAGCATAAATTTTAAAATAAATTATAACACATGTCAGGAAAATAGATGAAATACTTATAAATAATAGAAAAAAACTGTGTAAAAAAAGTAGAAAAAATTATGGCAGAAAAACAATTATGACTTTGTCAATTGTTGTCTAGCTATTTTCGTTTGATGCTCTTCTATAAGAATGTTTCAAAACCTAGGCAATGTACATTTACATATATATATATATATATAATATATATATATATATATATACATATATATATATATATATATATATATATATATATATATATACATATTTAGTACAATTTATTAATTCTGCAATAGGCATTTTTCTAAAATAAAGCTAATTATAAGACCCTGCATTAAATTGGACGGATATAAATAATTAAATCAAGATCTTTTCAAGTATTTGAATGCAGGAAATACATTTTACCTGACCTTTGCAATTTATGCTACAAATCTTCACAAAGTATAAATGATGAAAGTAATGTAAATTTGCAATAAAAAGCGAACATGTATGGTAATTATAAATTGTTGTCTACATTGTTCAGAAGGAAAAGTACATTGAATTTCCATTTTGTTTCTAAAGAATATCCGGAGTTTTTCTTTCGTGAAGGAGTCCTTTAGACAAGGGAAAATTGTTAGTTATTGTCGGTATCATTGCAATTCCAGGCTTTTCATACTTTTGCATATTATCTTAACTTCTGTGGAATTATTTTAAAATATGTAATATTTTATAATTCTCGTTTTAAAACATACCTCATAGTATCGCAACTATTGTTAAATTTTTATGGAAAATTCAGTAAGATCCCCCTTAATTAATTTTTCATAAATTTTTATGCAATTTAATGCAAAGAATATTAGTAAGACACTCATTTCCACCAATTTTTTTTAAAGTATTTTAAATTTTCAGTTGATATTATTTTAATAAATGTACTTAATTTTAACAATTATTTGGTAAAAATATTAGCCTGGCCTGATCTATAAAAAAATATGTAAGCTTGAGTAACTGTTATAATAATATTTGACACACATGTTACAGAAAGTTTTAAGTCTTAATTTTTCTGCCATTCACAAATATAAAGTACCAATACTTATTGTGCTGTTTTTAAATTTGAATCAAGCTACAAAATGAAAGCTTAAAACGTCATTACGTAAATTGAATTAATTAATTAATATTTCAGTAAAAGCTTGTAAGAGTCACGTTATAAATACAAAATATAAAAGAAGAGCATAGAGTTACGAGAAGTGGTATTACACGTACAAACATTTGTTTTGTCATTAAATCTGACCATATTTAAAAACTAAAATCTTGGTAAGTAAATACTAAAATACCTATTATTAATTAAAATACCTAGTAAATACTAAAATACCTATACTATTGCAAACTTTTCAGACGTTTCTAACTTCTAACGTTTAGATTTGCATTATTATCACTGAAGGAATGAATTTCGTCTTCTAAAACCGTGTACTAACCGTATACTCTCAGTCCTGGAACGCGGCGACCAGTCTTTACTGTACGAACAATGATGACGCCTATGTCCTCCAACCGCACGCCGAGTTTTCCACCGCTCCACATGGTGCCGGATCGCATGCTGTACCTCCGTGTTCAGAAAGCAGTAGAACAGGGCTACTGTGAAACCCTGAGATACGAAAAAAAATAATTTGAATGTTACTAATATTAATATTATTTGCGGTATTAGCTTTTGCCAAGGTTTGGTCGCGTGATTATAATTACCAACTTATAGGGGGAAAACCAAAAATGCTGTAGGATCTAAAATAATTAAGGTTAATTAAATACTAAGTTTTTTTTTGACTTTATATAAATTGTAATCGAAACAATAATATTTCCCCCATAAATAGTGATTAAAGGGAAAAGTTTTGTTGCTCCTTTATGTTGCACGAATAGCATTTCAAAAAATTAGGCTGATTCGTTGCTCTGTTGCGATATTACTTCTGTCCATGTACTTTGTTTTAGTTACAGAAAAGACTTCCCTAAAGGCGTGAGATTTCCCAAAATAAATAATAACCCGTGTCATTTCACGATCCATCAACTATCTTTGTGCAATAAATTACGTTGTTTAATTTTTCTGTTGCAGTATGAAGAAAGACCAACAAATACACTGTCACATTTATAAAATGAGTTGGGAATTAGGATTAAGAATTAATTTACAACTTAAGATTTAATTCAAAACGTGGTGACCTTCGGGTAAAGTAGATCACGAGTGTGAGGAAATTTTTTTGTCCTAGACGGGAGAAATTGTCCCTGCACCAATATGTTTTACAAATTACCTAGTAGAAGATTAAACACACACACACACACATATATATATATATATATATATATATATATATATATATATATATATGTAAATATACCATATAACACTAAGAGATAGTAAACAAAAAATAGTCAGCAATAAAATGACAGAAACCATAGCACAAAATTCATCATAACCTGGAACATAATTATTTAATTTGTTGTTATTGTCGTGTTCCACATAGATAGTAAAATAAATAATAGTAAAAGGAGAAAAAAGAGAATTAAATTGAATCAAAGCTTTTTAAATCCGCCTCCGCCAGTTTCGGTGCCTCGTTGCTATAAAAGATTTCATGCAGCAGATCGCTCAGTGGAAATATTCTCATATTGGGGGAGAGCTGGACTTCAGGATAGTTCTTGCAATGAATATAAGTTCTGGAATTGTCATGGATAAGGAGGCACGTAAACACAATGTACTGGAGCCTTACAAACGTTAATTAAAGGAAACACGATTAAAAAGAAAAGCCTGAATGACTGATGAAATCTTGACTATGTTCAAGAAACGAATGCTACGAAAGAACCAAGATCCAAAAAAAATACAAAAAAATACTTAAGGAAATTAAGAGGCGAATAAGATAAGCCAAGGACTAATATTTTGAAAATAAATGCAAAGAAATCAAAAGTTTGGAAGATATTAACTTAAGAACAAAAACGGGTTATTCAATCTACATGAAAAATTCAAAGAGTTTGCACTCATATAAAAAAAGAACCAGATTTTTTTGTAATGTAAAAAGATAAGATAATATCATAATGAATACAGATCCGAAGTTGGAAAGATGTAAGTAATATACTGAGAATTTTTTGCGGAAGAAAGAACAAATACGGAACCCTTTTAACCTAAATCGATAGAAAAATAGGGACTCGAAATAATCAAGAAAATTGTAATAGGTGCCCTAAGATCAATGAAGTAAAGAAAAAGTGTGTGCCTGTGACAAACAAACTCATCGATGAGAGCGACAAAATCTTAGATATTATTGAACAAAATTTATACAACTGGAAACATTTCCAGCGACTGGTTGGTGTTTGTTTTGGTCTGCTAGTCTAAGAAACCAAATATCAAGGAATGCATCGATCACCGTATTATTAGCTTGTTATCAAGCCCACCAAAGTTCTTTCTAAAAATGGTATATAAATTAATCAACCAAAAACTAAATATCCATAATAATCCATTTGGATGTCGCAAAGAACTCAATAGACGAGACGCTCTATTTACATTCAATTGCTAGTGCACAGATTCCTGGATATCAATTAGAATTTATATGCTTATCTTAATGATTATAGTAAACAATTTGATAAGGAACATTAATGAACATGAGGAATTAATGAACATCCATAAAGACAAACATATAAAGACCAAAAATATGTTTTAATCAGCAAACATCAAAAGCAATCTCAAATATGCGGACGATACAGTCATTCTGGCAGAAAATGAAGAACATCTACAGAGATTGATGGCAAGCGTAGCCGAATGTAGTGTGAGACATGGTCTTACACTGAATACTAAGAAAACACGGAATTAAAAAAAACATCCAAATAAATTTCCGAAATAACATGAACTTTATAATTAACGAAAAAAAATAGGACAAGTTGACAAATATATAGACTTTGGAAAATGGTTAAATTTTCAAGGAGTGCACCGACGAAATAAAAATAGGAATAGAGAAAGCGTGAACTAACTTAAGTAAAATGAAAAAGTTCTTGCAAATAGAAATTTGAATCTGAAACTAAACATTCAACTAGCAAAGTGCTATATCTCCACAACTCTCCTTTATGGAGTAAAAGCATGGACACTTAAGACGACAACTACCAAAAGATTGGAGATTGGATTTGAGAAGTATATAGGAGAATTTTAAAAATATCATGGATGGACAGAGAAACAAACGTCGAAGTCTGAAAAAGAATTAACAGTGAAATAGAAGAAATTATTAAAACCAGAAAATTACAACTTGTACATATAACACATTATTGTAGTTTCGTTAATAAGATATGTTAAAACTAGAAATACTAGGTAAACTCAAAGGCAGGAGAAATATTGAAAGTAGAAGGGTGTCACGCATGTACATCTTGAGAGAATTGTTCGCATGTAGATTCACTAACTTTTTGGAGTAGCTATGTCCAAGATTAGACTAAAATGAGGAGAAACTACGAACGAGGAGAAAATACTTGAAGAAGGAAAAGAATTAGGTTAATATCTGATATTTAAAGAAAAAAAGTGATTTCTTTTCACCATGTAGTTTCATGTTATAGAAATATAATTTAAGAAAAATTTAAATTATTAGTTATACAAAAAATTATATATTTCAAAATAAATTGTTACTGAATTTTTTTATTATTTATCTACTTTATGTATCTAATTGATACATATGTTTATGTATCTAATTGATACATATGGCGATCTTATTGCGACGAGAGCAATCTCTTACAGCCAACCATAAAACACCAGTCCAGCCCCGTTCGACGAACGGCCGGGAATCGACCTCGGGTCCCCGCAGCGCGCCGTATCGTCATCAGTCGTATGCCTTGTGATCAACCGTAACATTATATGCAAGTAATTAAGCATTTGCAATAACATTATATGCAAGTAATTGAGAATTGCAAAAATTGTTTTCGGTTATACAGATAGTTTTATGTCATATTTATATAAATCTTTTCTCGTGCAAAGTCAGGCTTTTCCAAAAACAAAGAAGCTTATTTCTTGTCTTTCTTTTCTGTCTTTTTTGTTTATACCGACTGCCTGAAATTTAAATGAAGAAAATTACTCGAAAAATCTTTCCCGTATCCATTATTACAAGCAGGTTTCCCGTGGTGCATGTTAATTGAATCGGAATTTTCACACAATTTTTCATTGTTAATTTTGCTTCATTCCATAATATGTATTAATATTTGTTTGGCGAACTGTCTCTCCCGCTTAAAATATTACAGCAGACTTTTTATTCTCCAAGAATAATTTTTAATTTTTACTCACTGGCGACTGGGAAATATGTTAATAATTTTGCAACTATAAAAAAAATATTCTCTTGTGCTTCTTTCATAGTTGTTTGCTATTTCATTTAATATTTTAAATTAAGAAACTAAATAACATAATATTCTTTGGAACTGCATAATATGTATTACAAAAGAACTCTCCGCATGAAGGGGATTACATTAATTATGAATGAAAAGCAAATGTAAGGAACCCAGGCTAACAATAATTTTTTAGGAATTCATTCGTGTAGAAAATTTGCGCAACCATGGCTCACTTTACTGGTAATGTTATTTACTTTATATTTCTTTGAAAAGTTACTATTTTTAACAATCCAATTTAATATCGTTCAATGAAATTTCTAATTCTTAACAAATCTACCCACAACATATAAAAGAAAGTCACTCGAGTTATTTACCCACACAAAGACAAATTCTACTATATTAACTAAACTAAATTAAAGTACACTTGCAATTTATTTTATGCCGCAGGTAGAGATTCTCAAAGCTAATTTATTTAAACAACGTTAAAAGTTACTTTTTTTAAACGTTTTATAACACTAAATTAATTATTTGACAGAAATGGATATTGACATAATAACATTATTCCCTTTCAAGATGTTTCCACTCCATTGTATAATTAATACCTTTGACCTCCATTCATACATTGTGTTATAAAGAACAGATACATATTCTTACTACCATTGTGTTATTATATATTCTTTAAAATTTCAAAGTGTATATTTATGTATTCAACTTAGTGCCCTCTACTATTGCATCTAAATACTCGCACTCTTGAAAGATACATATATCATTTCTTTAGTTATTGCAAATATTTGTATTGCAGATACGTAAAATTTAGAAAATGGTTAGTTGTGGCGGCGAGAATTGATAAAAAATAAACATAATAAAAGCAATGCTAAGTGCCAAAGTTTTGGATGCATGCTTGTTATTCTGTAACTCCTTTATTAAGCAGAAGAACAGATTATAGCCTAGAAACTACTTTCATTCTCAAATCTAATTGTTATCCCTAAGCGGAGATAAAAAATATCTTCCATTTAACTAGTTAGCGGGGAAAACATCCATCTTTATAGCGTTCATTAGTTTTCTACTTTATCACATAGTATTTTCTATAAGGAAAATACTGCAAATTTAATATTAACATGTATTAACTCGTACCCATGCGACACGAATTGAGTTTTTAAATCAGACCGTGCTTCCCGTGGGACAGAATACAATATTCTGTACTTATCATAACTCGACCACAATGTTACTAGTGAAAGCGAATAGATATCAGATGAATTAGAGAAAACTTAAATTGATACTAAGGATACTTGTGTAGGATTATTGTAGTCTACCAGAATTAAGCCGCGAGCAGAAGCTACTATTAAATAAAGTAATTATTAATTAAGTACCAGGTTTTCATAGTCTTAATAAAATATTTATTACATTACTTTTATAATGTAGGTGAAAATTCTATTTAAAAAAAAATGTGTCCTTAATTTTTATTGAAACAGCTGCAAATTATATACATCTCTCTTCGTTTCGTTCTGCAATGATTATTATTATTATCCAATCTGATTTCGAGAACTACGGTTCATTGACATCACTAAGGTACCGCGATTATTATTTGTCAATTAAATCTACTAAAATTAACTACATTAAGGCAACAATGAATAATTTAGAAAAAATATATCTGGAAATTTTTCTTACTTGCGTGGAAAGAAGTATGATGCGCGCATAGTAGAACATGAGACCTGTCCAACCGTCGGAAGGTCCACACAACACCAGGATATAGGTGATACCCAGCAGCGGTATCAAGACCAGTAGTGCCTTCGTTGCCTTGCGGTATTGTTCCGTCTCTAGCGTGTTAGCCGAACGCAGCTTTGTTATTAAAACCTGAATAGGTATTAACCATATGAAATAAAATTGATTTGATATAGATCGGGATTAAACAATTATTTTCAATTCGTGCAAATATACTGAGGGACAATTAGCATTCATTTAGATTTAATGATAAATATACGATGGACTATTATTAGAAGGGATGATATTTAAAGGATTTCTTGTGTGAATACAATCATCCACTGAGTATAATACAAATACTATACTTGCCCACATGATGCGCACGAGAAAAAGCAGATTCACGGCGAGTCCGGCCATAGCGGGCCCTTTAAAAAGCCAGTCGCAGGGATGTTCCCGCATCCACGCACACACTGGGACACGCTCACTCACCATCACACCAAGCTAGTGAATTCATAGAAAATTTTGCAACTCAAGTTTACAATAAAGACCAATTTATTAAATGACTCTAAAATAGTAAAAATAAATTTAATTGAAGGTGTTTCCAAATGAATTAACAGATACACACATATACACACACACACACACACACACACACATATATATATATATATATATATATATTATATATATATATATATATATATATATGTATATATATATATATATATATATACATGTATATATATGTATATATATATATATATATATATATATATACATATATATATCGTCTTCTAATTGTATTGAAAAAATTTAATCTTCCGTATTTAAAAATAAATATTTGCTACCGATTTCAAGATCACTTACAAAAAATTCATCCAACTCGCCTTCGCTTTCAGGTTATAAACCTGCATTCCTTACTCTTAATATTTGTTTCTCGTATATTTATACTTCCTTAAACCCGGAAACCTCTTAATATTTATACTTTCTTGAACCCGGAAAGTCTGCACATCTTTAAAATTTGAATAAAATAGCAGGTTTTTCTAAAAAAATGTAAAAATGGGGCAAAAATAAGCCGTACGAAAAATAAGCTATACGATAGGGCGAAAATAAGCTATACTTGTACAATTAAGGCATCTACAATAAGGTCATACGTATTGTGCCCACCACTCATTAACAATTAACGTAACGATCTCATTTAACAATTAACGTTTCTGCTTTATTTGCATTGGTTTTACAATGAAGAACTATATTACATGAAGAACTATACAACCTACAACATTCGCAATACAGTAATACAACATTCGCAATATAGTCAAACACAGAGAAGATAATATGTGAAAATAAACCGGAGAGCAATTAGTTAAAGTCAGTAAGTGGTCTTTTTCAGAATAGTTCTCGACCAAAAAATTAAAGCAAAGAATAATTAAGGTAGAATGAACGAGTGACAGGATTGTGAGTGTAACATAGATAACAATCCTTCTCTTAAAATATTATATCGGTCTAAGCTCCGCAAGCTGGCATAGGGATTCGCTCTCCACTTGTGAGCGATATTCGTTCTCTACGTTGAGAATGAATCTTTCTGGGAGGATTTTTACTATAGCATACAGTCTATACCTATGGAAGAAAACAGAATTATAGTAGGGACATGAGTGGGCATGTAAAGTGTACTGCGCCTAATCATACACGAGTCCATAGTAACCTTGGATTTGGTGCCTTAATGCTTTTAAAAAAAGGGAGGAATATCGTTCGCATGGTAACTTTGACTTTCTTCAAAAAGAAAAGAGAAGATCTTTTAACACGTAAAAGTGGTAACTCAGTCTCACAAATTACTTTATGTGCTAAAGAGTAATACTCAAATACTTTAGGTTTAGATAGAAGATTTTAATGTCTTACCCAGGGAAGCTCTCACTATACAACACAGACTATTAGTAACTTGCTTAAGATTTCTCTTTTGGTTCTCGAAGTATCAGTTTGATCCAAAATTACAACCACGACTAAAATGGTATAATGTATGTAAATCTCAGGGCTACTAAAAAAATATAAAGAACCTTTAACGAACAGACGAAGAATTTTCTCGAAAACTCTATAGCAAGTTATGACCAATATTATGTTAATACTCTGTAGAATGAGCTCTATGTCTGACTGAAAATAGCAAAGATAGCTTAGGCATATCTAAATAAACATTGAAAATCAGCAAAGATCCTACATGGATGAGAAATAAAAAGGATGCCTTTAAAAAGAGCACGCCTGAGGATCGGATGACAATAAAATAAATATATAAAAGCACAAAAGGAGGGAAGTCCTGTGTAGCAGCGCAACAGGAGAAAGCAAATTCTCCTTCTACAAGGACTTAGAAGCAGTGCGATCAGAAAATAAGGTATTGATATATATTTCTTCTAATTTTGAAACTTGTAAAATTAGAAGAAATATATAAAACGCAATAAGTATATAAAATAAGTCTTACAAACTGCTAACCCGAAACGAGAATACAAAAAAATGGTGGCAAGAATACTAACAAATCCTACCGAATGAAGAGTTTCCTTTTAAACCACTAAACGCAATTCCCCCAACGGAATGCCCTATCGATGACATATTAAAATATATTAAAATATAGAGCGCTGAAAAAAGACATATATTTTGTGTTTGTCGACCTAGATCGTTTACCTAGGGATCCCATTTGGCAAGTTTCAACAAAGAACATTATATACAAGAACATTATATATCCTTGATTAAAGATCTATATCATGGAATAAACACAAGAGGTAGTAGCCCCTAAGACCAAATTGATAATTTCCAGTTGGCCAAAAGTTCACGATAAGCCCGTTATTAATATTTTATTATGGCAATAAGCCCGTTATGGCAACATGCACTAGAGAGGCGAGGTCTTAGAGTTAATAGGGACAAGAATGGATACGTGAGGTGCAACGTGTCTGGAAAGAGCGCCAACAACAAGCATTAATGATGGTCGAAACAATTTCTCTGAAAAAGATTTAAGTATCTCAGTTCAGTTTACAAGCAAGCGTTATAACCAGCACTGATGTACGAATCGAAGTGCTAGCCTGTGAGAAATTATATTAGAGGAATATTGAAAGTCACGTAATAAGTTTCTTAGGACAAGCTAAGAGAAAATTGTTTATGTTAATATGGATAGGTTATAAGATGCAACAAAGACCAAATGGTTAGAGTAATGATAAAAATAAAAGAAGGGAAAAGAAGCCGAAGAAAGCTCTTATGACACGAACAAAACGATAACACAAGATAGACTGGTATGGCGAAAACGTACGAGGAGCGCTGACCTCAAATTTGATATGGAACCATAGCCAAGAGAAAGAGGGAGAAAAATTAATATTTCATTGCCAAACGACGGTAATATAAAGAGACAATCTTACTACAAAATTAATTAGGCTATCATTAGAAGAAAAATCAAATCATTAAACTTAGAAGATAATTTTAAGTTAAAATTTGAAAATATATGTTTGACACCTTCTATAGAAATAGCGTATAAAAATTAAATCAATTAGATGGACTGAAGGTGAGCTAGATGTATAGGTTATAATAGCAGTACGGCATTTTAAATGACCATAGATATATTTTCGCATTACAGCGTTGTAAACGGGAAGATCTGAACAATATGGATGTTTGTTCGATTTTTTATGAAAAAATTCTTAATTAAAATTGTATTGGAGTATTGACTCTGCTTATCTAACCTGACGTATTTTGTGTAAAAATTGGAACAATAATTTTTCTTTTGAGCTTTGTAATTTGTCGCATACAAAATACCAGTTCTTTTATTATAGAAATACTATTTATTCCTAAGATACATATTTATGGATCATTTTATGGTTCAATAAAAAGATTGGTATACACCATATAAAAGTTGATTGAAAGAAAATTAAGGAATAAAAAGAAAAAAAATTAATGGTATCGGACCCGTAACTTGGTTTTCGAGTGCGACTTCTTGCAAGCTAATAACTTGTTTAATATTAAATGGTATAGTTCAGTAATATAGGCATTTAATTGATCCTGTAAACAATAAATTCTAAATAGAATATATAAATAATTGTATTTCAGGTGGGGAAGTGAAACGTCCAAAAAAATAAACGATATTTATTATATTTTCAAAAAGAGGATTTTCTCACAATTTTTGCTACTAAAACTGTAGCCACTATATTGAAACTTCTTCAAGTGGTTTAATATTTTAATACACTTCAATCTACCTCAGTAACTAACAGTGAAAATCCCACTGTATTCATTAATAGCTTATAAAATGTAATTAAGATAGGAAAACAAAAATAACAGTCATTAATAGGTGCATCATATTTCTTCAAAAGCTCTACGAAACAGTAATGATTTAATCCGTTGAGTATTGTTAGTATCATTCGCATCCAAAAAAGCATTGAAGTGAATAAACATTTTTAAAATTATCTAATTCTTTTTTATGATCTACGTTTAGGCTCCAGGATTTAATTTTTGGTAATATTTCAAATGCGCCTATATTTATACCGTTTCATAATGTGTCCCTAAAAATAATTGAATTATTTTTTCCTTTATTATTTTACTATAATTCTATAAAAATTAAAATCTTCTTTTCGGAACAGCCACTAACTTTTTGAACACGATATTAAATTCAAATACCTATTATGATAAAAATTAAATAAATTTATTAAATCAAATACTAGCTGCTACCATTATTTCTTGTGCCAAATTGATTCCAATTATCAGTGCTGTTAGTGGAATTTGATATAATTAAATTCAGTTAAGATAAATGTAGAAGAAATATTTAATTTGAAGATCGCTTACCTCTTCAGCCTCGGGTGAAGTCATGTCTATTGTGACGAAGCATCGAGTGATAACCCAAATGATAATGAACACACTTGGGGCACCTAAGAAAAGAATCATGTATACGATATGAATCAATTTGAGTAAATGTTTTAAAACGACAAAATACATTCTTTTCTTTACAGCGATTCCCGCATTCAAAATTGTTTCAATTCAACTTTAAAATAATTATTGGTCAATATTTTGGATTTAGTATAAAACAAATTGGAGTAGATTTTTATTTACAGATTATCTATAAATATTTGTCAATAAATCCATAAATACTACGATTAAATCTAATAAACGACTGTCAACATAAATTATTAAGCGCGCATTCGTATACTTGTCGTTCTAAATTTAAAAAGTTCAATAATTCAAGTTCACTAATATTTTCATGCAATTATATATTTCAAATGCGCCTATATTTATACCGTTTCATAATGTGTCCCTAAAAATAACTGAATTATTTTTTCCTTTATTATTTTACTATAATTCTATATATATACTATAATTTCCCTTATTATTTTACTATAATTCAAGTTCACTAATATTTTCATTGAATTAATGACACAAGCATCCCTGATAAATTTCTCGTAAAGCTACGTTTGAGGTATTACTGTAAGTTAAATAGGAAAAGATTACGAAAACAGGGGAGTTGGATTTGCAATTATTTATTGTTATTGTCATGAAAATACAGCATATACTCTTGTATGCATTAAAACTTCCATATTTTTAATGCGAATGTCGACTCTACCAACTGTGAGATGTTTTCATTGTCGAATACATTCACTGAATAAATACACGTCAGAAAATTACCATACGCCTCGCAATATCACAATCATATTCGCACCACGAGAATTGGGTAAATTTGTTATATACGTGACCGAAAACATATATTATCGTTAAAACAAATTTTCAGAGAAGACAAAAGGTGACAATACAATTTTTAATATTGTTGTACTTTTTTACTTAAACTCGGACATCAAATCGGACATTCAAATGACATTCTTCTGTTTTTAACAAAATTTAAAAATGCACATCGTCTATTACTTTTTGAAAGGATAAAGGTCATATAGTGAGACCACGAAAATCAGGACAGAAGAGTATTTAAGGGAAGAGACGATATTGCCCAAGCACGAATCTGTGAGTATAAACTCACAGAACATCACGTATACATATATATATATATATATATATATATATATATATATATATATATATATATATATATATATATATATATATATATTATATGTATATATATATATATATGTATATATATATATGTACATGTAATATATGTACATACTCTTTGAACTTTCAAAAGCTTAGCTAAATTGAACTGAATGTCCAATTGCCTGTATTTTGTTTTACTGCACTAGTATTCGGTAACCATTTTTGAAATTAAGCCTTTCAATTTTTTAACTTGTTTTCTATTTAAACTTAAAAAACCATTAATTCTAATCAGATAAATTTCAGACTCTTGGTTTTTGGAACATAGTATGTATTATTTTTGCTTGAAATCGGTGTAAATGTTTTGAAGATCTGGTGACTGATTATTATAATTACGCTATTTGAAAATTCAGATTTGTTATAAAAAAATTTAGTTTGTGTGATTATATTTATAACGGCCGTTCAGTCTATGGTTCAACTTATAACTTACCCCATCCAATTGTTGTATAAACTTTCAACTTGATGTTTTCAGCAGTGAAGGTTTCTACGACTAACATGTATAGATACAGACCTATAATAAAGAGAATTTTATTACAAAATTATTGCTCGTAATTTTATGGAGAAAAAACCGAGTATCATGTTAAATAATTCAGAATTAACTAGTAAAATATAAAAGTTTTTATTATAAAGTGGATATGTTATAATCGACACAAAATTGGTATAAAATATCTTTGAAACAATGTTCAATTAATAGGTTTGATTTGATAATTAATGAAAAATAAGCTAAAAATAAGATTTTGCTTGTAGAATATACAAATATTTATTAAAAAGTAAGCATATTATAATTGCCAATAAGTTGATACAAAATGTCTCTCGTGCTGTAAGTATCCCAAGATGTCGACAAAATGCCTCTCGAAATGTCGCATCGAATATATAAAATAAATGAATACCCCAAGTAGTTAGGACCGAATGTAAATACCGCACTACTTCATTACGAATTTTGTTTTCATGTTCAGTTAATAGGTTTGCTTGTTCTTGTAAATAATATTTCCTATTTAATTATAAAATAACGATTTAGAATTGTTTGCTTGTAAGCAATTATTTGTAAAAGTTATTTAATTTTGCTTTAAAATTATGTTAGTTTATGCAAACGTTTTGAAATTTACCTTCCACAAGCATCCAGAAGAAATTCGTTAAGTAAAAATAATGTAAACAAACAACTAACACCATACAGGACATATGATCACCTTGGGCTGACATCTGTAAACAAAAAGAACATTTATTTGATTATGCCTAATAGCCAGTTTTCTACATAAAATAGTTTTAAAGCGTTTTTCTTATAGAATATTAATTTGTACGCATGAAACATTAACCGTGAATAAAATAAATTTAAAACCCTATAAAATCTAAGAATAGAGAGAGAATGCTAATACATTCTGAACCTTAATTGCTATGAAAATGAATATTCTATATTCGTAAATGATTGTTTGGGTACGTTTACACCCAGTTGATTCGTCCGTTTGTCTTCATTCGTCGCTAGGTTAAGCCACTGGAGAAACAAAAATATGAAAAAAAAAATCGAATTAAATATTTTAAATAAGCTAATACTTAATCGCTTTAACGTTAAGCTACTTTTAGACTACTATTTAACCACTTACCGTTAGATCATAAATTTTATTTTGAAATGAAAAATATGATATGAAAAATAGGGTGATTGGGAAACAAGGTTAAGATTTCAGAAAGAAAGTAACATTTCGTCATCCCAAAAACTATTTTACACCAAAATTATAAAGGAATTAATCAAATTCTCAAGGTTCATATGAAGGTTAACGATGCGAATCGATATGAAATGAGCGTTTGGCTATAAGGCTTTTTCGAGAGTCATGCTGGCACCGTAAGTCATGTAACGACGTTTGATAGTAAAACTCGTTTGGCAAAATGCCTAAAGGTCATAATTATAATAGACTGAAACCAGTTTTAACTGGTATCTTTAATTTTATAATTGATTGACATAACACTATGTTCAATTTAAAAAAAACTTTTTAGTAATCTACTTGCAATAATGCTTAGAAAACTATTTTTATCCAGTCAAAAGTTTTTTGATAACTTTTGGCGACAAGTAGAAAGTACATAAATTTCTCTCAAATATTGTAAAGTTGCAAGCTGACTGATCTTTTTCAAGTTACCTTAAGCTCTCAGGTAAAGTTTGTTATAAGATATTACAATTTAAACTTAAACAAGATAAAAAATTTAAAGTTACTTGTCAGCTTTCAACGAATCCTGTATGGTTAAAAACTCAAAGTAAACGAAAATAATAAAATCGACCACTGCCGTCATTATGCGTATTTGATTTTCTCACTAAAAATTCAAGTACTTTTATGAATAAATTTTAAGCAATTTTAAAATAGGAAATAATTCTTAATTAACAATTTTTTTTACCACAGAGCAATTCAAAATATTTTTTATCCACTACTCAAATTATTTTTATTTATAGTACATAATTATTACAAAAAAGACAGTTACACTATGTCAATGGATATGATGCTTTAAAAAATATATTACTTATATATATATATATATATATACTTTTGACATCATAAGTCTTATGACCGCCAAAAAACAATTACCAGATACCTAAATTCCACAATGAGTAGTAAATCTAATGTAACATTTTCTAATTGTCCCCGTCTATCTTACTTAACTTGGTTATTTATTTTAAGTACATATAAAATTTCTAACATTAAAAAACAGAGATTTATAGGCATTAATTGGGCAGTAGTAGATTCATTTATATAGCACTGTTAATTGGTAGTTTATTTAATATTAAATTTAACAATACTAATTAGACACAAATAATAACGATGGTGAATACATACCTGTAACCCTAAATTAAGTATCCATATGCACCCAGAAAGTATATAAGTGCACATTAAATTCGTGTGAATTGTGTTGCGTAAACACCTTAAATCTCTGCAATAGCAAAAACAACTATAGGTTAAATAATTAAATATGTGAAAAAAACAAATTAAACAAAGCCATACTTAAATAGTCAAAAACAAAATACTTCTCACTCATAAACAATTTAATTCATAAACATTTCAAATTAATGATCAAAAGAAATGTGCCTGAAATCGATTTAAAACGCGATACGTGTCAAATTGCTTTAGGAACGTGACATTTATTAGCAAAAAATTTATTTCAGTGTGATGCATTCCCCATTAATTTATCATATTATTTGTCAAATAATAGAAGTAACTAGAACAGTGTTGTCCGTTCTCATTATATATGTGTAGATATATATATATATATATATATATATATATATATATATATATATATATATATATATATATATATATATATATATATATATATGTGTGTGTGTGTGTGTGTGTGTGTGTGTTATATTACAATTTACACGACATAAACATCAAATTTATGACTAAAAATAACAAAGAATTTATGGATTATAATAAAGATTAATTTTTTCAAATGGATGGTGAAAGTAAATACGGCATTAACAGTAAAAATATAGGCAACCTCGTCTATTCACGACTTTTGTTACTTCGTAATTCATATTCGCCATTGCGAAATTGCACTCTTCGTTTGCAGTTTTATAACGCACAAAGTTCTGAAGTCGCTAAAAAGTTCCTACTATACGTTATAATTTAAATGTTATGACAATGGTAACCATAATATAATATTTTAACTAATAATATAATTATAACTAAATACATAAATACAATATGAAAATGATTAAACTCGGAGGAAGTTGATGATCGACATGGATAACTTATTACATGACAAAATACGAATTTTTAATTCTTTTTGATTTTTAATTTATATAACCTAGCCTAACCTAACCACATGCGGGAAACGAAAATTAGGTTTTGGTTCTACCGTAACACGAAGAGGAGTATCTGTTACAACCGACGTATAACATTTCTAAAACAGAACTAACTACGTATGTATCCATATCCCATGGCTGCTAAAGTTACAGCACTGCTCATTCTCCGGGGAAACATTTAATATATATATATATATATATATATATATATATATATATATATATATATATATATATATATATATATATGTATATATATATATATATATATATATATATTTATATATATATATATATATATATATATATATATATATATATATAATCTAAATAAAGGTAAGGCGGGATTCGAAAGCTGAACATCGTGATACTTATATGTATTTCTCGTCTACAGATTTTTGCAGTATATGAGGCAGAAATTAAAAGCCCGTATCACCCAGTTTTGAATTATTTCAGGATAAAGTCAAATAATAATAAAGTCAAAAAACAATAATAATACTAAATAATAAGTCCATATACATGTCTTACCTAAGTTTATTTACAGGTAAACATTTTACTATTCTTGTTTGTTTTATTCTTTAATTAATTATATAATTAACCTTAATTTATTATTGTTTTAAAGGATGGAATTTAATATTTACATAATATATTTTTAAAATGTTCAATATATTATAAATTGTCATTATTAAATTTTGCTATTATAGTGTAACTTTATCACAATTTTCTTTTTAAATTGGTTCACGGAATTAATTTGAAACAGAAATCTGTATGCATTCTATTAGAAACCGACGTAAATAATTAAGCATTATATTAATCATTTCGAAATCCCCTTTGAACCCTTTGGCTAAAACATTCAAAGTAATTTTTGAAGTAAGGATCTAATTTACGGGAAAATTTATTATTTTACGACATTTAACAATAAAAATACGAATATAACTAATCAAATGATTTTGCAAACATTATCAATCATAAGTAAACTTAACGTAAAGCACATAATTTCTATTTGTCGTCAGAATCAGAAACATAAAATACTCGTCGGAAGCTTTATAGCGCATCACTTAATTTATATGATTTCATTGAAAAAAAGCGTTTATGAATGTTAGAGATGAAAAAGTCCAAGTTCATATTCACATAACTTCTAAAATGATTGCACAATAATTTTAAATGTATTAATATACATGTTTTAATAATAAATAGCTTCGGTAATATGAATGTGGCATTCAATCGTTGTGAGGTTCAATAATAAGAGGTTCAATAATAATATTAAATAGTTCGATTATAATAGTAACATAATTATCAAACTTCAAGTGAAGTAAGATCCCAGTTTAATGATTTAAACTTGAAAAGAAGTGGCATCCTGTATCAGCGGTAGGTATACGCTTTGATGGGATTAACAATTCATAAAGATTGTTCAAACTGTCTTCGTTTCGATCTATCTCGCTTTGTTTACATTACGCTGGCCCTAGTAGTGTACAGGACGGCCCTTGGCACTGATATTGATATTATTGTTGAATATATTTGGCGTTAATTTTGTAGAAATTCATTATTCACAATTAAATGAAACTACGTGATGTAGTATTATTTCTACTTATCTTTTATTTCTTTACCACGACCTAGGTTTCGTTGTATTACAACATCTTCAGGTGCGCTATTAGCAAAGATCTTTCTAACCTTGCTAATAGCCCACCTGAAGATGTTGTAATACAACGAAACCTAGGTCATGGTAAAGAAATTAAAGAAAGTAGAAATAATACTACATCACGCAGTTTCATTTAATTGTGGATATTATTGTTTGAAAAATGTCTTCAAATGTATATTCATTAATATTTTTAGAGTCCATACTAGGGTCTTTTTAATTTTCTAAATGATATCAAAATTAAGAAACAGTAGATTCGGCCAATAAGGTGAAAAAATAACCCTACAAAACATAATTCCATTTGCTCATATCAATTCGAACAAAAGTGTTTCCGGATTAGAAATAATAGTCGTTGACTTTTTTCTTAACCTATGCCTAGAATATTCTTCATATTATATTGGTTTCGGTAATTCTGATAATGATTTAAGATTAATCACGCGATTGATTCAATTTTATATTGTGATGAGTATATCACCAAATAAATGTTTATTTTATATTTTGGCCTCTATTTTTTATAAGAATATAGGTAATTGAATATACCCAAACTTTCGCTTTTTATCTATAACTCATACCACATTCATGATACCACAGCATCTTGCATTCAAATTTCAAATACCGTTGTTGAATCCTCAATTTTAATCGCTTGTAATAGCACAAATCAAAGAAAAATCTAAATTATTTATCGAGATACGGAAATATGTTATTATATTTGTTGTTCTTCTTTGTTTATAAACTATCGTGTTTATTTTGATATATTCAATGTAAATGTGTCAAACAAAGAAATTACTAATACAGAAAGTGTAATGTTGCATTCCGTAGCTATTTAAGAGTGTTTTTTAAAATTGTATGGCCTACTGCATCCTGATTCATTACTGAAACGTTTGGATAAATAAAGTTAAAATAATATTTCATGGAAATATAAGCTTAAAGAAGCTCAAAACTTACAGATAAAGCTTCTTCAAATTATTATAAATTATTTTAAATGCGTGGAAAGAAATTTATTATTTTAAATGCTTTAAAAACGGGGGAAAATATCTACCATTAATAATATTTTAGAAGAATAGATTATAAACTTGCGTATGGCATTTACCACCAATTGAATCTAGTTTCGATTTTGCTCCAAATATTGTTTACAAGAAAAAAAATGCACGTCATAACTTTTTCAAATACTACAAAGTTCCAACTGAAAGTCAAAGCTGTCAAATGTATTTATATAAGGTATTATAATATTAATCAAGATATGAAACAAATTAAAAATCATTGCTTTGTTATTACTTATAATATCAAAATTATTCATTGGTAATTAGGATAATATGTAGTAGGCATATTCTGCTAGGCATTCCTTGTATATCTAGTTTTTGGCTAAAGTTATTGATTATACATTACTAATTATCGATAAAAACGTATCGGTAATGTTTTCCAGCTCCTAGCAAAATATTTCTTTAATTATATTCACGTAGAAGTAAGCGAAGACGTTGTATGTACTAAATTAAAATGTAGTAAATTCCAAAATTAAAATACTTTCAAATTTGTACCATCATCATAAGGTGATACGCAGCAAATTATAACAATATCTCAATTAAGCCAACGTGAAATTATGGCAAGTTAAAATTTGATAGTATTTTAATTTTATTTAATCTACCACATTTAAGTTTTATTTTATGAAAAAAATGATTCTGGACTTGGCATCACTTGGCTTTCGGGTATTTTTTAGCCCAGCGAGAGATTCAGAGCTTTGACTGTTATGTTAAGTGGGACTTCAAAAGTTTATTTTAGGCAGGTTTCTAAATTAAATTTAGTACCTACGTTCTTTAGTTTATTTGTTTGATACGTCTATTTTAATTTTCCTATTCGACTTTTTTTTCTGTTAAAAGTTTTAATAGCTCTCTGAACCGAGATAGTATTTGAATGCAGTGACCACTCCCTATCAGGGTCTTTTTCACGCCTGCTCCTTTTATGATATATATATATATATATATATATATATATATATATATATATATATATATATATATATTTATAAATCAGGTCTGTAAAGTGGCTTAAGTAATATAATAACAATATGTAATAAATATATAATACTTTTTTGAGCTTTGTTTTGACTAGGATCAAAATTTGTTTAATGTGTTCCACTCAGATTTTCTGCTCTCGAAATAGCAATGTGAGATTCTCCACAGGATAGTAAAGAAGAGGCAATATCAAGTAAGGCTTTGTCAAGACTCAAAACTTGACTTTCATGAGCAGTGATGATGTAAACCAAACATATTTAAAATTTTTTCTCCGTCAGCATATACTCGACTTAATCTTTTCAAATTTTGTTTTTACCCTTTCTGTCTCATAAATTGACAACGATAATTTATATGTTGTCTTTACTTCTATCAATATTAATGACAATTTTATTCGAAATGAAAACTATTGAGATTTGTAGGAAACTTTGTACGTATATTTCGACACATTACACAAGCTAACAGAGAGAAAAAGAAAACTAATGTACCAACATAAAGAAAACTAATGTAACAGTCTGTTGATGTCAGTCTAATTGCACTTTGGTCGTTACAGTATATAGTTAACGTACGTCCAAGTCTTGGCCAAGTTCACCTTGTAGTTGTTAAAGACACGGAGCCATGTAGAGAACACAGCTGGTCGTTTGGTGGAATTCCAAGATAACCGCATTCTGAAACAAAAAAGTGTAACCCGTGCACGATCTTATATCCAATGAATCACTGGTTCAGTCAGCATCACAATAACCAGTAATTTCTTTAGAATCTTCTTTGTCATAACATAGTTTTTGGCTCTTGGTTCCTTGGAGATATCTCATCACTATTTTTATTCCAAGCCAGTGCTGATTTCCTGGATTATTACAGAATTGACTTTGTAGGTGATATCAGGTCGCGTAACATATGCTAGATAAATAACCACCCACTGCTTCCCTGTATGGAATATTATTATTTTTGTCTTCAGGATCTTTGTCAAATTTTGCATTTACCTCTATCGGGGTATTAACTGGTTTGCATTCAGACATACCAAATCGATTCAATACTAAGTTGATGTATTTTTCCTGATCTATCTGCCTCATGATTTTGATTTATATTTATGCCAATGCATTGCCTCACTCAATCCATATCTTTCATCCTAAATTATTTTCTTAATTATTCCTTAATTTCTCTGATTTTGTTCTCATTATTTGCAAAGATCAGGAAATTATCCATACTGCAATGAATATCATTATTTATTTATTAATTCCATATATTTATTATATCAATTTTAAACCTTTCCAATCCAATTTTCATTAAAATGTTGTTCAATTCAAGATTCCAGTGACAACTGGCTTGCTTTAACCTATATATTGATTTATGCAAGCAACACACTTGAACATTTTCTTGGTAACATTCAGGTTGTACCGTGTAAATCTCAGTGTCTATGTCACCCTGTAGAAACGTACTTATTGCGTCCATTTAGGCCATTTCTATATCGTATTTATTTTGATCATATTTTTAAACATTTTATAAAAACACAATATCCCTACTCTTGATCATTTTATTTATTTTGGATTAAATATTCGATCAAGGGATATCCTTGATAGATTCACAACAACCAACAAATATGTATTTTCTGGATTTTTAATCCCGTTTTTGACGTTTTTCTTTAGATGTTTGAGCCATAACATCAGAACCAGAAATTTTAATATTTGATAAATTGGGTTTCTTGCTAGCCCACATCTCCATGGGAGTTTACCATCAATTGATTTTGTTAGTGATCGGTTGATGATGTAGGCAGCTGTCGCTAGCGCCTCTCCCCAAAACAGTTTTAACAATTGAGCATCAAAAAATATACATTTAGCTCTTTCTACCAGGTTCCTGTTCATTCTCTCTCTACAAGACCATTCTGCTGGGGCTAGTAAGGAGTTGGTGTTTGATGTTCAATTGCATGCCTACTTAAGAAGTTTTCAAACTCTTCGTTACAATATTCGTTTCCATTGTCTGAGCAAACAGCTTTTATCTTTCTTTCAAGTTCAATTTCTACTTTACTTTCATAATCGTTGAAAATTTCAAGCACACTCATTTTATCTTTTAGAAAATAAACGTAGATTCTATTTGTGTAATCTTCTATAAAGGCAATAAAATATTTCATACCTCCCAGTGATACACCATAGGTCCACATAAACCAGTGTAGGTGAGCTGCAATGGTTGTGAAGCTCTTGAACCAATATTGTCAAAAGGTAATCGACTCTGTTTTCCTCTGAGGCAGGTGGTACATGTAACATTTTTACCCTTATCTTGAAATGGTTCAACTCCTTCAGTTCATTCTGGTAACTTGTTAACACAGGACAATATCATATCATTTATCTGAACACGTAACGTTGGAAAATACTTCCCTGTGAGTGTTTAACAAATACAGGTTATTTACTAATATGGCTGACCATAATAGTTTTCCATTTTGGTCATAAATATCTCATCATTTATCTCTAAAATTTACCTTACAGCCATATTTCACCATAGCACGGACTGACAAGAGACCGGCAGTAAGTCTTGGTATGTGTATAACTTATCTTACCTGATCTTCATTACTATTAATTAATAAATTAATTTTTCCCCTACTTTCAACTTACTTCTTAACGGTGTCTTATTGGCAACAGTTATGGTGGATATAGGTGGACTAGTTACATCATACATCCAATCACGTCTCTTAGTCATATGCATGGAGGCACCGAACTCCACATACCATACATCTGGATTCATTACTTGCTGATGAGAAGCTGAAAATGCTGCAACAAAATTTTTACTTTCGCCTTTCTTCTCTAAGTTCTTCTTTTTCAAAACTCGGCAGTAATTAGCATAATGTCTATGCTTATTTCAGTCATAACATCGAGTCCATTGGCATTTGTTACATTTTGATTCCGTTGAGAGGCCTTTTTTCTGTGAAGAACACTAAGCTGTCGCAGCAATGAACTTCCTGCAGGAGTTTCGTTTTAATTGAATCGGCGTTGATCTTGTTGCCTGAGCTCTCCAAACCCATTATCATTGGTTTGTAAGTTTCAAGTAAACCAATTAACATCAGTGTCCCAAGCCATTCATCATTAATATCATACTTGATATTCCGTAGCTTCTGTGCAATTGATATTATTTTATTCACATAGTCATCCACACTACGAAAAGATTCCAACGTAGTTTTCATATGATCTCTCAACAATGCCACTCTTCTGTGTAACCCGCTGTCATCAAAAGCCTGCTCCAAACTTTCCAAGACTTCCTTACATGTACATAGTTGATCGGGTCTAACAATAAAATAAATTTTGATTTCGCCTGAATTTCCTTCTGTTTATCGGTATTAGTACCTCTGACACAGCTCCACAATTCTTCAAGTTCAAAATAAGCTTGTACTGCAAATTTCCAACTTATGTGGTTGTCCCTTCCAACGAGTCTATCAATATGAAAAGGGTTGTGGTGACCTGTATTCAACATCTTCGATGCGTTACATTGCGTATATACTTTACGTTAATACAAATTCTTTAATTCTATTTGTAATATATTCTTATATATTCGTAAAATTCTTGAATTCTAATGAACACGCGACTCCGGAAAGGTTAGGTTATGCGGCAATCTCAAACTGTCAAAAATGTTTCCTTATGAAACTAGGCTGGCACGTTTTCTTGTTCTCACTGTGTTTTTACTTCTTGCTTTAATCGGAACCTCGTTCTGCTACCAGGTTGATAATTTGATTCGAAATAAAACTATTGAGATTTGTAGAAAACTTTATATCTATATGTCTACATATCACACAAGCTTACAGACAGAAAAAGAAAACTAGTGTACCAACATGCATAAACAATAGAATATGCGTTCCGAAATACCGCGACAATTGATGTGTCTGCGTTCTCAATTCCTAACAAATGTACTAATCTGATCTACTATACTGACTAACTTATTGACAAGGCCAATACTGACATCGATATTTTTTAAGCATTACTGGAACTGCTGATGTACTGATACCTCTTAGATAGAACAGCCTTCAGAAGCAAAACTATACATAACTGTACCGTTATTAGAATCAATTTCAATCCTTATAGAATAAAAAACCTGTACAACCCTTAGCTTATATTAAGATTGATAGGTCGAAGGTTTCGATGCAGCATCACGATATTCATTTAAACAATTTTACAGGATTTCGTACTTGTTGCAAGATCAGGCACTATAGTCGGCCCAATTTAGTGTAACGTACTTGGCGGTGTTTTCCCTGCCTTCTTTTATGCGCACTATATATATGCAATTGTACAGTGCATAAACTATTGCATAAAACATAATTTTGCCACCAAATAACATCGAAATAACCATATGAGTTTTGACTTCATCATTCAGCGAAAGGTTTACAAGTGAGTAAGAAAACATAGAGAAGAAAGATAGTTAGAAATTCTAAATTATTATATAGTAAAATGCAAAATCGCACAGAAAATCGATGAAATTCCGATATCTTTCCATGATTCTTATAACAACGAAGTTCATAATTCCCAGGGAGATGTATAAATACCTAAAATCCTTAACCGAAATCAAGTATCTATTTTAATTATTTAGAAAAAAATGCACAAGTTAAAATTTGTGTGCGTTGCGGAAAAAATTTCTGCGTTATAACATATTGCGTTTAAAAACATTTTGAATTTTTGTCCAAATAGCCTAAGAGAAAATTTTTTTATGTAAATAATTATAAGTGTTTTCTTATTTGATGTATATATTTGATGTCTAGAAGTGTAAATGTGAGATAAAGCTAATAAAATGTAAAATAAAGTTATTTATTAAGGGAACTGGAATGTAGTAAACTGTTTGAGAAAAACTGTACCAAAAAGTTGATCATAGGATTGCAACCACATTTGACTGATTTCATAAGAGACACTATATGCCAAATTTCATAGAGAAATTGTTATTAGAAATGACCTAAAAGTTTTTATGATTAAGTCGATGAGCCTAGTCTGCCAGTGAGTTAGTCGATGAGTGACTAATTTAAGTATTTCTTAAGTCCATATATATCAGGCTCTATTTAATATACGTTGATGAAATTTAGTATGCTGTACGAACTAGTAGAATAATATGTGATTTCACATATTAGTCTTAAATAGAAATGAGGTACAGGACCGCTAAAAAGAGCCTCGAGACGCTTCGTGTAAATATAGCATGACATAACCAGTATGACCAAAATCAAAAGCAGTCTTTTGAGAACTCAATTGCGCTCTTCCCTGCGCTAAATCCCTCCAGTTCAAATAGATGTAAACCATATAACGATAGAATACAATAAATAACACTTACCTAATACAGTTTATAAATGGTGTTTACACACTTCCATTGAGTATAATACTAACCGATAAGTTACTCTTGCACATAATATAGGTTTTCTTTTCTCCGGGTGGACTTCTAAGAACACTTCGACTTATATACGAATTTATGAAAAATCCTTAAATAGTTACTTTTACCTCAGAATGATATTCCAAACACTAAGGAAATTATAAAACGACAATTCATGGACGATATAATTTGTAGTATAAACGGTAAAACTGTTACATTGTAACATTTCAAAACACTGTAAACATTTCAAAAGAAAATAAATTCTTTACAATATCGATTTTATCTTTCAATATTATATTATAGTAACAAATTTACCTCGACGTTGGATGCAAATACCACAAATTGGTCCCTCAATTTATGGAATTGTTAGAATATTATAAAAATGTGTTCGCAAAATAAATAGTTGATGTTCACCAACGAAATTTAAATTATATTAGCTGTATTAGCGTGTTATAGTCATAGGTCAGTAAACAATTATTCATGTCTCTTTTGAGCTGCAGGTGACATTTTTTACATAAAAATACAAATATAAATAATAAACAAGTCATTAGGGTTATCTTAATGTACAAGACATTAGGACTAACTTAATGTGTTTCGTTGGATTTAACGATAAAATCAATAAACGAGCCTATCTAGGGAATGTCACCCGTTGGTTCAGTTGAAATGGAAAAAACATAAGACATTGATCTTTTTTGTCGTTTGTCAATATTTTAAATACTGTAAAGGGTGTCTATGATTTCCTAAATTTAAAAAATTTAGAAATAGCTTTTAATTTATGATTGTTGTAACGTATAATGAAGTTTTTATTATGTTATATCGTAGTTATTAACGATAGACGAAACTTATTAAGTACTTAGTCTTAAGTACTTAAGTCTTTAAAGCATTGTTTTTTTTTTGTAATATTAATATTATAATAACATCTCACCCTTCTAATGGTTATATTACAACAAAGTAATAATATTATTTTCACTGTATTGCAACCAATATTACATATTTTAAATATATATGTATAAGATTTAAATCCGTAATATCGTGAGCCCGAAATTGACAGAAGAATTTGATTCATTTAAAGCTCTTTTCAATGACAGTATTAATTAATCAATATCTAAATTACGGTGTTATAAGTTTTTAACTTACATATCCGAATTTACGCGCACTCTTTCGCTTTACAGCTTGTAAATACGACATCTGGCTTTGGTCAAAGTAACCGATTAATCACTTACGATATCGAACGATACCCGAGCCACGTATGCCTATTCATCTCTAACCCCGCTTTTATGTGGGCTGTCAGTTCACTGTTCAAGAGGCTTGGAAAATTGCTTGTATGTAAGCAATGTTCGGCCCTATATTTGATATCGCTCGCTATTGTTTTGTAGCCGAATAGCAATATGAATAGACTGTTTCACTTAAAACGGTAAATGAACAGTGGTAAAACTTGTACTCAATGTACGTTTTATTTTCTCCAGAAGAACTTCTAAGGACACTTCGACATCGAAGAATGTATAAAAAGTCCTTAAACAGTTACTTTTATCTCAATATAATATTTTTACAGCAGCTAATGATCAACTAACAAGTGCAACAGTTATGAAAAAATATAGGCCTGTGAAGGTTCTCTTTGCGGACTGCATAATCATAGTTGCTCAAGATGCAAGTTACCATCTAATAACAAACAGATTTTTGCTGCGCTTTTTCAACAAAATAATCAAAATAGAAATATGAACCATCACCAAAAAGTTATTAAGTTTAGCCTATCGTTGGTACAATGGAAACTTAGTAGACCCACGCACACATTACTCTCCCCCGAGGTTGAATGTGTGTTAGCTCATGTCGTAGCCAAACAGAATATTTCCACTTCTTTTTCAAAATTTGAAGTTGTTTTTCCATTTTTTTCCGCTTTGGATGAGGTTTATTGGACAGGTAAAATTCCCTTCTTTGAATTTTTGGAACCAATGTTTAGCTGTATCATAAGAGGGCATACCTACACCCATCGTTCTGTATATATTGCGTGATGCTTCGATTAGTTTTCACCCTAAATGACGTTCATGAATAAGGAATCCTCTATGTTCACTTTGGGAGTGAATTTGGAGGATTCCTTCCATTTTTAATTCATTCTTAACTTTAGTTGCCAACCTTAATATACGTGATACTTATTACTTTACTATATCTGATACTTGCATATTCCCTTTATATAAAACTTAATTATATATTTTAATTAAAATTTCAATAAAATATTAGTACTTAAAAACTATACCTGTGATGCCCAGATATAAAACCGTTTTTCCTTGTCAAATTTGATATAATATAAAAGAATGGATAAAAATTAATTATTAAGAACCGATTGATAAAAAATACTTGTTTTATTTAAATAACATCTTTATTAGATACACTGTCAAGCCTAGTATTTGTTGATAAAGACAGATGCAGTTTCAAGACCGGTATTGAAAATTTTCATTGTGTGAAAGCTTCATAGGTGTAATAGAGTCAGAATAATGGAGCAATTAATACACCAGACAAGGTGTTTTCACCGATTTTACTGCCAAGTTGTCAAACTGGGCGATTGTATACAGAGGCAAATGAGGCGATATGTATACAATAATTACACATAAAAATTACATTATTTATTTTATAAAATAGATGACATATAGAAAAAAAATTAGAATAGTAATATACCTAAATACATATATACACATATATGTATACATAACTGATAACTGTATACAATTTTGAATACTGACTTGAAGTAAAGGAAGACAAAGACGGCTAGTGCAAGTGCGGCCAAGCTAAGGGAATAGCCGGCTAGATAGAGCAGCGAACTGACGTCGGCGGGGGTGGTGGCCGTGATATTGGCTGCGTCGCGCTCCAGGCACCGCGAGTAGTCTGTATAGTTGTCCCAACCGTCAGCACCACAGTGACGGGTAGCATTTTCTGAAAAATAAAGATCATTGGTCAGTCCTGATACACGTAAGTCATATTACACATGCCACAATTTCTTTACATCAAACACTTGGATTTGAAAAAATTATATCGGATTTTTTTTGTTTCAGGTTAAATAGAGGAAAAATAAAATTATAAATATTATGCACACAATGAAATAAATTGTTAGCATTTGTTAATCAGAGCCATATTTCTTGAATATCTATGTAATTTAGAGAAATCAGAAAGATGGTTTTAAATGAGTTTTAAGAGGATAGTTTTAGAGTTCCTTCGTAAGATGTGTTTTTTTCATACTTCCTTCCTTTTTCATGCGACGATAAAATTACGTGAGAAACATGATTTGCTAAGCAAAATACATATTACATAACTTGTTTTCTAGTTCTAAAGCTGGCAAGGATTTTAAGGTACCAATATACTTTTATAGCTTAACCTTTTATCACTTTCAATAAATTTTAAACCACAATTGTGAAATAATAAATCCCTAATTTGTGTAATTATGCAAATTTTTAAATAGGTGGGGCATAGGAGATACAAATCCTATTAATCTAAAACTAAACATCAAATCTCATTTCTATGCTTCGTACCTATTTTAAGATAAGTTTTGAATGGAAATATTAGTAAAAGATAAAAAAATTACCGTGGTTTCCATTTTGAACATTTTAAATATTGAAATATTTGACTCCTTTGTACGTTTACCGATATTTTTTCCATAATTTAAACATATTTGACCTTAAATTACAATATTTATAAAGGTAATATTATTTCACAAATGTTGAAGTCGAAACATTATGTACACCGTTATACGAGGGGCTCTCCATGTAACTGCCAACGGCTACATATCACTCCTAAATTATTAGGCTCGGACTGGAGGTTACATTTCAGAGTTAAATTCGAATGCCATTAATTTGAAAAGGCCAAAGCGTTCACTAGATTACTTATACTAGATTACTTATACATGTCTTTTGTTATACTAGATTTGTTATACTAGATTACTTATACATGTATTTTCACGTTTCAGAACAAAACAATCCAACTTAAACCTTTGACCACTAAATTATAAAAAAATTAAATTTAGCGTGCTGACTAGGTACGGAGTAAACTATATTGTAAAATTAGCGACGCATTGAAATTTTCTTGAAATATAAATTAGATCTTAGAATTCACCCGTAATTTTTATCATAAAATGTTTTTTCAATTATAGAAATGTTCTAGTTAAATATAATGTAATACTTATTCCTTTCATATCACAATTCAAAAAATTCATTTCATGGTTTTATTCTTAAATTTGCATTTATTGCTTTACCTAAAGGTAAATAATGAAATATGTTAAATTTAATTTAGTAATTACTGACTTAATGAAATTTCGACGTAACATAAAATCGAGTCTTTACGTTAAATTATAAATCAATCAAGGAAAAATCGAAACACCATAAAATGTTTACACGCCTCAGCAAGTTATATTTAATGAGACGGTTCGCTAATAGGAATCATGAGATGCTACAAATACGCTTGCCATCGTTAAATGTAATTTTGCTTAAATCTTCAAAAGACTATATGTTTTTCAACAAAACAGTAAAGTTTCTGAACCTAGTTTAAGTTACTTACAACTTCACAGTTAAATAACTAAATGAAAAAAAATTGTTTCATGCAAGACCAAAAGTAACAAAAAGAAGACATTTTCGGCATATAACAATTAATATGGTGCATATATTTTGCAACTCATTTATATTTATGTTACCATTGAGAACAAACAGCAAATATATATTTACATATAGCTAAACTAATAGATATCTTATGGAGAAACTTTTTAGGTTCATTGATTATTTTGTACGAAAAATTGGATGTAACGTAACTCTGTTTAAATTTAAACAAAAACTTACCTAAGTTAATGCGATTCAAATTACTGCTCTCCTAAACATTACCCTTTTATTTCATTTATTCCATTTTTAGTGTAACTCATTGAGATTTTGAAAAACGAGAGAACTTAAGTAACTTTTATCAGAATCGCGATCGTATTATGACTAAATTATATTAACGAAATGTGAAAATGGGCTCAAGTTAGCAAAAAACATCGGCATAAATGTTTAAAACATTAATGCTTCTTACAATCATTGCGGTGACATTACTAAGGTATTCAAATAATATAATACAAAATCACCGTGACATTACTAAGGTATTCAAATAATATAATACAAAATCACCGTCGATTCTTTACTGAAGCTATTTAAGTAAAATTTGTATTTAATTTTTTTACTTACAGAATTTTAGATATTGCTAAATTATTATCGATCTGTGGCAAAATATTTAAATTTTGTTCGAACAGAAAAGAATTAAAATAAAATGTTGATACCAGTGAAAAAATGTATAAAATGAAGTCTGATACCATGATATCTCAGTTTGTATATTCAATACGAAAATAAAATTTCGTAGCACTTCATAAGCGGTAAAGTGAATAGCCGCTAAACGCTTTCAATAAAATACGAATTCCATTGCGGTATGAAATGCCCACAACATTTATAATATTAAGTACAAAATGATATTTTATGTAAATCGAGGGGTAGTTTTAACCGACCGTATCAACCATACACGTTTACCGGGTGTTCGGATATGCCAATTTACTGAAACAATAGTGTCACTATAGATATATGAATCGCATTTCATATCCTTTAAAATCCAGTCGATTTCTTCTACTATAGATCGCTACTGCTTAATTGTGTACTATCGAGTCCTAAAGCGCAACGTAGATATCTTAGAAGGAATACATAGAAAGAAATCTATTCCTTCTAAGATGTCGACGTATCGAGATAAAAGCAAGTTTATGGGTTGGTATTAAAACTATAATAAAACTTGCCTCATAATGTGGGAAGACATTGGCACTATTTCAGTATACGACACCCGTGGCTGTTAATAACGAACTTCCTCAATATTATCTTAATATTTAATAAACACTTTGCGCGCTAGTAAAAAAATGAACGAATAAACCTTTTCGTCTTGTATTTATATAATATCCAATACACTGGTATCCACGTACCTAAATTCACGCGTGTATGTTAATATTTGATCTGTGTTTACTCTGAACGTACACTTATAAATAAATTAATATAATAAATTTCAATAATATGGGAAAAAAATATATTGTTGAAGAGATGGAAACGTAAACATTATCTTTTGACTTTTCCGCGTGACTCTGAAAAGTATAAACTACAAATTGGTTTTATTATGTTTTCCTCTCTTTTACTCAGGTGAATGCAGTCTATCAAGAAACAACAAAACAATTGAAATTAATTCGCCCACGCTAACTCCAACTTTATAACGTACTAACGATTGCCTGCGACTTCATCCACGTGGCGCTTTTCGCATATAGTGGATAATATCTAGTATAAGGTGTTTCAGGGAGAAGTGACGTAATCGTGGTGGTTAGGGGGCAAACGCGTGTACAATCGTTGGCAATTACTCGCTGCTTTAACCATTTCATTAGCCATGGAATAGTAGACGATTACGATTCTTTGTTTTTGTAGCTTTTGTTCAGGTACATAGTTTGATAACACTTACATATTGCAGATTTTGCACTCACGCAATATTGATCAACGCTGTACCGTTATACCTCAGAATACGATATTGAAGCGAGTGAAGAACTTGAGGATAACTGGATATGTGAAAACAGGTCTAGCACGAGAAGGCGAACGCACCGTTAGGACTTTGGAAAACATTAAGTGAATTCAATAAGCTGTGGATACTAAAATACATTGTTCAGTACAGAATAAATCAGTTTACTGAAATTTACACTATAACCTGTATAATACATGTAGAATAAATATTCAAGGTTGACCCTATTCTCATCATGAACATCCAACACACTGCGAGCGTGTCACTATGTAGTATGTATAAATATATATATATATATATATATATATATATATATATATATATATATATATAAGCTCAACATTTTGTAATATTAAGTGCTTTAATTAATGATGGGTTTAGTATGTGCATCGTTTAATAAAGAAAGTACACGTATTTTATATTAAATTGCTAACTTCTCCTTTACAAGGTTATATCGTTTGAATAATTTGCCGAGTCAAACTACAACACTTACTTCGCCGCGACAAAATATGTTTCCGACAGCACAGTCTAGGCCAGTAAAATATATGTTTGAGCAATAGTCGGATTAAAAATGGAATGAATTGAATCTAGATATTTTTATGCTCACCTCAAATATTCAAATTTATTTGGTAAATCGAAAACCTATATACACCTTGACAATACATTACATTGCAAAAATCTATATACTTTCTTATAACATCTCTATTTGCGGTCCATTTCTATCAAAGGACAAATACACAGGTGTCAACATATTCATTCCGCTCTGTGGATCATCAGCAGCTTTATTTCATTTTTGGAAGATTCATTTTTGAAAGATGTTTTATTATATTTAAAGTTCCCTTTTCCTGTAAGTGAATTGCTTCTACATTTATCAAAAAATATTTTACTTTTGTATTGTAACTTAGTTTAACTTTTTGTTTTACTTCAAGATCCAATAAGATAAAGTAACTTCTTTATGGTTTCATCCAACTAGCCCTTGGGCAAGTTCTTGAGTAAGCTACATTGGTATCCGTGCTTGTCTGTTTATTAGACAAGAAATCAATTTACAAGGATTTGACGTATTTTTATATTTATTTCTTAACTTATATATATATATATATATATATATATATATATATATATATATATATATATATATATATATGTAATAAAAATCGTAACAACAAATAAGATAAAAGTAAAACTAGATCACTTATTGTAAAATGTAAACATTTCCTACATATACTTACTCCATATACATACTAATTCTTATTATAAATATATATTCATTTTTTGCCATCTGTACTTATTTTAACCGGAAATTTAAGGTTAATTCATCATATTTCTTACCAGTTTTTAGACTGCAGAATGCCGCTCCATATCTACAATCTTTAAATAGCCAACTTGTAATCATACATTTTTAAATTTCAATTCTAGTGTCACGTAACCTAGGCACCTCTTTAGTTCATTTGTATAATTTTGGTTCGTAGAATACAGAGTACCTCAGTCTGTATTTAGTTTTAGTAGCAGAATGCGACAATTTCAGTTTGAACCGGTTCCAAAGATTCACAGAATGGAATTTTGACCTGACATATACAATGTATTCTAATTTTGTCGCCATATATGTATGAGCTCATCCTAATAGAACTAGTATGTATATAAAATTTAAAGATTTATATAAGAACTTGAAACTTCCAAAATATGTCACTGAAACAGTTTAATGAGTTTGTATTATAACCCAGTGTAGAGTTAATTACTAGATTTATAAGTAAACAATTCGAATGTTAGAAATACATATGAATATAAAATGGGGTGTTCGTTAATAATATATCACACATTCAGTCAGTCAATCATTTGTCAGTGGTTTTAATAGTGGTAGTAATAAAAAGGCATTTTTGACTAAACTGAAATGGTAAGACCATTTCAATTTAGTCAAAAATGCCTTTTACAGAAAACTGAATATGTAATGAATCGCTTATACTGAATAAAAATTATTCAAATCTTCATAATAATTATCTAAGGAAAACTCTATTTATTTGAACGAAATTTAATTGGCTATCAATATAAGAACACATCACTATCCCCACACAAAAATTGTTGAGTGTGAGTGTCAACAAGGCAAAGAATTGGCAGGTCTTCGGACAGTGGTCAAAAATGATATTGGAATGAGATAAATTATTTCTTGTTGTTTATTTAATTGCCTTATGACATGTAGCATACGAATGCAATAATAGCATAGCATATGTGTGGGTATTTATCTGAAATCATAATTTTAATTATTTAACTTACATTGCTTTTATTTTTATTTATATAACTATATTTTATGTTAAATACATACATCGTAATAGATGCCTGTGATTGTATCTATCATATTAAGTCAGGTGTTTTTAAAATTGATAATACTTGTGGTAAATTATAGCTTTTCGAAACCTCTATTTCGTTTGCTATATATGAATTATTCTGCAGTAATACATAAATGTAAATAAAAATTGAAGTGCTTATATATGATTTTACAATAAACGACTGCTTTTACCTACTAGTTCATTACTAGCAATCGAAACATAAAGAAATACTGCAAATTGTTTGTCTTTATATCTGTTTGTTCACAATAAAGTCAGAAATGGTTAATTATGTAGCAAAGTGCTATTATATACTTGTATATAGAGTATAATGTACAATTTGTTTTATCTTAACATCTCCAAAGATTTCGTAGTATATTGAAATAAAAATTTCACCACAAACTACGTATAACCACATATGGCCGGCAGCGGTGAGTTGTAAGTTAGTTGAGTTGGGGAAACAGGTTATCTTAGGGAAAACAAAAGCTGAAGCGGACGGAGTAAGGGGGTGGTAAAAATTAGCCCACGTAGTATTGTATTTAACCGTATGCCTAATATAAGATCATAAAGTAAACTCATTAAAAATTGCACCTACACATCAGATTTTCTTGCGGACACGATTGCTGGGCAACTTTAATTAAATTAGGAGTTATCACATCTCCCATTAATTTATTTGCGATCATTTTCTAATTTTAACACGACTTTCTTACTTTGTTTTCTATGCGGTAAATCCTCTCTTTTTAAACACCTTCGCAAAAACGTTACGCATTCAGCGTTTATGGCGTGGATAAATTTATTCCTTCGTAGCGACGAAACGACTAAACAAGTTTTAATGAAGGAGGTATCTTTAAAATCTGTAATTATCTCAAGTACCATAGGTTTTAATTTAAAACGGCACCGTGGTGAAATAAAAATATACAACAAAACTTATTGGGTATCATCGTTATGAATTGATTTATAGAGTTCCAATTTATAATAATATACGTATATAGCTATGCACCGTAGTTACACGAAGAGATAAATTATAAATAATTCATAAATTAATAATAAATTAAGTCTTAAGAATCTCCGCGTGGGTATTTCATACAAAACAGTCAGACAAAAAACTTAGTTACAAAAGTTATAGTATTAATAATAATAAATAATAAGCAATCACCAGCAAATACCAACAAAGCAATCATCCGGTCGCGTATAATTCCACAAGGTGATGGTACAATGACGTGCCACGTACGCGGTAAGGTGAACGAGTAACCCGAACTGGTACAGATATGAGGGTACACGTTTCGTTACGAGCAAGTGTTGCCAAGCGCTCTTTTATTTTTAGAATTATGGATGTACATCTTTATTTTAACAAACATTATAATGACTTTGCCTTTACATTAACGGGGGTTTCCTTTTGCTTGTATGAACAAAATTATGCGTGGGCGCGTATCCTCCTCCAACCCCTGTTCTATATCAATTGTTTTGTGCCTGTTCATTAGCATGTGAAACTACGAGTTACTGGATGTATGCATGCATAACTTTGTTGTAAAATGGTGGTGAACGAAGCGGTTAACGTAATGAAGACAAGTGTTTATGAAAAACTTGAGCCTATATAAAATCCGAAATGTTACTTTAAGAACAAACATTTATATGAAATTCGTCATGAAATGTATTTAACTGTAGGACACAGTGGGATAAATCATGTCACTGAGGAAGGAAAGAAAAAGATGCACCCGAACGTGACACCGGAAGCTCTTCTCTCCTTTTCTTTGATCTTTGACTATGTAAATCATGCCAAGTGAAACAAAAAACATTTAAAACAGCTCTCATTCTTAAACTCATTTTAAGTAATGAGATGAATAGTCGCTATCCAATCGTTCTAATTGACATACCTACAAATCCTGAGACAGATTATTATTTTATTTTGGTGTATTAAGACTACCTTATAACATCTGCACAAGAGAATATGTACATACATATATATATATATATATATATATATATATATATATATATATATATATATATATATATATATATATATATATATATATTATATATATATATATATTTATATATTGGATATATTTTGTGTTATTGGAACTCCTTTATTCTTGTGGTAATAGTCGGAAAATTCCAAAAGGAGTAGTTTTTTAGTCGTTTGAATTTTAAACAAATGTGACGAAGTATGAAAATTGTCCACGGCAAACCTTGTCATGACTAATCACATGGTAAACGCATGAATCAATATGTACAACGTATTTACATTATTTCAATTAAAGACGAGAACTGTGAAAAGAGTTCTGATGACTATGACTTGGCCAGTCAGTGAAAAACAGAACCTATCATCACGGTTTTAAACCCTCACTCTATCAGAATATTTTTGTTTGCGATATAAAAGTAGGTTAAAATAATGAGTTCTACCATCTGGAATTATAAAAGAAATAGAAAATAAGAAAATGTGGAAAACATTGCGGCTAAATTAAAAAGAGAGAGTTTTGAAAATGAGAAAGAAAAAGAGTAGAGCGTAAAATTGATACTGAACCTTTAAGGTATAAAAAATGAATAAGAAAAATAAGAAAGAAATAAAAAATGTTATCTATACAAAAAGAAACACAACATGGACAGTAATAAAAAGGAGGCAAAAACCTAATTACTATTAAATGAAAAGTTTTCGCCCTGTAATAAAGCTGATTCAGTTTGCATTAAATTCTGATGTTGATCGAGGTAGAAGAGATATCCCAATACCTTGATTATGGGACTTGAATGTGCGGATAATTAGAATCTACAGGTTGAATAACCAATATGTATGTGAATAATTTTATAGAAATGAAATAATTGTATGTAAATCAAAATTTTTAAGTATTAAAAATATTTTTCAAGAGAAAACACATCATGACCGATAGAAGCTTAACTCCGCCACTCAACTGACGTCAATCTGACTTACATAAGTGGTGACGCCGGTCCCACGCACCGGGATTTTTAACCTAAGAGTTTGCATTAATTAACTATACGTGCTACTTTTTTTTGGATAAGTTGTAAAAGTACAAGTTTTATGACAATAAAACATAAGGATTTCATAAAATACAGATCGTTTATTAGATATTACACAAGTGGACATAAAGCACTAAAATTAACATGATTTCTAACAAACCTATTTTAAAAATTAAAATATACATAAATGGTTACCCTTCTAACAAAAAACAAAAATATACCTCTAAAATCATTAATCTACTACCGCCAAACAGCTTGCACAATAAGGTACTACGTGCTCAAGACACAAATATTTCTTGCATTCATGGCAGGTACACTTGATTTTTCTGCTCTTGAAGATGAATCTTTGCTAATTTCCCAGCTGAAGATGTTGTAATACAACGAAACCTAGGTCGTGGTAAAGAACTTAAAAAAAGTAGAAATAATACTACATCGCGTAGTTTCATTTAATTGCGAATAATGAATTTCTGCAAAACTAACGCCAAATATATTCAATAGTATACTTATGATTATAGAGTCGAGGAAATTTTAATTCGTCAAATAGTTAAACAGATTCACTTTCTTCATAAAAGTTTCAGGTTTTTATTTACTTATTTAATGAGATAAGAATATTTAGTAATTTTTCTTTTTTGCACCGAAAACCTTTTTTTTTTTTTGCTAACAATAAAGCAGCTAATTTGGAGCAGTGCTAATTTTTTAAGCCAATTTAAGTTTTATATCGGTACTTACCAATGGTACTTACCAAAGCATTATTTTATTTTATATTTTGTTTATACGCTCAATGTGGTCTTTTACCATTTCAATTGTCAAAATTTCTAAAAATTATCAAGCAACAGTTTTCGTCTCCTTCCATTTCAGAGGTAATTCACAATAGAGGTAAATATATTATGAAAAATGACAGTCTGCCATCTCCTTATCATCCCTTTTCTCAGATATCGTTAATTTAAATTGTAGTGTCATTTGCGCTCCATAAAATTACATTTTTATTCTTCTGGGAATTACTTTTATTATTTGGAATATGTGAAACTAATGTCACCTTTGATTTTAATTCAAAAGTGGATAAAAAACTTTTTTTTATCTTGTTTGGTGGATTTTTACCATTTATTTGTACGTAAACTTCTAAGAATTAAAGTTTTCTATTCATAATTTTTAGCGTTTAAAGTTTTCTATTCATAAAATGAATGAGTTAAAGTTTTCTATTCATAAAATGAATGACGCTTGAGTCTTCTAAACATTTTTAACTCTATATTATGGTCTTATATATGGGTATACAGATTTTTATGACAAAAATGGTGACAAAAAGAAATTTAATGTTACAACAGATACCCCGAGAAACAAAAGTAAAAAACTTTATTGCGAGACAATTTGCAAGTAATGTACTTTTCATTTTGTTAATGAGGATACATTACGAAAGAGAAAAAAAATATGAAAGGCTCTTAAAATATATTTTTAATATTAAGATTCTTACAACCAAAAATATTTCAATTTTTGACCAAAGTATTCTAACAACAGAGGAAGCCTAATAAACTATTAATATTAGTCACAATAAGTAAACTGTTCTGATTGATATAATTTTTATAAATTCTTACTTAAAATCGCAAATCAATGGAAAATGTGGTTTGAAGATATTTTGCGAAATTCACATTTTATATTTTAAGGTTCCTTCTCTCGAAAGGGAAAACGAAATCCCTATTAAATCCCTCACCTCTAGGTTGACCATAACCAATTTTCGATGAATATTTTCACCTAGAAACTTAAAATTTGGTATAATAATAGATTATATGAATTCACATACTTTAAAATATTTATATGGAATTTTTAAAAGGGATAAATTAAGAACTCGAAGTTTTTTTTGGTTTTAAGTGTCATGTGGAGTACCGCTTCCAAAACAGAATATTAATATATTTTCCTTATTTTTGACTTGTACAGAAAAATATTTACAGAATATTATGATTGACCATATGTCGGAAAACGAATTTGAAACTAAAATTTTAATGTTAGAGAATTTTCTACAGAATAATGATTATTATTAGAGAAAATTTGAATTCATTAGTTAGCACTAATAAAAATATTATAACTTAAATGATTATAGTCGTAATAATCAAGCCGAATATCGCAATGGATTCACAAAAGCATTGACAATTTTATTATTTAATAATATTTTGAAAAGGTAAAATTAGCAATAATAACTTTTTCATCTAATATATCGGTTATTATTACTTGAAAATAATTTGCTTTCGCGTGTTTCGAAGTGTTTACTAAGCAGTAGTTGTACATTACTGCTTAGTAATCACTATATATTTGTTATAAAAATTTGCAAAATCAGTAATCCTAATAAATCCGCCTTTTTCATTTCTACATTTTAATAAATTATTCAATTTATTTTCATTTTAATAAATTTAAATAGCGATATAATAGAAGCCTGAGAAAAAATCGATAGAAACCGATTGAAAAACGTAAGTGAGTGTCAAAACACTTTTATTTAACATCATAAATAAACAATTGCTAAGTATAGTAATCTTGGAGATTACATTTAATTGAGGTTTTCCTATTCCTTTCTTACAAAATATTACCACCTGTTAAAAGAGCCAGTTTTCCATCAGAACCTACAACTCCTCATTTGGCTTAAATCGCTGTCCGTCAAATTAATTCTTGAGCTCATTACAAAGATAGAAATTACTAAAAGAAAGAGTGAGGAAAATAAAGATATTAATCGTAAACTTCCCAATAAAATCATTTAAAAAGGTTTGTTTTTGCTACAAAAGGTTTTTTCGTATTATCGTGGAAGAAAATAACACCTACAGACAGCATGCTTCTCCGTTTGTTCTAAATGATTATTCTTCGTCGTATCTATACTTTTTACTGACCTGTTTATATTCTGTCTATATTTGAGCATTTAGAGTTATCCTTAGATTCATACTAATCAAAGCGTTTTTTAATGAATACCATTCTCACTATTTCACCCGGGTTGCCTCAGGACCCCTCCTGAGCCCCGTAACATTCCCCCTCTTACAAAAGTAGGGACATTTGAAGATCATATAATAGTCTCCCAGTTGGATGGACGGGATACGGGACTGTCCCTACACAATGATGGAAATTATTCTGAAAAAGTTTCATTATTTATCGGATCTCGTTTTAAATTCTGTTTAGTGCTCCGAAAAAATAATGTAATATAGATTTATGTCAAAAAGACATCATGTGGAAAATGAAACCTGGTATCGCAACTCTTTGGCTATTAATATGGATTGCAATTTATTGTAGAGCCAAGTTTATATCGTCTTTATTAACTCGATACATTTATTGAAATATCTCTGTTAATATATATATATATATATATATATATATATATATATATATATATATATATATATATATATATATATATAAATGAGGCCTAGAGACTTCAATTTAAATTTTTTTGAAAACATTTTTTCTTAGTTCCAGGAACAAAAATATTTAGTCCTATAAGGCATATTTTTATTTAATTTTTAACATAGTCTTAATTACTGGTCATCAAAACCTACACGGTTGTTCCAGTCGATCTACCATCTTGAAAGACAGGGTAATGAAAGGGCTTATAGCAAAAAGAAAGGTAAAGTATCAAAAATCAGTAATTTGTATTTATACGCGGAATTAAATTTTTATGCGCCTGTTGAAGGTATGGTAGGCAATATAATATACGTTCTGACAAATTAAAGAATTTTAAATACTTAAATAGAAATACTATGTAATAGAAATACTATGTAGTTTTACTTAGGTTTTTTACTTATAAATTAACTGCTGGTTTCTTACTTTCGCATAAGAAGTCTTCCACACAACACATAAAAATTGTCATTTTTATTAATAGCTTACCTAATTTCGTCGGTGATTACAGTTAGAAATCCGTAAGAAATAATTAATGAAATAAGCAATAATGTGTTTGTCTTATACTATTAAATGAGCAATTTTTGTATATATATATATATATATATATATATACATATTTATATATATATATATATATATATATATATATATATATATATATATATATATATATATATATATATATGTATATACATATATACATAAAAATGGTTTCTCGGAAACGGCTCTAACGATTTCGATGAAATTATGAACACTATTGTATAACTTTATAACTTTTGAATGGAAAAACATAAAAGAACAAGTGGAGAAGGGTAGGATGGGAAAGGGAAGGGGAAGTGGAGGGGTGGAGGGTTGGAGGGTAGTGAGGAGGGGGCAGGTGGGGAAGCAGAAGGGGAAAGGTAAGTGGAGGAGTACAGGTATGGGTAGGGGAAGGTAAGGGGAAGGGAAAGGGGATGGTGAAGGGAAAGGGGAAGTGGAGGAGAAGGATGATGAAGAGGGGGAGGTAAGGGAAAGGTGAAGGGGAATTGGAAGGCGAAAGCGAGGGCGAACGTGAACGCCAAGGCGAATGCGAACGCAAAGGCGAACGCAAACGCGAAGGAGAATGCGAGAGCGAACGCGAACGCGAAGACGAACGCAAAGGCGAAGGCGAAAATGCGAAGGTGAACGCGAACGCGAAGGTGAACGGGAAGGCAAGACCGAAGGCGAAAGCAAAGGCAAAGGAGAAGGAGAAAGGGAAAAGAAAATCTACTACCATGAAAGAAGCAATTTCACTCGCTCACCTGGTACTATTTAATTAACAACTATAATAAAGCACGTTTAAAAAAATATAAAAATGTCATTTTTGTCCAATACTTTCTACAAAAATATCACTTAACCATTTAAATATAAGTGCTAGTACTACCTCAGGGTCTTGCGTGGCTTAACTGACCAGCCACACAATATTTAAGAAACTTAACCCATTTTTACAAGTTTATACATATATATATATATATATATATATATATATATATATATATATATATATATATGTATATATATATTAATATATATATATATATATATATAAATATATATACATGTTTATAGAGAAAACTGTTTACTTTTAAGTATATTTATTTTGTGATCCATTTAATATACCATGGGATCCCCCTTAGGCGTCCCTATGCTAACAAAAGATCGTTTCCACGAACTTGGTTTGTAGTGGAATATTTCCGTAAACCGTAATAAGGTGTTCGTCTCAAAAGTAATTTTGCCTTTGACAAGTATCCGACATATTAACTTAAACTTTAAGCTGAACCTTTGTAATACCCTCTACAATATATCTTTAGCATTTCTTAAGTTTGCCCGTCCGGCATTTACTGCGCGAGCGCTAAGAATTAAATAAGAGTTCAGTAGAGATCATTAGATCAAAAGAGAAGGTCTATTTTGATCTGGACATTACGTGTTATCCCTGTGACAAGTTCTATTTGAAGTAGTTGAATAGTTTTTGAATATTAATACAAAGACATAAATAAAAAACAAATAGATAAAGAGCCACTAAGGGAAACATCGATAGTGTCAAAAGGTAGACTAGATTTTAATCAGAACCCCAAGAACTGTTCTGGTGAATGTTTCATTTAAACTGTTGGCTTCATTGAAACTATTTTTCGTGTATTTCTAAAACAACTCAACTGGCAATAATTCTCATAAAAGTAGATTTGGTCTTTATTTGATCCCAGGCACAAGATTTACCAAAAATAATCCATGAAAATAAGCACTCCTCAAAATTAGATAGAGTGTACATTCTAGAATGCTTTTTCTCACATAACCTAACCTAACCAAAATTTTCTAGAATATTCTTTCTATTCTAACCTACACTATCCTAATATAACCTAACCTTTATATTTACTATAAAATAGTTTTATCCAAGTCTGCTCCTCCATATCTGATCTAATAAAAGGAAATAATATCCTGGAATGAATAAATTAATATAAATTAGTAATGACCATATCAGCTCCTCTGTAAATAACCTAATATAAAGAAAAGAAAACCTGAAATAATAATGAAATCAGAATACAACTAACTTATTTATTTGTTATATAAAGACAATTTGGAGTACTGCTCTACATTTTACTCATAAAAAATAGTTTTATAATTTATTTTTAACTACATTATCTAACATCATTTAACTTTACTACTAATTGGCATAGTTTAAATACAATGTTCTCAACATTTTAATTAAAACATTGAAGGTATGAAATATTTCTAAATATATTAGTGGAATTGAAGGTAAGTTTATACCTTTAGACTTAATTTAATGAGATAACTAAAATAAACAAAATAACTAGTTCAATGAAATAATTAGTAAGTTAACAATATTTACGAAAACTATTAAATATTTCAAATTCTTTTGCTATATTGATTATAAATTTAGCATTTGGATCGTATGGTGTTAGAACACAAATATTTATCAAATATACTCGATTACTTGAGGAGTGACAATGTCGGTAAAGTATGACATTGTATCTCCAATAACATTAATGATATATTTTATGCTACAATTTTGTAACCTTCAAAATTATAATTCTCAAGTCAACTCATTCTACTACGCACAAGATGCTAGACTATAAGGATAAAAGTATGAATGAACGAAAAGTAACGTCACGTAGCATAAATGACTGTATTCTCCACGAGACAAAAAAGAAAAACAAACAATAAACATATCATACTTATCCCATCATACTAATGATGGAGCCTAATTATAAAAATTGAAATAATCAACAGAAAAATGCAAGTATAAATATAACAAACTAAAAATACACATATGTACTAACTACTATAATCTACATTAATATTCCTATTTCTATCAAACTCTGTTATGTAATCAAACTCAGCATAAACTATTTAGTTAATTTTATTTTTAAGACTTTCATCAAAACATATAGTTCCATTCGTAACTTGCATTGTTGTGTTAAATTTGCTGATAAGTCAGGTTTTAAATCAATAAACAATAATAATTAGAGTAATCTTCCCTCGTAGGGTTATTCCTTCATTTAGGAAATGTAAACCAATTCTGAAAAAATTGTATGACATAATGAAACATATTTTTTTTCTGCAAACTTTGGTTTCAATCATTGTAAAAAATCTTCGTAAAAAAAAGATTTTTTACAATGATTGAAAACAGTATTATCAATGAAACCTATAAAGCAGCGTTTTGGAATTTATCCAAGAAAGCATTATCGAATGCCTTACTTTTAATACCTAATGGTATTGTGAGTACTTTAACTGACACTCGGGCGGCAGGATATTTAGCAGTAGTAAATAATTCCGTGAAATCATGTACAAAATATTCAATTTAAGTATAGAATTATGTATATTTTTTATTGTTTCATAAAATATTCAACAAAATTGAGAACTAAATATTTTTTTATAAATATAAGTTATTAGTCTAAAGACTAATACATTTTGTCATATTCAAATATACTTAAAACATAATTTATTTAATATTTCATAAACTTAAAATATAAATATACTAAACAATATTTTCCGCAAAAGAACATGTAATAATGTTGGATTCTTTTTACATTATAAAGAAATTATCTATTTTTCAAACCATCTCCATTTATACACAATGCAATCCAGTATGATCCTGGCATAGTATCTCGATTTAAATTACATATAATATATGAGGTTATATTTCACATTCTGTTGAATAATTTTCTTCATAATTACACTTTCAACTCCAGAGTATTCATTTCTATGCTCTTATATTATTTTTCTCAGCATATTTACATTCTTCAAGACGCACATGTGTCTATTATCGACTTTTAGATTATATAAAAACTTCAGATCTTTCTTGAATTTTTAGATTTTTTTATACTTTGAACATTGACCGAGTTGATGTCTATTACTTCAACACTTGATGATGGATTAATATAATATCCCAAAGCAATATACATCACTTTACTTTCATATTTTTTTTTTAAATTAGATACTGCACTATGTATTTGAGTCTTGAGGTGCGTACACGTGTATAGTCTGGGTCAATCGATGCCATGATAATTTTTCGTTGTCCAACGAGATTTATATTGTCGTTTAATGTAGAGTTTATTAAAGCTATTATGTGATTTAAAAAAGTTTTATACTAAGCGATAATTATTCACGTCTTGTACATACAATTCCGAAATGATAAATTATTTGTTATTTTCACGGAAATCTTGTAAAAATCAACACATCTTGAACATTAAAAATTCAAGTAATGAATAGAACTTAATTTATATACAATCTTTATTATATCATTAACAGAATTTTACCTTAAATGTTATTTCGTAATTTAACATATAATTTAATGTTATACTTCACATTTAACAATGATAATGAATTATACACTACATTTTTCAATTTTAATGATTCCTAGGTAAAGTATTGTTCAAACAAATTTATATCATCATTCTAATTTATTTACTGACAAAGTTTTTTATAATTTTTTATTTTGTTTCTGAAAATAAATAATACATTTTTTATATGATTTTCTTAAATACATATTGGTACACCATCTCAATGTCTGGAAATATTATTTTAAAACATCCTTAATTTAGTAGAAATCGAACATAAACGACTTTAATGTTATGTTATTTTTTAAGTATACTTACGTAATTTGGTTTAATTTATTTTTATTGTAAATACTTTATGATAATTACTAAATAATATATTTCATTTCAAACGTGTATTTACTTGCTTGTAGCTGGATTCAGTGGTTTTGGTGAATCTAATTTAGATACAAACTTCATCAAAACGTTGATAAAACATAATATTTTCACATTATAGATATATTGTATGAGATATGAATTAACTATGACAATCTAATTTATCAGATTTAAGACGTTTAAGTTATTGTAACGGTATATATAAAATTTAAGTAATTACCATATTTTTAGGAAAATGACTCTTGTACATGCAAAAAAAATTAAGATATTCAAAGTAATATAAGAGGTTTTCAAAATATATATATATATATATATATATATATATATATATAAACATCGGCATATTCTATCTAATAAATGATCAGAATTTATACCAAAACGACAAAGATTTTTTTCGTGATAATAATATTAATTTTTAAATTAAGAAAAACTCCGAAATAAAAGCTATATCGTTGAACGTTTTCAAAGAATGTCAAAAATAAAAATGTGGTGCTATTTTACTCATGAAAATACTTTTAGATACATTGATACCTTATCTGGTTAAATAAATTCATATAAACGTGAATGTTTATATGAATTTATTTAATCAGGTAAGGTATCAATGTATCTAAAAGTATTTTCATGAGTAAAATAGCACCATATTTTTATTTTTGACATCAGTCTAGTAATATATGAAAATGTGTCCTGCTGTATCAAAGTTCACTTTAGACTTACATCATAAACTGATTATAAATTATCATATTAATCATTGCCCATATAAAAATACATTTTCTACAACAAGCCCGAACAGGAATCGGTGCGATTTATAAAGTACCGCCTAATCAACGTGGTCCTGGATTGATAGTTTTCTCAGTGGAATATTTAGATCAATAACTTTATTATTACGAAGTGGTGCTAAAACTATTAGAAAACATGTGATGAGATCTGGTATGGGTTTAGAAAATTACATGAGTGATAAATTCGATTTATTGAATGATGCAGAAAAATAAAGAGAAAAACGACTTTATAAAATAATAACAACTTAAAACCTAAAGCCTACAGTAAAATAGAAAGTATAATGAAAGGTTTTAATTACAAAGAAAAGAAAAACGACAAATATAAATTCATTCAATCACCAACCACGAAGCTGAAAGTTATTAAAGTATAAAAAGGAAGGAACATTCCGATAATTGTTCTAACAAAATAATTTAATTTTTTTACAGCCATGTGAAAGTACTACAACTGAATTAGACTTAATGGCTCTACCATCAACATAGACAAGCATTAAAAGCAGTCAGGGGATCCATTACAGCTCTATTCTTAATTTAATGACGATGGATTAATTTAATTTCTCATTCCTGAAACTGGCGATGAATGTATCGACTTTTGTCAGAAAATGATTCGTGTAAAAGCTATCGTTTCAAAAAATTATATACTTAAACTTGGAATCATGATATAGTGCACCTGTTATTAATTGGTTACATTCTATTTTTTTTATATTTAAGCAGTTAGATATTTATTTAAACTAAAAGTTAATATCACCTCTAAAAACACAATACGTATGTCGAGTTTATTTGAAGACACTATATTGTTATGGATCTGCTTAATTTTCACTATCATCTGGACTTTGGTATAGTCATAACAGCAAAGTATATAAACCACATGCACGATAATGATAAAGGATTTAAAAAAAGAGCATTGCTGGGAAAAGAAAGTAATGAGTATGTAATAATCTTTCATTTTCACGGTGAAATAATTAAGAAAAATCTTAAATAGTAGTATAGAAATTTGTTTAAATTAATACAATCTAACGATACGTTCAACTTGATGACGAATATAGATAAACTCGTACCTAAATCTCATACAACAGCAGTTACATTAAAGACACTCAGATCACGTTTAATTCTAAGTATCGTTTTAGTTCATTTAAAGGTATCATCTACAACTATTTCTAAATATTCAATCACTCGAGTAGAAGTTAACGTACTCACAATACTATCAAAGTAAGACACTCGATAATATTTTTGGAAAAATTTCAAAACGTTGCAATATAGGTTTTATTGACAATAGTGCAGTCAATGGTAAAATTTAACAAAATCTACACAATTTTAATTATCACAAAATGTCTTCATTTAATCTATATATTGATGGTCATCAGATTCGATTCAAAGCATTGCAACGAAACTTGTAGAAAATAATAATTATATTTCATTACATCATATAATTTTTCTGGAACAAAAATTTATTCAATAAATAAAGGTAATGATATTACGACAGAAGATTACCCTAACGGTTATTGTTTATTGATCTAACACCTGACTTATCAACAAATTAAACATGGTACTTTACGAAGAGATGATGTATCGATGAAAGTCTTGAAAATACAATTACTTATATAATTTATGATGAATTTAATAATATAATGGAGATTCATAAAAAAAAAAAAGAAAAAAAAAAATATATATATATATATATGCATATATATATATATATATATATATATATATATATATATATATATATATATATATATATATATATATATATATACATGATGTGTTATGAAATGATTAAGATTATGTATTCTACAAAATATCTAGCATATATATCTGCATGTTTCCTGATACCCCTTCAATATTTTTTCCTATCTAGCACCTTATGCTTGAATAATTATTTCTAAGGGTATGAAACTATAGAATAAAATGTAACGTAAATATTATTTAAGATATAAAACTTACATAATAAAATAAATACTATTAATAAAATTAGATCACAATCAGAACAAAATATCTATCTAATATACTCATAAAATTAGAACAAATTTTCCATCTAACATACTCAAATTAATATTACTATTAGTACTAGTTATTTTGTCATATTTAATTAAGTCGGTAGTTATAAACTTGCGTATCATTCCACTAATATATTGAGAAATATTTCATAAATTCTTTATTTCTCAACATTGCAATTAACTTACAAAATTATACCATTTATTAATAAAGTTAAGAAATATTTGATCAAAGTATGTGAATCTTATGAACGATAGTAATAAAAGATTCCAAAAATAATCATGATACTGAAATGATCGATCATTTTCACTATGGTATATTCCATCAGGAATAATTCTTAATTAATAGTATACAAATTTGAACTAAACTAATACGATCTAAAGATACGTTCAACTTGATGACGGATTTAGATAGTCATACATAAAGCATATTACAGATGCTACATCAACGATAGCAAGATCACGTTTAAGCCCAAGTGTTCTTTTAATGCATTCAAAGGCTTTATTAATACGATCAGGCGTTCAAAGTCCAACACTCAATAATGTTTTTTAGACAAATTCCAAAACATTTCCATATAGGTTTTATTGATAATAGTGATATTATGAGAGAAGATTACCTTAAGAGTTACTGTTCGTTACACAGAGCATGTAGTTTGTTAGCTTTCGATCTAATATTTCATAAGTCAGGTGGACTTATCAAAAAATTGAACATGACGCTATGATTCGCTACATGGAAATATTAATTAAACTTCTATGGTATAAAGTCTAATGTTTCTTAACTCTAGAGGCAAATTGTCTCATATTTTTGCAAGGTGCGCGCATAGACGTGTTACCATTCTATGAGTTTGACAATTAATAACTGATAATTTTTTTATCGATTTCCAAAATAGTATTAAAAGTTCTCAAATATATTTCGTGGGGTATATACTTCTATTTACATACAAAGCGATGTTCGATCTTCTGTACGGATAACAAGTGAGTTTGGCTTGGAATAAGCAAATAAAAACAACCAAATTTTAATTCAAATATTAACAGGATATTACTAGCTTTCTGTGGTAAAAGTAACTTCGCCTTAAATATCTTTGGTTTTATTAGATTTACCTTGACTTTCGATACTAATACCTAAAATTTAAAATAAAAACGATTTGGCCGTTTATTTGGTGCAACATAGTAAAAAAAACAAGTTCGAATATTTACATCATGAGAGCAAAGACATTAGATAAAACAAAGCTATAAAAATGTGTATGATCAATTGATCAATATTTGATAATGAAATATGTATTTCTAATTTTTAAGCAGATTATAATTTTTTGCGAAATCTACACATTAATTAAAGTTGAAATTTGACTTATTAGTACTAAAAGCAATGAATCAAAATAAAGAAAAATCGAAGGCTCTTGGACTATAGACATTTTCATCATAGATATCCGATAAAGTTCTTTGAAATATTGTTTTTGAGAAAATGATGTCTAAATTATTGCCATATTAAACGAATAGTGCAATTTTTTATAAGAGAATTTAAAACTGGAATATATTTTTCACGTAAATGCATTAATTTCTTAAACATAAATTAAATAGCTGTCTTTGTTATTGGTTTTATCGGAAATAGGTTTTTGTTTACTGTCTACATTCATATATTTTTTTAATGTAGATAAAGAGAAGTTTTGTTTTCATCCCACACTTTTCAAGGTTCTGTGTATTCCGACTAGGGTGGAATTTCTATTTTAAGAATACAGTAAAATATCAAGCTATTTATCGTACGAATCTATTTGGTTCAAGCAATTATAAATTAAACATTTACCCTACATTGCTGAAATTTACCAGAACATTAAGTACGCACTTCTTGAATTGCCCTATTGGTATATATGATATTATTAATAAAAGGCAAATTAAAAAAAAAACTTTTTAAATATAGTGTTAATTTTCTAGCCACTCTAATATAATGAATAGAATATGTGATTTTGGAAGAAATAATCTCCTAAACCAGTGAACCAATTTCAAATAGTTATTTTGCTGTTGTTAATTCGATGTCGATATACCTATCAGTTATTTCCAAGATTTTAAGCCTATCTGTAGTTTCGCTGAAGTCCGGCGTTTCTTTTTATGTGGTTTTTCCTGTGATACCATTTCTGATCACATCTGTTTCTAAATTTTTTAAGTATCATTAATTGCTTTATTCTTACTTCTATAGGAAATAAATAATATTTCATCTCTTTATAAGTAGTGTTTATATCGTACAATTGTTACCAAAATACTTACCAAAATAAATATTTATGAATAATAAAGTATTGAATGTTTTTTATTGAGCACATAATTAACAAACATTTTATGAATAGCATAATAGAAGATGTAGTCTAAAATCGATTGGATGATCTAATTTTTAATATTTAGTAAAATTAAATAATCAATCTATATTATTTTCAACTTAAAAGTAAGTTTGCTGTCCGATTTAATGATCCGTTAGCAAATTGTCCGTCAATTATTATGAAAAAGGAATCAATATTATAAAAAAGAATATTATTATTAAAACAATATTTCACCCTCCCTCCCCCCTTTAATTCTTATATGAACATTTTAAAAAAAATTAGCTTATGCAATAAATGTAGATTTATAAAATGTATTAATAAGCCAAATTTCAACTTTAAAATTTGCATAATTTCTCAGAAGATCGACTTAAGAACACGGAATTTAAAAAAATATCGAGTATTTCATTTGCCTCAAAAAATTTTCAAATTAATATTTTTAAATTTTTGCCATTGAGATATGCGCGTTAATATGTGGTATTATTATGCCGAATTTTAAATTTTCACGTCAAGCAGTTTCTAACAAAAAGCGGCTATGACGGATGGACAAGCTTGAGGAAAATGGATTGAGGGTTGGTGAATAATGAACCCGTCATTTCCACAAAAAGTAATTAATTTTTTTTGTAATTAATAAAACCTATTATCAACTATAAAAATCACCGATATCGATCACTTGTCAAGTAAAATCTAGAATTATAATTCCTTCCTTAATGCATTATTTCGGATTTTAACCGAAAAATCGATTAATTTCAATTCAATTCCTTAGTATGGTCCGCGTCTTTAAAACGGATTATTGGTGGTATGGGCGAGGTTGTAGGCACATTAGACAATAAGATACTTTAGCTAATCTTTGGTACACGTTGGTACTCAACCAGGAATCTATTTCTATAAGTATTTTTACAGATATTATCAGAGAGTTCAAATGTTTTTCTCTGAATCTTTGGAATAATATTTGTCTATATCATAGGAGAGTAGACGTTTATTCAGCGTTATGTAAAAACGTATGATTCGTAAAGATTGGCTGTTCGAAATTCGATAAAAAAACAGTCTAACTTTATGGAAACTAGAACCGGATTATTTTTAAAAAGCGATCTCTTTAAATCGATACAATATGGGAATATTTTCGATAAGTTTCAAGAGATGATACGACTGTCCTCTTGCTTCAATAATAATAGTCATTGGTCCGGCTCTTTGGCTTCGATGATGTTAGCGATAGCAGTATACATTCTACAATGGTCTCCCTACGCACGGCACGTTGCATTTAGCGTAACTCACTGCTTCCGAAACTTTTAACACAGCCTAGAAAATCTAAGTCATCCTCCTTGCCATTCCATTACATAATAGCCATAAATCACATCCTTTGTAATGTCTTAGTTTTTAGTTCTACGTAAACTTACATACTAAATGTTGCATTAGGTTTTCGAACTATTTGTCTCCTTGTCACTTCTTTTTTCTTTTAAAATGGGGCAGGATTAGTCGACCAAGCGTAAGAGAAAAGTATGAGGACAATAACAATTAAAGGCAAACTTTCAAACACCTGACTGAATATTTCTCTAGGATAAAAATGTTCTCATAAATTCAATTTCATGCAAAAGAAAGTATTAAATCGTCATACAGAGATGTATCCTTTATGCCATCCGTTTCGGTATAACATCGGCGGAAACTTTGCTTTCTTCAAAACAACCATATAAAAATACGTCCGTAGGTGCTTAACAATGAAGAAAATATTTATTCAAATACCAGAACCAATAATATCACGTTAGTGAAAAATCTTGTAAACATTTTAGTAAGGCATAAGTCTCAAACGCACTTATATTTTAAAAAAGTTTGATTTTCTTTGATAGTATGCTGATCTTGAATATATTTGGCGTTAATTTTGTAGAAATTCATTAATTAATTGTGATTTTTGTGATTAATTAATAATTGTGATTAATTAATTAATTGTGAAGTATGCTGATCGTTAATAATATTTTTTTAATTTTAAATATTAAGAATAAACCGAAATAAAATAAGTCGCCCAAACATTATAGACAAATTGAACCTCAAAAATACGTAAAATTAGTAACGTTGTAAAAATATTGTACTTAATAGTAATATTGAAGAATATAGGGAATGATAAAGAACATTTTATCTCTTTATTACTAAACCGGGAAAAAATTTTCATCGAGACTTTCATACTTGACTATGTTACGGGGTTTACTGCACCAAAAATTAGAAAAAACCTAACACCAAAAACTAGAAAAAAAAATTATTTAGAAAAAAAATTATTAAAAATTAAAAGCGACAAATATGAACCGAAATAATAAGGTACCAAAATGTCTCCACTAAAAACACCTGTCTCAAAATCTTATAAAAGGAATTTCTTAGGTCTCATTCAATTATACTTGAAATTTAATTGTTCATATGAATTAAATTTCAATGCCTAGCATATTGCTTACTTTTCTTTCTTTATAGAGCAAGTATATATTGTACAATTAATAATATGCATAAGTTGATGGCCATTGCCGAATCTCATACTACAGGAAAGGCAATGACAAATTCGAGCTCGTGTTGACCCGATCGAACTATATTGTCATAACTCATTTTATAATTTGTTTCTATCTTCAACACTTCCACTGAACCATATATTGAAAGATGTGATACCATAACACTTTTTCTAAATTATAATAGTTTTGTTATCGTTATTTTTAAAATAAATAATATAATCGACTGATTATTGAAAATCATAGTTGCTCTCTAATATGCCAAAAAAAAAACTTAAATATAACTTTTATAATATTGAAATTCGAATTAAAAATTTACATTTATACAGATAGTTAAAAACTGAGTTTTATAGCGGAGACAACCCAAATAAAATACTCATATTATTATGAAATTATCCTATACTATTAAGGCATAGAAGTCAAGAAAATGTAGCAAGTTTCTAAATTATAGAATAAATTACAATGTCAAAAATTTATTCATTTAAAAAAACTCATTGTTTTTCTTTAAATTTGCAGAAAAAAATTAGAAATAGAAGAGTTCTGTGTTGTTCTTAATTAAATCGACAAATATCGTTTGCGAAACTCTTGTGTGTAAAATAACAAGGTATTAATTGCTATTAACCAGTGTTCTGGTTAATAAAAAAGTAATAGACACAATATCGTTTCCCTCATCGTTTGGTAGGAATTCTTAGACGAAATATTGCTTGAAGTGACTAACTTAGCCTTAGCCAACCACGTATTGAGTTTTTACACTGGTTACCAAATGTTTGGTCGAACGGTATTTATCACCATCCTTAGTCATAAAAAGTATACTCCTATTAAATTAGGGCCTATATGAGTATTAAAGCTGAATAATTTAAATCACAACTTCACAGACAACAAAAAGGTTTTCAAAAACTCTAGAACGTGGTCAAAGAATATTATTAGCAGACAGCATATTACTGAAACAACATGAGCCAGCGCACGATTGTAGCGCTGCGTCATGTTTACTCCAATAATATCTCGTGCACTAGCAGAACGTACGTACACAGCACTCCTAACAATTCTATTTACTAACTCGTGTGCAAATTGAACGGTTGCTTTTACAATTCATGCAAAAACAGCAATTACATGAACATTAACAGAATCAAAAACCAGTCCCTCCTAACCGCTCACTACACATGCACACATTATTAATTACGAAAATAGACCTCACCCATGTTCCAAAAATATTTTTACTGGTAAACAGGAGATGATATTGCTAGTAGTGTAGTCCACCTAATCTGGACAAAAGCTTTAATATCAATAAAGGTTCGTGTTAAACCCTTTTCAACATTAATCATAATAATATTTATTAAAGTAGGAATTAATATTTGAAAGAGTTTAACAGAAACCAGTGATTTCTAACTTATCAAAATCGTGCATGTGTATGTGTGTGGAGGTCTGTGGGTCTGTGTGCGCACATGCATGCGATCGTGCGTGCGTGTGTGCGTGTGTGTGTGTGTGTGTATATACCTGCATTTTTTACGATGATGATAAACATTGCGCCTTTTTCATTTCTTCCATTGTATCAAGAGCGACTCAGTCTTCATAATCGCAATTTTTTATTTTGTATGTTCTGGGATTCAAAACGCATGTTGTTATAAGCCCTGCTAGATAAATTTTTATTTATTATCATTTTGTTGATTAATTATCAGGGTACCGATACAATTTTGTCGTAATATACATGTAATAATATACATATGTTTTAATATATTAGGTAATGTATAAATCCAATTAAACAAGTGCAATATTTATTTCGATTTATAAAGATAAAAAAAATTCATCTAGGCTTAAGATGTTTTTATTTGCACTTTTTATCTAAACAAACTTGTGGCTAAACCAAGAGGTTGAGTTACAAGCTTACAGATGTTAGAATCGAATACTAAGATCTGTAAATTTCCTTTATCGGCTACGTCTAATTGCCACATAATACCATCTAATATGGATCAAAGTATAAAACATTTTCTTTAAGGTTTTCTTAATATTTATATGTGTATATATATATATATATATATATATATATATATATATATATATATATATATATAATATATATTATATATATATATATATATATATATATATATATATATATATATTTAATTAAATATTATCAAACCACGCTTAATTAAAAAACTAACAATAGTTAAGGGAAAACTCTAAAAATAATGCGATACAGAGACTGTACTGGACATTTATCATGATTTCGATTCACTTTGATGAAAAGGATACAGATTGGGTTGATATGCTTGTGTGAAATAGACATTATTCAGATAGCTTATGACGCAGATACTGGCGATCGTAAAATATTTTTATGAATCTCGTTTTGCAGCAAGGTTTACCGAAGAACAAAGTGCGGACGAGGGAAGACGTGCGAGCGTATAGATAGATACTTGTTTGGCGGATGCGGGACTGTATACGTAGGTACTGCTAACACATAAGATATATTGTGGCCAAAATAATATAGTAATTATGCATATATTATATTAATACATGTATAACAATCCAGTTTCAATTGGGCGAAAAACATGAAGGGGTACGAACGTAAAAACGTACAAATAATCCATACGGTAAGCCCATGTATATATATATATATATATATATTTACATATATTTATACCATAGGTCACAGCCGGTATTAATGCTACTATAAACCTGATACAAAAGTGAGTCAGAGATAACAATTGTTTCAGATATATAATATATAAAATACATAAAAATCGTAACTGGTAATGAGTAGTTTATAACTCGTAGTTATTAATAACAAAATATAGGAATTTTAAAAAATCTTCCAAAATTAATATATTTAATAAAACCTCCACAATATCCATGGAATGGGTTTTAAATCTGGTTGTATTCAAAAGGAAAGAAGCTGGGAATATTTATAAAAACTGTCAGATGACAAATAACCTCCAGATCGGGTTATCTCGGCGCTATCCCATCAAATGTTATACGTACTTTGAATGTTTCTTTTAATTACTTTTGCCTATCAAGCAATGATATGACCAATTGCATAATCGATCAGTGATCGCGAATGACGGCCCGATTACTTGTTGTAAACGATGCCGTGTACAATTCCGCCGTAATGAAACTATAAGTAATATAAGTAATAAGAATATAATATAACATATAAGGCGATAGGCAAATACAGCGATGTCAAATAACAATTATTATTTGCAAAAAAAATAGCAATATTAAAAGAACAAAGACAAAAAACGAATATATATATATATATATATATATATATATATATATATATATATATATATATATATATATATATTCTCGAATAATAAAATCATAGCAAGTTTTAATTCTTATATAATGTCATCTAGCTCTTTTCATTGAAACGATATGCAAATAATGGATTAAATTTCTTCCTTTTATGGGAAATTATAACATTTTTATTTTCATTTCATTAATGTATTTTGAAGAAGGAATATTATTTTTAAAGTCGAAAAAAATACGCAAAAAACTAATAAAAATTATTTGGAACTTTTTTACACCTAAGAATATTAAAAAAATCAAGTTTTTTTAACAAATCATGAACGGAAACTTTAGGCTTTATTGTGCGTGTTATTTGAGCATCCAGTAATGACACATTCCCGTAGTACTATCATAAAATCATTCCTTAGCGTATGCATGTCACTTAAAATGAGGTAAGATAAGAACTTCCACACCCAAGGGTTTGGTTGAGCGTCGCGATATAAAAAAAAACAGTCGCCTCCACTACTAATTTTGAAGTGTGGATTATGTACAGTTTTAGTGATACGCAAAATTTTTATTTTAATTGTAACCGCCCTTATTTCTTATTGTAACCGACTTTTTTACAATGGCCAGCGACCAAAACGTAAAATTTTAATAACAGACAGTCTCCTATAAAAACTTGCCATTATATTTTCCTCTGTATTGTGAGTATGAGCCTAGAAAATTTTTTGATTAGCAATGAAAAAATGGTGATTGTTAGAAATAATTTGTGAAAAAATACTGCTCTCTATTTTGCTCGCACTCATGCCTTATTATAAAGTGATTCAAGAACAATATATACGAAAAACTTATATTTTATGCCTTCACACTTCTCAATTAGAGTTCTTAAAGCGTATGAAAAAATTATCTTGTTATCACGATCCGATTGGTCACTTTTTGAAAGAACAAGTAAAATATTAATACTATGTATTAAAGTAAAGACGAAAAAAGCAACAAAAATAAATTAATGCAAACGGTTTACATTATTGAATCTTCTATTATGATTATCAGCATAGAACTTAGTTGTGACTTTTAAAGATATTCATTTTATTGAAAGATAGTCAAGTATATAGATATGAGAAGTTTGAGAGCTTTGAGTTTCTACTAACTTCGTATTAGTACATACCACACACCGTACCGCTAATGTGAGCTGATACTTTTAAAGAAAAGTACAAATATACAGCCCTCTCCTCTTAACCATAATCATGAAAAACTATTCCCGATTTCTGAAGGAGTTCGACTTGCAGACCTTACTTTATACGAACTCAGCGATATTCTCGTAAACCAAGTAACACTAAACAGAATAATATAAATAAAACACTGAGACTAATAGTTAAAAAGTTAAGAGCTGAAATTCTTCGGCAAAAAATATTTCTTGTATCAACTGGTACACGAGTAGAAAAGGAACACTACTCATAGGGTCTGTTTTCTCCGAGGCATGTTCCCGGTATGTTTAGATTTTCAGAAGAAAGAAAAATTCTCAACTATGTGAGATTATCATCAATACGTGACTAGGTCTTTCAGTATTATATTTGTTTTTTAATGGAGTCTTTCCCAAAGTACACCATAGACAATTCAATGCAACAATAAACCTTCTGCTACTTTAGCTACATGATTAGTGAAGTTGCGAACAGGAGAACCAAACATTGTGCAATATATTCCAAATATCAAGAACAAATTTAATGGAAATATTAATGCTATGTGGAATGCTTTGAAGTAAGCTTTTCTACTTAGATAATTAGTATACTATCACTTCACTTGAGAATAAATAGCATCGTGATGTCTGGCCATTCCAAATGGATTGTTCGGTGGTACTGGCTATGAAAAGGGAAGAGCACTAATTATTACTTCCAATTAAAATATTAATTTAAATAAATGGCGTCAAAAATAAAAAATTACTCTATTATTTTGAATTCCATTTTATAACTTAGTCGTTGTTATTTTTTCTTCAATTATGTTTTTATTCTATATCGAGATTTTATTATCAAAACCTGAATAACTGTCGATTCACACAAGAAGTGAATAACTGCCAAAAAGTACGATCTGTATGTGGGTAGTTGAGGCAATAAATTTTAGTCTTAGAAAACAGTTTAAGCTACTGAGGCATACCACTAACAACCCTTTTGTTACGTCGTATATTTGACAAATAAAAAATAGCAGGTATGTCAATAAACGCATTCAGCCATCCATAGGTCGCTGATTATAATAGGTAGGTAGACCATATCCTTAAAAAAATTAGTTCACGGTCAAGAAGAGAAAACGAATTAGCTGAATACATAATAAAAAATATAAATTATTACAGATTTTCATTTATGCCGGTGACAGCCAATATTCAAGAGTTAAACGATTTTCTAGTCTTGACTCAAAATCGGGTAATAATTTTTGCGTTAAGAACTTAATTAAGATAGGTTCGCAGTTAATTTGGAGAACACTTCAAATAAAATAAGTCGTACATAATGGAAGTATGCAAAAAGTAGATGTGGGAAACGTATAGCGACATTATATTAAATTTAACAGTTCACAGTGTGCAAACGAATTAAATTTGATCATAAGTAAGCTAGAGTGTATCACAGTCAAAGAGATAACAGTTTAATGTCTTTAATCACAGTATATTTTTATAGAACAGACAAGAGAAGAACGAAATGCTATTACAGGGTGGTATTGCAATTGTATCGATTTGGAAAAAAGAACACTAGGCTATTGCTCTCACATAATATATATTATATTGGTTTTGGGTAGGGTAAATATCAAGATAATATTACTATTTTTTTAAATACTACTAGCTGACCCTACGAACTTCATACCGCCTCAGAACCAATAAATTTTGTGTTAACTTATTAGCTGTAAATTCAGTTTTTTTATTAAGATAAAATGAATACTCAAAATTAATTAAGGTCAATAAATGTACAAAAATTAAATGTAAAGTATTTAAGGCATTTGCTTTATTGAAGCGAATTGAAATGATTCGTGTGGCATTGTTGCACTACTTTCTGTTAACCTATTTTCAGGTCGATTACCTTCATTGAAACCTTATGATATACGACATTTTTCGTTTTTTTGTCCGGTGCGAGAACAAACAAAGCGGACCGTTTGCCGACACGTGAACATGCTACATACAATTAACCATGAGAGAAACATTCATTTTCTAGATTTCACTGCATTGATGGACTTCACTGTGCAATACTTCACGTTACAATACGCCTTGGATGTTTTTGTCGACAACGAAATCGTTTCCTTTCACTTTCATTGTAATAGTTCTACCGTTATCATCGGGTGATCGACGCCAATGCAGTGGATACCAGTGATAGTCTCCGCTGTCAATACGTAGATAACGCTTGAAACACTTGCCGTCGACCACACACGGTAACTGAGGATTCATGGCGCCACTCACGGTCCGTGAATCATGTTTGTAATTACAACATAATGCAGGTCTGGATCGGTTTTCAGATCAGGAATTTCGGCATATATGATGTCATCTATTTGGTCTGGTCGAATTCTTTCGACTAACCAAATAAAAATGTGTACATGCGGTAAGCCTCGTTTTTGCCATTCAATCGAATACATCCCCAAAGACTTGGATATCCTCAAAGACTCGATGCTTAACAATGTAGTCCATCAGCGACCGGATTTTTTGTTTGAAAACACGTGCGATGATGTCGTGTCGATCACTTGATGTTTGTCCGGGGAGCAGCAGTTGAACAATTTCTATCCATTTCGGATTGCACATAAAGGTGATGAATAGATCTGGACGACCGTAATAACAAATATACATCATTGCATCTTGCGCATATTCATGCATATGACGCGGACTGCCAATGTACGTAGGCGGAAGAATAGTCAATCGGCCAACATTAACTGAATTTCCTTTGGTGCTGATTGTATCGCCTAAATGAATATACTCCTCCGAACGCAATTTGACTTGGTTCAACCGAGTGAGGTGCTCCGTTTTAATATTGACTTACATTTCGACTCAATATTGCTGAAGTAATCAACGAAATCGTAGCAAATATTTGTTAACGTTTTGACGAATCATCAAACGATATACGTAAGGATTCATTGAGCTAACGTTCTTGGTAGTTTCCTCACCTGAAATTAAATCAGTGAAATTAGTGTCATGTTGAAAGAAAATTATGATATCGATGCTCATCGCTCAACGGATTTATCATTTTGATATTGAATTCATATCCATTGTCTCCTTGTCAGAACATCAGCGGGTATTGCAATGCATCATATGAATTACGATTCAATTATCCAGTAACGCAACGTGTAAGCACAATATCGCGCATTTCCAAATTGTCAACAATCAATCGCAATTGCGACTTCATCTGTTGTTGGAGCATTGAATTAGAATTCGTGTGTTCCAGCGGGTCGTTTATTCACTCTGATCCCGACTTTATAGTCATCACTTGGCATGCGATCCAACGCAGTTTTAATAATCTAACCAATGCATGATGTTCATGAAGTGGTTGCTGCAGATCTTGAAGAATGTTTCTTTTCATTGCCGGTTTGATCGTTTGTCGCCGATCACGTTGTTCCTCCATATTACCCATGAAGTGAATTTGGATGAATTTTCACTGTGCGTCGTCAAGCGGTTGCAATGATCCAATTCGATGGTGAATTTGGTCTTCGGTCTGTAAAGTCGAAGGGGAAGTCATATTTACTAATTATGGTTACCAAAAGAAAATGAACGTTTAATGTCTCTAGCAGAAATTTTCTTAAATATCGGATTGAATCCGCATTCTTCGATAATGTCTGCTCCAAATGAAGTAATTTTGAAACATCCGTTGTATCTTTGACCGTACGATCGAAAATGTCGTGATTCCGATGTTTCGCCACGAAGCAATGAACGCAACGGCTCAGGTGACGGAGGCAATAATAGCAGTTTAACCTTGCCACTGAGACAGCACAATCCAGTCGCTTCTCCAGCGAACTTCGATACACCGTAATGATCACACACAACCTCCATTGGGCTGATTCGGATGAAAGGGTATGAGCTGAAGTCAATTGTACAATCGTATTGAAATGCTACTCGATTCAAATCAACGCTTGAAGCATTTCTTCTTGCGCGTCGAAGACTATCACGTTGTTGATTTGTGCTATAATTTCGACGATTTCTCGTTCCCAACTAAGCCGTTTGACGTACTGCCTCTCTTTGTTCTTGTGTTTGTGAAGCACGAAGTCGGGCCATACAAACGCGGCGCTTTTGACATGCGATTTCTTATTCATCTGCAGTAGATTGATTCGCAATTCCTAAGTCGAATCAAATTACTGCTTCGTTGTGTAAAATTAGATCTTTAGACCCACGGTATTGTAAATAACACTTTAAAATTAATCACACAATTCAAAATTACATAATGACATAATTATCGATGTACGCACAATCACAAATGTCATAATCACACAAAATAAACATCTTTGAAGTAACAACGTTCGCAATGTGTATTTAATGACACTTAACTCAACTATTTGAAATCACTTTTCACTGATGAATTTCAGAAAAAATCGTTTGAAGATAATTAATTTAAACGAATTCAAATGCCCTAACAGTCGAAAACTGAATAAAAATTGTTGAAAACCAATTATAATTTTTGCCCGTGTTTGTCATTTATGACATACTATTTTCCTTTTTTTCTGTCATTTATCACAAATTACATTTTGTACTCATTTAAATTATTTGTGATTTTCTTACTTTTCCAATGCGTGAGGACACTTGTCAAAGCCGAGATGAAAAAAAATATTCATCGAAATCAGTCAATCCGCTCTCGATATATCATCAAAAAGCCGTTCCATACAAAATGCACGGGAAAATGAATTTCCATCACACATTTTTTTCGTAAATTTTTCTGATTTTTAATAGTGATACTGCTATTTGAGGCGGAAACAAATCCAACAAATCAAAGATCATGAAAATCGGTCCAGCCGTTCTTGAGTTACAAATGGTGTGACTAGCCCGACTTTGTTTAAAGCAATATTCACTGTATTTATTTGTTACATATGTGAAGTATACGATAGAAATAAAGATATTTTTTTTATTTTTGTCTATCTTCTACTCTATAGTATATACTTTGTTTTTACCTACTTTTTTCGAACTATGATATTTGGTAATGATATTTATGACAGATTAAAAATAATTCCAACCTTTTAAACTTGATTCGGAATCAGTACAGAATAAAACACGTAATAACAATTTTTTATAAAACGCCATCCTCTGTTCAAAATCTGTTTTGGTCGCTGGTTACTGAAATTTAAAAAAATTGTATGCAAAATCAGATAGTTTGTAACAGCTGCACAACACATATAAATATTTAAAAAAAATCTATACATACACACACACACACACCCACACATACACACACACATAAATATATATATATATATATATATATATATATATATATATATATATATATATGTGTGTATATATATATATATATATATATATATATATATATATATGTACATGTATTTTTTCACGCAATTTACTTGTTTTGCAGGTTGTCTATTAATTTAGCTTTGATTATCCGCCATAAATTTTCGGAAATCTTCTAAATAACTTGTTAAATTGATGTGTGACTGACTATTTATTTTGGAATTATTATTCTGTCAGGTAGAAAACTATTGTGTAGTTCACTTAGTAAATTTTAAGAATAAATAATCGTTAACAGCCTCCGTGTTTGTTTTATTTCTTTTTTAATATATTACAAAATAAAGTAATAAAAGATAATATATTATTAATGTCGATTACAGCAATAAAGTTGAGCATTAATTGTGCACTTAAAAATATTATCGAAATATGTCGTCGACTTTGGTTTATCTGAAATGATTTAACTGTAATCTTAAAGATCTTAACTTTCCCTGATCGGTGAAATTTAATCAATTAGCATATTTCTTTATTGTCGGACTGGTCGACGCCATTTTTCTTTAATTTTGTGACGTACAACTACTTTGCAATAGACACATTATTTTTTTTCTTATTTTTAGACTTCGTTAATGTAATATAACTCATCTTCATCGAAAAATCCGAGCCTGAACATTATAACTCCTCTTTCATTTCTTCCGCGCCTTGCAAATAAAAGTAATCAGTTTACAGATATTTAGATATATTTTTCTTCATTTACCAAGAATATTGTATACTAAAAATCAGAAAATATTTTTCTTGACATTGAAAATCTATTATAAATACATAACGAAAACATTGAATATTTGTAATATAAGATAAGAATATACACTCATTTAGGCCAATAAGCCAATTTCTTTTCTACAAGTATCAGTCAACATCAGAGACCTGAAAGCGGAACACGATAGTAAAAATTAAACCTGTTATATAGTACGAGAAGAACTCGCACTACGAGGGTTCCATTCACACTTAGACACATAAATATTTATTCGGTTAGGAGTTCGAAGTTTTAGAAGTTACTTCGTTTAGAAGAAAAAATAAAAAGAAGAAGGTAGCTGTCGATTATCTCTGTCACAATTCCATATATTGCATAGATTCCCACATACGATGTCGACTAAATATATAACTATCACAGCCCCATGTATTCCTTCATCCGCACTTCGTACTCCAGCTGACCCTAACGCAACGTGCGATTCATAAAACATTTTACGATCGGCAGAATCTGCGTCACACGCGGAGATGTCTGAATAAAGTTTGTATCGCACAAACGCATAAGCCAGATGTATCCTTTGTATATAAGTGAATCGAACGAGTTATAAATGTAGATTTGCCGTGGTTTATTTATTGGATGATTTATCGAGGTTTTCCTAAAGTCATTTGTTTTCTTTATAGCTGAAATGATTTATTTATTTTTATCCAGAATTTAACCTCAAAGACGCGATAAATATAATCGAATCTGCACTCTACTCACCATTCAGTTGGAACCTTGATTTATCGGTACAAAAGGAGATTTTCTATTAATTTAAGTTTTTTATCACTCATCGTATCCTACAGAGATTTTATGATGGACACTAGTTCAAAATGGATGTAAAAATCAAGTAGGAAAACATGTAAAAATATTATTACTCCCATTATAACTATCTTGTATAGTTTATGAAGATATTTAATTATTAAATGAATAATGTGTAAAGCATTGTTAAACGCTTTATAGGAGGCTCCAAGGAATATGACGCGGAAGAGATATTACGCTACGAATTAAGGGATCGTAGTCATAAACAATTAAAATATATAAAAGGTCACTTCACCCAATATATGGTAATACATTAAAATATAATAATCATTATAATTAACAAATGCCTCTTCAGGACTGTTTGATTTTCTGCCACCGACGATTTCTACATCGCCTTTATTTTTATGATGAATATAGTAAAAATAGTAATTTCGTATAGCGATATGCAGACTTGTCCGTTTGCTTCATTTATATTGATTTACACGATAAACTTGTCGCTATACATTAAAATTCGACTGTCTCCGTCCGTCCGGAGTCTGGACGCCATAACGAAGTCAAGTACTAAGAATAATCCAAAGGCATTTTTACTTTGATATCTGTAGATTATAAAACATATTGTGTTATATAAAAAAATAAAAATAATTTTTTTTTGTTTTCACCTAAATTTTGTGGACAATAGATTTATTCATAATGTGTGCTTAATATATCTATTTTTCAATCACGTTTTATGCCTTGAGTTTTTGACAATATTTATAAACTTTCCAGATACCGCTATTATTCCATTTTCTGTCAATATTATTGAGTCAACATTAAAACCGTACACTTTCTTAATTATTATATTTGTCAATTAGTGTTAATGTCATTTTGGAATAATAAATTAAAATAAAATTGTATTATTTTGGCGATATTTGTAACAAGTTGAGAATTACATTCTCCAATACCTACATATAAATATGTGTGTATGTATATTTATATATATATATATATATATATATATATATATATATATGTATATATATATGTATTCGTAATTAAAATTTATTTATTATTTCAAATTAAATACAATAACAGGATTTATGCATATTTACAACGTACAAGCCAATAGGCAATAAACAAAAACAAGGTAGATCTTGAAATGTATTTCTACAAATATGAAGATATTTATTTACTTAGTATTATGGAAAGCAATCCTACTCTTATTATATATCTTATGTATATATTTTATAGAGTTAGGTTGTAGGATTTAGAGTGAAAAGTATTTTTATTGAAGTGACTTGGATAATGAATATATTAAGAAATCGAACACACATAGTGCATACTTTATTGGTGGACTACATTTATGGATGTGGTGGATTGTGTGACCTATGTACTTAAAAAATTTCCCAGTTATATGAACTCACAGTATAGGTAAATTTTTAATGCTGATACTATTCCTTTAGTAAGACGCCAAGAAACTCGTATCATTTACATATACTGCATGTGAAAAGGAGAAAGAAACGGTATGCATTGAATTATACTAGTGTCATCTAATTAAAGTATTCTATTCAATTTAATTTATTTTTTTTTTAATTTCCCCCAATTGTGCCTAGCTCAGAAATGGTTTTTCACTTATTTTAAATATTTCTTTTTATGCCTTATTTTTTTTAATTCATT